>JAUDYJ010000005.1:78252704-78852704 GCA_030761175.1 Masticophis lateralis | reverse complement strand
TCCCCTGTCAGTTACTCATATAAAATAACAAAAGAAAAATGCATTCCGCAAATGATCTTCCTTCAAGAATGTGAATTAAAACTGACAAGAGCATTTATTTTAGAGGTTGAGTAGTAGCTACTAGCCACAATGTGCTTGAGAAAATTGAAACCAGGGATTAAAGAACAAGACCATTAAAAGTAAAAGCAAGGTTTATTTGATTGAGGTTAAAATGGATAAACTGTTACCTCTAGTAACCCTTATGGACTTTTGCTGATCAGGACTGAAATAATGAGGCTTTAAGACTTTGTTTATAGATAAGAGATGAGATATGGGGAAGAGAGATTATTTAAGAGAAGGTGATCAGTCCCTAAAACTGTTTAAATTGTTATAGTAAGGAGGGAATCATTTTCTTTTTCTTACTCTATTCTTTTTCTTCCTATTCTTCATTCTATTTTTTCTTTTTCCCAGAAAAGACATTGGATTCAAAAAACTTCATAACTACCCATGTTTCCCTGAAAATAAGACCTGGTCTTACATTTGGGGGGGGGCTCCAAAATAAGCACAAGGGCTTATTTTGGGGGGAACACAATTTCAGGGTGATTAGCCTGACTGCGTGCTTTATCCCCCGGCACGTGTACAAGAGGAAGTAAGAGCGTGGGGACCGGTGGTATCTGTCAGCAGGTGCAACCGGCCAGCCCCTTGGCCGGCGCACTCTGGGGTTGCACAGCCCTCGCAGTGCAGGTGAATTGATTCCCTGCCCAAGCAACAGATGGAGGCAAAGGGTGAGGGGCAGAAGGCAGGCTGACTCCCGCGACCACCCGGCCACTCCAGCCCACCAACTTTTGGCCTTCCCACAGCCCACACAGCACATCTAGATTGCCTGCCTCTCTCCCCCCCACCTCCCACGCCTCTGCCTCCATCTGCTGTTTGGACAGATAATCAATTCATCTGCGCTGTGCCGGACACTATCTGCCCGCGTGCATTCGCCACCTCCTGTGCTGGCCACACCCACCCCCTTCACCTAGGGCTTATTTTTGGGATAGGACTTATATTAGTTGCACACTTAAAAATCAGGCTAGGGTTTATTTTCAAGGTAGGTCCTATTTTCAGGAAAACACGGTAGTTCCCTGTATTGAGATTCACAAGAGAGTAGCCTTCAGAGAATTAGCAACCAACTTTGAAAACAGCACACAATACTTTATAGCAAATATAGTGCCTATTAAAAGGCACACCGAGCAGTTCTTTAGGTTTATAGTAACTGCCTCAAAGAGACTTTGCCCATCTGAAATTATTTTTATGAAAGCAAACTAATGCAATTATAAGAGCCAGATTCACAGTGACAGAAAAAAAATGGAAAAGGATTTAGTATCTGTTAAGATTCATGGACTCCTCACTTCCCTCTTCTTGCATGGCATTACTGCAAGAAGACAGAATTGCTTTCACTTCTCTATAGCTCAGGGTACTTTCCAACCTTAAATTGCCACTAAAGTAATGATGGTTTCAGGCAAATCAGCCACATAATCTATGCCTCATAATCTATGGCTTGTTTTAAACTTTTGGTTATAATAGTTCGTTTCTGTTTTCTTGAGATCACGCCAGTAAAAAAAGCAAGGGAATGTGCTACTTAAAAATAAAACTAGTTCCCATCATAGTAAACCCCTTGTGACAGCCAGAGAGACAAGAGGTACATACATTTCTGGATATTTTATCCCTTTTTCAAAAGCCAAATCTCTGTAGGCTTTACAGACCAGCAGGATGCTCTCTGTTCCTCCAGATGTCATCTATAACAAAAGAAATAAAAACACATCAGATAACCAAGTGATCATGGGAAAGCCATAATAGAACGTACACTTAGCTAGTCTCCATTTTTAAAAAACTTTTAAAATGTAATTTTTTTAAACATATTTTTTTAAAAAAATACTTAAAAAATAAAACTGACCAACACAGATTGGATTCTGCAACATTACGCTGGGATACATATATTTGCCTTCATTCATAAAACCTTTTCACTTATGTTTCCCACACTTGGCAACTTTAAGAAGTATGGACTTCAACTCCCAGCATACTGGCTAAGTAATTCTGAGAACCGGAAGTCCACAGCCCTAAAAGTTGCCAAATTCCTCTAACTTAGTAGTTAGCACTAGTGTAGAGTATATCTATGGAAATTTTTGACCTTTACATGCTACAGCAATCCTAATAAATCTTAACAAATGACCTCTTGTGTCCGAAAATCTCTTCTGATTCAAACTGAAGATGCATTTAAATATCGGGTAGCAAACATTTTAAGCAACGTTTTGTTCTTGTTGCTGGACTGATTCAATAGACAAATATTGACAGTGAATTATAATAATTAAGGAATTGGATTAGTATTCAAGAGGCTCGGTTTTAACGACACCCTCGGCCATTCTGCCTCAAAGGACTGTTGATTTGGAGGAAAAATAAGAACAGAAAGTGTTATTTGTACCACCCTAAACTCCGGAAGAAAAGGATGGATGAGTAGGCATAATAATCAAGACAATATTACAGCTATCTGGTTTAGATATAAATCGTGTATCTGGGCGAAGGGCAGAGTTTGGTATTTTAAAGCTCAGAATATTCATCTTGAGTCATTACTGAACCGGGAAGGAAAAGTCCATTACAGTTATTTTTATTAAAGCACCTGATTTTTTTTTCTTTAAACCATCTCCGTTACTGGGCAACAAGATAGGCACATTATTAGGCCAAGGAAATTGAGGCTTGATATAAAACAGGAGTCAAGATTCTTTCTAACGCCTGCTAAAAACCTTTTATTTTGCAAATGACTTGTCACCTACTTGGGAGCACATTAATCATTCTCACAAGACCTTTTTTTTTTTTTTTTTTTTTTTGCTGATTATTACAGGACACTGGGCATCCAGCCAATGCCGGTTGACTCATGAGTAGCTTACAGTTTTTTCAAACGCAGATGTCTGATTCTTTCAACTAATACCCAGATTAAAAGGAAAACCCAACGTATAAGCAAAAAAAAAGAAGACAGACAGGGGAAGTTGTTTTAACACAACACATCAAAAACCAGTGAGAAATCTAAAGAGAGGGGTGATGCATAGCAGGTCTGTCTTAAAACTGAATGGAGAAAATGGTACTGTATATCCTTAAAAAGAGGAATAAATAGGCATAGAGAACAAAACTCCTTTTTGTCTCTTTTGTCTCTTTTTCTCTGGTTGGGTTACATTCAACTTCATACACGAAATCCATCAACCTTACTTCCCTCCACTCCCACCCCCACTGGCAGTACCAATTTCCAATTCTTGAAGCAGTGTGACATCATATTAATTATTCTGCTACTAATACAACTACTATCTATCCGGAACAAATCATGAAACTTTCTCGAAGTGTTTTGTAACTCTCTTAGTTGCCAAACCTCTTGATGCTAAACATTCTTCAGCACTTATTTATATATTCGGAACATGAAGGGGAAATGAGAGCTCCTTCTGCATGCAAAGAAAAAAAAAAAAGGAGGGCAGGGTAGAATTTTAAATCCAGATCGACAAGCTCAATGTCTCAGCCGCTGAGCCAGCTTTATTCCCCATCAAACTCAGATGAAAATCACACTATTTTGTTCCCCTCCTTTTCTGTCTCTCTCTCTCTTCTTCTTCTTCTTCTTCTTTTTTGGCATGGTTGAAACAAGACAATAACATGTCATTCCCACTCATAAGAAGTTATCATCTTGCACAACTATGATTTGATGTTAGCTAACCCACTGTTAGCAGAAGAATCCTAACCATTGTGAAAGTACTGACAGAAAACAATATGTTGCTAAAGTCATCATCCCATTAACCCAATGATGACATTCTTCTCCTGACAATGGAGTGAAGTGTTGGATCATTGCAGTATTGCACGCTTGTTGAAAGATAAAGGCAGGCTTTCTTTGAAAGGAGAAAAAATACAAGGCATTTTCCTCCTAGAGCATAGTTTGCGTTTCATCATGTACAATGGAATTCTATTTTGTTGCTTTGTTGGGTTTGAAAAAACAATTTGATCTGTAATCGTTATACCAGCCTTTTCCAGAGGGCCTCCTCAGATGATTGGTACTATCGTTCCCATAAACCCTCAGATAGCTCAACAGGCTAATAGCCTATTATTAACATTCAGCTGTCTGCAATTACTGCAAGTTCGAGGCTCAAAGTTGACTCAGCGTTCCATTCTTTCTAAGGTAGGTAAATTGAGGACCCGGTTTGTGGGGGCAATAAGCTGACTTTGTATAAAAAATATACAAAAGTATGAAGGCTATTGCTTAACGCATTGTAAGCCGCCCCGAGTCTCCGGAGAAGGGCGGCATATAAATCTAATTTTTTAAAAAAAACCACTGGACATAACTGATGACTGGAGATGGTAGAACTTATCTGTGTTGAAGCAGACTCCTTGTAAGAGGAAATCTGTCACAAAGAGTAAATTGTGGTTTTAGACCATAACTCCAGGTATCTTCAGCCATTACCCAAGACAAGTTCTTATAGAAATGTAAAATTGAAAAATAGGGAAAAGTCAAGTCCAAGAGCCACTGGCAGGAGGAAAAACACTGCATCTTTTTCATTTCTTTCCTCAGCATTATTCTTGGTCAGATTATTTTTGAATTCTTCCTTTTTTACATTATTATCCAGCTAGGAAGATGAGAGAATGGAAAATTGAACAGTGAGATAAAAAGACAATGAAAAGAACAGAAGCTGATGGACCAGTTTTTTTAGCTCACTTTGGTGGAAAACAATTTGGGAAGAGGCGAGTACACAAAAATAAGATGTTCGAACTGCAACTATAAGCCAAGCGGAGACAGTGAAAAGCAAAAGATGAGTGTTCATGTGGGAAGAGCTACAAGGACCAAGACAAATGGAGATGACTTTGACCAACCTAAGTTTGGGCAACAATATTTGGGCTAAAAGGAACCATGTTATTTACTACTGTAAAAGATTAACACCAATAGCCTTCTGGAAATCAAGAACGACAAGTATATTTCCTGAGAACAGGAAGAAATAATAAACTAGAAAGCAGATTTGATTAGAGCGGACAGCCATGTCCTACACTCTCACCTCTGCCATGAGTTAGCTCTGCTCTCAGATAGACCAGAGTGGCTTCTTCTATAAGTAAAAATTGTAAGCAGTTATTCTTGCACATGAAAGCCAATATTATTTGAAATCAGATAACTACAGCGTAAACATGTACTGTAAGTCTTCTGAATGTTCTGTAGGTCTTCTGATGTTTATCATTATCCTATGATTTGATTCTATTGCAATTGATTTGTTTGATAGTTGTTAGCTGTCCAGTCATTGTGTCAGGGCAAGTTCAATAACTTATATAATATTATTATAATAATTATGGCATATTGATGATGAGTACAGCATAGATACACTATATCAGCAGAGTAAAGTCAGTTTTTGATTTGAACTTTTCATTAAAAATACATGTCCCTTTTGGCACTGACAAGCTTTTATTTTTTTACTTACTATTTTGCTGGCTCCAAGATATTTTACACTGAAACTATATATAGATTATCTGTGGGATGGGAATCAGTGGTGGATTCCTCCCGGTTCCGCCGAGCCGGTAGCGGTGACAATATGACATCACCGAACCGGTTCTGCCCCCCCCCTCGCCCTCACCCCTACACGTTATTCTTACCTTTTATTTGGCCCCACCCCCAATCTATTGCTGCCTCCTGAGTCCCAGCTGATGGCTAGAGTGAAAAAACCTGTTTAAACTTTTGCGGCAGGGCTTCAAAGGGCCGCCCTACAGCTGATCACTGTTAAAAGAAAACAAATGAGTAGGCCAGTGCCTGCAAAAATAAATGGGTAGACCAATGCCTGCAAAAATACATGAGTAAATCAGAGCCTGCAAAAATAAATGGGTAGACCAGTGCCTGCAAAAATAAATGGGTAGATGGGTACAGCTCTGCAAGCAGTTAAAAGCCTGGTAGACTAGTATCTCTGCTAAATCCTAAATAATTGTCATATGACCATCAAGCCACGCCTACAAAATAAGCCACCTACACAGAACGGGTTGTAAAAAATTTTAGAACCCACCCCTAATGGGAATATGAATGAGGGTCCTGCTGAGATTGAATCTTCTTAATCTTTGCCTGCTCACTCAATCTGGGCTCATTTATGAAGATGAAAGGACAAAGAAATTTGATCAGTGAAAGATAATGTCCTTTTGATTGCAAGATGTTATTAATAACAGGACAAAGATAACATCTCTTGAGTCCCTTCTACTTAGTGCTCTTTTAGATTTAATTGGTTTCAGAATCTTGAGATAACCATTGCAGCAATAAAAGATTACAAAAACAAAGGAATGCTGTACTGAGACGTTTGACCAAATTTGAAAACCCTTTAACATGCAATAAAGATCATTTGTTAGGCAAGAGTGATAAGCTTCATATGAAGAATCCAAACAAGTCAATGACTGCATGATTAAACGGATGAAGAATACAACGCATCCATGGGAATATCAATGGAAGAATATCATAGTCATTTTGAACATTACATTTTAAATTATATTGTTTGGTATCGTGGTTAAGGCACCTGTCTAGAAACCAGGAAACTATGAGTTCTAATCCCACCTTAGTCCAAAACCAGTTGATTGACCTTGGGCCAGACACTTTCTCTCAGCCCTAGGAAGGAGGCAAGGACAAACTGCTTCTGAAAACACTGGCGAAGAAAAGAAAGAGCCAGAGGACCTTGTTCCAGTGGGACTGCATCACGGCCTGGAACTGGCTGACCATCTCAGCCCACTGAGCCTCCAAGCACCTGTACCTGGCCTTGCACTCCCACAGGTCTTCCCTCTGCTTGGAAAGCCTATGCTTATAGTCCTCAGTGAGGTGCTTCTACTGAGCCTCCTTCCCGGTCAGATCCAATTTGAACTGAGCTATTTTGCCAACTCTTTCTCATGGTGGCTGCTTAGCTCCAACAACTACTTCCTGTTGGGGCCCTAAGGAGCCCGGGCGGGGAGGTGAGGAGTGGCTGGGAGGGGAGGGGTGAGTAGAGGCTGGCGAGGCACCCCTCGATGTGAGTGACATCAAGTTGGCCACGCAGGTTTCTGTAATGCCTAGCACAGGGGTCAGCAACCCACGGCTCTGGAGCCGCATGTGGCTCTTTCATTCCTCTGTTGCAGCCCCGTCGCTCAAAATATGCGTCACAACCGCCAAAGTGTGACACCCGCTGACACTCTATTTATTGAGCTTTTCAACCCCCGGTAGACCAACCATGGATAAATCCAAGAAAAGAAAAGTTTCAGAAGAAAACAGAATGTTTAATTCAACTACAGATGCTAGTTTTCTGGCCACTCAGGAAATAATCAGGCACGGGAAGGGTTTTGTGGCTCCCTGTGTTTTCTTTTCTGTGGGAAATGGGTCCAACTGGCTCTTTGAATGTTTAAGAATGCCGACCACTGGCCTAGCAGGATGCGTTATATCAGTTCACGTAGCTAAACCAACTCAGGACACAAAAGCCAGAAATATTTTAGGATGCTTTGAAAACAAATCCTGGAAAATATGCAAATGTCTATGGATTGTTTAACCTGTAAATGTAAATAAAAGCTGTAGCTGCCTTAAAGGTAAGAGGACAAGGGTAAATTTTTTCCTCTTACTTACTGTTCCACATGATTTAGGTCCACCATGAAAAAGCGTGCAAGCCATTCTCACAACCTCTGCTTCCATCTTCCTCACACCTGGGAATACATCTGGATGAAGTGGATTAGTCCATGCAAATTCCTCATAAACCTTGAAGGAAAAGAAAAATAGCCCCTTGAAACTAGACTGCCACTGACATTCCTTCCTTCTGTAACTCCTTTCCCTTCATAAAGGCATTATTGTCCACTTATATGTAGAATGCAGCAACCTCTTTCCATTTTCAGTTCACAAAGACAGGTAGCTCTAGGACATGCAACAGTCATAAATGAGAATTTTAGCATCCAAATTTTCATCACATGACCATGGGGACGCTGCCCTTGTTAGTACATCCTAAGCACTCCTGGCGAAGAAGTATTTTAAGAGGATCTTGGATCAACTAGCAGAAAAACTGAGCTCTCCTCCTCTTGACCCTTCACCGTTTAACGAACCAATTCTCAACCAGTTCCCCAAGTCTTTCAATTTTTAAAACCCATCAAAATTTTGTTGATATTATAACCCTATGAAACTGAACTTTAACGAAACGGTCATTTATTGTTATCTGGATCTTTATAACACAATTGTGGCCTCAATTTCCTTTCTCAGTTTTTACCTGCTATTACAAAGCTGAAATAATACACTATTACTTAAGCACTTTAGGATGAGGAAAAATGGCAGTCCTTCAATGATTGTTAGACAGCAATATTCATTGATGGACTCCAACAGCCTCTGGAGGGCTGCAGTTTCTCATCCCTAACCCTCGATTTTATGCAAGGAAGGTTCATTATTTTAAGCAACCCGACGACATGAAACATTAATTTAAAAAATGTAAACGGCACAAAAATACTTGAAGGTCCCTTTCTAGTTCTCATATTGCTTTTCAGGATGAGGGAATGTTGTTGGTTTTTTGTTTTTTTGGGGGTTTTTTTGTATCCTATACCTACTTCAAATAAGAAAAAAAAGTTTATACTCATATGTCACTAAAGATATAAAGTAGTTACCGTATTTTTTGGAGTATAAAACGCGGACTATAAGATGCACCTACCTTTTTTTGGTAAGGAAAACAAGAAAAAGAAATCTGCCTCCCAGCAATTTTGCATTGTTGTAGCAAACAGCCGGCTTTACTTTCGTTTTCGTTTTCAGCATAGCTTGATTAGCACAAGAAAAAAAATCTGCTCCCAGCAATTTACCTCCTTGGAGCAAGCAGCAGAGGCCCGCGCAGCAACAGGCAATGGCAATCCCTGCAGCCTGAAACAGCTGAGGGTCGGAAGGCTGACCCAACCGACAATCAACTTGTGCTAATTAGGCTCTGCTGAAGCTGAAACGGGCTGTTTCTTCTTGCTACTCGCTGCAAGGAAGTAAATTGCTGGGAGGCAGAGGCCAAAGGGTGGGGGCTACTGGGTGGGCGGAGCTTCATTCGGTGTATAAGAGGCACCCAAATTTTCACCCCCTTTTAGAGGAGAAAAAAAGGTGCGTCTTATACTCCAAAAAATACGGTAAATATTGAGCGCTACTGTTTTATTTACATCTATTGTTGGCTTTAATGAAAACAAACTCTGAATAACTCTAAGGAAAGAACTAACACTAGAGATCAATGAACCCTATACCAGTGATGGCTAATCTTTTTGCCGTTGCATGCCAAAAGCAGGGGGAGCGCGGGGGATTTGGACATGTGCATGCCCACACCCATAATTCAATATGCCCCACCCCCCCCCCCGTGCATGACACACAGCCCCTCACACTCCCCCCTGCTTTTGGCACATGATGGCACGGTGGGCCTGTTAGGCCCATTTTTCGCCCTCCCCAGGCTCCAGAGGCCTATTTCCCGAGTTCCAGTGGGCCCGGAAGGGCCGAAAATCAGGTGTCCGGCGCGCACATGCATGCTGGAGCTCAGCCAGAGCAACGCTCGTGTGCCCACAGATATGGCTCAACGTGTCACCTGTGGCACGTATGCCATAGGTTCGCCATCACGACCCTGTACTGTATGGTTTCTATTTTCTTTTACTTTTCTGGTGTTTCATTTCAATTATTTTGTCCCTCTTGGCTTGGAGTTTTATGACTGTAATTTTTATCAGCATTTTTAGACATACCGTGGAAGCGTTGCTATTTTTCTACATTAGGTATCAAATAAGCCATCAAGAATTATTGGATTGCAATGGAATATCATTGCAATCAACCAATCAATCTCATCTGGAATGCACTGATACAGCTTTTAATTATACACATACATCACAAATTCTCCAAGCGTTTTATGCTGTATTACCTTAACAAGCAGATTAACGAGTTTCTCATCTCCACTGTACACCGTCCCAGATACTTTGCGGTCTTTCCAATCTACGTTACCTAAGAATACGGGGGGAGGGGGGGAATGTTAACTCATTACATGAAAGCTCTTTTGGAAATCAAAGCCATACTTCATTTCTGGTTCACATTATCTTAGTTTGTAACTGCCAGTCAGTTTGGCATGCTGATGCTTCCTATATTTGCAAGAGAAGCAGCTTAATCCTAGATAAACCAATTTAACACATACACATTTCTGAAAGCATTGCCAATTACTGGTTGAAACATTAGGTTGGTCTTCCGTGTTCTAATTCCTTTTTTTTTAAATAAATATTTTATTGATTTTCAACAATTAAAATACAAAAAGAAGTTTGTGAACAACTGTGATCATTTACACGACATATTACTATATTTCATTTATACTCTATACATTCTAACTAAATTGGACTGATGGGGTTTTAAGGGTTTTAAATTTTAGTGGGTCTAATTAGATTTTAATTTTGTATTATGGCTTTGTGAATTTTATTATTGTGAGCCGTCCTGAGTCCATTGGGAGATAGTGAGGCATATAAGCCAAATAAAATAAAATAAAATAAAATAAAATAAAATTAATAAAATAAAATAAAATAAAATAAAATAAAATAAAATAAAATAAAATAAAATAAAATAATAAAATAAAATAATAAAATAAAATAAAATAAAATAATAAAATAAAATAAAATAAAATAATAAAATAAAATAAATAAATAAAATAAAAAAATAAATAATAAAATAATAAAATAAAATAAAATAAAATAAAATAAAATAAAATAAAATAAAATAAAATAAAATAATAAAATAAAATAAAATAATAAAATAAAATAAAATAAAATAAAATAAAATAAAATAAAATAAAATAAAATAATAAAATAAAATAATAAATAAAATAAAATAATAAAATAAAATAAAATAATAAAATAAAATAAAATAAAATAAAATAAAATAAAATAATAAAATAAAATAAAATAATAAAATAAAATAATAAAATAATAAAATAAAATAAAATAAAATAATAAAATAATATAAAATAAAATAATAAAATAAAATAAAATAAAATAAAATAAAATAATAAAATAAAATAAAATAAAATAAAATAAAATAAAATAAAATAATAAAATAAAATAAAATAAAATAAAATAATAAAATAAAATAAAATAAAATAAAATAAATAAAATAAAATAAATAAATTCAATCCTACTTTATCTAATTTTTTTTTCTATTCTCAATCCATTTATACCACTTCTCCCATATTATATAATATTCCAAATCCATCAATCCTTTCAGCTCAAGTGTTATCTTATACATTTCAGTGTAGTCCAAGACTTTTTAAATTATTAAATCTTCCGAGGGTATATTTGTGTTTCTCCAACACTGTGCAAAGGCTAGTACTTGCCATATGTAGAATAATGTACGTTGTTTTTTTGTCGTATTTCTTTTTCGTTATCCCCAGAAGAAACAGTTCCGGAGCAGGGCTGTGGAGTCGGAGTCGGAGTCGAGGAGTCGGAGGAAATTTGGGGTACCTGGAGTCGGAGTCGGAGTTGGCAAATAATGCACCAACTCCGACTCCTACTAAATTTAATTGGAATTTTTAAAAAAAGCAAGTTTAAATGTCCCAATTCTCCCGACTCCACAGCCCGACTCCACTCCACAGGAGTCTATTCTATTTGGACGCCAGTTAATTCCTGTAACCAGTTTTGTATTTTTTTCCAATATTTTTTCGATTCTGGGCATAACCACCATGCATGAAAGAAGGTACCCTGCTTTTGTCCACATTTCCAACAATTTGGGGTTAAATTTAGATATATCTTTGCCAATCTTGAAGGTGCCAAATACCAGCGATAAAATATTTTGTATTGATTTCCTTTATATTTTGCTGACTTTGTTATTTTATAATTTCTGTTCCAAATCGTTTCCCAATCCTCTAATTCGATGTTATGTCCTACATTTTTTTGCCCAAGCTATCATCGCTCCCTTCACTATGTCAAATTCTAATAAATAATTATAAAATTTAGTTATCAATTTTTCATCCGGGCCAATCAATAATTGTTGTGGGACCAATCCGTGTTCTAATTCTAATTAATTAGATTAATTAGTTAGTTAACTAAGACTTCTAATTACGGGCACTGCTCGACTTACGTGAGTTCATTTAGTGACTGTACTGAAAAAGTGATTTATGACTGTTTTTCACAGTTACGACCTTGGCAGCATCCCCATGGCCACGTGATCAAAATTCAGATGCTTGGCAACTGGTTCATACTTATGACGGCTGCAGTGTACTGCGGTCATATGATCCCCTTCTGACAAGCAAAGTCAATGGGAAAGCTGAATTCACTTAACAAGTGGCAAAAAATGTTGTAAAATGGGGGCAAAGCTCACTTAACAAATGTCTCATTTAACAACAGAAATTTTGGGCTCAATTGTGGTTGTTGAGGACTATTTCTATAGTTAAGCACAGAATGCCCAGCCATGTTTAGAAGTGGAAGCTGGAATTCATAACTTTGGGAGCAAATTTCTGCAAACTCTTCAGCATGCCATTAACAGGGTTCATTTTTACAATTGGCATTGGGGGAAGGCAAGGAAAGGTAATCCCTTTTTACATTTTGGAGCACTTAAAACAATGATAGATCACTTTCAGAAGGTATCAGACACAACTAAAGATTTATCCAACCAAGGAGATTTATTATAAGTTGGGAGAATCAGAGATGGTAAGTCGATGGCACAATGGAAGCAGATCAGATCTTAAATTTTTTTTGACCTCTTTAAAGGCTTCTGTATCGGTTATTAGATAACACCTTATCTTTCCTCATATTCAGATCTATAGTCATAGGATTGGCTAAGGAACAGATTTGAGTAGATCCTCAAAGTCATACCCAAAGCGCTGTACTCTTTCATCTTCTTCAACAATTCTGGTTGGCTGAGACCTGTTGCTGGCAGGCTCCTGAGGTAATTTTTCTTGTCTTGCAAAAAGGGCAGTTTGTCAGACATCTCATCCAAAGTCTTGTTTATCTGTTGCTGGATCTATAAATGGCAAAGAGCATGTGTAAAACTATTAATAAAAGTGGATTTTTAAAAATCAAAGGCACCCTTTGGCCGCAGATCTTTTGTTAAAAACAACAATCCTAAGGCTTGTTTGCTCTGTTAGCAGATTTCTGGCCTACAAGTCTCATAATTCCAAGCTATAATAGCTACTGGCCATCTTGACAGAGATTTATGGGAATTGTAGTCCAGTCGTAGTTCAGGACGTTAGCTTGGAAAAGACTATTTCAATGCACGTAGTACTACAGAACTTGGGATATTAGCCTTTAGGATTTTTTGTTAACTCTTTATTTACCAAATTCACTTACAGGTACAACCAATTCAGTGTTCGTTTGAATTTACAACAGCACTTAAAAAAAAGTGACTTATGACCGCTTTTCACACTTATGACTGTTACAGCATCCTTATGGTCATGTGATCAAAACTCAGGCACTTGGAAACTGGCATGTATCCCAATCTGCTCCCAACAAGCAAAATCAATGGAAGAAGCTGGAATCACTTAACAACCGTACGATTCACTTAACAACTGCAGTGATTTGCTTCTCAACTGTGGCAAAAAGGATCATAAAGTGGGGCAAAACTCACTTAACTGCAACAGAAATTTTGTCTCGGTTGTGGTCATAAGTCAAGGACTACCTGGATAAGGATGCAGTGGTTCATATATGCAGCTTGAGCGAGACCATTGCTCAAATTGATTATAAATAGCAACACAGCAGTGCCAAAATGATTCCCTGGAACATCTCTAAAAATGATTACGTTCCAGTAATGAAAGATTAGGGGAAGAGTCAAAACTGGACACATTAAAATGTTCTGGGATTTCCAAATACAAATTGTCTTGGCTCACAATACACCAGATTTCACTGTGATTAAAAAGAAGAAAAGTGTGGGCAATTGATGTGGCCATCAATAGCAGAATAGAAGACAGAGATTTAGAGAAAGTCACAAAGTATCAAGATGTAAAAACAGGAATTGAAAGACCGAAAGAAATTGAAAGCATAAACTGATAGTGATGGTGCCAGTGGCTATCAGCACACTGGGTATCACCCCCCCCCCAAAAGAAACTTGGGATACACCTTAGAAAATCTGTGCATGGACAAAATTTCCATGATGCAATTGCAAAGGGATGCATTGCTTGAATCTGCACATATACAACGTCAGGCTTCAGGTCGCGATACAACACAGAAAAGGCATTGGTCGCATTGGTTGATGATCTCTGGAGGGCCCGGGACAGAGGTTGCTCCTCTATCCTGGTCCTATTAGATCTCTCAGCAGCTTTTGATACCATCGACCATGGTATCCTACTGCACCGGCTGGAGAGGTTAGGAATAGGGGCCACCGTGCTTCGGTGGTTCTCCTTTCTGTCTGAACGTTCACAATTTGTGTTGGCAGGGGGGCAGAGGTGACCTCGAGGCACCTTATTTGTGGGGTGCCAGAAGGGTTGGTCCTCTCACCCCTTCTGTTCAACATTTATGTAAAACCGCTAGGCAAGATCATCCGTGGTTTCGGGGTGAATGTTCATCAGTATGCTGATGACACTCAGCTATACATCTCCACTCCAGACCACCCCAACGATGCCCTTACTATGATGTCCCGTTGCCTGGAGGCCGTACGGATCTGGATGGGGAGAAACAAACTCAGACTCAACCCCTCCAAGACGGAGTGGCTGTGGCATCCCGGTATAGTCAACTGGTACCATCACTGACAATTGGGGATGAGACCTTGCTCCCCACAGAGAGGGCCCGCAATTTGGGGGTCCTCCTGGACTCACAGCTATCTTTAGAAGGCCATTTGACGGCCGTGGCCAGGGGGGCCTTTAATCAGGTTCGCCTGATCCGACAGTTGCATCCCTTTCTGGATTGGGATGCCTTGCGCACAGTCACTCATGCCCTAGTCACCTCCCGTATGGACTACTGCAATGCTCTCTACATGGGGCTCCCCTTGAAAAGCACCCGGAGGCTCCAACTGGTCCACAATGTAGCCGCGCGGGTGATTATGGGTGCATCTCGTTGTGCCCATGTAACACTTCTCCTACGCGAGCTGCACTGGCTCCCGGTGGTCTTCCAGGTGCAATTCAAGGTGTTAGTTATCACCTTTAAAGCGTTCCATGGCTTATGGCCTGGATACTTACGAAACCGTCTTTTGCCACCAATAGCCTCCCACCGACCAGTTCGTTCTCACAGGGAGGGACTACTCAGGGTACTGTCAGTCAAATTGTGCCGACTGGCGACTCCCAGGGGGAGGGCCTTCTCTGTAAGGGCTCCAACCCTTTGGAATGAACTGCCCCGATATACGAAACATCCCTAATCTCCGTGCTTTCTGCTGTGCCCTCAAGACCCTGATGTTCAATCAGGCAGGACTAAGCACGTTAACTGGGAATGATTAAAATATTATATAATTCTGAGTTTTATTTATTTGGACTAAACTATGCTATAATTTTAATTATCAATTTTATGATTTTATGATAATTTTATTTTTTCTTGACTGTACACCGCCTTGAGTCCTGCAGGAGAAAGGTGGTATAGAAATATAATAAATAAATAAATAAATAAATAAATAAATAAATAAATAAATACATACATACATACATACATACATACATACATACATACATACATTACAACATCCTAGGTTTTAGGGAAGAAGTCAATGCCTATGAAGTTCAACATTAGCTAAAGAACTGTGATTTCACATTGTAGTGAAGCAGTTATAATAATAAATGTATATGCCACCTGACTCTCAGCAATTCTGGGCATGACAAATGTTAATGCCCTTTACACCTGTAGAGTTTGCAATCAGAGGTTTTCTGCAGAATTTTAATCTCAGGGAAGATTCTGCATACTTGTTAAAGAGGCACAAATCCCTATGACCTTGTAGTCTTTAAGAATAAGGACCATAATCTCATTCATGTGTTCAATTGTTGCATTTTGATTAATTACAATTGTATATACATTTTTTTTAAAAAAATACAATTAACAGGTTTTTGAGTAATGTATTGAACTTTTTCTCTGGTACCATTAGCTTTTTCCTATTGTTTCTTGATAAAGCAGAAGCATACATACTGAATATACTACCAGTAGATTCTCATCCAAGAAACTTCTTCAGTTCTAAGATGAGTTAGCATGACTATGAGTATAAATAAGTTAACATAATTATTTTTGTTACCCTCTTCCCCCCCCCCAACAATAAGACATCCCCTGATAATAAGCCCAATCAGGCTTTTGAGCACATGGCAATAAGGCCAAGCACTTATTTCAGGGTTCAAAAAAATATAAGACAGGGTCTTATTTTGGGGGAAACACAGTATTATAATTATGATTTTTACTATTTACTATTATTATCAGAACATTGTGGTTTTTTGTCTGTTAAACGAAATGGACCCAGACAATACACTGTTTTCAAAGTATCTGTGTATAATTAAAATATAATATATTAGAGTAGATAGATAGATAGATAGATAGATAGATAGATAGATAGATAGATAGATAGATAGATAGATAAAAAGAAATTTCTTCAGTTCTGACTGAAGTTTCTTGGATGAGAAGCAAACCATCTTCAAAGAAAAAAACAAAGAAAATTCAATTGCCTTTTGAGAAAGCACCTTGGGGACAAACCATGACCTAGATCAGGGGTCTCCAACCTTGGCAACTTTAAACCTGGCGGACTTCAACTCCCACAATTCTCCAGCCAGCAAAGCTAGATGCCTGAAAATCTCCATAGACATGAATCTACTGGAGCAACCTGAAATTTAAGTCAAAAGATCTTTCAAGCCAAACACTTATCTATACATTTTCTTGGCTGCAGTTCAATAGAGAAAATCTGTCCAACAGATATAATCATCTCTAGTCCATTTTTTTTAAAGAAAAATGTTGTTTCCATTATTATTCCTTTTAAAAGCAGACCTAAATTATTTCTTAGCATGGAAGATGGAAAGGGTTTTAACAACCTTCAGATCCTCAGCAATTCCATCTTATACTCCACCCAGTCTTCAGCATGCTTCCTTCAAGAGTTTTCCAAGGCTTAGAATTCTTGACTTTGGAAAGTGCCCTCCAAGAACAGAGTCCTGTTTCAGCTGAGGAATGAAGAGTGAGGAATCCGACATCTTCTTGAATCCTGTCTGAAGAATCCAAGAATTTTATGGTCTAAACCCATAAAATAAAACCATCCTTTTCCTTTACGGCAACACTGACAGGTTCCATTGAAGTTTTCATTCCTTCTGCAAGTCACGATTTCCCCAAATCGTTTTAGGAAAGCAAAAGCTTTTCGGTTTAAAACTAAATAACTGCATTAAACACGGAAGCTTTAATGTAGTGTATTTTGTTTGCAATGTTGATATAAATGCACTTGCTTTCCTTGATGTTGAAAAAGTTTAGGCATTGTAACAACAAAATTACATGGGTAATTTTGGCGACTATGTACAGATTCAGCAAAGTTTCTTGCATAAAATTAATCATGGATTTCACAGCTGATTAATTTTGAAAGAAAATTATATTTTGCAGAATTCCTATCTTCCTAGAATTCTTGTGTTGTTCTTCTCCCTTTCTTCCTGTGCACTGAATCAATAAAAGTTAAAAAATGCTGAGCAATCATTACCTCACATAAAAACATGAAATGTAAAACGGGATGAAATTTCTATTTATTGCAGTCTTTGACCAGCATGGAGTGTGCTTTCTCTTAAATTCGCTATTCAGAAATTATTCCTGGAAAATTATCTCTCTCTCTCTCTCTTTTTTTTTTTTTTTTTTTTGATAATGCTTCAATGTCGTTGCCCTTGAATTTCAAAGAGCTGGTCCAAATGCAAGTATTAGCAAAAGCAAACTTAGATATTCCTGGTTGTTACATTCAGATTCATTTCAGATGGGATTTCAGGATAGATCGCCACACAGAAAAGAACTATGGTTGCCTCGATAGATGATCTGTTGAAGGGACACAACAGGGATGTCCCATGTGTTTCTGGATTCCACGATGGCTCTTGATGTCATCCATCAGGGTTATCCTCTTAGATCAGAGTTTCCTACGAGGCTGTGAGTGGGCCCCGAGCCCCCATGACACTCGCACAAGTGGTGCAGTGCACACGCACACTAGCAAGCCACTCACACGGCCCGGTTACAAATAGGCCTCAGATCTGTAGTGGTCTGTGACCCACAGGTTGGGGAGAGTTAAGATCACTTGGGATAGTTGTCACTGTTACCATGTCAGGTTTTTTGGATATTATGCTGTACACCACAGAATATGTATGAAGCCATTGGCAGCAATCTTGTGAACTGATGAATTCACAAGATTGTGAATTGATGAATTCACTGTGAAACTTGTGAATTCACACTGTGAAACTTGTGAATTCACACAGTTTCACAGTATGAAACTGTGTGACCATGGCAGAGAGGCTGCTAAGAAAATTACAGGCATGTGGCTGCCTTTCTCCCTTCCTATTTGAGCCCCTTCCCCAATGTCAGAATTGGTTAACTTAACCATGAAGCAGCTGGAAATACGTGTATTTTTGTAGCGTAATGGCAGCAACAACAGAAACCAGGCAAATAAAAGAAGTTTTCTTCACAGAGATGGAAAGATTCAGAAGAAAAAGAAAGAGGCACAGCAAAGTCAAACCGAACATTGGCAAGGTGCCAGTGCTTTGCCTTAATAAAGAAGACAACAATGGAAGAAATTCCAGAGAGAGAGGATTTAAAGACAGAGCAGGGTCTTAAGGGTCAAACACTGCTGCATATTTGCAATAGCAGTAATAGTATAGTAGCAATGATAATAGATAGTAGATAATAGGTACCAGGGTAGAAAGACTGGAAGTTCTAATCCTGCCTTAGCCATGAAAGTCAGGGGGAGTGATTTTGGGCCAATCACTCACTCTCAGCCCAACTCACCTCACAGGGTTGCTGTGAGGAAAATAGGAGGAGGAAGAAGTGTTGAATATGTTCACCACCTTCAGTTATTTTTAAAAATAATAAAGGTGGGATACAAATTGAAATAAATAAATAGCATTCTTATAGTAGAAATAGTGTAATATAGCAATGACATACAAGCAATAGTTGAGTGTAGTAGAATTAATAGTTGAATATAGTACGTAAAACATTGTATATCAATAAGAAGAACTACAGAATATAGAATAAAATAGACACTGAAAGAACTCACACATATATGTTTATATACTTCATTTTTGCAACTTAGATATTACTTCCAGAATAAAACAACTTCCCAACTGAGGGTGAAAACAACCAGTTCCAACTTTACATGCTTTTTTCCATCTTTTTCCAATGGGTCAGCCTTCATAGTTAGTTTCTGCTTGGCCCAATTGTGGTCAGGATGAGGTATAATAGTTCCAAGCTGAATTCAGGCAAGTCAGAAGACTTTGATTGACGATAACACTATCCAATTGGAAGAGAGTGTTATCAGCTCTACATAGGATTGCCCTCCCTCTGAAAGAGCAGATTCACCTCTTGGGAGTGTTTTCTCAATTTTACATTTTCTCTGAAAGTTCAGGTGGTTCCTAAGGATGAGTGACATCTTCTTTTAGCTGAATTACATTCCCCTTTCCTGGATAGGACTGCTTTGCCCTCCATGATTCATACTACAACTGCTTTCTGTGAGGATCTCACTGAGGGAAGCCAGAACATTGCAATGGGTCCATAATGTTGTGGTCAGTTTTCTGATGAGTGTTCCTTGTGATACTTGTTCTGGCTCAGCTGCACTGGTTTCACAATTTTTGAAGGCCAAATTTACATTGATTTAATGCAGGGGTCCCCAAACTTGGCAGCTTTAAGACTTGTGGACTTCAATTCTTAGAATTCTGGGAGTTGAAGTCCACAAGTCTTAAAGTTTGAAGACCTCTAATTTAATGCATAAATTCCTTTATGGCTTGTGTCTTGTGTACCTAATGGAAGGGTTTCCACATTATATCACAAAGGAGGGACTCCATGAATCCTTTATGGTGTTATTACTGGTGCCACAAGAAAAGGAGACCTAAATTAAAAACACCTGGCAACATTATCACTGTGGAATTCCCTATGCTGTGTAGTACATAATCTACATGATTGAGCAAGCATTCCTCCTTCAAAATTGGCATTGTTTAAGATTTATGCAGAATAGATATTTTGGAGTTTTCCATATGTTTTTCACTGCAATTTAAGTAATGTTCTCTTGTTTTATCTGATACGATTAATTGACGCTAGTTATGTTCAGCGTTTTTCAATAGTTAATGGAAGGTGACATCCCATGACAATGTGATATAAATTCAGTACTCAATCGATAAGCAAGTCTGTGTTCCTTCTTTTGCCATCTTCTGTATTAAATGTTTAGGGATCTTCAAGGATCCCTCTGAAACATTTACCAGTGAAGCAAATCACATGAAGATAAAAACACTCACTAAGTATTCCATTGTTTAGTGAGGCTAGTGAGGAGAAAGGAAAGAATCAATGGTGAATTGAATTTTGCTTGGTTTTAAACTGGCTACGAATTTGTGCTTAAAGTGGAATGCTATCACATTTGAGCTAAGAATTCATATGACATTATGTTTTCAAAATTGTTGTTTTGCTTCATTCAGCACTGATAAAGAGAATGTCCAAGCCATTCTCAAAATACCTTAAATTTATTAAGCAGTTTAAAACTTACAATACGACCGACTTCCGGTGGCGCCTTCCTCGTTGGCGGCGGGCTTTCCATGCCCGCCGGTCTCTCGGCGCGTTAGAGCCGCCTTACAGCTGGCAGGCGGCTCGAAAAACCTGCTTCTCGACGGGAGGAGCAGGGAGAGCTTCTGGGGGTGAGGTTGAACCTCCCTGAGCCCCCCAGGAAATTTTTCTTGTCCTGGGGAGGGCTCAGAGGGATGGCTCCCTCCATACCCCCAGGGTACGCTCCGCGTCGAGAGGATCCTCCGCTAATTATCTAATTAGCGGAGCCAGACGCAGGGAGCAACACCACAACTGAAATGATAATTGGAGCAAGCTGGAAAAGAGAGAAGAAAGATTTAAGCAAGTATGGATTTTTTTTTTCAACGGATTTTTTTGGAAGGGGAGGGGGGGAAGGGGGAAGGAGAGAAAGAAAAATGAAAGTTTTTAAGATGGCGACTGGCTCTGCTTGAAAGGGAAGTGATAGCGGAAATGGAGCGCAGAGCTTAGTCTTGAAAGACTTTGAAAAGAATGTTTTGTTACAGACAAAGAACTTAAAGGAACAGAGGCTGATTTAAATAGATTTCTTCTGTTTTTCTTTTTCTTTTCTTTTTTCTATTGAAGTAAGAAGGATTTTTTTTTCTTTTTGGTCCTTTTTAAAAGTAAAGATGCCTAAACTTAAAGGAAGGGGGGGCTCCCCTTTGCATCAGATGAATAAAGTTGAAATGTCTCATTTGCAGAGACTTACAGAACAGGAGTTAAAAGAGTTAATTACAAGGTCCTTAGAGAGTGTGGTAGATAAGATAAAAGGCTCACAGAAGGATCTCGAGGAACTGGTCTCTGGGAAATATGACCAACTAAATCAAATTATTGCTCAAGTAGCTTCAGATTTTTCAACTGCGGTGGCTGCAATGGGGAAGAAAGTGATTGAGATGAGTAGTAAATTTGAATCTCAGATACAAGAGTTACAAGCGAAACTTCTGGAAGCAGAGGCCAAAAATTATAATATTCAGAATGATGTTATTATGCTTCAAATTAAGGCTATGGAATCAGCAATTAGACTAAGAGGGATAAAAGAAAACAACAGAGAAAACTTAAAAACAACTTGTGCAAAGGCCTTTGCAGAATTATTAAAGCTACAAGATGAATTAATCTTGGGTTCTATAGCGAAAGTTTACAGAGTTAACTCACGTTTGGCTAAACAAAGGAATCTGCCTAGAGATGTTGTAGTTTACTTTACTGACAAAAGACTGAGAGATGATATTTTACAAAAGTCTTATTCTGATAGAGTGAAGGTAGCAGATACACAAATCAGGATCTTCAAAGAGCTACCATCGAAGGTCGTAAAGGACAGGAAAGATTTTGATTTTTTGGTCAAGGAACTGAAGAGAAGTAATATCCCATTCAGATGGGATTTTCCAGTTGGGATAATTTTTAGATATCAAGGTGTGAGACATTGTTTGAATACTATTGAAAAAGCAGAATATTTTTATCAAAATATCTTTAAGGGAGCACCGAAATATCTCAAGAATAAAAAGTCAAAGACAGAGTTTACAAAATCTGAACAGAAAGAAGAAAATCAAAGTGTGTTAAAAGTAAAAGGAGAATTTGGTGGTTGTCCAGAGGATTCTATTATGGATTTTTCTGATGAGAAAACTGAACACCTCAGTGTCCTTGGGGGATTACAGGACCTTGAACTGCTGGAGGAAGATTTAAAAAACAAAGTTTCACTTCGAGATGACCAGCAGCAGAGGTCCAATACTCTTCAAGACATGCGGGGTGATGCTAATCAACAGGAACTAGATTTCAATGAAGAAATCCGACTGGAAACCACAGGTGATAAATTTAAAGAGCATTGTGAATTGTTTGATACTGAATCAGAAAGCATTGAAAGATTTGGAAAAAATGGATTATAAAAATTCTTTTAAGAAGTACAACAATTTGTTAAAAGTTCATTCTGAGTTGGACTAACTTTAAATTCATATATTAAAATGGATTATAAAAATTTTTACTATGAAGTTTATCCTGGATTGGACATGATATCCTGAGTTCTGATAGATTGCTGCAAAATTAGCAGCGATCACTGGTTACCCAATTATATATTTTTTGTGGAATTTATCTTCTAGGAGAAGACTATGAAATTGAAAATATCTTATAACCCGAAGGACTGAATTGCAAAGGGTGGCAGGATTTGAAATAATTTTAAAGGAACATCTGGAAATGCAGCTCTTAGTTGGTTTTTTCTTCTCCCTTTTTTTTTTTTTTTCTTCAAGACTTGAACGTTAAGGCTGCAAAAGCCTATTTTTAGGTATAGTATAAGTTAGCTTGAATGAATTTTCCTAGAGGTGTGAATATCTTCGTGGTTGGATTTTATCCATATAAAGTCACTCGGGGGGTTGTGTGGAGAAATGTTTTATTTTGCTGATGGGGGCAGCGGCAAGATGAAGATTATTGAAGCAGGATTTATGTGACGAAATATGTTTGACATCAATCAAGTTGAAGAGAAGACTGAAATTTGGATTATAGAGACTGAGAAATGAATTGAATAAAAGATAATTTTCTTTATGATATAACTGTATGATTATAACTATATATGCATATATATTTCTTATGTTTTATGTTTTTGGGGGTTTTTCTTTAGTTAAGGGGTGTAGTTAGGATAGAATTATAATGGTGTTCTTAATCATAATGACTATTAATGGTTTTTTTTATTATTATAATATTGTTTAAACATATTAATGTCTGGTTTTTTGTTTGTTTTTTTCTTTTTTACCTTTTTTTCCCTCTTTCCTTCTTTCTCTTTCTCTTCCTCTTTCGAAATTTGCTTAATTTAGAATTTGAATATTTAATAATCTTTTTCTTTTTCCCTTGTTCTAAATTTTGTTCTTTTTAACTTGTAGTGGAAGTCGGGGGGGGGATAGGGAGGGAAGGGGCTGGGGCTGAGGGAGGATGGGAGTGGTTGGGTAGGGGGATTGGGCAGGGGGGGTGAAAATGGAAAAATTTCTGTATTGTAAAACCTTTTCAATTAAAAAAAAAAACTTACAATACGACCAATGATGGGCAGCTTGCGTATAAATCTGAAGAACCATTTTTTAAATCGTGATGTTAAACCTAAGGGGAAGAGAAAAAAAACAAGAAGAATTTTTTTTAAGGAAAAATTATCCAAAAACTGCTCCGAGACACACAACACACACATATTTACAAAATGTGTAAAACTTTCACAGAAGAGATAGAAAGGCAGATTTGTAGGCATCTACAAACCAGGCTTACATTTTAAATCTTTTGTGGATACTATTAAAATTAGACTGACAAGAGCTGACAAGAATATTCCACTATCATGTAAATGTCTATCGAGATTCTCAGTCATCCAGATTATGATTATCTTAAAGGCGCTTTTTCTTTTTCTTTTTTTAAAAAAAGTGTTTTATTTTGAATACATTAAAACAAGACACAAACACACAACATTTATATACGTATCACTTTTTCCTACAGCTATTTCGAAGTGATCCTTTCTTGCTATTTACATATACATATCTTTCTTTATTTCGTCTACATTGTACCTTGATCTTCAACGTTTTTTCCCCTCTCTCCTTTATTCCTCTTTCTCATTTTTCCTATTCTCCAACCATTCATACCATCTACACCACAGTTTGTAATATTCTGTATCCTCTTTCTCCTTGAGTTCTTTTGTTAATTTATCCATCTCTGAGCATTCTAAAATTAAATTAAATTAAATTAAATCCAAGAAGCTTCTTGGATGAGAAGTGAAACATCTTCAAGGAAAAGAAGAAAGTCCAGCTGCCTCTTGAAAAAGCACTTTTAGGACCATCCTGTAAACCAGAGTCTTCAAACTTGGCAGCTTTAACATTTGCGGACTTCAACTCCCAGAATTCTCCAGCCAGCATAGCTGGCTTGAAGTCCACAAGTCTTAAAGCTGCCAAGTTTGAAGATCTCTGCTGTAAACTGATGTACAGGTAGTCCTCTACTTATAACCATTTGTTTGGCAACCATTCAAAGTTATTGAAAAAACTGACTCATGACCAATCCTCACACTTATGACTGTTGCAGTCTCCCCACAGTCATGGATCAAAATTGAAGTGCTTGGAAACTTTTCTTCTGTTACAGTATCCCTGGGGTTCTTATGCTGACTTTTCCAGCTGGCTTCCGATAAGCAAAGCCAAATTCACCTAATGACATGATTCATTTAACAACTGCCGTGATCGACTTAACAATGGAAAACAAGGATGTTAAATCATCCAAGGTCGGCTCAGCCTTCCATCCTTTCTAAGGTGGGTAAATTGAGGACCCAGTTTGTGGGGGCAATAAGCTGACTTTGTATAAATATACAAAAGGATGAAGGCTATTGCTTAACACACTGTAAGCCGCCCTGAATCTCCGGAGAAGGGCAGCATATAAATCAATTTTTTTAAAAAAAAATCATGTGGGACTCACTTAGCAAACCACTTTGCTTAGCAATGGAAATTCCAGTCCCAATTATGCTCATAGGTTGAGGACTGCCTGTAAGTACATCCTGTAAGTCTACAAACCCTTCTATCGTTTTTCAAAATAAAAAAGCATTTTTTTTAAAAAAAAATTCTCCAAGAAAATGATACAAGTCTAGGATTTTCCAAATTTCCTTGGCTTAGCCATGAGATTGAAACAGTTTTAAGATGATCTCAAGGGAGCTGAAGGCAATTAATGGAACCTGCCGCTTAAGCTGAAGAACTACGTTGCTAAGTGCAAAACTTCTTTTTAATTTAAAACAGTAAGGTTGGAGCCACTTTCTCATCCTTTTTAATATGCAGCCCCATCATAACCTCTTGGAGAAGGGGGAAAGTAATTGAAGACTTCATGTGCTCAAACACGTATGTTTGCATTTACATTACAGTAGTGGCCAAAATTGTGCAAACCTTTTGGGAAAAGTATATTTTCTAAAATTAGCTAAAAACACCACATTTTGGGGGGGGGGGGGGAGTAGTACCGTAAAATTATATATCAATGGAAAGATAATTTAATCAAGAGTGTAATACAATAACTTTTATGAAGGATTTGCTATTAGAATAGCAGTTATAAAGAAAAGTGAAACACGTAGAAAAAATGAGATATACAAAAATTATCCCCGTGTCAGTTATTATAGTTGGGTAACCTTTAGCATGAATGATGGCCTTACGTCTTCCCATGCAGTGAACCAAGTCTTTAAGTTCTGCAGCTGTTATAATGTGAAACCAAGATTGAATGATTGCTTCTATTAACTGGGTTTTATTGCTAGGTCACTTCTGACTAACAAGTTTCTTTAGTCGGCTCCATAGATTCTCAATTGGGTCTGGGCTATTCCCAGGCCATTCCAGCAGTGGAATATGATTATCTTAAAACTCCCTCCCAAAAAAATGGTGTTATTAACCATCAAACCTCAAAAAATACACTTTTCCCAAAAGGTTTCCATAATTTTGGCTACTACTGTATCTATCCTGCAAAACTCAAATTAACAAAAGGAGTTCTTTGAAGACTTTCAAATTCCAATTAGTAGAAAGAAACTACACAGCAATGGAACAATTAACCCATTAACTTTTTTTAAAAATAACAACTGAACATTGCCCATAAAAATAATGAACCAGAGCAGGTATGGAAAATTATTTTCTATAAAATATGACAGCAAAACCAATACACATACATCCAGATTCTAAATTAATAGGTTTGTTTGCTAAAGACTCCCAAGTACCCCAAATAAGTCCATGTTTTAATTTTTTTAAAGCAACAAGCTTCCTGTTCTCTGTTGATCAATGTTTATTGTGTCAACTCTTTAGCAATCACACAGATGGATTTTATTTCTGAGGTTCTGCATCTAACCTGATATTTCAGATCTTCTGATGATGCAGTCGCTGACACTTTCATTGAGTCCATCCACCTTGTTGTTGGTCATCCTCTTCTTTTTCTTCCCACCTTTCCCAGAATTTAAAGCCTTCTCCAGAGAGGTAGGTCGACACAAAATGTGCCCAAGATGAGCCTCCTCATTTGTGCCCCCAGTGAGAACTCTGAATTGATTTGTTCAATGATCAATATTTTTTTTGGCTCTCCACAATATTCTCAGAAGTCTTCTCCAATAACGAAGTTCAAAAAGGTCAATATTCTTCCAATGTCAGGGGTCATCAATCTTTCGGACCTCAGGGACCACTATATTCATAATTTTAAATCCCACAAACTACTAATATGATCTGCCTAATGACTGGCTGGGTAGGTGTGGCTAGGAGGTCATGTGACTGGGTGAGTGTGGCCAACTCGATGTCACTCACATCCAGGGGCACCTTGGCAGCCTCTACTTACCCCTCTCCTCCCAGCCATTCCTCGCCTCCCCGCCCGGGCTCCTTAGAGCCCCAACAGGAAGCAGTTGTTGGAGCTAAGTAGCTACCATGAGAAAGAGTTGGCAAAACAGCTCAATTCAGATTGGATCTGACCGAGAAGGAGGCTCAGCAGAAGCACCTCGCTGAGGACTACGAGCACAGGCTTTCCAAGCAGAGGGAAGACCTGCGGGAGTGCAAGGGCAGGTACCAGCACCTGCAGGCTCAGCAGGCTGAAATGGTCAACCAGTTCCAGGCCATGATGCAGGCCCATTGGAAGAAGGTCCTCCAGCTCTTTGCCACCAGCAGCACTTCCCTCCACCCTTCACCCAAAGCCCCAGAGCAGGAGGCCGAAGCAGACCCCAAGTTGGAATTCTGTCCCCCTCCAACCCACACAAAAAGACCCCGAAGGGGGAGACTCTCTGCAACAACACAAACATTCATTGTACGTATCCGTCCCAGGGGCCATAGTTTGAGGACCCCTGATCTAGTGCAATATAAAAAATGCAAGTAATTTTTCTGTGAACCGCCAGAATTTTCTTGTGGGCCACCAGTAGTCCACCAACCACCAGTTGGTGACCGCTGTCCTATGTGGCTTCTTCAAACACTTCCCTAAGTGCCAGAGAGACTACCACTTGCACTGTTCTGATATTTGTAGATACAGACACATCACATGACCATAATATTTTTTTCCAAAGTTTTCTTGGCTGCTCTACCTACTCCTAGTCTGCAGGATATTTCTTGACTATTGTTTCTTTGTTATTGATGGTTGGTCCTAAAAGAAAGAAGCTATCTATCATTTCAGTATGTTCATTATGACCTGACCAGTTCAAAGTTGACTCAGCCTTTCATCCTTCTGAGGTCGGTCAAATGAAGACCCAGATTGTTGGGGACAATATGCTGACCTTGTAAGCTGCTTAGATGGGGCTGTAAAACATTATGAAGCAGTATATATGTCTAAGTGCTATTGCTATTATCAATTAAGGTTGAATAGCCTTGGTGGAGCAGGCGTACGGAGCGCTGTTACCTTCCCACCGAAGTGGTCCCTATTTTTCTACTTGCATTTTTACATGCTTTCGAACTGCTAGGTTGGCATAAGCTGAGACAAGTAACAGGAGCTCACTCTGTTACACTGTGCTAAGGATTCGAACCGCCGAGCTGCCGCCTTCTCTGATCGACAAGCTCAGCGTCTTAGCCACTGAGCCACCGCGTCTATTACACTATTATACTTTTATACCTAATAGTACACTATTACAATACTCCAAAGCATTGCGAATTGTTAAGATTTCTCACATGAAGGAGATGTGATCCTTACTTTCTGACTGGAAAAGAAACATGTGTAACTTCACAATCAGCAAGGTAGCAGCAGCTGTTGATGCGATGACTTGCCATGGTTCCATCCCGGAGCATTTTTCATTCACCGCATTTCTTGTTTGGTTTACGTATTGCAGGAAGATATGATGGTATAGAGTAAGAGTCTCCTGGAGAAGAGAGCAGACAAAACACAAAATAGAATGAAACCAAACGTCAATGAATAAACTTACGCGTTCACTTTTTTTGGATAACATTTTTATCTGACTTCCCTAGACAAGTTAAAAAAAAAGACTGCACAAAAACAGAAAGTGATCTGGTGAGAGTTAACAATTTTTCCCAGACACAAGGCACTTCAAACAAATGAAGTTCACATGGTGGTTATGCTGGGGAATTTCTGAGGAACTTAAAGACCTTAATTACTTTGGTTCCAACCTATTAATGAAAACTTGTCTGGAGTCAGAATTGCAACAAAAGCCCTCAAAGCTTTAAGAATGTTTGTATCACATCCCTTTGAAAGAACTTTCATAAGAGAAAATATGCTTTCTTTTGCCTTTATAAAGCAAGGCCCTTAAGTTGAACTTAACTTGACAAAATAAGTTTCAGTCTTCTGGTGTCAAAAATACAATTTGCTGTTCAAACCCCAACTTTGAGAGTGCACACTCCTTCTACTTCCCCTCTTTTAACCTAATTTTCTCTCATTCAGTCTCGTAAAGAAGCCCACGTGACTTTGTCAAAGGTTTCTAGTGTCACCAAGTCAGAACTCAAAAGCAGGTTTGCAAGTCTGGCTTAGGTATTACAGTATTGTGATCAGCATTAGTGTCATGCCCCCATCGGAGCCTGAATCTGCGGAGGACAATGAGCCAGAGCCGAGGGAGATTGAGGGGCCGGCTTCGTTGGCTTCGTAGGAATGTGGGGAGGAGCAAGTCGAGGCAGCCCTGGGCCTCTCAGAATTGGGACAGCTTGTTAGCAGGAAGGAACGGGGGCAGGATGACCGAGACAAGGCAAGCAGTGGACATGAGGAGCGACGGAGCTCAGGCGATGAGCAAGGACCGCCCACTCCTGATCCCCGAGCACGGAGCATGGACAGAAGACGGGAATAGCGCAGGCTGACATGACGACTCGGGAGAGCACCCTGCCCCTCTTCACAAGGCACACCTGGGGACTGAGATTTAAGGAGACACTATGAGGAGGGGCATTTGTCAGGAACAAACACTGAATTGGTAGAGTTTGATGTGCCGGTACCGACATTTGGAGTTTGTAGGACTGCTTGTTTCTTCCTGACTTCATGGACTCAGTGCCTTGTTTCTGACTACATGGACTCAGTACCAGGGGTGAAATGCTCCCAGTTCGGACCGGATTGCCCAATCCGGTAGCGATGGATGCAGGTGGTTCAGAGAACCAGTAGCAAAAATCCCTGGCCCTTCCCCCATGCCCAGCTGAGCCGCACAATCATCAGAGGCTTTTTTTTTTACTTTTAAAAGTATTTTTTCTACAACCTCTTCGGCCGAAAAAATGCTTTTAAAAGTAAAAAAAAAAAGCCTCTGATGATCATGCGGCTCAGCTGGGATCGTCAAAGGCTTTTAAAAGGCTCTGACGATCCCAGCTGAGTTGCCTGATCTGCAGAGGCTTTTTTTCTTTTAAATGCCTCTGACGATCAGGCAACTCAGCTGAGATCGTCAGAGACTTTTGAAAGCATTTTTGCTCTTCACCGAAGAGGTTGTAGAAAAAAATGGTTTCAAAAGTAAAAAAAAAAAAATTGGCCACACCCAACATCACGGTACCCCACCACCACCAAGCCACGCCCACAGAACCGGTAGTAACAAATTTTAGATTTCACCACTGCTCAGTACCTTGTTCCCTACTTTGTGGACTCATTGTTTGTTCCTTGTTTTGTGGACTCATTCTCCTGTCCTTGTTTTGCTGTACTGGGTGTAGCCAGAGGCTGCCGTGTGTGTATGTGCGTGCATGCACACATGGGTATGTATGTGCACGCTTTTCTCTGGGACTTGCCAAGAATATGGGAGCATTTGGAGGAAGTTTGGAGCATTAAAAGGGAGCTTGAACTCAGCTGGCTGTGTGGCCTTCGTGCCTTGTCCTGGGTCATCGCAATTAGCAAGTAACCAGGTATCTTATGCAAGTCAATATGAAGGCTTGTCTTTAATAACTCTTTCTTTTTATGTTGCTTCCTGAAGGACACAATGGCACTTAATCTGAAGGCTCCACACAATCCTCATGACCAATGGCCATTAACAGGTTTGTCCTCCTTCATGCACTGGTCAGGCTCTTTAAAGTTCTTGTCCATCGAGTATAACCAGGGGGGAAAAATGGAATTCTTAGCTAAAGAATCCTCAAGGAAATACCTTAATACAGTGGTTTTCAACCTCAGCAACTTTAAGACATGAGGACTTCCAACTCCCAGAATTCTCCTGCCAGCATATTGGAGCATTAGGAGCTGTAGTGGCACAGTGGTTAGAATGCACTATTGCAGACTAACTCTGCCCACAACCAGGAGTTCGATCCTGACCGGCTCAAGGTTGACTCGGCCTTCCATTTTTCTGAGTTCGGAAAAAGATTGTTGGGGGCAATATGCTGACATTGTAAACCGCTTAGAGCAGGGGTGTCAAACTTGCGGCCCGAGGGCCTCAAGTTTGCCCAGGTTAGCGAAGGGGGAAAAGGTCACGATACATGATGTGACAACACCATGACGAAGCGAGTTTGACACCCCTAGCTTAGAGAGTGCTGTAAAGCACTATGAAGCAATATATAAATCTAAGTGCTGTTTTATAATATTTGCCTTCATTCATCTAAGTGCTACTGCTAGATTGGAACTGTAGTCCACAAATCTTAAAGTTGCTGAGGATGAGAAACACTGCCTTAATAAATAGGAGTATAGAATCAAAAGTAGCTCATTGAAGCATCAGAAAACAGATGTATTTATCAAAGTGCCCCCTCTTCAAGGCAAAAGGTACAATAAAACTATTGTGACAGAGATAAGTAAAAGTTGTACCATTCATCTAAAGATAAATTTAAAAGCGACAATATTTTTACAAGTAATGTCTTCTTCAAGTTTAACTTAATTTCTGATAACTTCAAGGATACTATACACATCCATCCATGTAATTTTCTTGAGAATATGAAAATGGTTTTAACATGTCTTTGTGTAGGATGAATTTGAGGGAACCAAACAGTCTTGGATTAGAGTTGAAACGAATAGGGAGATTGTATCAGCTCTCTTGGAAAGGACTTCAACTGGGGTGTTGCTACTTAAAAGGTACCTTAGGTATCCATCAACCTAGCCTCTTTCGATATGAAAGATTTGCAGTGATTTCCAATTATGATTGCCAAATAGAGGCACATTCGCTACAAAGCAATTCCTTGCATCAGTTCTCCTTGAAAAGCTGGTTTGAGGATTTCAAATCTTGAATAATTCATCGTACCTGCAAACAAGCTTTGAAAGCATCGGAGGGCATTAAATCATCAACTTTATTATGTTCCTGATTTAAGTGCTACTTGGCACAAGTCTCTGGAAAATATTAAATGCACTACAACTTTCCTCAACTGGGTACTTTCCAGACATATAGAAATACAAGCCAACTTAGGTGAAAATGATATAGAGCCTCAATACATTTGGAAGGCAGGTAGTTGGAGACAGCTAGAAATACTTTTTTTGTGTGAGAACATAAGCAGGCTGTCAAAAAGTGTAGTCTGTCACCAAAATAGGCATTAATCTAAACTAAACAGCCTTAATGTTCTTAGCAGAAAGTGGCTGCATCAACCTTTCAATTTTTTTTAATATATATTTAAAGCTGTATAAGAATGGACTTTCCCCATGGAAATACGCCTCCAGATTGCATAAATGCTGTACAAATGTCTTCAATCTAGATAACATCAATATGCAATGCAAGATGTTTTGCCTGATGACCTTGAGATTCAACACAACAATTTAGTTTCTGATTTACTATCATTATATCCTGTAAGCAAAATGAAACCAATACTCTATTGCAAGAACTGAGCTAAAAGAAAATTATTTTTAAGATCATTTTAAGTACATCATGAGCTGCAATAAAAGCAGATCCATAATTTTCTATTTCAGTATAGCCTTTTATGATTACACAGTATTCCCCAAGCTTTGTCAATGAAGTCTATTTTATCCAGCTCTCAGGAAAGCTTTGCTCCAGAAACATACATTAGCGTTGGTGCATTCTACTCTTCAAACCTGTTCTACAACTTCCAGCTGACTTAAGCTCATTTTAGAGCAGGTCTTACCAAGGTGTAGTACTTTGTTTTAATTGGGATCTGCACAAAAAAATGCATAAATAACTTTTTCCAAATGCATGTTCTTCAAATGTGTTGAACAAGGATTTGCATCATTTCCACACAACATGGCCAGCACTTGAGAACAATAGGAACTGTAATACAATGCATGTAGAACAGGGGTGTCAAATTCAAGGCCCATGGGGTGGATCCGGCCTGCAAGGTACTTAGATCTGGCCTGCAGGATCACCCTGGAAACCAGTTAAGGACCAGCTACAGAGCTCCGTTTTCACTGGCAGAGAGTTGCAGGAAGCTGTCCCAGCCGAAAACAGAGCTCAGGAGCCCATTTTTGCTGGCAGAGCGCTTGGGCCACCACAGGTGCCCCCGATATGAGTGATCTCACGCTGACCACACACACCCTGGCCCCACCCCCATCCCAAGGTCAAATACAACTCTCATGCGGCCTTCAAGTCTGACATCCCTGGTCTAGAAGGAATCAAAAGTAGGATAGCTATCCAGAGTTCTACTCCATGCAGCTTCAAGCTTAATCCCTGTATTATGGATATTTCATGTCAACTATTAAAATTTTAAACCTCTAGACTAGGAATGTCCAACCTTGACAATTTTAAGATTTGTAGACTTCAACTCCCAGAATTTGTCACCTAGCAATTAAATTAGATGAGACAGTGGACAAATATTTTTGATTAGGGAAAGGACTATTAATGTCAGTATTTATATTTACATTAACAAATGAGGCTTCATTCAATTTTGTTTTACTGATGTTGTGTTACTCATCGCATAATAATTCTAACTTAAACTTGTACGCCGTCTGACTCAACAACTCTGAAATCCCATTTAGGAATTTGAATTGTTTAAAGTCACCTTGAGGCTTACAGTCCTCTTTATTCATTCCATTTATTTAATTCAATAACACATATTGCTTTCCCCATAGTCTCATGAGTTCCTAGATTTTTATTGCTTATTTTAAAGCTATGAAAAATATAATTTGAAACTTGTTTACCTCAGGGGCGAAATGCTCCCAGTTCGGATCGGCTCGGGCGAGTAGATAGCGAGGCCGGTGGTTCAGAGAACCGGTAGCAAATGGCAACCCGAGGCTCCGCCCACCCGCCCAGCCATCATTACTTCCTGCTTTTACTTCCAAAGAACTGGTAGTAAAAAAAATGCTTAAAAAGTTAAAAAAAGTTAACGACGATCAGCTGAGCGATGCGTAATCGTAGGAACTTTTTTTTTTTTACTTTTTAAGCATTTTTTTCTACCAGTTCTGGAGAAACAAAGCGCTTGGCTGCGCCCCCTTTTCACTCACCCCGAGGTTCCTGCTGTGGATTTTCACGCCTTGCTTCACAGGCCCAAGATCGTCGCCCTCGTCTTCTTCTTCCTCCTCCTCTCCAAGTGGAAAAATGCCAGGAGCGCAAAAAGAAGCGCTTGCTTGCTCCTGCCGTTTTTCCGTTTGTAAGGAAGCTTTCGTGAAAGCAAGTTTGGCTTCCTGAGCTGCTCGCTAAAAACCTTACCAGTACTGCTGTGCACGCAGTGTGTATGTGTGTGTGTGTGTGCTGCATTGAATGTCGGTGCGGAGGCAGGGAGTGGGAGGGAAATGGCATTTTTCCACTTGGAGAGTGGGAGGAAGAAGAAGACGAGGGTGACAATCCCGGCCGCGTGAAGCAAGGCATGAAAATCCGCAACAGGAAGCTTGGGCTGATGAAAAGGGGGAGCAGCCGAGCAATTCGTTTCTCTCCTCCCCACCCCACCCCCGGTCATCTCCCAGACTGGATGGCTGAAGTAGAAAGGCTTGCAATCTTTGGAGCTGGGAGGCATTGGATCTGGCTTGGCCAGGAGGGTCAGGCTGGTCAGGTGCTGATCATCAGAAACTTCTTTTTTAACTTTTTAAAGCATTTTTTACTAGTTAAAAATGCTTTAAAAGAGTAAAAAAAAATTGGCCACACCCACCCAGTCACATGACAACCCCCCAAGCCACGCCCACAGAACCGGTGGCAAAAAAAAATAGATTTCACCCCCGTTTTACCTTGATGAATTAAGACAAATAGAAAGAGAGAGCAAGAAGTGTGCTAAGGACTTGGTCTGTGGCACCTTAAAGGCAGAAACATCAGGCAATCAAAACCCTACACTGACACTGCCAATCAGTGGACAAGACTAAATTAGAGCGGTTGGCTTGATATTTGCTTGTTCTATTTAGACTAGGGGCCCTCAAACTACGGCCCGCAGGCCGCATACGGCCCACCGAAGCCATTAATCCGGCCCGCATGGGACCACAAGACTGCCCTGCCCACATCACCCCACCTACCCACCAGCCCCCACCTGCCTTCTGGAGGCCAAGGTGGCCAAAAACAGGACATGCAGAGGCCTCGGGAACCCAAAAACGGACCCGTTTTTGGGCGGCAGAGCAATACTCCCCGGCCTCCAGAGAGAGAGGGAGGGAGAGAGAGGGAGGGAGAGAAAGACACACACACACACACACACACACACAGAAGTCCCTCACATACACCCCAAGGCAGCCACATCCCTTCACTAACCCACTTTCCACTCCCAGGAGCATAACAAATTAAAGTGTAATTTGTGTGTATTGTTTAATGGACTGCTAAATTGGCCACGCCCACTCAGTCACATGACCACCTAGCCACGCCCACTCAGTCCAGCCCCCCACAACAGTCTGAGGGATTTTGAATTGGCCCTCTGTTTAAAAAGTTTGAGGACCCCTGAATTAGACACTTAAGGAAAAAGGCACAATGCAGGAAGTCCTTGACTTATGACCACAATTGAGACCAACATTTCTGTTGCTAAGCAACGTAGTCGTTAAGTGAATTTTGCTCCATTTTACTTTTCTTACCACTTTTGTTAAGTGAATCACTGCAGTTGTTAAGTTATTAACACATTTGTTAAGTGAATTTGGCTTCCTTACTGACTTTGCTAATCAGAAGGTCTCAAAAGGGCATCACATGACCCCAAGACAGTATGACTGCCATAATATGAGTCAGTTGCCAATCAGCCAAATTTTGATCACGTGACCATGGGGAAGCTGCAATGTTCATAAGGTGAAAACTGTCATTAGTCACTTTTTTCAGTGCCACTGTTAGCTTTAAACGGTCACTAAATTAACCATTAATTGTTGTATGTTGCATGAGAACAACCATACAAAACAAGCTGAAAGCAATAACATTTCTTTAGGGCTATCTGGAACTCTTACAGGCAACCGTGCCTTCATCCCTTGGCTTGTCTCCAAGCCATTCATTTTCTTGCCTTCCAGATTTGGCTTGAGTACAATATATGGCTGTGGAAGTTGGACTGTAAGAAAGGCTGAGCACCAAAGAATTGAGGCCTTTGAACTATGGTGCTGGAGTCCCTTGGATTGCAAGGCAATCAAACCGGTCAGTCCTAGAGGAGATCAACCCTGACTGCTCTTTAGAAGACCAGATTCTGAAGATGAAACTCAAATACTTTGACCAGCTAATGAGAAGGAAAGACTCAGTGGAGAAGTGCCTAATGCTGGGAAAGATTGTGTGCAAAAGAAGAAGGAGACGGCAGAGAACGAGGTGGCTGGATGAAGTCACTGAAGCAGTCAGCGTGAGCTTAAATGGACTCCTGGGGATGGCAGAGGACAAGAAGGCCTGGAGGAACATTGTCCATGGGGTCGTGATGGGTCGGACACAACTTTGCAACTAACAACTACAATAACAACATTTATATTTCTTCTACATTTCTATGTTTTTCTAGCAACACCTGTAGACCAATTTGCTTTGTCTGCAGCAGTAAACAAACTGCATATCTTTGATGTTCCTTAAAAGGCAATTTCAACAGAATTATCTAGAAAGCCAACCGGTAAATCTGCCTGTTTTGTGCACAGGCGCCTTTTATCTTAAAAAAGCTTTTCTTTTTCCTTTTAGAGAGGTTCAAAGTCCCATCTGCTGCTTATTAGGCTGTTTACATAGATCTAATCAGTAAATCATGCTAAGGTCATACCTTCAACCAGATTACCCAAGATAGCAAATCTCTGACTTGCACTCTGGCTCCATAATTAGCCCCACGTATATTATATTGCCAAATCTTTTTACAGCAATTTTGCACAATATAGAACAAATACAGAAAGGTAAAGATTCCATCTGCCCTGATTTAGCCTTCCAATTTGTCCTCTTGCACATTTGAACAAGCAATCATTCTAATACCGTGTTTCCCCCAAAATAAGACCATGTCTTATATTTTTTTTGAACCCTGTAATAAGCGCTTGGCCTTATTGCCATGCGCTTAAAAGCCCGATTGGGCTTATTATCAGAGGATGCCTTATTCTGGGGGAAACAGGGTATGTATGACCACAGTCACGTTGAGCTGGATTCTACCTGTTAAATCTTATTTACCCTTCACAGAAAGAACAGTCAATTTTATTCATTAGTACATCTTGGAGAATTAGTGTGTCCCAGCATGTAAAGAACTCAGCTATGCCATGACTTTAAGAAATGCAGCTTCAAGCTCCCATCTCTGATATAGACTTAATAAGCTTGACTCACATACATCACACCAAGCTATGTTGTCCATCCCGGTCTAGGCTGAGCCATCAGAAAGTTAACAAGTTGTAACTGGTTTAACCATAGGAATGTGATTCAAACAACTGGGAAGACAGGTACAACACTCAATCAAGCCTACAAGTTTCGGGAGAAATACAGGGATGGTGAGATTTTGCCTGATAGCCCAGAGTATAGCATAAAGAGTTCTGAGACCCAATGGTCCACAGAATCTAAACAAGAGTTGGAACTAAAGAGGTAGGACTGAAGGTGGACAGCCAATGGCACAGGTCTAGGAAAATAGGCAAGGCAATGGCAGAAACCCACAGGAGAGTCTTTCCAATGGAGACAAGGTTCCACCTAAATCCAGGATGTGATCCCATGAGACAAGATTATCCTTGCTTCCCAAGAAGCTAAGCAAATAGCTCTATCCTTCAAAGCTGCTAGTGCAGTCCTGTGGCTAGGTGCCCTGAGAACATCTGAACTCTCATTATCTGAATCTCAGATAGTGCCTACTTTCTGTTGAATGAGTCCCTTTGGCCTGACTCAGAGGACACCATAACTTTGTCTGTCTGTCTGTCTGTCTGTCTGTCTGTCTGTCTGTCTGTCTGTCTGTCTCTCTGTATACCAGAGGTGGGTTGCCCCCAGTTTGGTCCGATTCTTGCGAACCGGTAGTAAAACCGGGGGGAGGAGACTCCATCCACCAACCCGGATGTAGTCATAGACAATCTGCGCGTGGGCAGAAGCTAGGCGCGCATGCGCAATCCCGTTGCGAACCGATAGTAAAGGTAAGTAGAGCCCACCCCTGCTACCTATGTACTTATCTACCTACCTACCTATTCTTGTCTTGTTGTGACCCAAAACATTAGACCCAACAAGCCACAGTTGAAAAATTGGACTTAATGTTGCAAAAAAAAATGTGTATGATCTTTAATAAGATTCTATGCTTCACCTGGGAAATGGGACTAATATTCACTAACTGCTGAATGATCACTGGTAGAAAGTCCTTAAAGTAGCAGAAAATTAGCAGAAATTCCAAAATTTGGTGCAAATGAAATTTTTTTTTGTTCCAATACCCAAATACCAAATTTGGGAGTGTATCTTCTTTACAAATAACAATGACAGTTCGTGATTAAGAAGCATGAGAGAAAATTCATGTTAGAGATGGGTAGCATGGCACCTCACAGCTATTGTGGATGGGAATGCACAACACCTCAGCAACCCCTTATATCTATTCCTCTCACCACTACAGAATACCTATCTTCAGTTTTTTTATCATGCCATTTTAATTCTTAATACAAAACGCTACCTCAAAAAGAACTCAAAAGTTCATAACCAAAGTCAAAATCTGAATATCTATTTAATGAACCATATCCGGTAGTTAAACCAAAGGACCAGCAAGGTAGAATTATGTATTTTAAGAACACTAATACATTTAGCAGATTTGAGAGTTATTAAGGTATATATACCCCGGAGACTACCTTAAAAGTCCATTCTCTTCAAATGTTGATCCTTTTACTTTTTTCATCTTCTAATTAACCGCTAAACTCAACATCATAACTGAACCCAGAATTAGGATTGTTAGTTACGACAGTTGTTAAACAGGTCACCATGTGACCACGTCTGATTTTACCTATCAGATGTTAACATCAGATGTTAAGCAAATACCGTGGCTGTTTATGCTGATTTCTGACAAAAACCATACATACCGTGTTTCCCCCAAAATAAGACCCTGTGTTATATTTTCTTGGACCCTGAAATAAGCACTTGGCCTTATTGCCATGCGCTCAAAAGCCCAACTGGGCTTATTATCAGGGGATGTCACATGGGTTGCATCACGTGGCTGAGGACACTGCAAACAGCCAGTTGCGAGTGCCCAATAAGGCGGGTGGCCTGGCCTTTAAAATATCTAACACGGGTTGTAAGTAGCCATGGGAGGAGGTGTCCATTTTAACTGAATGGCCACTAAGCGATCGGTCTTAATTTGAGGACTATCTGTATAACCTAGCACATGATTTGTCGGTATCAAACTCTATTATACAATTGATGGCTACATAAATAGGGAGAAGATGGAGTTTGAATTTTTCCCAATGTGGGCACCCCCAGAGAAAGCAAAATAAAGTAAATTTCAACACAAGCACAATATCACCACAAAAATGATGCAATTTACATGCTTGCCTCAGACATAAAGATAAAAATGGGGGGGGGAGCTTTATCTGCATACTGACATCATGATGCAATGCAAAAATTTTAGGGCCTGTCAAATTTTTAAACTTTCTATTTCCAAACATTAGGGGGGCTCAAAAGTTTTGACAGACCTTGGGGATTGTAAAGGTACTTTGGTTGCTTTAATATAATTTAGATGTGCTTGGTAAGTAACCACATAAATATTGTAACTTTTTAACATTTCGTTTGTTTCCTATATGCCGTTATTTTAACATCACTGTGATTTGCAAAAGATGTTTTCCAGAATATTATTTTTTATATAAAGATAAAAAGTCTCTGTATACCATGTGACTGACAGTTTATCCTCACAGTGAGAAACTGCTAAATGTAAATGAAGTCCTATTTTACTTTGCTTCCTTACAACATACCGTATTTTTCAGAGTATAAGATGCACCTTTTTGCCCCAAAAAAGAGGGTAAAAATCTGGGTGTGTCTTATACTCCAAATGTAGCCCCGCCCAGCTTCTCAAACAGAGGTTTCAGAGGCTGAAAAAAGCATCAGAAACGAAGCTTCAGAAAAGGAGCCCCCAAACAGAGCTTCAGAAAAAAAGCCCCCAAATAGAGCTTCAGAAAAGAAGCCACCAAAAAGAGCTTCAAAGGCCTTTTTTTCTGAAGCTCTGTTTCGGAGGCTTTCAGAGGCAGGAAAAAAAGTTTTTTTCTGAAACAGAGTTTCAGAAGTTTCAGAGGCAGAAAAAAAAAAAGCAAGGCCCAGCGCTCACAACCAACAAATCTGTTCCTAAAGTTAACCTCTGAGAACAGCTGATTGGGGGTATTCCAGGAGGCCGATCCACCCGCCAATCAACTTTTTTCTTATTTTCCTCCCCAAAAACTATGGTGCATCTTATACTTCGAAAAATACAGTACATTTTGAAAGTCTTGCTGCATTATTGAACTAGTCCCTCCAGACTCACAAGACTGGTTAAGTCTGCAGAAAAAGAATGTCAAAAATCTAATTCCAGAAACAAAGCACATAGTCAAATAAACAAACTAAAGCTAGACAGTCTGAATTTTGTAAAATTCTTGGTCTAAAGCAGAGGTGGGGAACCATGGCTTGTCTCTTCCCACATTACTATAACCATGTTGATTGTATCTTTCAATTTATATTGTTTTTATTTGTTTCCTAGTACGATTTGATAGCTTATTATTAACCTTGACTATCACTAAGTGTTGTATCTTTTTATTCTTGACAAATGTATTTTATTCTCCTTATGTACACTGAGAGCATATACACCAAAGACAAATTCCTTGTCCATTCACACTTGGCCAATAAAGAATTCTACTCTACTCTACTCTACTCTACTCTACTCTACTCTACTCTACTCTACTCTACTGTACTCGTACTCCTACTCCTACTCCTACTCCTACTCCTACTCCTACTCTATTCTATTCTAGACTTCAACTCTCAGAATTCCTGAGCCAGCATGGAATTCTGGGAGTTGAAGTCCACAAGTCGTAAAAGGGCCATCATTGCCCACCCCACTCCCTGAACAGTCTCTGCTTACACATTTACAGCAAACTCTAGTGAGAGAGAGAGCTTGCTTGAGCAATAGATATTCCCATTTTTTAAAAAAATCCACACAAAGTATCAATTATATGCATGCACAAACTGCAAAAAACACTAATTAGAGAGTAGACTCAGAAATGTTACTCATGCTCTTTTGAAGAATGTACAGTTGGGAAGAAGTTGGATCCTACATGCTTTTATGATGTAAAGTACTGATACTACACTGTGTAATATCTACTGTCCTCGGTTAATGCTGTGAAGAACATGTATTCCGATTATCATTCACATAAGTATATCCCTGCAGATTTTTTTAGAAATCTGGACTGCATACATTAGATTATAAATCTGATTTCCTATTAATACATAAAGTGACTTCAGTATTAAAGTGGCTTCTTCAATTGTAAAATGAGACAGAAAAATGTGTTTAAGATTTAGTATTACAGAGGGACAATACCCTTTTCTATATTTTTCCTTTTATTTCTTTTCTCTTTTTATATGAAACAGTGAACAACGCTCAAAAAACTATATCTTTGGTTCATATTGTGATGCTCATCATGCTTCACTACACTATCCACATATATTTTGAAAGCTTTAATTATCATTGTGCTAACAGTTTAAGCTGTTTTATAAAATGAACAATCAGATTCATAGGATGACCAGTCACGCAGACGTTAACGAAAAACTGTCCCATATCATTTAATTTTTCAGCACTTTTAGCAACAAATTATCATGATGAGAAACATAATTGTGCAACTGAAAGGCAACATTTACATAGCTAATTAGCAAAGTATATCACATTTTATTTGGAGCAGCCTCCTCTAAATGGCTTAGGGCAGCTTTACTCCAGAAGATGTTCAACTAGTATCAGGAACACAACAGGTCTGGGCAACATTTATATGTTTTACTGTGCAACACACTGCATTACTGAAAGAATCTGGACATTCAATGGTACAACAATCAGTTCACTTTCTTCAGCCTACTTCTGAGAACTGCTCTGCAGTTGCAATGATGGCCACTTTCCTATACAGTACTATGGAGAATTTACCAACATGTTTCAGTTTTGTGTACCGTCAAGTGTTGTTTGTTTATTTATTTCATTTCATTTGCCACCCATCTTGCTGCCAGGAGCCTTTGGGCAGTTTACAATACAATCTATTAATTATTATACAGGTAATCTCCAGGTTACGAATGTTCCCTTAGCAAACATTTGAAGTTACGTGATAAGCACGCCCTAGCGTTTATGAAGAAGTCTCAAAACTATGAATCTTGCAGCACCACAGCAGTTCTCCCTCACGAACAACCGCAGAGACTCTGCAACATTCATCCTGCATATTGCCGGCTGAAATAGAGTTTCTGAGGGGCAGATCTGTTCGGGCCTCCAGAAGCCTCGGCTGGCAACATGCTGGGCAAGGCCTCTGGAAGCCCGAATGAAGCTTCTGAGGGGCGGATCCACCTCTCAGAAGCTCCATTTCGGCCGACAACATGCCAGGCGAGGCCTGCGGAGGAGGGGCGCACACAGGTGAGAGAGGAGACTTCTTGCTAGATCTTCACAAGGTAAGTGACCCGGCATGGCAGGTTGGGGGGGAAGCATTTGTGGGTAGCATGAGGTTATTTCAGTGAGTCAGGGAGGCCTTCAATGGCCTTAGGCAGGTGGCCTGTTCCATCACTAGCCCCCCTCCCACCCATGGCCTTCACCACCCTGAAATAGCTTGCGTGCATTTAATAAGCCTCGCATTCAGTTAGCAAATGTGTGGGCGAAAGGAGGGAGTGATCCCGCTCAAGGTACGAGATTCATTCCCATGGAATCCTCGGGTTACGAATGGAATGGGCAGGTTCCACTGTACCTCTTTAATCACTAAGCTAACCCCGAATGCACATGCCAATTTGGTGGGAAAATGCAACAGACCAAGCACATATCTCAAAACATGTACTTTGATCCACCTACAGTATATCTAGCCTATTCTCCATCATGGATCTTGTGGAAGTTATACCTGATTTCCTAATAGTTCCCCACAGAAGCACTAAAACAAGACCCAAAACCTTAACCCAAATCTGTACTAAATACCTTCCTAATATATCAGCTTCTCTCCAGGAACTCAAGTTAAACTGTGCTCTCTGTATTCTATCAACACTAAGCATTTACAAGGCTTACACATTTGGAGAAACAGCAGTGTGGCATAAAACAGCTGTATGCAAGTACTTTTTCACTGGGATTTCAAAATGCTGATACAGGTAGTCTTCAACTTAACAACCACAACTGAGCCCAGCATTTTACCTTTTTTGCCATAGTTCTTAAGTAAATCACTGCAATTGTTAAGTTAAGTAACACGGTGGTTAAACTGGCTTCCCCATTGACTTTGCTTGTCAAAGGGTCACAAAAGGTGATCAGGTGACGTCAGGACACTAAAATCATTGTAAATATGAACCAGTTGCCCAGTGTCCATGTTTTGGTCATGTGACCATAGGGATACTGCAACAGTTGTAAGTGTGAAAAAGTCACTTTTTTCAATGCCATGGTAACTTCAAATGGTCACAAAAGGAATGGTTGTAAATTGAAGAATATCTATAATATGGGGAGAAAATCTAAGAATAAAGGAAGGAATAAGACACCTGTATGAGACCAGTTTCTATGTTTTTCACATCACTATGGAAAAAGAAATATATCATAATACAGATCCACAATTATTAAGAATAGTTTTCTAACCATGTAAAGATGATTTTCAATACCATGTGAACCAATGTTTTTTCTAGGCAAATTAATCTAATGGATGTAGGTATTATTCAGTATGCACTGGAAAAATATGCATCTCAATACAATCAAGCCCAAACTGCCAAAAGTGCACAATAATGTATTCATAATTAGCACCCATTAGTTACGAAAGAACTTCTGAAATGAGAAGTCATCTGCATTGAAAAATGTTCCACCCAATCACCTTGGAATCTTGCTGTGAAGTTCCACCCTGGAATCACCCTGGAATCTCCCTGTGAAGTTCTTCTCAATTTTTCAACCAAACTTCTAGAAGGAGGAATGTCAATTACAGTACCGCAATTGTGTGCTGACATCACATTCACCACAACTTTTAATGAAAAAAGAATGTGTTTCAAGGGTTTTTCTCAATCTTTCATTTAGTGGTTAACGAAAGACCTTTGTTTCTTGTTTCACAAGAAGTGAAACACAAAACAGGAAGCACCAGGTTGTTCTTCAGCAAAAGCAAAAACTGTATTATCTCAGGGTGGAGGAGGAGCCCTGTGTAAGTCCAATCTTTTTTAACACAGAAATGAGTCCGGACAACTTTCCAATATTGAGATTTTAGGTCAGTGATGGTGAACCTTTTCAGCACTCACGGAAACATTGCGCGCACGTACCCTTGTCAGGGTCACGCTCTGGAAAAGCTGAACTTCCGGGTTCTAGCATGCATGTGCGCCCGACGATCAACTGGCCGGTGCACATACGCAGGCCGGTTTTTGGCACTGCCGCGCGCATGAACGGATTGCGTTCTGGAAAAGCTGAACTTCCAGGTTCTGATGCACACGTGTACTTGACAATTATCTGGCCGTTGTGCATGCGCACAGAGGTTTTCGGCCCAGCCATGCACGCAAAGGACAGGTGATCGTTGCACACGTGTGTGTGCCAGAAACCCAGAAGAAAAACAGGCAAGGCCGCGCAACATGGCTTCGCATGCCACTTTGGGCATGCATGCTATAGGTTCGCCATTACGGTTTTAGGTTATTAGTGGGATCAATTCCATTCAGTTTATTACAGTCATAGACCAGAACAAATAAAAACACTCAATAAATATACAATTAAAAATTCTGGAATAGAATAATAAATAACAGATAAACTCTACCATAAAATCCAGTCTGTCAATTACACATGGTCTAACTATACTAAAACTTTACAATCCATAAACTGTGTGGTCCGTAGTCAGTTTAATACTAAAAGGGGAAGGAATAAGCAACGCAAAGGATTTGCCACATTTGTTGTGTAAAATAGCTATGGTGGGTTAGACACGTGTTTCCGGTGAATCCCCAGTGCTGCTGCGCAGAATCTAGTCACCTGCGCTGTAGTTATGGACTGTCCATCTTTAAGCAGCCACTGGAGATAAGCAGTGTCGGAATGGCCAGGATACCTAGCAATTATTGGAAGGATATGTTTTTCCCGAATGCCTCTGTAAAAGGAACATCGAAGGAGTATGACCAACGGTCTCCATCTCTCCTGAGCCACAGGAACAGTCTTTCAGTCAGTGGTATCTTTTTACACTTGCCGTACAGGACGGCTGATGCGTGTGGCAACGTGGGAGCGAAAATGCTTTCTGATGGTTTGCCAGCACCAACTGGCCAAGATTAAGTAACATTAAGGAGTAACAACATATCTAATGGCGTCTGGAGCCAGAAACAGCAGAGCTTTCCCAAAGTCTGTTCGCTTTTCAATGTTACTAAAGATTATTAGTGAATTTCCCTTGGGGAAACCTGGCTTTGAAAGCATATACTGTTTAAGGACATAAATATAAAGGAAACAAATTTACAGGCAGTCTTCAACTTACAACCACAACTGAGCCCAAAATGTATGTTGCTAAGCGAGACAGATGTTAAGTGAATTTTGCCCCAATTTATGATGGTTCTTGCCACAGTTGCTAAGCGAATCACTGCAGCTGTTAATTTAGCAAACAGGGCTGTTAAGTGAACTTTGCTTATCAAAAAAGAAAAGAAAAGAAAAGGTTACAAAAAAGTGATCACATAATCCTGCAACTGGATTATATATACAAACCAGTTGCCCAGCATCCAAATTTTGATCTCATGTCCATTGGGATGGTCGTCTAAGTGTGAAAAAACGATCACAAAGTCACTTTTTTTAAGTGACCTTGTTATTTTTGAACAGTCACTAAATGAACCGTTGTAAGTCCAGGACTACCTGTAAAGTAAACCGCGGAGAATAAGGCAAGGCAGGGAAAACATTTTAGGATAGAAGAAAAATCCTGAGCCACAGCCTAAACCATCAAGCAAACCCAAAAGGATTTGTGCTTAAAATCCCCATTTGATTTAGGAAAAGCAACAGGATTCCTTCCATGCTATTTAGAATAGAATTCGTTATTGGCCAAGTGTGATTGGACATACAAGGAATTTGTCTTTGGTGCATAAGCTCTCAGTGTACATAAAAATAAAAATAAAATACATTTGTCAAGAATCATAAGATACAACACTTAGTGATCATCATAGATTACTAAATAAGCAATCAACAAAAATCATACTGTACTAGCAAACTAAATAAAACAATATGAATCATAACAAGTTTATAGTCATAAGTGGGAGGAAATATGTAATAGGAAGGATGAGAAGAATAATAGTAATACAGTCTTAGTAAATAGTTTGACAGTGTTGTGGGAATTAGTTGTTTAGCAGAGTGATGGCATTCTGTCCTTGTGTCTAGTTGTTGCAGTGCCCTATAGCGTTTTTTTTTATTTGACTCAGAAAGTAAACTAATGAAACAATAAAATAAGTAATAGTAAAATAAAACAATAAAATAAGTAATAATAAAATATATAGTAAAATAAAACAATAAAATAAGTAATAATATAAAATAAAATAAAACAATAAGTAATAAAATAAGTAATAAACAATAAAATAAGTAATAAAATATATAGTAAAATAAAACAATAAAATAAGTAATAAAATATGTAATAAAATAAAACAATAAAATAAGTAATAATAAAATATATAGTAAAATAAAACAATAAAATAAGTAAAATTGCTTAACGCATTGTAAGACGTCCTGAGTATCTGGAGAAGGGCGGCATATAAATTAAATTTTAATAATAATAATAATAATAATAATAATAATAATAATAAAATATATAGTAAAATAAAACAATAAAATAAGTAATAAAATATAAAATAAAACAATAAAATAAGTAATAATAAAATAAAATAAAATAAGTAATAATGAAATATATAATAAAATAAAATAAGTCAAATAAACTCCGTTTATCTGACCCAGGAAGAGCGGCTGTTTTGCTTTGCATCCTTTTTTTTTTTTTTTTTTTTTTTTTTGCTTTTGTGGGGGAGGAAAAACCTCCCAAAAAACCCCAAAGATCCGGGACCGATTCCACGTTCGCTCCCTCGAACAACCCCACGAGCGATCCTCGCGCGCCGGACTGTCTGCAACCCCACGCAGTGCAAAAAGTCCCGGGTCGGCATCGCCGCTCGCGGACAGACGGACGGCCGGACGGCCAGCGTCGGAAGAAGGAGACGAGATGACACGAGTCACCGGTGGAGAAGCCGGCCGGGGAGGCTTAAACTCTCCCGGGGCAAGTTGCAAAAAATGGGGGCAAGTTGCAGTTTCCCACCCTCCCATCCAGGCGGGCTCAAAGAAGGGCAAACTCGGGGCTGGAGGAGAAGGTGAGGACTCACCATGGCGCCCCCCAGATCACCTCCTCCTCCTCCTCCTTCCGTGGCGTGGCCCGACAGCGGGGTCGGCGGTCGATGGCGGCTCTCTCGCTCCGAATCGTCGTCCCGGCCTGCCCGGTTCTCCTTTCCTCGCGGCCGCCTAGCGAGAGCGCCTGGGTCTCTGAGGCGGCGGGTTGGGAGGGGAGGGGGGTTGGAGTGGAGTGAGGAGGGAGGGGGTGGGGCTGGAAAGGGATTTAAAAAAAAAAAAAGGTCTCTCCCGCGGACGGCTCCGCCCCTGTTCAAGCCTCGCGCGCGACTGGACGCGGGTTAGAGCGGGGGGCGGGCCCTGGCGAACGGCTCCCCTCAGCCAGGCTGAGATTTGATGATTGCGGCTTTGGCGGCCGGCCGGCCGGCCTGAAAAAAAAAAAAAAAAAAGGCGCAGGCGCACTTCCCAAAGCTCTCTTCCTCCTCCTTCTCCTTCGTCCCGCCGCACATCCTTGGGTTGGGACTGACAGCGCCCCCTGGTGCAGACCTCGCGAACTGTACCGGTCTGCATCCTATAGGGCGGCTGGTCGTTCAGCCGTTCGGCGGGAGCCCTGCTAGGGTCGGCAGAGGATTTCTGCGCTCCGAAGAGACTTTGGGGCAAACGGGAGAAGCCTCCCGGGATTTTCCCCGTTGCAGAGGAGTTAGGAGTCCCGGTTAGGTGGCCCTGGCATTAGGAGTATGAAGGAGTTTTTTTTTTAACTGCTCTGGATGCAATCTAGCGCCTGGATCTCAATGCAATCTAGCGCCTATTGATATCAATTTTCTTTTTCAGATTAATCCCGCTCCCTCTTTCCAATGCAGGTAGTCCTCGATTTACAACAGTTCATTGAGAGTGACCGTTCAAAGTTACAACGCAACTGGACAAAGGGGCTTATGACCCCTTTTTTCACACTTGTGACTTTTGCAGCACCCCCGACTATTATGCCTGTGTAGCGTAGAGGGCTAATGCTAAGGAGCCTGTGTAGCGTAGAGGGCTAATGCCTCCTACTAAAGGCAGCAATTAACACCAGCTGCCTGTAATTTCTCTGAGTTCAATCCTAGCCAGGCTCAAGGTCGACTCAGCCTTCCATCCTTTCTAAGGTGGGTAAATTGAGGACCCAGTTTGTGGGGGCAATAAGCTGACTTTGTATAAATATAAATATACAAAAGTATGAAGGCTATTGCTTAACGCATTGTAAGCCGCCCTGAGTCTCCGGAGAAGGGCGGCATATAAATCAAATTAAAAAATAAAAAAAAAAAAATGCGATCAAAATTCAGATGCTTGGCAACTGACTCATGTTTCTGACCCTTGCTGTGTCCCAAGTTTTGCGACCTTCTGATAAAGTAACATCAATGGGGAAGCCGGATTCACTTAACAACCGGGTTACTAACTGATCAACTGCGGTGATTCACTTAACATCTGTGGCAAAGATAGGTTGTAAAATGGGCCAAAGCTCATCACTTAACAAATGTCTCACTTAACAACAGAAATGTTGGGCTCAGTTGCAGTCGTAAACCGAGGACTGACTACCTCTAATACCAGGAGCTAAGAAATAATCTAGATAAATCACTGCAATTTCAATGAAGTCTTTGAAACTTTGCAAAAGGTTTGGCTAGCTGTGCATCCTGGGATGAAAGACGGGGGGCATTGTCCTAGCCGATCTACAAAAGTGCCCCTGGAAGTAGAACTGCCCAGTCCAGTAAACAGAAAGTTGGTTTTAGCAAGATCATGTTCCCCTCACCTACCCAGGAGAGCAGGTTTCAATGGCTGAAGCCACTGTTTTTCTTGGGATGGTCACTTGAATTCCTGGGTTTTGGAAAAAAAAATCTCACACTTCATGTTTTTACCTGCAGGAGCTTGCTGATTTGCATTACTTTTAAGCTTGACTGCAGCCTACTTAAATGGTAGGTACAGTAAGAGATGGGTGAATGGATTACATTGATGGATGGATTTAAATTTAGGCATTTAAATTTAGTAAATAAATAAAATTGATGGATTATGGACCATCAAGTCATGGTTGACTCTTAGTAACCTTATGGGATAGATTTCCTTCATGGCATCTGTCCTTAATGGTCTTCTGACCATTAACTGAGCCCAGCCACTTTGGTCAGCCTCTTGTTTTCTTTCTTTCTCCTTTTCCAGCATTAGTAGTTCCAGCATTGACTAATGTAACGCTCTCTACATGGGGCTGCCCTTGAGGACCACTCGGAGGCTTCAGCTGGTGCAAAATGCAGCCGCGCGGGTTGTGGTGGGAGAAACCCAATACTCCCATGTTACACCTCTTCTGCGCGACTTGCATTGGTTGCTGGTTGCCCTCCAGGTGAGATTCAAGGTGCTAGTGATGACCTATAAAGCCCTACATGGCTTAGGCCCAGGATATTTGGTGGACCACCTGCAGCCAGCAACGATATCCCATAGAGAGGGCCTGCTCAGAGTGCCATCGGCTAGACAGTGTTGACTGGCGGCCCCCCAGGGGTAGAGCCTTCTCTGTGGGCGCGCCCACCCTCTGGAATCGACTCCCCTTGGAGCTCCGGTTGGCTCCTGACCTTCGCACCTTCCGTCTGGAACTAAAAACTTCGTTATTCAAGTTCCCCGACCTGGACTGATGAGGTTTTATGGGTTTTTAAATTTTAGTTGGTCTAATCAGATTTTAATTTTGTATTATGGCTTTGTGAATTTTATTATTGTGAGTCACCCAGAGTCCGTTGGGGATACGGGGGCATATAAGCAAAATAAAATAAAATAAAATAAAATAAAATAAAATAAAATAAAATAATAAAATAAAATAAAATAAAATAAAATAAAATAAAATAAAATAAAATAAAATAAAATAAAATAAAATAAAATAAAATAAAATAAAATAAAATAAAATAAAATAAAATAAAATAAAATAAAATAAAATAAAATAAAATAATAAAATAAAATAAAATAATAAAATAAAATAAAATAAAATAAAATAATAAAATAAAATAAAATAATAAAATAATAAAATAAAATAATAAAATAAAATAAAATAATAAAATAAATAAAATAAAATAAAATAATAAAATAAAATAAAATAAAATAAATAAAATAAAATAAAATAATATAATAAAATAAAATAAAATAAAATAATAAAATAAAATAAAATAAAATAAATAAAATAAAATAAATAAAATAAAATAAAATAATAAAATAAAATAATAAAATAATAAAATAAAATAAAATAAAATAAAATATAAATAAATAAATAAATAAAATATAAAATAAGGACCTTCTCCATAGAGCTGGGTCATCATGTAAGATGACCATAATAGGAAAATTTTGAACCTGGTGATTTGTGCCTTGGTTGAAAACTCTGGGTTGATTTGTTTGATGATCCATTGTTTGCTTTCTTGGTTGTCCTTCGTTTTCTCGGGAGTCTTCTCCAACACCAGTGTTCAAAAGTATCAAGAGTTTTCATATCCTGCTTCTTCCAAGTCCAGTAATAACAGAAGATAAATGTAAATACTAAATCCCAGGAGATAGGAATTGGAAGATCATCTAATTCCCTCCCAGCCCCCTCTGTGCATAAATCTAGTAAGGCATCTTTCAGCACATAAAAATGTCTTTAATAAAGACATTTGGTGGTGGGATTCAAAAATTTTTACTACCAATTCTGTGGCCACGGCTTGATGGGCATAGCATGGCTTGGTGGGCATAGCAGGGGAAGGATACTGTAAAATCTCCATTCCCACCCCACTCCAGGGGAAGGTTACTCCAAAATCCCCATTTCCTCCCCATCAGCTGGGACTCAGGAGGCAGAGAATAGATGGGGATGGGGCCAGTCAGAGGTGGTATTTACCAATTCTCCGAACTACTCAAAATTTCTGCTACTGGCTCTCCAAAATGGGTCAGAACTAGGGGTGAAATCCAGCAGGTTCTGACAGGTTCTGGAGAACCAGTAGTGGAAATTTTGAGCAGTTTGGAGAACCGGCAGTGGAAATTTTGAGTAGTTTGGAGAACCAGCAAATACACCTCTGGCTGGCCCCAGAGTGGGGTGGGAATGAGGATTTTGCGGTATCCTTCCCCTGCCACACCCACTAAGCCATGCCCACCAAGCCACACCACACTCACCAAGCCACGCCCACAGAACCCGTAGTAAAAAAAAATCGGATTTCACCACTGTTCAGAATCTGCTGAATACCACCTCTGGAGTCTACTTTAGTAACGGCATGGGTTCTTTGATAGACTGTTTAAGAAGGCCTTAAGATATGAAAAGGTGAGAAAAATCGCTGTTATATGTATTCAACAGTCACAAAGTGCACAATGTATTAAGACATAAACAATGTCCGTTGGGAACAACTGCATCCATCCAAAAGGTTTATTTATGCAACTTTAGAAAGAGAGAGATTCTGAAATCTCCAGTATAGGATTATGACAGGGAATGAAATAGATCACAGGAAAGTCTTTCTTTCTTTCTTTCTTTCTTTCTTTCTTCCTTCCTTCCTTCCTTCCTTTCTTTCTTTCTTCCTTCCTTCCTTCCTTCCTTCCTTCCTTCCTTCCTTCCTTTCTTTCTTTCTTTCTTTCTTTCTTTCTTTCTTTCTTTCTTTCTTATTCTTTCATTCCTATTTATTATTTTATTATCCCTTTTATTAATGTGAAACTGCATTTTGAGGTGTGCCTCATCATGGCTTTAATATATTCAGGGTGAAATGTTAAATATTTTAAAGGGCAAATACTTTTATGATAGTAAATCTTAGAAGAAGCTCTATTCTATTCTACCACCTCTTGCGATATTAAGCAACACACAATATCAACAGTAAAAACCTTCTGGTTTCTAGGTTCCATTATCTCCAAGATCTTGAAATGGACACCTAACATTAGAACCGTCCTTAAAAAGGCACAACAAAGAATGTTTTCTTCCTGCATCAACTCAGAAAGCTCAGGTGGCCCCACGGATCTGCTGATGCAGTTCTACAGAGGAATTATTTGCACCTCAGTAACTGCCAGGTTTGGCACAGCGTCCAAACAGGACAGGTACAGACTTCAACGGATAGTTAGGACTGCAGCAAAAAACAACCAGCTGTCTTCCGTTGAAGTTCTGTATAGTGCACAAACCAGAAAGAGGGCTGAGAAAATATCTACAGACCCTTCACATCCTGGACATAACCTATTTCAACTCTTCCCCTCAGGATGGTGCTCTAGAGCAGTGATGGCTAACCTTTTTGCCGTCATGTGCCAAAAGCGGGAGAGTGCCGGGGGGGGTCACGCATGCGCGTGCCCACATACATAATTCAATGTGCCCTGCCCCACAATGCATGTGCGTGTGACCCCCCCCATGCTCCCCCCACTTTTCGAACATGATGGGACGGTGGGCCCGGGGGGGCGAAAACAGCCTTCCCACCACCCTGGAAGCCCTCCAGAGGCCAGAAACTGCCCATTTCCTAACTTCAGAACCGGAAGGCCCATTTTTCACCTTCCCAGGCTCCAGAGCCTTTCTAGGAGCCTGGGGAGGGCAAAAACGGCCTTTCCCACCTCCCCTGAGGTCCTCCGGAGGCTGGAAACAGCCCATTTTCCAACTTCCGGTGGGCCCGGAAGACCTGAAAATCAGTTGGCCAGCATGCGCATATGTGCTGGAGCTGAGCTAGGGCAACGCTCACATGCTCACAGATATGGCTCTGCCATAGATTCGCCATCGCAGCTTTAGAGCATTGCATACCAAAACCACCAGACATAAATGGCCCACCAGACACCATGCCATCACTCTGCTGAATATTTGATTCCTACATTCCTCTCATTTCTTTTCTCATCTTTCCTACTATCTTCTCCTATTGGTTTCTTACGATTTATCAATTGTTGTTTATGATTAATTATTGTAACCAGTGGTGGTATTCAGACAGTTCTATCCGGCTCGGGTGAATCGGTAGCGGCTGCTGCGGGAGGTTCCGCCCACCCGCCCGGACATCATCACATCCCGTTTTTGATGATCTGCACATGTGCAGAAGTCTCTGCGCATGCGTAGATGTGCGCGCGCTCTCACACTTGCGAACAGGTAGCGAAGGTAAGTGAATACCTTGTGATTGTAACTATGATTTATGATCTATGACCTATGATTTATGACCTATGATTTATGACCTATGAACCCCTTACTTGCTGTTTGTATGTATACTTCTGCATCAGAGGTAAATTCCTTGTGTGTGCAATCACACTTGGCCAATTAAGATTTCTTTTCTATTCTGTTCTGTTCTGTTCTGTTCTGTTCTGTTCTATTCTATTCTGTTCTGTTCTGTTCTGTTCTAAACAACTAATTCCCTCAACACTGTCAGACTATTCAAACTAAGTCTGTATTACTATTATTCTTCTCTTCCTTACTTGTATCTATCTCTTCCCACTTATTACTATAACCATGTGCTTGTATCTTTCAAATTCTATTCTATTCTATTCTAAAAAAAAATAAATATAGCATTTATTAAAACAAAGCCGGAGTTTCAACTCTTCATGGGTAGAAGACACCAATTTTGCTGAGTGTGTCATGAGATAATTGCATTATTTTAATAAGGGAAACGCTGGACTTTTCTTGTTCTTGCATAATAAGCAAACTCCGCTTATGCAAAGCTGATGTGTGCAAGTAAGCAACCTCCACCATGACTTGCATTTTTGTGATTAATGATTATGGCATTCAAAATAACAAACACAATAATGTCTTCCCTTTTATTCATTTAGCTTATAATTTAATTATTAGATTTTTTATCCCACCCTTAATTATTTTATAAATAACTCACGGCAGCAAACATGCCTAACATTCTTTCCTCCTTCTATTTTTTCCACAACAACAACGTTAGGAGATGGATTGGGCTGAGACAGAGTGGCTGGCCCAAAATCACCCAGCCGGTTTTTGTGCCTAAGGCAGGATTAGAACGCACGCCCCTGGTTAAACATTTTCTAAAACTACAGGCGAAAGCCCTTTGATTATAAAGCAGCAACAGGCAAAACAGTTTTTTGAACTTGTTAAAAAGCGCACAAAAGTTTTTAAACCACCATAAGCCTCTCCTTCTATCTATTCAGCAGTTTATTTGAGTCTTATGTTTAATAGATAGGTTGGGTGTAGGTGTGTATGTGTATGTTGATTCATGTTGATGAATGAATGATGTGTATCTCTGTTTCTCTCCCCCCCCCCTCTTTCTGTATGTGTGTGTATAAAAAGTGTTTTTCTATCGAGGCACCTGGTCTACCCCAACATGTGGGAGGGATCATACTGCATCTCTTTCGCCTTTCAGGTCCAGTCCAGAAGCCCTCAAGCAGTCACATTGACAACAAACCATTTTATACCAAATTTATATTTTGTTGATAAAGAAATAAAGGGAGACTAGTATAGATCTATTTCAAGCTATTTAGCTCTCTTCTTTATCAGCGAAATATAATGTGTGTGTGTATGTGTGTTCTGAGGTTTTTGGGGGTGTTTGTATGTAGGTCTTTGATTATTTGGGTTTTCTCCTGCGTAAAATTGGAAGTGTCCTGGTGACATTTCGACGAAGTCTCATTCGTCATCTTCAGGCTGGTGTTTTCGGCTTCGTGCTTCTAGGAGCAATCCTAGAAGCAATCCTAGAAGCACGAAGCCGAAAACACCAGCCTGAAGATGACGAATGAGACTTCGTCGAAAGATTGCCAAGACACTTCTAATTTTACGTGGGAGAAAACCTGAATAACCAAAGACCTACATACAAACACCCCCAAAAACCTCAGAACACACACACACACACACACACACACACACACACACACACACACACAGAGTGAATTTCACAGAGATTTCACAGTTCAGTGAAATCTCATTCACTAGTTTCTAGGCTTTATCAGACATCAAAGCAGCATTTGCTGCCTGTTGTGAGACTTAAGGGAGACTAATTTCTGACAAGTTTGTCTTCTTCAGTTAGCCACACCCTCATCTCATGACTCCTCCCTGTAACGGTCAAATATTTTATTTTCACTGAACTATGGCTGTAGAAACATCTTGATTTACGTAGGAAAAATCTGGCTGAGAGAAAAATGTGTGTGTGTGTGTGTGTGTGTGTGTGTGTGTGTGTGTGTGTGTGTTATCAAGTTTTTGTGGGTGTGTGTATGTAAAAAGTTAAAATCTCGGGTGTTTTCCCACGTCATTAAGAGTCTGTTAGTTAAAATGTTTAAAATCCTGGCTAAGATCTCAGCTCAAAATCCTCCAAAATCCCAACAAAACACTTTGTAAGGTCTTTTAAAACTCTGGCTAAAATCCTAACAAACACTTTAAAGGTTTGGCAACGTTTCGACATTCCTGCTTCATTATCCTGACTGCCTGTTAACAGTCCAGCTTTCTCTGGTTCCCTAACTGTCAACTGCAAAGAGGTAAGGATTCTAGTAGGAGTCACAGCACCACTGGTTGCCTGTTGAGATTTCAGCATATCTTCTGGCTCGGTTCTCTCTCTCCCTATTGCTACCTATCATCTGCAAAGAGGAAAGGATTCTGGCAGGCATTACAACACCACTGGTTGCCTGTTGGGATCTCTGCCTATCCTCTGATGTTAAAAATCGAGTTTCCCTCAGCGCAGGTCTCCAAATACTTGATAACCTAGAAGCCTCATTTTGTCTGTTCATATTCTGCGTCCTCTTTTCAATTTCAATAGCCTTCCTAATTATTCTCTTAGTAAGATGTTCCTCTTTCACCACTGTTCTAGTATTGTTGAAGTCGATCTTATGTCCCGTGGTCTTCATGTGTTGTACCAAGGAAGAAGTTTGCTCTTCTTTTTTCACTACGTTCTTTTAAATGCACACCTATTCGTTTATTTGTCTAATTTGACAAATAGACAAATAGGTGTGCGTTTAGAAGAACACAAAAATGCTGTTATATATATATATATCTGCCATCAGTTCCTCTTGCCATGGGACCAACCCATTTCCATTTCAATTCTTTTACTCTCTTGATGATATATATTGTATACTTTTGTTTGTTCTCTAATCCATGTGCAGCTCTTTCTATCTTGTTTTATAATGCCGAGCAGGTATCTTTCCACAGCTCTTTGTGCCACTCGTGTGTGTGTGTGTGTGTGTGTGTGTGTGTGTGTATACACACATATATGTATACACTTACACATGTTCCTCTTTGCAACAGTCTTTTTCTCTCTTAAATAGTTTTTGTGCAGTGGTTAGAATGCAGTACTGCAGGCTGCCAGGAGTTTGGCAGTTCGATTCTCACCAGGCTCAAACTGGACTCAGCCTTCCATCCTTCCGAGGTGGGTAAAATGAGAACCCAGATGCCCCCATATTGTTGGGGGCAATATGCTGACTCTGTAAACTCCTTAGAGAGGGATGTAAAGCACTATGAAACGGTACATAAATCTAAGTGCTCTTGCTCTTGCTATTCTGATGTCTGGTCCAAGAGCATAGGTTCATGTCTACTTTTTCCCTTCTTTTTGTCTCTCCATATTCAGCTCTTTACTAAAAATCAACTTGCGGTGGTGGTGGGGGGGGGGACATTTAAAGTAGCTTGCTGTTCTATAAATCAAACTTGGGACACTGGAAGGTCATTGAATGTAGGGGATATTCTTCCAAGTAAATCTGGAAGCTTTAGAGTGGATGCCTGAAATAAATGGTGGGGGGTGGAGGAGGTATTTACTGTAGTTCTAGTTGTGTCTCATTCCAATACTGGTTTCCTTTTTATTCATCCTATGTGTAGAAGAATGGTTAACTCAGCTTAGATTCTCATGCTGGCGGGGCAATTTTGAGTGTTGAAGTACCCAGCTTTGAAAAAGGGTTAGATAACAGTAAAGAAGTTATATCAGAATAATTTTTTTTAAAAAGTGGCAATTTATTTGTCCTGGGAGAAATATTATTAGTTAGTCCTAGGCAGTGGTGAAATCCACATTTTTTTACTACTGGTTCTGTGGGCATGGCTTGGTGGGCCTGGCTTGTTGGCGTGGCAGGGGAAGGATACTGCAAAATCTCCATTCCCACCCCACTCCTGGGGGAAGGATATTGCAAAATCTCCATTCCCACCCCACTCTGGGGCCAGCCGGAGGTAGTGTTTGCCGGTTCTCCGAACTACTCAAAATTTCTGCTACCAGTTCTCCAGAACTTGTCAGAACCTGCTGGATTTCACCCCTTGTCCTAGGAAAGGATAAGGTGTGAAAAAGAAACTTAAAATAATCTGATCTTGAGTTAGCTTGGTGCAAAAGAGGGCAGAAGGAAATTTAATAGGCTTTCAAGATTCTATTATACTCAAGAACAATAAAATAGCATTCCTTGTGTTGTCTGTTCGTTGAATTGGCCTTCCTGAAAAGGTTGGCATTATAAAGAAAGTAAAACACAGCACCTTTGAATACTTCTTACTCCAAGAGTCAGACATTTCTGCTTAAATAAAATTATCTGGCATTTTGGATATTCTATATACTGTATGCTTCTTGGAATTTAGCATAATCTGCAAACTCAGTCAATTGTACTTCATTCATGATTAAATAAAGCTTTTTATGGTGGGTGGAACTTGTTAACCACGAAGTACCAGCTTCTATTCAGAAAGTTATTATTGAACTAGTTGCATAAGAAGTCAGTCAGGAAATAGCAGTATATCTGCATTCCTCCTTTTTATCATGCCAATATATTGAATTAAATGCTTTTTCCTACAGAGACATACAGAGAGGTTAAAATGTCTTTCCAAATACCATCAAACTGCATCATACCATTATTCTAATCTTAGAAAGTAGACATTGCTATCAGAGAATCAAACATGATGAGAGACAGGACTACTACAGAAAAATTACCCTATTTCCACTATTCTAATTTTGATCACGTTTTATCCTTCCATCCATGGGTGGGCTGCTGGGGATTTGGGAGAACCTCTAGCTAAGATTCTGTGCAGGTCGGAGAAACCCCAAATCCCAGTCCTGACTGGCCCCACCCACCCCACCTCTCCTCTCCCAGGAGTCCCCACGCAGCCCATTTTGGATGCAGTTAAGTGTAGGGTATGCACGGAGGCTCAGAGAGGGCATAAAACAGGCCTACCGGAAGTTCGAGAAATGGGCTCGTTTCCAACCCTCAGAGGGCCCCTCAGAGGGCGAAAACAGATCTGTTTTCGCCCTCTGGAATCTGTTTTCGCCCTCCCAGAGGCTCTGGGATCTGTTTTCGCCCTCCCAGAGGCTCGAGGAAAACCTCCAGAACCCGGGGAGGGCAAAAACGCCCCTTCACCGTGGTGCAGGTAGCTGATTAGGCCACACCCACCATGGCCACGCCCACCCAGCAACTGGGCAGAGAACCCCCTGTTAAAATTTTTGAAGCCGACCCCTGCCTCCATCTATTAAGGTGAGTACAGGAAAGAATCCAAAAGGATTGCTACCCAGTAGTTGAAACTTCACAGCTGCTTTCCATGTGGAAGACAAGTTAAAATGAGGTAGGCCTTCACATGAATCACCACCATCTTCACTTCTTTGAAAAATAACCTCTGTGCAACACTGTACTCAGTCCCTGTATGCTGGTACCACTGTAGATACATCTGAATCCCTAGGGATCAAATTTGCAGGAAAAGAGTCCCAAAATGTTCTCTAGAACAGGCTTCCAAGAAAAAGAAGATAAGATTGATTAGAAAGAAAAAAAAAACCCTGAATTAGAAAGGAAAAAAACCCAGATGAAGTGGAAAGGGGATAATAGAAATGTGCTTGGCTTTTGTCAAGCCAATGTCAAAAAACATTACCTAGCAACTTTAACACAAACTAGAACAAAACAGATTAGAGCAGTGTGGTGAAATCCAATTTTTTTTACTACCGGTTCTGTGGGCGTGGCGTGGCTTGGTGGAGGTGGCAGGGGAAGGATACTGCAAAACCTCCATTCCCACCCCACTCTGGGACCAGGTGGTATTTGCCGGTTCTCCGAACTACTCAAAATTTCTGCTACTGATTCTCTGAACTTCTCAAAATTTCCACTACCGGTTCTCCAGAACCTGCTGGATTTCACCCCTGGATTAGAAGGTATTTTGCCATTCACCAAACAAAAGACATAAAATTGATTTAAGTCCTTATAACTGTAGCAGCAGTGTAAATGGCAATTAACTTCTTAAATATAAGAAACATCTAATAGTCTTTGTCCAAGTGGTATTGCTGCAGGCTACATAATCCTGTGAAGAACCTTTAAAAATAACCTTTCTTAGAAAATCAGGAGCAGTCTCCTAGGACCTTCTGAAATTGACCAGTGTTATTAAAATGCAATAAGTTTTCACAAGTTGTTTCTGCACCCTTCAGGTGTTATAAAGTGGCTGGACCCATGTAGGGCTTACAATGGGTGAGATGTGTGAAAAGAAAAGAAAGATAGGTTGGTTGTACAGATGCAGAAATTATAGAAACTGGCAAGCAGAAAAACGTTTACACAATTCAATGTAAATTGCAATTTTATGCAAAGGTTTTTATATGACTCACACTTTGCAAATTTATCAGCGAATTATTTTGCACAGTAAATATGGCCAGTGACTGGGGATCATACTTTTCTTCCCAAATGCTGATGTGTGTTTTGTCACCCTTTCTGAAATGTGATATTGTATCACATTTCGGCAAGGTCCTGTTCAATGTTAGCAACTATTCAGCTTTATGAAATCAGATCAGCTCTTCAACTATCGCAGGATTGAGATGACTGATTCAGATCCTCGGTCCCAAATTCTATGAACGTGTTTGAAGAGGTATTGATTTTATTCCAAACCTTTTTTTACTCTCCTCTTTAACCAAAAAGCTTTCAAGAGCATCATGCAAGGATTATAACTGGATGTGCAATCTAAAAAAATACGATGTGTAAGGAAAACTAAATAGAAACATGATTGTCCATGTTTGGCGGTAACCAAGATGGCCACAAATATGTAATCAAAGGCCCGCTTTTTTTTTTAATCTACCTTACAACGTGCATCAAAAGTAGACAAGACTTTGATCTCATTATTGCGGCCATCATCTTGCCTTTTGGACTACCACTTCCCTGACACTCCTGAAGCTGCTTTTTGTTTTAATAACCATTTTTATTTATTTATTTATTTATTTATTTATTTATTTATTTATTTATTTATTTATTAAATTTCTATACCGCCCTTCTCCTTCCGGACTCAGGGCGGTGAACAGCCAATTTAAAACTAATACAAATACAAAAGTTAAAAACGTACTAAAACCAATATAAATTTAGGCTGAAAATATAAAACCAAATAAGACTCTAAAACTCTAAAAAGTTTAAAAATAGGAGGGATCAGGCAAGTCCGGCAAGTTGGAAGAGATGAGTCTTCAGAGCCCGACGAAAAGTCCAGAGGTCAGCAATAGTCCTCAGATCTGGAGGGAGCTCGTTCCAGAGGGTGGGAGCTACCACAGAGAACGCTCTCCCCCTGGGGGTTGCCAGCCGGCACTGTCTGGCTGACGGCACCCTGAGGAGGCCCTCTCTGTGGGAGCGAACCGGCCGGTGGGAGGCAATAGGTGGCAGAAGGCGGTCCCGTAAGTACCCTGGTCCTAAGCCATGGAGCGCTTTAAAGGTGATTACCAACACCTTGAAACGCACCCGGAAGTCAACTGGCAACCAATGCAGCTCACGCAGGAGAGGTGTCACATGGGAGCGCCCTGTCGCTCCCATAATCCCCCGCGCGGCCGCATTCTGTACCAGCTGAAGCCTCCGGATGCATCCCAAGGGGAGCCCCATGTAGAGAGCATTACAGTAGTCCAAGCGAGACGTGACGAGCGCCTGAGTGACTGTGCGTAGGGAGTCCCGATCTAGAAAGGGCCGCAACTGGCGTATCAGGCGAACCTGATAGAAAGCTCCCCTGGCCACAGCTGTCGTATGCTCCTCTAAAGACAGCCGTGGGTCCAGGAGGACGCCCAAGTTGCGCACCCTTTCCGTGGGGGCCAATGATTCGCCCCCAATAACCAACGATGGAGTCAGTTGGCTATATCGGGACGCCGGCAGCCACAGCCACTCGGTCTTGGAGGGATTGAGTCGAAGCCTGTTTCTCCCCATCCAGACCCGCACAGCTTCAAGGCACTGGGACATCACTTCCACGGCATCGTTGGGGTGGTCTGGGGTGGAGATGTACAGCTGAGTATCATCAGCGTACTGATGGAATTCCACCCCAAAACCACGGATGATCTCACCCAGCGGCTTTACATAAATGTTGAACAGAAGGGGCGAGAGGACCGACCCTTGTGGCACCCTGATAGCCTGATAGCCAGGAGAAATAGGTCAGATACAGTGATGGGCTTCAAAAATTTAGCAAGGGGTTCTCTGCCGGGTTGTTGGGTGGATGTGGCCATGGTGGGCGTGGCCTAGTTGGCCTCCTGCACCACCAGGGGGGGTGATTTTGCCCGCCCTGGGCTCCGGAGGCTTTTCTCAAGCCTCTGGAAGGGCAGAAAGTGCCTCCCTAGGCTCCGGATGCCCTCTGGAGGCCGGAAACAGGCTTCCTGAACATCTGGTAGGCCAGTTTTTCACCCTTCCTGAGCCTCCACGTGCGCCCTGCACTTACCTGCATCCAAAACAGGCTGCATGGGGACTCCAGGGAGGGGAGTGGTGGGCGAGGCCAGCCATAAGTTGGATTTGGGGGTTCGACAATCTGCACAGAATCTTAGCTAGAGGTTCTTACGAACCCCTACGAACCCCCAGCAGCCCACCGCTGGTCAGATAGCCTGATGGACTGCTGTTTAGTGACAGATGAAAAAGGAACCAAAAGTAGTTTGCTCACCAGCAGGTCTTAACTTTTATTTTATTTTTTCTCATCTTCTGTGATTTCATAGGCATACAAATGGTAAGCCTCTGAAGAAAGTTACCCCTCTCCTAGAAGAATGAAATATTCTAGGAAATATTAAAAAGGCATAATATTATATTTCCCTGGATGAGAAAAGGAGAAACATGTTTTTAAAGACAAAGCAGCTCCCTGCCCCCAGCAGATATTTGATGTACATTAAGACTGAGCCATCCTATCTACAAAATAAAAGACCTCAGGTCCAGGGTGATGGGATTAAGACATGACCGTCCAAGGCATAATAGGATTATCTATCAGCAGAGCTGACCACATGGCACAACCACGCTCCTACATTACATCACTCAACAAGGTTCCACCAAATTTGATTCAGACAAACATGACTCCACATGGGAGACTGACTGCAACCAATAGGTTACATGCCCATGCTACAGAAACAGGAAGCTCAAGTTCAAAGCCCAAGGGAGGGTATAAATATATATATCTCCTCCATGTGTTCAGCTACCCAGGGCTTCAAACCCATGTGGTCCTGTTCACCATTAAACCATCCTTCCAAGCAGCCTCCATGTTTCCAGTATCTTTCTCCGCACTTGGAACTGAACCCAGGTGGACATTTCTTTCAACACCTTTATAATAGGAACTTTAACAAAAACAGTTATTAATAGGAATGCTTCCATGCAATCCATTTATCATATCAAACTTCCAGTCTTGATATTGACAAAGACAATTTACAGTACTCGTTCTCCAGAAATAGGATATTTATTCCCTGTTGGCCTTTCCCCCTCTCCAATTTTAACCCCAAGGATTTGCTCCTTTTCACACAATAGAAGCTGTACAAGTGCCAGCTGTGTAACAACTTCATCTCCAAGTCAGGCCATGCTGAGCTGTGCATTCCTCACAGTCAGTGCAATGTTTTTGTGTCCCGTTCACTCATTTTGAAACCAAACCCACAGAACCAATATGAGGTAAATGTAACGCTTTGGTGATTCCTCACAAAGCTACCAGTTTGACTTTTGCCAATTATTGCCAATTATTTTAATGTTGCGGAGAAAGGTCCAAGAAGAATTTTGCAAGTCTTCAGAATAGGATTTCAGTGGAAAATAAGGTCATCAATCAAAATGGTGAAAAGTATCATGAGCTGTCATTTTTTGGAGCTGATGGCGTTATGTGTCTCAGGTTCCAGCTTTGTACAGCTAGAATTACCCATAAAACCACAGCAAACTTTTGTGATTTAAGATATTTATTGCAAATACACAGAAGCACTCAGACTGTTCATTTTCCTACAACATTTAAATAAACTCCAGTCCTTTCCTCTAGGTAAGTACAAGTTTTAGAATTACAACCTTTGTCTGGGGGAGGATGAGAAAAATTAAAATAATTCAGTTATTTTCTAAACGGGAAATTCTATCAGGCAGCCTGAGTTCCATGGCATAGAAATGAATAAATAATAACAATAATATGGCACAGTAAGTTACCTATAAAGTAATAAAGGTAGGATGAAAACATCTAATAAATGAATGAATGAATGAAAAGGGTCTGATTAGGAACAATTTCATAATTTTTTTTCCGAAAATTGATTTTAAAGAGAAAGAACAGAAATGCATGACAAAAGGTGTCATTAAAATCAGGGTTTTATAGGGCTTAAACATAGTTGAATCATGCTGCTTTTATGTTTACATACTTCTGAGCACAGGATGTGGTAAACCCTGAGGACTATATCATTATTCAATACAATTTCACTTTAAGACCAAAAGTGGACAATCCAGAAACCACACACAAGCCCATGCAGATTTGCCAAAATCAACGTTAATCTGAGTTGTTGCTAAACCTCAGCAGCAAATCACATGGAAATCATTGACCGCTTGGTTTACAGAAACTAAAATTTAATTAATTAAATTTTAATTAATTAATTGATTGTCAACAAGTATAGGGAAACAAGTAACAGTATAGACATAGACATGGACACATGAAAAAAAATTGGCACAAGTAAAAGGATATAAATAGGCAAAACATAGCCATAAAACACATAGAATGATTACATATAAATGGGGACAATAGGACAGGGATGGTAGGCATGCTGGTGGGCTTATGCACGCCCCCTTAGGGACCTCTTTAAAAACATGAAAGGTCCAAGGTAGACAGTTTAAGGTAAAAGGTATGGGGATTAGAGAGACTAACAGGATCAGGTAGAGTGTTCCAGACATTTACTACTCTATTGCAGAAGCCATAATTCCTGCAATCAAGATTAGAGCCATTTACATTGAGTTTGAATCTATGGATAACCCTTGTGTTATTACGGCTGAAATTAAAGTTTTCATTTACAGGTACAACATTTTGGTAAATAATCTTATGAACTAAGCATAGGCCAGAATGTAGATGGCGTAGTTCGAGGCTATCCGGATCTAAAATTTCAAGCCTGGTGGGATGGGGAATTTTATTTCAAGCAGATGATTTGAGTACTCTTCTAGTAAAGTATTACGACCTTGTTATTATCTGCTTTAATTCAAGAACTGAGGCTATGGTGACTAAAGGGGAAACAGAGGAAATTCCGGTTACTGTCAATATTGCCCTCTTAACCGAGAAGCTGGAACAAATCTCCTTGGATTGTCATGGCCAGTCCAATGTTCAGTCGTTGAAGACCCATTTGAAAACCTCTTCTCAATTTGGTAATCTCAGACAGCATCCTTTGACCAACTCTCACCAAGTAATCCAAACCCAAGCTAAGTATTTCAACCCATCCTATGCACATCTGCCTCAAACTTTGGGTATATTTTTATTCTCTGTATTTTATAACGTTGTTGTTCTTGTTAGTTGCAAAGTCATGTCCAACCCATTGCGACCCCATGGACAACGTTCCTCCAGGCCTTCCTGTCTTCTACTATCCTCTGGAGTCCATTTAAGCTCACGCTGACTGCTTCAGTGACTCCATCCAGCCACCTCGTTCTCTGTCGTCCCCTTCTACTTTTGCCCTCAATCTTTCCCAGCATTAGGCTCTTCTCCAGTGAGTCCTTCCTTCTCATTAGGTGGCCAAAGTATTTGAGTTTCATCTTCAGGATCTGGCCTTCTAAGGAACAGTCAGGGTTGATCTCTTCTAGGACTGACTTGTTTGTTTGCCTTGCAGTCCAAGGGACTCGCAGGAGTCTTCTCCAGCACCATTTTATAATATAGCTCTAACTTAATAGAAAAACACCCAAGTTGCAGCGTCTAGCTCATCTTGTTTGGCCTTGGAAACTAAGCACACGTTGACTTGGTTAGCACTTTGGTGAGCGACCGATACAGAACACCAGGACTGTTAGACTAAACGGAGAAATCAAAATATTTCCTCTAGGAAAGCAGAGTTAAACCACCTCTGTATTATTTTCAGGAAAACCTGAAGCCAAACAACTTGAGGAGCATTTAATTTAAAAAAGAAAGAAAACAATCATTGTACATGGTTGCAGAGCTTGTGCAGAATTGCATATTGACAAGGCACTTTTCATTGAAGCAAAATAGGATAGAGTATGTGTTTTTTGAAAAAGGTACACCGGTGTTTCTACATGTTACAGCTTGTGAGGAAGAATGTTAGGTTAGTAAGCAGTGGAGCTTAGAGAAGTGGAGAAGGATTCAAGGCCATCCTTTATCTATTTGTTCCCTCTACCAGAATCCTGAAAAGTCCCAAATTGGAGAAAACCACCAGACTCTACTTTACAGATATATGCCTGCAATTCACAGTTATGGGAGAAATAAGGAAAGTTTTAAAGGATAGCAAAATTTAAACACAATCTTTTTGTTTTTCTTCACCAATGGCTTCTATCTGTACCACTATAGAGACTACATCCAGTGGTTTTTGAAAATTGAGGTCCTATGCCAGGGGTGTCAAACTCAATTTGAGGGCTGCATCAGGGTTTTGATTGACCTCGGAGGGCCGGGGTGGGTTGGCCAGCTCGACGTCACTCATGTCAGGAGTGCCTGTGGTGGCCCGAGTGCTCTGCCAGCCAAAACAGGCTCCCAAGCTCCGTTTGCAGTCCTGATGGCCTCCTGCAACCCTCTGCCAGCAAAAACGGAGCTTGGGTGAGCTGCACGTGGCCCTCCCGAGCTCCATTTTCGCTGACAGAGGCACCGCAGGCCAATCCTTCACAGTTTCCAGAGTGGCCCTGTGGGCCAGATCTAAACATCCCACAGGCTGGGTCTGGCCTTGAGTTTGACACCCCTGTTCTATGCCAAACAACAGACTACAGATTAACCAATTTCGTTGAATACATGATGTCCAATGATAATAAAGGCTATTATTATTCTAGAATCTATCATGCATGATTCTGAAATTCACCATTATGAAATATAGCAACAACAACAAAAAATCAGGAGTTGGGTGGCACCTTTTCTAACTAACAAATTTTAGGAAAAGACATAAACTTTTGGCAGTCGCAGTTCCAAGCCTTTTCATAAAATTTGCTAGGAGGAAAAAATACTACCATACTCTCGATTTTTTTGCCATTATAGACCAACACAGCTCTCCTCTGACACTAAGAAGTAGGATTTTCTGAACGCATGAAGAGAGTTCTGTCTCTCTTGACATGTAACTTGCATCTGGATAAATCAAACTATTTTTATGAAAGCTTATGCCTTTTCATAACATTTGTTAGATGAAAACGTATTACTAGATTTCTTCTCTTTCTGTAAATCTTAAAGCAAATATGGAACGTTTCAGAACGGATTCAAGGATTACAGAATTTGAAACAGAGAGGTTTATGCGTACAACAAATGTTGAGACGATTATCTGGAACTTATTGAATTTGTTTCAGAAGTAAATTCAGGTCTTTTGCAAATCCAAGTTGTTGAGTTGCAACTTGTGTTAGCCTCAACTAACAACGGGCAACTTTTCTCATAAATTAAACAAACGACACATAAATTAATTCAGGGCAGGAATATCTGTGTCACACCTAACTACTGCTTTGTTTGTAGTCCCTATTTATCAGTAATTCTTTTTCGCTCATATCTTTACCCTCTTTCTCCTTCTCCGTTCTTTCTCCTAAATTGCTGGGTATACATATAAGATCATCAGAAGAAGCAATCTATGTATGATCCATGGAATTTTATGCAATTTTATATCCACAAGATTCTTTGACATTTTTGTTTGGAGACTTTTTTGTTTGTGTGTTTTGCAGCTTTGAATGATGCTCCTGGTGGCATAATTAACAATGAACAATCCGAGAAGGCAATGATAAAAACTCATCTTAAAACTCATACTTCAAAGATGCCTGGAGTCCAAATGCCAATTGGTGACCCACTGCCTTTTCCAGTCCCCAAGCTTTCAGTAGGTTAGTATGGAAACCTTTATGCTTTGTTTAGGGATTGATAGGGTATAATCAGACTGCCAGCATCCCCAACAATGGACAGTCCAACAATCTAGAGGATATCAGATTAAAGAATACTACAATAACTAGGTTGCTCTGATTAGGACTGGCTTACATGGATCTGGGCCCACCTTCTCCTGCTTGAGCAGTGTCTTAGACTAGGAGATCTTGAATGGGTCTATGACAATTTGCCACGGCCAGCTTATTATGGCCAACTCGCCACAGCCAACTTCTCATGGCCAACTCACCATGGGAGAATTCGTTGTGGGACAAGAGTAACATTAACATCAAAGAAATGGTGGAATAGAATCATTTTAAAAAGGAGAGATAGATAGAATGAAATGTGAATGACAAAAATTAAAATATATTTTTATTTATTTTAAATAATTAAATTGAATTGTTAAGTTATCCTGCGATGAGTTGGCCATGGCGAGTTGTCCCATTCTGCTTGGAAAGTCCCTTCCATCTAGGTTATTCTGTTCTTTTTCAAACCACTGTCATTGTTTCTCACTTTAAAAAATGTAAATTAGAAACAATAGTTGGTAACTGCTAAGGATTGCATTCTGTGCTACCACAACTCCTTTCGGTCCTTCCCTCTCTCAGCCCAGTTATAGCAGTCTATGCAGTGGTTTGCAGGAATCTGCCAGCTGTCCACACTTGTAAATACATAAGGGATGTAATTAAAGAAGATTTGTTAAAACAAAACTTGGCAAACTAACAAGCTACATGCCACAACACCTGTTTTTCAGTCTCCAGAGCATCTTAAGATCATGTCACCTACGTGCAGAGACAAAATGCCACATTTTGCCAACATAATTTGTCTATTTTGGTTTGTTGGTTTGTTTTTATTTATCATTCACAAGTTCTTAAGTCATTCTAGGCCCAACATTGAACTACTAACCATTTCTCCTGTGGCCTTTGAACTTGTCCCATTAGTTTAACTTCCAAATTGCCCAGCTTAGAATAGTGCCCAGTTATGAGAATATTGACCATTCATGTGCTAAATATGCCTATCGTGATGAAAAACAACAGGCTTTATGACGGACTTGCAAATTTCAAAAATGTTTCTTACATTTGAACGAATGTCAGAACAGTAGTTAAAGCAATTGATTTTATTGTCTAGCCAATCATCCAACTTAGAGTTCAGCAGTTGATTGAGAAGTGTAGGTCTAATTTCTACCCTGTTTCACCGAAAATAGGACCCAACCAGAAAATAAGTCCTAGCATGATTTTTCAGGATGCTCATAATATAAGCCCTACCCCCAAAATAAGCCCCAGTTAAGATTGTCAGCCAGATGGATGCATTTAGTATGTATTTCCCCCAAAATAAGATCTAACCAGAAAATAAGCCCTAATGCATCTTTTGGAGCAAAATTAATATAAGACCGGGTCTTATTTTTGGAGAAACACGATAGATAGGTCTCATCTATCTATAAAATAGCAAGGAAGCTCATGGGTTGGCTTTGGGTCAACCACTCTCTCTCTCTTTCTCTCTTAGTCCCAAATCAGCTCTGCAAAAAGCCAAGCTGGGGAAAACAACAATATTGTCTCACCATGCATTTAGGTCTTCAACTAAGCAAGCCTTTGCAAATAGAGCAGACCCTATAGCAAAGAAGGACACAACCGGGGTGGGTTCTACTTATCTTTACTACCAGTTTGCAATGGGGCTGCATGCTTGTGCTTGCTTTGTGGTCCACGAGAAAATTTTGGTGGTCTGCAGAAAACTTATTTGCATTTTTTATATTGCACTAAATCAGGAGTCCTCAAACTACGGCCTCTGGGCTGGATACATGGAATGAATGTTTATGTTGCTGCAGAGAGTCTCCCCCTTCAGGGTCTTTTTGTGCAGGTTGGAGGGGGACAGAAATTCAGACTTGGGGTCTGCTTCAGCCTCCTGATGTGGGGCTTTGGGCGAAGGCTGGAGGGAAGTGCCGCTGGTGGCGAAGAACTGGAGGGCCTTGTTCCAGTGGGACTGCATCATGGCCTGGAACTGGCTGACCATCTCAGCCCGCTGAGCCTCCAGGTGCCTGTACCTGGCCTTGCACTCCCACAGGTCTTCCCTCTGATTGGAAAGCCTATGCTCGTAGTCCTCAGTGAGGTGCTTCTATCGAGCCTCCTTCTCGGTCAGATCCAATTTGAACTGAGCTGTTTTGCCAACTCTTTCTCATGGTGGCTGCTTAGCTCCAACAACTGCTTCCTGTTGGGGCCCTAAGGAGCCCAGGCAGGGAGGTGAGGGGTGAGTACAGGCTGGCAAGGCACCCCTCGATGTGAGTGACATCGAGTTGACTATGCCAACCCAGTCACATGACCACCTAGCCACGCCCATTAGGCAGAGCATATTAGTGGTCCACGGGATTTAAAATTATGAATGTAGTGGTCCCTGAGGGCCAAAAAGTTGGTGACCGCTGGTCCAGTGAATTCTCCCACATGACATGGCCAAAATAAGTTAGACACAGTTTTCTGATTATACTTTCCAATTTTAAATGCACTATTGAAACCAGTTAATTCTATAGGTCAGCGGCCCCCAACCTTTTGGGCATTGTGGACCGGTTCCATAGCGAGTGTTTTTTCTGTGGACCAGAGGACTGTGTTTTTGTGCACTGCCTGCATCTCACGTGTACACGGATGAGGCTTTGCTTGCTTGCGCAACCCAGTTTCTGACAGGCCGTGGACCGGTGCCAGTCACTGGACCAGAGGTTAGGGACTTTTGCTATAGGTGACTAATATAACATTCAAGAGTCTTTTTTCTAAAGCCCCCAGAAGATGTTTGCCAAAAGATCACTTTTGTACCATTGAACTGGGTTGATACTTCTGATGCTTAACCATTATTGATTAGTCATTCTTTTTTTGATTCTCACGAGGTTCTTCATCAGACACATCAAGAGAAGAATTCAAGAAGTCTTCCATAAGATCCAGAGCTGCTACCTCTTCTATTGAGTCAGAGAAGAAAGAAGCAGTAAGTTTCATTAAATACCACTAAATGTAATTTAATGTCATTAAATGTCATTAAAACTCAACTTTACTAAGGAATGGCATCAACCTCTGAGTATGAGAGAAGGAAACAAATTCAGTGAGAAGTAACTATACTGAAGCCTGAACTATTTGTACAGAAGATAGTTTCAGGGTATAGTAATTGTGTCAGTTGCCTGCCTCCAGATGTTTTGCAATCACAATGCTTAGATTTTTTTTTGTTAGCTAAGAACCTTGAAAATTATAGTTCAAACAACTCTGGAGGGCACCACATTTGGAAGGTTAGGAGGTTGGTATAATATTAGCTGAAACCAGTGGGCCTTAAGCTACTAGGCATGCAACTCCAAACAGCTTCAAAATTCAGAAATTACCATCTTCAAAGCAAGTTCTTGGATTCTGCTTGTAGGAGGATAAGGTTGCTAATGAAGGTGAGAACAGTGTGTTAAGGCAAAGAAAGATAAACTAAGCAACTTCCAGTCTTCTAGGCATCTAGCTTCCTTAGCTTTCCTAAGATGAAATTATTCCTAATGAAATAATTAAATTAGAAAGAGTCTGGTAGCAGCTTTTCTAGCTAACAAATTCTATTCTAAGTGTTTTGTTAGCTACGGCTCACTACACCAAATCAGGGGTGAAATCCAGCAGGTTCTGACAGGTTCTGGAGAACCAGTAGTGGAAAATTTGAGTAGTTCGGAGAACTGGCAAATACCACCTCTGGCTGGTCCCAGAGTGGGGTGGGAATAGAGATTTTGCAGTATCCTTCCCCTGGAGTGGGGTGGAAATGGAGATTTTGCAGTATCCTTCCCCTGCCACGTCCACCAAGCCACACCACACCCACCAAGCCACGCCCACAGAACCGGTAGTAGAAAAATTTGAATTTCACCACTGCACCAAATGCATACGATGTCAGCACTTCAAGCTACATTTTACTCTAGTGCTGACATAAGAAGGAGAAGCGGAGGCGTCTGGAAAGGGACGGTTGACTTTTCACCTACTTATTTTCCCTGGAGATAATAACCACTAGGAGATGGGATGGGAGGGGGGAGTTCCTTTGACCTGAAGCAGTAGATTAGGAGTAGAGTGACTTGGAAGATGGCCAATGAGTGCAGAGGAGTGGAGGAAGGAAAAGGAGGGTTTTTGGGTCGGAAGTCAGTGTTGGCTACGATGAGTCGGAGAGAATGTCGTGCTTAATAAATGGGAGTTTTTTTCATTAAAGACTTCATTTGAAATGCAATTTATTTGAGACGACCTCGGAACCTGACATACGAATGGTTAAACCAATGTAGACTTTAAAGGGGGAGTGAGGTACAGAGTAGAGAAAGGGGGATTGTGCAGATGCAAATTAAGCAAAAGACAGGACCTCATCAGTCAACATGATTGCGATGGGTTAAAAACCCATTGTGTTTGTTAAGACTTTCTGAATAGCCTGGAACATTTTGGCAGTTTCTCACTCTAATACTGGTATAGTTCTATTGTTTCAAAACGGGCATCTTAACATCTGCCATGAAATCTCCTGGGAAGGTAATATGTTCTGATTTTAATCTTTTTTTTTTTTTACTTCTGATGTCAAATATGTTCATTAATTCTTTTGTGCAAAGTTTGTCCCATTTTTTTCATAGAATCTGGAGAGCGGGGGGAATAGATCATGGCATGCATGGCATTGAAAGAGCAGCATGCGAGAGTTTTCTACACTGCTTAATGTTAAAAAAATAACTTTCTCCTCCAGGCCAGGTTCATCTATCTGCTTCATTCCAACATTTTAAGAATACTTGCACCAAACTTTAATTTTTCTTTATTTTCAAAGAAATTTTCAAAAAAAAAAAAAAATTCAAAAACTACTGTCCCCTCTAACCGTTTTAAATTTTAAGAGATTCGATTCTTCCTAAGCTTTTTGCTGAAAATTTAGACTTTTCTTCCTTTCTCCAGAAACAATGCTAACTCACCAAGTGTATTTCTTTTATTTTGCTACTCAGAAAATCTCTCTATACCTGTTAAAATATTTACATCTGATAGCGATGAAGAAAGTGAGGCTTTTGCAAACCTTGCATCCATATATAAGCTGCATTCCACTGTCAGCTTGTTCGAAATCCTTCAATCCCCAACTGTTCGACTCACATGTTGACTGCAAAAATCTCAGTTCCTGCAGTCTTGTAACAGTAACAGAGTTGGAAGGGACCTTGGAGGTCATCTAGTCCAACCGTCTGCTCACTCAATTCGAACCGCTGATCTGCTGACCTTTCTGCTCAACAAGCTCAGTGTCTTAGCCATCCCTGGAGGTTTTTAAGAAGAGATTAGACAGCTATTTGTCCAGAATGATATAGGGTCTCCTGCTTTTATAAAGGGCTGGACTAGGTGACCTTCAAAATCTCTTCCAACTCCGTTGTTCTGTATTCTATACTCAAAAGCCAATCCAAAAATCTCTTATATTTTTGAATTTATATTTTGAAACTATATATTCTGAAACCGTGCCAGAGATAGGAATTTTGGATCAGAAAAAGGATTACATCATTACACAGTTGGGCAGAATAGTTAATATTTTAATTGTTAATATAGACATCTTGTTGACAATTATGAGTGGACAGAAGTTTGGAATAATCAATGAGTGAAAAAAGCTGGAAATAATTTACTACATCAAAAGAGGAAATTATGTGCCAAATTTAATTGTCAAACACGTGGAGAACTTGTTACATCCAGCTCAATTTGCCTCTGTGCTATAAATTGGAATAATAATAATAATAATAATAATAATAATAATAATAATAAATAATACCCCGCTATTTAGAAATTCTAAATTTACCGGACTTGAATATTTTGACTCTACAAAAAACCACCTTACTCGGAACAGCTTACATCCTCCGACGATACCTTAACAGTTCCTAGGTCCTTGGTTAAGACTCGAGCTGCTGAGCTATTAACCAGCCTCAAAGGCTGTGAATCTCACTACAAATTAAATAATAATAATAATAATAATAACAACAACAACAACAACAACAACAACAACTTTATTGTCATTGTACACATATACACAGTATACCATACAATGAAATTCACTTAACACACAAAGACCAGGTCCAACACACATAACAATCCCCACACACACTCCCACCCACCACAATTCCCCACCCCTAAACCACCCAAACATCCCCACAACAGACCAAGAAATGCTGTCCAACAGTTCACCGATGGTGGCCCTTTAGTTCATTGTTGAGTATCCACTAGCAACTAAAGCTTTCTCTTGAAGATCAATCAGTTGAAGAAATTATGGAGGATTTCCCCATCAATTGTCCATCACCAGTAGATGGCTCACAATCCTCATTTATATATAAAGAACAACAACCAAAAAAGGCCACAATAGATGTGTTGACATGAAGGGGAAAATCCCAACATTTCTGGAAGCAATACCTTTAGTGGGCCAATTGAGGATTTTGTAATTTTGATCTACCGTACAAAGTTGCGCTGCAACACTTTATTTACATTAAGTCCATGCCGATAACTGCAAGGCTGATATTTACACAGCCAGGTTGTTCTAAAACCATGGGGAGCATGGTTTTTTTTTTTCCAAAAGAGCACAAAATTTCACAGTTGTGCCGATGGGGATAGAAAAACAATGATGACAGGGAATGCAGAAACATTTTTCGTCATGAATCCTAGATGGGAATTATGAGGGGTTTATAGGACAACGTATCTGGAGATGGCTGGAATAAAAACCCTGAAATGCTAAAAAGAATCCCTCAGTGCTGTGTTATTTTATTCTTCTGTTTCTGTTTTATGTTCTTTCTCTTGTCATCTTAACTCTCACTGGATTTGAAGGCAGAAAAGTCTGAGGGAGAAAAACAGACCTTGGAAGAAACTGGGCATTTCAATCTACCTGTTGCCAAAGCCACAACTCACCAGTTATCCTATTGTATGTTTGGAAACAATGTTATAAATAAAAGCAGAGATGCATCTACTTTCTGTCTCCAGAATCAGTTAGTCTCAAGCAAAGCATAAATACAAGATTAGCCATCTTTTATTTTCCAGCTAACACACAAGCCAAGCTGCCATCTATGATGTACTGCAGATTTAGCATCCTTTCGTGCACAGAAGATCTGGAAATGCAGGAATAAGTAGCTGGAGAATAAGAAATTAAGGTGGATGTACTAAGAAATGAAATCAGATATATAAAATGTAATCAACATTACTGGGAAGTAAGATTTGCCGTGTAAGCAATAAAAAATGATATTGCAATCCAGTGCTTAGTGGCTCTCTTATTTCAAAAAAAAAACATATTTGCTTCATCTGGCATTTTGGTTGTCTTCTTGTGCCATATCCATCATCGGATGTTGGCGATCATGTTGGCAATCCTATTTTTGTCAACAGCCACATGAAAAAGTGCTGCTGAGTTTTGTCCAAACCAGTCCCTTAGGTTTTGAAGCCATGATATTCTTCTGCCTGGACTTCATTTGCCTTCAGTCTTTCTCTGGAGGATTAAGTGAAGGATGCTGTATTTTTCTGGGTGTGGCATCACATGTATTCTATATTCTAACTTTCGTTTTTTAATGGCTTTGATGATTTCCCTTTGCTTTCCCAGGCGGCTTATCACCTCCTCATTTGTGATTTTGTTAACCCAGTTTATACGTAACAGTCATCAGTAAATCCACATTTCAAATGCTTCCAGTTTTGGTCTACAGGGCCCAAAATTGCTCTAGCTTCAATGGCTGGAAATTCCGGAAGTTGTCCTCTTAGTTCAATTGAGAATGTCAAACTGAGAATGGCTGAACTAACAAATTGTTCAGTTTCATCTGTTTTGAGAGGGAGAAATGATTGATACGAATAAAGCATATTAAATACTTCATAAGAGATGTTGCCCAAATGATTTCCATTGATGAGAATTGTTGGTAGGATGTCTGAAGGAGAATGTCCAAAAAAAAATCAAGATGGCAACTGCCATCTTGACACATAATAGAAGCCTTATCCAGAGGTGGTATTCAGCAGGTTCTGACCAGTTCTGGTGAACTGGTAGTGGAAATTTTTAGTAGTTCGGAGAACCGGTAAATACCATCTCTGACTGGCCCCGCCCCCATTTATTCTCTGCCTCCCGGGTCCCAGCTGATCAGGAGGAAATGGGGATTTTCCTGTAACCTTCCCCTGAAGTGGGGAGGGAATGGAGATTTTACAGTATCCTTCCCCTGCCACGCCCACCAAGCCATGCTATGCCCATCAAGCCATGCCCACAGGACCTGGCCTTACACCTTTTTAAAATCTGAATTGCATTGGTATTTTTTTTGGCTTGCAGGCACCCATGAGTACTGCTCAACAAAAGTTCTCAAGCAATTGAGAACACATTAAAAAAAAAAGAATCATTATACCTTGGTGGGGGAGGAGATTTGAGAAAAATAACTAAGGGCCCCTCCTTGATTATCTTGCATTGGAAGGTAATTAAATGTGGATATCTTACAACGTTCAACCATTTCTGACTGGTGGACCATCCAGAATGTTGAGATCATCTGATGGGCACCTCTCAAACAATGCCTGTCCATAGGTTGGGTCTTCTATTCACAAAACCTCTGCAGTGGGAAACTTAGCTTCTTGCTCTTTATCCTCACCTTTATCCACAGTCCCTTTATCATTCTGGCTTCCCTTATCTCGTCACCCCAGTTAAATGCGCAGACTTCCAAAGAAAATGTTGAAATGCAGCCATCCCACATTTTCATTTTCTGTGAAAGTGAACGTGTCCCTTTCAGAATCCAGAAGTATCACTGGATCTAAAAATGATTCTCGAAATGAGATGTCATCTCTGAATAAGTACAGGTAGTCTTCGACTTAACGAACATTTGTTTAGCAACCATTTGAAGTTACAAAGGCACTGAAAAAAGTGACTTATGACCAGAGTGAAATGCTACCGGTTTGCTCCAGTTTGGGTGAATCGATAGTGATAAAAACTACCGGTTCAGTCAAACCGGTAGTTTAAAAAAGCTACCAGTTCCTTCAAACCGATATTTCCAATGATCAGCTGTGCCGCGTGGTTTAGCTTCGCTAGAAAGCAGGAAATCCTGCTTTCTAGCGAAGCTAAATTGCGCAGCACAGCTGATTCCACCACCACCCTCACTGTTCTACTTACCTTCCCAAGTCTCCTTTTGGTGCACACTGGACATGCCCAGCCAGCAAACCGGTAGCAAACCGGTTCAGATTTCACCACTGCTTATGACCATTTTTCACCCTTACAACCGTTGCAAGCATTCCCATGGTCATGTGACTAAAATTCAGACCATTGGCAACTGACTCATATTTATGACAATTGCAGCGTACCGGGATCATGTGATCCCCCTTTTTCAACCTTCCAACACGTAAAATCAATGAGGAAGCCAGATTTACTTAACCACCATGTTACTAACTTAAGAACTTCAATGATTCACTTAACAACGGTGGCAAGAAAGGCCGTCAAATGGGGCAACATTCACTTAATGGCTATCTCACTTAGCAACAGAAATGTTGTGGTCATACGTCGAGGATTACCTATCTTAATCTTTTTCTTTATTTCAGTTCTTTCACATACTACAGGTTACTTCCATAGTACTTTGTAGTAGCTTCGTGTCCTCTTTGTTGTATCATTTCAGAGGTGGTATTCAACCGGTTCGGACCGATTTAGGCAAGCCGGTAGTGGCCGGCACTCTGCCGTCCTATTTAGCCACATTTTCTAAGCTGCGCATATGCATGCAAGCTGTGTGCGAGCAAAGAATATGTGTGGAAGGCCATGCGCATGCGCAGAAGGCAAGAGAAGTGAGCATAAGCTAATTATTCACATTTTCAGTGTGCGGTGAACCATTGATAAAATTATGGGAAATGCACCTCTGCATTACTTAGTTATTCCAACTTCCTATTTTATATTTTAAGAAAGGGAAGATGGGAAGGAAAGATTCACAGATTGTTTGGCAGACACACTGGGGCACCTAAGGGTACATCAGCTCAACCAGAGTTTATGCAACTGCCTAATTTAATTGTCTGACTGAAGGAGTGCAGTGTGACAAGTGGAATTCAATAAAGTACAACTGTAATTTGGGCAAAGTCCTTCATCGTGAAACACAGGGATCAGATAAAACGGGACCATGTGTGTTTAGCTTCTCAGCTATCTACTGTGAAGGTCATTGTGATCTGTCATTCTACCCTTTCTACTTCTTTCAACATTTTTTGGGAACTGATTAAATGTTACAGATCAGGGGTGGGTTCTACTTACCTTTACTACTGGTTCGCAATGGGGCCACGTACGCATGCACAGAAGCATCTTGATGATGTCGGGGTTGGTGGGCAGAGCCTTCCACCGGTTTTACTACCAATTCTATAGAACCAGTCCGAACTGGGAGCAACCCAGCACAGTTACAGACCCATTTCATGGCTATACTAATTCAGCGGTGTCACTGTGTTATTTGTATTTGCCAGCTGAGCTTCCATTCTGAGACTTACGGTAGCTTGTCAGATAACTTTACCACAAAGATAAGACTGTCTTGTGATTTTTGAGCTACTGCGCATGTCTACATTCTTTCTTTTCTAACTTCCTGATTTACTTCTTCCTTTGTCCGTCACTGCGATATCGCTGCCAGTAAAGATGTAGTTATCTAGTTTTTTTTTACTTTCATAATAAAATGTTTCTTAGAATACATTCGGGTTTTCTTTCTTTGAGAGTATACACCATGAAAACAAGATCCATTCACCTCTAATTAATTACAGTTTCCCCGGGGGGGGGGGGAACGAGGCTGAGTCATGCTTTGACAATGGTAGCAGAGGATGGTTCCGATTTCTGATCATTCCTATTATGCAATTATGTAATTTCACACCAGTTCTCCTCACTGGGATAGGAAATCCAACACAAAGAATGCAAATTTGGGAAACAGCTCCAGAATGCATTTTCATGCCTGCAAACCCAGGTTTGTGACCCTAGCTATTTTGAAACAAAATGCACAGGTACAGTATATGTGGTACCTTGCTCAATAGTAGTAACTGTGAAAGGGATCTTGGAGTCCGAATGGATGATCATTTTAATATGAGCCAGCATTGTGCAGCAGCTGCCAAAAAAGCCAACACAGTTCTAGGCTGCATAAATCAAGAGCACATGAAGTGTTAATACCACTTTATAATGCCTTGGTAAGACCACACTTGGAATTCAGTTTTGGCCACCACGATGTAAAAAAGATGTTGAGACTCTAGAAAGAGTGCAGAGAAGAGCAACAAAGATGATTAGGGGACTGGAGGCTAAAACATGAAGAACGGTTGCTGGAACTGGGTATGTCTAGTTTAATGAAAAGAAGGACCAGGGGTGACATGATAGCAGTGTTCCAATATCTCAGGGAAGAGGGAGTCAAACTATTCTCCAAAGCACCTGAGGGAAGGACAAGAAGCAATGGGTAGAAACTAATCAAGGAGAGAAGCAACTTAGAACTAAGGAGAAATTTCCTGGCAGTTAGAACAATTAATCAGTGCAACAACTTGCCTCCAGAAGTTATGAATGCTCCAACACTGGAAGTTTTTAAGAAAAGGTTGGATAACCATTTGTCTGAAGTGGTGTAGGGTTTCCTGCCTAAGCAGGGGGTTGGACTAGAAGACCTCCAAGGTCCCTTCCAACTCTGTTATTCTATTCTATTCTATTCTATTCTATTCTATTCTATTCTATTCTATTCTATTCTATTCTATTCTATTCTATTCTATTCTATTCTATTCTATTCACATCAACCCCCAGTTTTCTGACCTGCCTTTCAAATCACTCAGTCTACCCAAACACTATGTAATTTCTGCACTACCGGTAGTCCTCCACTTACAACTGCAACTGAGCCCAACATTTATGTTGCTCTGAGACTTTTATGACTTTTCTTGCCACAGTCGTTAAGTGAATCACTGCCCTTGTCAAGTTAGTAAAACGGTTGTTAAGTGAATCTGGCTTCTCCATTGACTTTGCTTGTCAGAAGGTCGCAAAAGGTGTACAGATGATTTCAGGACACTGCAACTGTCATGAGTCAGTTGCCAAACATCTGAATTTTGATTACATGGGGATGCTGCATGTTTCAGTGTCGTAACTTTGAACAGTCACTAAATGAGCTGTTGTAAGTTGAGTAATACCTATAATGAATTATAGCATCGCCGTAGCCTCTTTGTAGCACATTTGGTTATAGCTGAAATGAAACAAAGGCTAGCTATATTATGATTATTTGAGCAGAACAATAATTGAATAATTCTAGACCGTGCTATATTGTAATTAAATGGTATGGAAATTACCTTGGATCACAGTTCCAAGAATTGGCATTTTACCATGCTTTTTATGTGTTGTAGAAACAATGTTTGTAGGGAACACCTGTGAAGGAAAGATGCACTGAATTCCACCCAGACAGCATAAGAAAGTGTTCTTACACTTAAGATGGTATAAGAAAAGTCTTGACGTCTGTATAGCTCAACAGACTAAAAGCTGTTATTAACATTCAGTTGTCTGCAATAATTGCAAGTTCGAATCTCACCAGGCTCAAGGTTGACTCAGCCTTCCATCCTTTCTAAGGTAGGTAAATTGAGGACCCAGTTTGTGGGGGCAATAAGCTGACTTTGTATAAAATATACAAAAGTATGAAGGCTATTGCTTAATGCATTGTAAGCCGCCCTGAGTCTCTGGAGAAGGGCAGCATATAAATCTAATTTAAAAAAAAAAAGATGTCTGAGAAATAAGAGAGCATTTCAAAATATGACAAATAGAGATCATCACATGGTGATTTCAATTTTATCTGGTCAAACGGCTGTTAGTCCTTCAGTTAAGCAACAGGCGGGGCTAAACAGTTGAACGATTTTTAAATTTGTTATTTTAATTTTGAGTTTTTATTCTGAATTGAATTGAAATGGCATCCTGAGTGGTAGGTTTTAAAAGGAGAAACCTGTCGTAATTTCATTTCCAAACGAAGTCAAACTTTTAGAGAGCCTCCCTCTGGGAAGAAAAAAAATAATAAGGAATGTTGGCCCTTGTTCAAAAGCATTAATCTAAACAAATCGTTGATCTTTGACTCAAACCAGTTTGTTTGCATTTTCTCAGCAAACAAATCAGCCAAAACTAACAACACTTTCCATAAGTACCAATGAAGTAACAAAATTAATCGCCTGGAGTTCTTTAGAAGAGCACAGAATCCTACAAGTGGCATACCTATGAGCCACAACTTGTTCTTCTGATAGTCTTCACCTCCTCTTTGCTTTTTGTCGTTGTTTTTTTTTAGCAGCTATGTTATATTAAGTTTTTTTCTCATTTCTGTGAGAAAGGTGAGTTGATTTGCCATCGTCGACCAGCACAACTTTTCTTCTGATAAACTGAATCCCAAACTCTGCCTTGTGCTGCCTCAGATTTATTTGCCCCAAATAAAATAATTTGGGGAAGGAGGAACAGGCAGCACCAAAATTGACTACAGATAGTCCTTGACTTACAACCATTTGTTTAGTGACTGTTCCAAGATACAACCGCACTGAAAAAAGGGACAACCCAGTTTTTCACGCTTATGACCGTTGCAACATCTTCACGGTCGCGAAATTAAAATTCAGGCGCTAGACAACTGTCATGTATTCGCATTCCCATGTGATCGTCAATTGTAACCTTTCCAGCTGGCTTCTGACAAGCAAAGTCAATGGGGAAAGCCAAATTCATTTAACGACTGCACCATTCACCTAACAACTACATCGATTTGCTTAACAACTGCGGCAAAAAAAAATGGGGCAAAACTCATAAACAATTGCCTTGCTTATCAACAAATATTTTGGGCTTAATTATAATGGTGGGATTCAGCCGGTTCGGGCCAACCGGTTATTAAATTGCTGGCTGGCCCTGCCCCTGTCCCTTCCAGGAGTCCCCACACGCTCAGTTTTTGTTCCCAGGAGGCTGCAGGGAGACCTACTAGCTCCAAAATGGGGCGTGAGGGCATGCAGTGTGTTTCCCTCCCCCGCAGCCCATTTTTGCTCCCAGGAGGCTGCAGGGAGGCCTACTAGGCCCAAAATGGGGCGTAGTGGGGGGGTACCCCCCCATGGCCCATTTTTGCTCCTAGGGAGGTGCAGGAGGCTGAGTGCTGCCTGTCACATCCCTGGCCACGCCCATCATGACCATGCCCACCCAGCCGGACATTAGGGCAGAGAACCGGTTGTTAAATTATTTGAATCCCACCACTGTTAATTGTGGTCATAAATCAAGAACTTCCTGTATGGAGGATACATGTCCTGGAAAATCACAGGTGGTTCTTCCCTGGCTTGGGGGGAAAAAAAATGCTTGCACGGGAAATATATTGGGCTGGGCTGGTGGGATGGCATCTTCTCCCTGAAAGCATTTGTTCCCTTTTCTTGTTTTAATTCTAGAGGGAGGCACAGAGTCTTTCAGTGTACACCAGGAAAAAAAGAGAGGCCTCCTTTTACAACTGGCAAAGTTTCCACGTCAATCCCCCTCTCGAGACGGAGAAGGTAATGAAAGGAGGAGGGTGCGGGCGAGTCTGCACTGGTTGTTCGGGGAATAAAAAGGCCTCATTCAGAAGAGAGGCTGATTGACACTCGCAGTTTCTAAAGAGAGCTCAGCTTGCTCCCTTTCAAACCTATCTGGATTTGAAGCACCGTCTCTCTGGACCTTCAATGCTTCAGGTTTTCTGTTTTCTTTTTTTTCTTTTTCATTTGGCTGGCTATGAATGATTAATCATTTGCTCTTCCTTGTGATGTGTGACTTGGGGATAGGAAGTGAGAAGGGGCTGTGCCCACATAATATGGGAATCTCAGCTCGGCTGAGTCTGCGTTGAAAGGACAACCTTCACTGCCCTCACCCCGGCTGGGTTCTCTGCCCATTGGTGCGTTCAATTTTTGCACCCGCAAAACACACCATGAAGTTGCAGGCAGCTTCCCGGTATTCTTGGTGGCTTTTCTTCTTCTTAGCTGCCACAGCAGAAGGTAAGAGGCTGATTGTTGTTATTTTAGGGGACAAGAGGAAATTGGAGCACCACGGGAAATTACCCCAAACCCTTGATGCCAGCCACGCTCTGTAATGTAATGTAACAACAGCATGCGTTGTTTCCTGTGATTATTATTTTCGATTCTTCACAAATGGTTGATTTGCTGTGAACATTGCATAGAATTGAAAAATCTAAACCCCACCCCCCATTAAAATGCTAATTAGAAACGGAGAACGTTGAAAAGGTAAACTCCACAGAAATTATAAGTATCTAATTGCATCATTGCATGATGAAACTAAATGTTTAATTTATTAAGGGGGTCCTGGGACTTAAACTTATTGTTTGGTCTCAACCAATGTTGAAAAATAAAACTGATGTGGCCCAATCAAACTAAAGGATATCTAATAATCACAAATGTTGCCCAAAGTTATGCTGTGCAACCTTCTACATACCTTCATACCACACCTTGCGTCTGAATTCATTGGGACTTATTATAGTAAAAAAAAATGTATTTTTTTTTTACTATAAATAAAAATGAAAGTAAAAATTCTATCTATCTATCTAGAGATACAGATGATAGAAATAGAGGTAAATTGACTCAGCCTTCCATCCTTTCGAAGTGGGTAAAATGAGGACCCAGATTGTTGAGGGCGATATGCTTCTCTGTACACCACTTAGAGAGGGCTGTAAAGCACTGTGAAGCAGTATATACCGGTAAGTCTAAGTGCTATTACTATTGCTATGTAGAATAGATAGATAGATAGATAGATAGATAGATAGATAGATAGATAGATAGATAGATAGATAGATAGATAGATAGATGTGGTAGGTAGGTAGGTAGGTAGGTAGGTAGGTAGATTGATTCTAAGGTAGAACATGGTACTCATGCTCTCCTGATTTCTAATCCTGCACCTATAACCACTATACCACATCGGCTTCCATGATTGCTATACGTATATTATGCCATATAAGCCCACAAACACAAATTTTCTGAGGTAACTCATAGTAATAAACAAAACCTTTGACACGTTGATCACAAAAACACCGTTTCCTGATCTGTTGACCTCCCAATGTGCTGGATCTCAGCTATTTTAGGATCAGAACAGATGAGTTCCAAAACATTTGAAGGACAGGAGTTTGCCAAAAGCTGACTTAAAGCTACTTAAGAGTTGTTTCTTTCTGCATCTGTGTTACTTGCTCCTAAAACTAAATAGCTATTGGTGATAATTAGGGAAGGCATTGTATTCAGTGTGGGTTTCACAGTAAAATGTTGACACATAGTTTTTGAAGTAACACAAAACTAAGGGTACAGGAGACGTCAGCCATTCTTCCAGCAAGTTATGTTGCTGAGAACATCATGTGAAATTGTGTATGTTGTGTTTTAATGGCATAATGCTTGCTCAGGTTTAGCCTGCTGTGTGAAGCCATTTCTAGCTTATTCAATAAACATACGATTAACACAAAACACGGCTTAGAAAAATAAGTGAGCCCAGGCTAACCATTCTTTTCTCACATATCAATGACTCAATTGTCATGTATCAATGATAGTATCAATGACTCAACATCTTATTTAAAAGCTTGCAAGTTACATCAGCATGGGACTTTTTTTAATTTTTTACAGGAAACTTGGAAACGCCTTCTTTCAACTCAGGAATTCTCTATCAATACCGATACTCACTAGAGAGCCAACTAAGTTTCCTATCCAGGCCAACTTTGCAGGGAAGCAAGCTTCAGGCAGAAGCTGTGGTTGATGTGAATCTCTTGTGGAGCAACACCGACAATGCAGGCGAACAACTGCTCCAAATCCAAGTTAGTACTGCTCTTCTGCTTTCTTGGTTTTTCAGCTTCTGAGGAAAACATGGCCATTCTATAGACCAAAGATGTCAAACTCACATCGTCACAGCGGCATCACATGACATATCGGGCCTTTTTCCCCCTTTGCTAAACTGGGCATGGGCGTGTCTAGCGCATGACGCATCCGCCCCACGGGCTGGAAATTTGACAGCCCTGCTGTAGACCCTTTGATTTTATTTAACTCTACTCAGAAGATACATTCCTTCCTATCAGCTCTAGGCTTCTAAAGAGCTATTTGCCAAAAAGAAAGACTTAGCTTTTGTTTATTAAAATTTTAACCCACCTTTTATTAGTTTGTAAGTAACTCATGGGGACGTGGTGGCTCAGTGGCTAAGACGTTGAGCTTGTCAATCGAAAAGTCGGCAGTTCAGCGGTTCGAATCCCTAGTGCTGCATAATGGGGTGAGCTCCCATTACTTCTCCCAGCTTCTGTCAGCCTAGCAGTTCGAAAGCACATATAAAATGCAAGTAGAAAAATAGGGACCAGCTTTGGTGGAAAGGTAACAGCATTCCGTGCGCCTTTGGCATTTAGTCATGCTGGCCACATGACCACGGAGACATCTTCTCACAGCATTGGCTCTTCAGCTTTGAAACGGAGATGAGCACCGCCCCCTAGAGTCGGGAACGACTAGAACATATGTGCGAGGGGAACCTTTACCTTTAAGTAACTCAAGGCAGCAAATATATATATTTCTTTCTCCTGCTGCTATTTTCCCCGTAACAATCCAGTGAGGTGGGTTGGGCTAAGAGAGAGTGACTGGTCCCAAAGTCACCCAGATGGTTTTCATATCTAAGGCTGGACTAGAACTCCCAGACTCCTGGTTTCCAGGTCAGCATCTTGATGTAAACTAATTACGTATAATGCAAGTCTACTAATTTAATAAAAGTAAGTAATAAAGCTCTTCACAATGAAACAGTGGTGACCCACTGCCACAATGGCACAAATTTTAGAACTGATGAAAAAGAAGAGAAAGAAGTAAAGACACAATCCTGTTCCCATTTGTCTGGCTATCATTATTGCAAAATGAGCACTGTTGGATAATTCTCCATACCGTCATTCCATACCTGCTTCTGACTGGACCATTTGTGATCTAATATTTATTTATTTAGCATATGACATATAGTGTCAGGGAAATCTACACATGGTAGACACACAATGAAGCCTAGAATGCTAGTTCATTCTGTTCAGTGCTTGTACGCCTATCCTTGGTACACTGTAGGGGACAAACTAGCTTTATACCAGCTAACTAGCGGCATTCATGTTGCTGGCTTTTCTGGGTTCCTCCACCATTCTCACCTCACCTCTCCTCACATCCAGCCAGGTGCCGCACCAGCTTCTGTGCTCCGCACACACAAATGCAGCTAGGTTTTTCCCAATGAAATAATACCCATTAATCCACTTGCAATATTACATGCTTTTTAACTGCTGGGTGGGTAGAAGCTAGAGATTAAGTGACAGGAGCTCACACCATGTCACAGAGCCGGGCTCGAACCGTACAGATCATTTCTGGCCGCCAGTTCCAGCATCATCAAGCCTCTGCACCACGGCATCCCCTATTTGTGGCCTAATTCTACACTATATCTAAGACTAAATACAACAGGGGTGTCAAACTCACGGCGTCACAGCGGCGTCATGTGACATATCGGGACTTTTTCCCCTTCGCTAAACTGGTATGGGTGTGGCCAGCGCGTGACGCATCTGGCCCATGGGCCGGGAGTTTGACAACCCTGAAATACAACTATAGTTTGAACATCTGCATTTTTCCTTATTTAGCTCCATGACTTACGCATCAATCAAGATTTGGAAAAGGAGGGTCAAACTAGCCAAGGCCATTCTGTAAAAGGCTCACAGAATGCTACCGAACTCCAGCAACCATTTTTCCTCCATTGGAATAAGGGAAAGGTATGTAAATATTTCTCTACCTCCCAGCAGCTGATAACCCCTTTTCATTCGGACTTGTTTACGTGCCGTTTTCCTTTCAGCTTCGTGTTCAAGCACATTTTTCTGGAAATCCATCTTCAACTATATATTGAGACCACAGCTTTCAGTATACAAGAATGTTACAGTGCTTAGTAAGAAGTCACTCCTTTTTTGGATGGACGAGCACTGCTTTTTTTTTTTAATGGGAATAAGATTGATCTCAATGGGCAGCTCCAAGAGGTGAAATGCTTTGAAGTCTGTTACCAGTTCGCTTTGCTACCGGTTCACTTCGTGCATGCATCCGTGGTGCTCACCAAATCCATGCATCATACGTGCCAAATGCACACTTCATGCACACCAAATGTGCACCTTGCACGCATGTGCACCACAAGCACTATCGCGCAGCACTGAAAAAGGAGGATTAAGAAGGCTTTTCTGAGTCTGCAAAGAGAAGTAGAGCAGCGGGGTGGGAACAGCTGAGCCGCACGATTTAGATTCGCTAGAAAGCAGGATCTAGTGAATATAAATCGCGTGGCACAGCTGATCGTTGGAAATATCAGTTTGCCTGAACCAGTAACATTTTTCTTTTTAACTAACAGTTTGCCCGAACTGGTAGCATTCGGGAGAACCGGTCCGAACCGGTAGCATTCCACTCCTGCCAGCTCCTGATTCTTCTACTACCAAATGCATCAATTGCTCCATATTCTCATCCTGCCTTCCTCAAACAGTTGCCCTTCAGTTGAATTGAGATGACGGGTTCTGAAATCCTCAGCTAACTCCTCTAACACAGGGAGAGAGCAGGAGGAGGAACGGAGTTCCCACAGTGAATTGAGATGGCCTCTTCACTTGATCTGAGTGCTTCCTGCCATTATATTCTGCTATGCATCTCTTGTTCACTTTGTTATTCTTTCTTAGATATGCCCAGAGGTGGGCTACTTCCGGTTCAGACCGATTTGGTCAAACCATAGTTCTGACCAGCGGTTGGGCCCGCCAATCCGCCTCAGCGCTATCCCATCCTATATCAGGGGTGAAATGCTACTGGTTTGGACCGGTTTGACTGAACCAGTAGTGATGGCAGTGGGTGGTTCGGAGAACCAGTAGCGACAGCAGCACAAGACGCCCACCCAGTCGTCATTACTTCCTGGTTTTAAACAGGAAGTAAACCAGTTTTTACCCTCTGCGCATGCGGAGAAGGGTTTGCACATGCACAGAAGGTCCACGCATGCACGTGATGTGTGCGTGCATGTGAGCGGAGTGAGCACGAGCATGCAGCTCGTGCACTTTCGAACCAGTGGGAAAGGTAAGTAGATTTTACTCCTGTCCTATTAATCATGTTTTTGGTGCCACGCGCATGCGCGCGCTCACACTTTCAGTTCTGGGCGAACATTATGTTGTTACATTATGTGACGCCCACCTCTGGGCATATCTCTAACAGTTGACTTTCACCTTGCAGGTTGAAGCTTTCTACGTAGTCAAAGAAGAGAACCCTTTAATTTTGGAATTGAAGCGAGGTCTTCTCAGCCTTCTCCAATTTCAGACCCATTCTGGAACAATGACTGAGGTACAATATAAGGTTTCACTGAACTGCATAGCATGTGCAATTCTGACATCTGCAATTCTGACATAGTCCTCAATTTATGACCGTAATGGAGCTTGTCGATTTACAATCGTTAAGTCATAATGGTCCTAAAGCAGGTCACCCACATATCAGGCCCAATTTTATGACCATTGTTACAGCAGTCATTAAGCAAATGATCATTAAATGACTCCATGGTCATTAAGTTAAGCCATTGTTCACTTTGGGGGAAGTAAATGCTTCAGCATTTATGATCATGTGACCATAAGATGCTACAAACAATTGTAAATGTTGTCACATGACCATGGAGAGCGGCTGTCAGAACTTCAGAACTGGATTGTAAGTACCTTTGGAGTCTGTCATAACTTTGTAAGTCATATGTCTGGTCATAAATTGAGGACCACCTGTATTAACAAGCCCATCATTTTACCTGACTACTGAATCTAACTATCCTTCACCTTTGCTAAAAAAGTGTTTTCATACATTGAAATAAGTCAGGCCTTATGGTTTAGGCCAGTGGTGAAATTCAGATTTTTTTACTACCGGTTCTGTGGGCGTGGCTTAGTGGGCGTGGCTTGGTGGGCATGGCAGGGGAAGGCTACTGCAAAATCTCCATTCCCACCCCACTCCAGGGGAAGGATACAGCAAAATCCCCATTCCCTCCCCACTCCTGGGGCCAGTCAGAGGTGCTATTTGCTGGTTCTCCGAACTGTTCAAAATTTCTGCTACCAGTTCGCCAGAACCTGTCAGAACCTGCTGGATTTCACCCTTGGTTTAGGCACGATTCATGATGATTTGAACAATACTGATCCATAATGATCATTCATTCGATTCATTGATTTCCATTTACATGGGCTGCTTTTCTTAAATTCAGTACTCTGCACAAGTTAACAATATTTTTAAAAAGCGCAAAGTAGAAACAAGCAATGACAACAAAACATATAAGCCACAGCTAGGGTAAAGGCAAATTCACCAATAGTCAGTCAATATCACCATTGTAGATTATGCTTCCAGAAACAGAAAAAATGTAAACACTGAATAAACGGCACTTATCACAGGCATATGTTGCTAATCCCAATGATTTTAAAAAAAGTCCCTAAAATTACACTATGAGATCACAGAACAAATCCTGCCCTTCCATACAGAAACAGGTAACTGTTTTACCCTTTTCAGATATCCTTTCGTTTTTAAAAGCAAGGACGATTATTTCCAGATCCTAGAGAATCAGTTTCATTTTGTGTGGGAATCTCTAAGTCCTCCATTCCTCTGCCCGCAATAAAATACCTTATGCCACCAGACTCCAAATTTTGGGCTTAGACAATTTAGAACTACGCTGACTTCAGTCTGACCTAAGCATAGTACATAAAATTATCTGCCACAATGTCCTATCTGTCCATGACTACTTCAGCTTCAACCACAACAATACACGAGCAAATAATGGATACAAACTTAAGGTAAACCGCTCCAAACTCGATGGCAGAAAATACGACTTCAGCAACAGAGTGGTCAAGGCCTGGAATGCACTACCTGACTCTGTAGTTTCTTCCCTAAACCCCCAAAACTTTAACCTCAGACTGTCTACTGTTGACATCACCCAGTGATGGGTTTCAAAAATTTCTACTACTGGTTCTGTGGGCATGGCTTGGTGGGCGTGGCAGGGGAAGGATACTGTAAAATCTCCATTCCCATCCCACTCCAGGGGAAGGTTACTGCAAAATCCCCATTTCCTCCCGATCAGCTGGGACTTGGGAGGCAGAGAATAGATGGGGGCAGGGCCAGTCAGAATTTTTACTACCGGTTCTCCGAATTCCTCAAAATTTCCGCTATCAGTTCTCCAGAACTGGTTAGAACTTGCTGAAACCCACCTCTGGTCTCTCCCTATTCCTAAGAGGTCTGTAAGGGATGTATATAAGTGCACCTGCGTGCCTACCATCCCTGTCCTAATGCCGCATTTCATGTATTCAAATCGTGTTTATACTTTTACCTGTTATCTTATATATGCTTGGCAAGATAAATAAATAAAATAAAATAAATACACATTGGAATAAATTGGATTTAATATAAATTCAACCCAGAAGAATCTGTTTGATAACAAGAAAAGCAACACGGTGCATTGCAAAATAGCCAAAATTTCACAGGTAAAATCTTTTTTTTTTTTAAAAAATGAAGCAAAACAGATGTTTGAATGGTATAAAGGGCTAATATCACATCTGCTATTTTAATCATAGTACACCCATTTTTATTGTTTAGGGGGACATTTCCGGGAGCTGTCAGGTTACCTATACTGTCTCTAAGGATACTGTTTTGAAAACAAAAAACCTAGAGAGCTGCATAAGACCGAAATTTGGATTCAGCACAGCTAACAAAGCAAGTCAATTTCTTTTTATCACATTGGGTATTATGGTATACATATTTCAGATATACTGCAGTCCAGTGGTGAAATTCAATTTTTTTTACTACTGGTTCTGTGGCATTGGCTTGGTGGGTGTGGTGTGGCTTAGTGGGCGTGGCTTGGTGGGCATGGCAGGGGAAGGATACTGCAAAATCTCCATTCCTCACCCCACTCCATTTTTTAAGGATATAAATCAGACATTTTTTTACCATTATCGCTCTATGGCTCAAACCCAGATTCATTAACACTAATTTTTTTAAACAATTGTTTGCAAAGTAATGCTTGACTGTAATCAATCGACCTGTGGATCGAATTTTTGTATTTCTCCCTGCCAGAATGCAGTATGGGAAGGTGTCTGGTGCTCTCTGAGCTTGGTTGTTCATTGCTGAAATTACTTTTTCTTTCTTTTTTTTTTTTAGACATGTTTTATTACATTTTTCTTTTACATACATATTTTATGAATAGAGTATTGACCGGGTCACATCTTTTGCAACTTATAACAAAGTTATGTGTTAATTTTTATCATCTATTCCAATCTTCTTTTTTATTTTTCCAGGTACAATTTACATATTTCATTTTCTGCCATAATATTCTTTTTTCTCTATTTTTTTAATCTTATCTTATTTTAATCTCTTCTTAATACTTAATATATAAACAGCATCACCACCCGCCCTTCAAATCCTAATTTCTTAGCATTACTTCAATTAATTATCTTATTTCTCCATTTATAAAATATATTTCTTATAATCCACATCACATTTTTTGGTTATAAACAATAAACTTCATCTTATTCAATTCTTACATTGAAACCCTTTAACTTAAGTGATTTTCCACATCTTATCTTATCTTCTTAATACATAATAAGCCATATCACTCTCCGCCCTTAATTCCTGACTTCTATTATAGCATCCATTAATTATTTTATTTCCTCATTTCCAACATATTATTTCAAAATCCCCATCACACTTTTTTTACATTTCAATTATGTATCTTAATTTCAATTATTTTCATAATTAAACCTAAATACCACTTCATATTTCATCTGCTGTTCCATTTTACAATACATAATAAACATCATCATATTTACTTTTTACATTCACGATTATTATTATTAATACAGTTCTCTTAGATATACTAATATTTATCTTAATTCCCTTCTTCCTTTTCACTATTCTTCCTCTTTTAGCCATTTTCTCCTGGTCTCACCAGAATTCCACTTCTTAATGACTTTCTCCTTTCATCCCATTTTCTTATCTTTTTCTTCTTCTTTTTTCTATTTTTCTATTTATTATATCTTTTCTCCTGAATCCTTTCTCTAACTTTTGAGTCCATTACTCACATAATTTGCTCCCTGTTGTTACCCAATCTTTTCCCATTTCCTTCTCTTCCCTTAGATTACTTTTTCTTTGGAAAATATTCCCCCCTGTCCATTCTTTTTTGCCACTGTAAATCTCACTATATTCATCTAACATTTTGCCTTCAATTCTTTTTCCTTCAATATCATTTTCTTGTTTTTCATTTATATTCTCTTTTATCTGTTTTGTGTGCTCTAACAAAGTTTCTGACTTTTTATTGCCCTTTATTGATTCACACACGTTTTTAAACATCTCAATTAACTCCTCAAACATCCAAGCCTCCATATTATTAGTTTAAAAGATTATTAGTATTTCCATTTATATTTAATTAAAATTTTAGTCCATATAGTCTCTTGTTTATTTCTAGATAATATCCGGTACAAATGTTTGTCCAATCCACTTCAACTTAAAACTTTATTATTGTCCACCTCCTTTAAAAGTCGAGACCGGGCAGCTTAGAACAAAACAAATATTCCTTAAAATTTCTCACAGCTCTTGTAGTGATCAAGATCACTGTAATAAATTCCTTGAATTTCAGGTCAGTCGTTTCCACCAGCAGACGTCTGTCTCCAATCCACACTTCTCAGAATAACAAAGTATCCAGTTAACAAAAGTATTTAAAATCCACATGGAAAGTACTCTCTCTCAAATTGCTTTTCCTTTTATTGTTTTTAATTTCTCCAGATTCAGTTTTAAATCCAGTTGTAAAATTTCCTTTCTTGGGCTTTAATATGTTAACCTCCTCTTTGTTCTTCCTTCATACTTCCAAACCGTCAAAATTCTTTCAAATCTTCATTAAAATTTATTTTCCCTCGGGTTACCTTTTCTTATATTAATTTTAATTTCTCCAAGTCCAATTTTAAATCCAAATATAAAGTTTTCTTTTCTTTAATACTTTGACTTCCTCTTTGTTCTTTTCCCTCCATTAAAATTCCCAAGTGCCAATTAGCTGCTTGTTTCCTTGCCAGGATCTTTTAAAGTTTTTTTTAAAAATAAATTTCCTTTTTTACCTGTGAGTTGGCCAATCACTCACCTGGTACCAGTACTCCGTCCAAACACTGCTCCTGCACAAAATCTTAGTCCAGTTGCCCCAGCTTCAAAGCAGTCATTTTTAATGGCCGCTGCCCCTGCCGCCGAATTGAAGAGCTGCCTTAGACCTTCCGAGGAACTTGCCTGTTCCTCTTGGTTGTCCAAGACTCCTCTTATTCTTCAATGCCCCAACAAGATGGTTCTGGGTCAAAGACACCCCCCCCCCACAGTGGTTTGTGTGGCTGGATTTTCACCGGGCTTGTTGGAGCCCGCTAATTTCCAGCCATTCTTGCCGCAACACTTCCGGTTTCCTGCGCTTGCTGACATTTCATTGCTTAACCTGATAACAACATTGGAGCACTGATGATATTGTTACCCAATCAGGTAATGAAACATCTGCAAGCAAACAATCAAACTCAGAGAGCACCAAGGACATCATAGTTCAAGTCAGAGCTATGTACATTCTCTCCTGTTGGAAAATGCAAACTGATCATATTTCTGTTCTTTTCACAGATTTTTGGACTCCTGTGGCATCCCACAAGTAAAAGCCATTATGTTATGGAAGGAAATCTCATAAAGTCAGCCTCTTCTGAGGAAAATCATGTAATTTATCAAGGCATAAAGTCTTCTGCTGGATTCGATATCACCTCCAGGTTAATTTTGTAGGGGTTCATTTAGCTGATCTGCAGCTTGGGAAGTCTAACAATAACAAAATAACAGAGTTCAAAAGGCCCTTGGAGATCTTCTAGTCCAACCCCCTGCTCAGGCAGGAAATCCTGTACCATTTCAGACAAATGGTTGTCCAATCTTTTCTTAATGACTCCCCATAAATTAACATTAGAAAATGTCATCTTGTTCATTGAGCTGAAGCCAGATGCCAGAAAAAGCACAGAGGACACAAAATTTGCGTCTGAATGGAAGATAAAAATCCTAATCAAGCTTAGATTCTCTAGTCTCCTTGACAAGCGTGCATAAGTGGTTTGCTATTGATGTATTCCAGGATGCGTTTTTAGGTGCCAGTCTAGCCTATAACTCTATTTTGTTCTGGAAATCTCTACTCAAATACTAACCAGGCCTGATTTTTGCTCACTTTCTCAGACACAGCCAAGTTTGGCTAAGTGTTCCATCAGATAAAATTAGAAATAATGCCTGCTTTGGAATCTTTCCTCTATTATTTTAAATTATCTCGTTTTCAATACTGTAAAAATGTCAGTTATCCACACTACTCAGTTCGCCAAGTCTTCTTGTAGTTGAGGGGAGGGTGCCAAGGGTGGGCTTCAAAAATTTTAGCAAGGGGTTCTCTGACTGGTTGCTGGGTGGGCGTGGCCATGGTAAGCATGGCCTAGTCCGCCTCCAGCACCACGGTGGGGGATATTTTTGCCTTCCCCAGGCTCTGGAGGCTTTCTTCGAGCCTCCAGGAGGGCAAAAATGGCCTCCCCAGTCTCCGGAGGCCCTCTAGAGGCCAGACATAGACCCTTTTCCAGCCTTCCTGAACTTCCGGTAGGCCCATTTTTCACCCTCCCTGAGCCTCCACATGCACCCTGCACTTACCTGCATCCAAAACAGGCCACGTGGGGACACCTGGGTGGGGTGGGCAGAGACAGCCAGGAGTGGGATTTGGGGGTTCTCCAAACTGCACAGAATCTTAGCTAGAGGTTTTCCCGAACCTTTGCGAACCCCCAGCAGCCCAGCCCTGGAGGGTGCAAAGACAAGTTAACAAAGACCATGCTTGCTCAGTGGCTACAAAAATACCATAATAACTACCTGTTCTTAAGAGGAATAAAAAAATAAGGAAGGTAAAGGAATGGAGTACTCTGGAAAAGGGTAAGGCCGTCTTCATACCTGACCAGAAGTACTCAACCATGCAACATCTGTTGCATGACATTTCCATGCCGTGCTTGCAACGTGCAAAGTTCCACAAGACAATAAGAAGGAAGGTAGTCCTCAACTTACAATAGTTCATTTAGTGACCATTCAAAGTTACAAGAGCCCTGAAAAAAAGTGACTTCTTACAACCATTTTTCACTTACGTGAAAAAGTGACCGTTGCAGCATTCTCACGGTTATGTAACCAAAATTTGGATGCTTGGCAACCGGTTCATATTTAGGACCGTTTCTGACTTTGCAATCCTTTGACAAGCAAAGTCAATTGGAAAGCCAGATTCACTTAGTAACCTTGTTACTAGATTAACAATGCAGTGATTCGCTGAACAAGAAAGATTGTAAAACGGGGCAAAACTCACTTCTGCTTCACTTAGCAACATAAATTTGGGACTCAGTTGTGGTCGTAAGTTGAAGACTACCTGTATTTAAAACCAAAGGTCCAATTATCAGTCTCTTCCTTCCATCCATAGGCAGCATCTTGAATTTCTGACTCAAATGCCTGGATCCAAAGAATTATCTGGAAAGAATCTTCAGAAAACTCTGAACTCTCTCCTAGGAAAACCTCAGCCCATTAACTTAACAAGCCAGCCATTCAAAAGGATCTGCAGTGAGTGCCCAACGGTGAGTGAGACAGAAATTTTAACCTAAGTTTAGATGGCTCTTCTGACATCGTCTGAATGTGCCTTTCATAATTTCCAAGCAATCTGTAATGGGAGTTGAAACCTGAATGCAAGAACATCAACTCTAAGACATAATTATAATCAGAGGTGGGTTTCAGCAGGTTCTGACCAGTTCTGGAGAACCGGTAGCGGAAATTTTGAATAGTTTGGAGACCGGTAGTAAAAATTCTGACTGGCCCCGCCCCCATCTATTCTCTGCCTCCTGAGTCCCAGCTGATCAGGAGGATATGGGGATTTTGCAATATCCTTCCCCTGGAGTGGGGAGGGAATGAGATTTTACAGTAAACCTTCCATTGCCATGCCCACCAAGCCACGCCCACCAAGCCACACCAAGCCACGCCCACCAAGCCACACCAAGCCACGCCCACCAAGCCACACCCACAGAATCGGTAGTAAAAATATTTGAAACCCACCACTGATTATAATGTGATTGGGGTTGTGCAAGCTTCAACAAAAATGATTTAGAAGAAACCCTTCCTCGTTCTTTATCAAGATATGCAGATATTCTTACAGGACTAACAGACAGGCAGATCAACAGAGTTGGAAGGGATCTTGTAGGTCTTCTAACCAACCAACCCTCACCCACTCTCACCCAAGCAGGAGACCCTACACCATTTCTGACAGATGACTGTCTAGTCTCTTCTCGAAAGCTTCCAGTGATGAAGCTCCCACAACTTCTGAAGGCAACTTCTGTTCGACTGGTTGATTGTTCTCACTTTCCAGGCTGAATCTCTCCTTGTTCAGTTTCCATCCATTATTCCTTGTCCTTCTACTAATTGAACATCTGCAGTGATTCACTTAGCAAACGTGTCAAGAAAAGTCATAAAATGGGACACTTAACCAATTTCTCTTTTAGCAATATAAATTCTGGGCTCAGTTGTGGCCGTAAGTCGAGGACTATCTCCTGTACCAAGTTTGAATTGTTGATAAGGCTGTAAATATCTTAAGTTTTATAATGGCAAGAATGTTTGATGAGCTAGAGGGCACTGCAAATTGTTCTTGTCCTTTTAGCTCAGATCCTACTTGAAAACATTTGCCAAAAAGAAGATCAAACTTGACCTCTCTAAAGCACCGACTACTTGGCATTTTTCCAGAGTTGTGCAGATGCTGCGTAGTGCCAAGAAGAAAGATATCCTTGTACTATTGAAGAAAGCTCCAGAGAACATGTTGTAAGTAAAGGAAAATTATTATTGCTATTACGGTTTGTTGTACAGTCGGTCAGATATTGGGACTGGATTTGGCATATTTATCCATCTATCCTGCCCAAGGACATGGGATAATCAGAGGTTCTTGTTTGATGGAGTTCCAGCTGTCTTTACAGGATGTAAGCTGTTCCAAGTAATCTGTTTGTGTGTGTGTGTGTGTTTTTGCAATTGACTGGTGACAATTTTGTCAATGCCATATTATTATTTTTGCTTTTTTTTTATATGCCGCCCTTCTCCGGAGACTCAGGGAGGCTTACAATGCGCTAAGCAATAGCCTTCATACTTTTGTATATTTTTTATACAAAGTCAGCTTATTGCCCCCACAAACTGGGTCCTCAATTTAGCTACCTTAGAAAGGATGGAAGGCTGAGTCAACCTTGAGCCTGGGGAGATTCGAACTTGCAATAATTGCAGACAGCTGCATGTTAATAACAGGCTTTTAATCTGTTGAGCTATCCAGGCTTTCCTGAGGACATCCAAAGTACTGCCATTCCTTTCTAGAGAAATTTAAAGCAAGGGCTAATTAATTACTTTAGGAAATGAATGTGTGGCATTGTACTTATCCAGGGTACTTGCAGCGAAGTATCAAAAAAATAAAACTCGCAAGCATGTAAATGAAGTTCCCCACACTTTTCATGTGTGTGCAATGAGACTTTGATGGTATACCTTTGGCTGCCATAGTAATCCTTTTATCATCCTGCAGAGCAGGGGTGAAATCCAGCAAGTTCTGGAGAACCAGTAGTGGAAATTTTGAGCAGTTTGGAGAACCGGCAAATACCACCTCTGGCTGGCCCCAGAGTGGGGTGGGAATGAGGGTTTTGCAGTATCCTTCCCTTGGAGTGAGGTGGGAATGGAGATTTTGCAGTATCCTTCCCCTGCCCCGGCCACCAAGCCATGCCCAAGTCACGCCCACAGAACTGGTAGTAAAAAAAAAAATGGATTTCACCACTGCTGCAGACACCCTGAGCTTAATCATTCTATCCCCGGCTATCTCAACATTTCACAATTTTGCCTTATCCCATTTTTAGACCCTTCTACATTGAAGCTGCAATAGCTGCCCATTCAACTCCTTCCTTAATAGCAGTGACTGAATTTATGGATTTGCCCGGCAGAAAGCAAATGCCTTTGCTGGAAAAATTCCTTTATGCTGCAGCTTTGTCTCCTCGCCCTTCCAAGGAACTTTTCAGTCTGGTGCTTGTAAGTCCAAGTTATTTCTGCTCTTCGCTGGACCGCTCTTTCCATATCTCGATGTTTCAATATTGCTTTTTTCTCCTTTTACTTTTACTTTTATGTGAGTGAATGAAAATGGATGGATGATGGATGGATGGATGCATGGATGGATCTAGGTAAAGGTTTTGAGATGCCCAAGTTACACAGCAACAATGATATTAAGCAGCACCATAGAAGAATGGAATATAGATTTGATCAAAATGTTGAATTTGACAAAAATAGAATGCCACAATGATTTTTCTATGGTTGACTCATATACCCCATGTTCTGTATTCAGTACTTGGTGACCTTTTGATGAGTATTTGAGCTGTCTGCATTGAAAGAAAATAATTCCATGGCAAAGAGCTTAATGAGATTAATAAAACAAGTAAAAACTTCACAGCTCAAATTATATTGCACTATCTCTGACAAGCAGTTATCCAGCTCCCTGTTTCTGAACATAGAAAGCTATTCCACTGAAAAAGATTGTTCTTATCATTAGTTTTTTACTCTAATGGTCTACTAACATCTGCTTCTTTGTTATGTTCAGCAATTTGTTTCATTTGGTCCCCTAAAAAAAAACAAATCTGCTCCATCTTTTACAATTCAGTCTTTTTTTTTTTTGAATCAAGTTTTATTAGGTATTTCCCCCCCAACATACATCCACATATTTTATGAGAATATTGACCATATCATATCATATCATTCACAACTTGTCATATCCAAATATATTTTACTTAGTTACAATTTCTGCCAAAGTGTTCTTTTTCCATATTTTTTCATCAAATCTTAATATTTCTATTCTTGTTTCTATAAATAGTATCTTCTTTCACCCTCAAATTCTATTTTCTCTATTTTTAATCATATATACTCTCTTGTAATTTTTAATAATTCATTCTTTATCCTGTTATATTTTAACATGTTCGGGGAAGCCTTTCTTCCATTTCATCTTTTTTGTTTTACAGCAATCTTTCTTCTCTTCCTCTTCCTTTCTCTCCCTTCTTTTATCCTTCCTACCTTCTTTTTCCCTTCTCTCCTACTCCTTCTCTACTTCCCCTTCCTTTCTTCCTCTCCTCCTTTCTTCCCCATCTAACCTTCTCTTCTACTCTTATTTCCCCTTCCTTTCTTCCTTTCCTCTTCCCTTTCTTCTATTCCTCTCTCTCCTTCTCCCTTCCTTCGATCTCCCTACTCCTTCTTCCATCTCTCTCTATTGCTGTATTCATTTTCAATAGTGTTTTTTTTTCTATGGTGTCCAGGCATCCCCAATTTTCTCTCCATTTATTGAATATATTCCTCCAGATTCCCATCATGTTTTTTAATTCTTAACAATGTATTTCAATTTATTCCATTTTTATCTTAAAATCTTTCAACTTAATTAACCTTCCACCTTTTATTTTCTTTAATTCCTAATTTCTTATTCCCACTTCAATAATTATTTTTCTCTTTTCCTAATATTTCAATTACTTTCAGTTATTTTTACATATAAACCATTCTGTATCTGCTGATCTATTTTACATTGAACAATATATTCCTTTTTTTTAGTTCTTACATATATTTCATTTCATCTTTACTTACATCATTTACTAACATTTCAATGTTATTTCTTAATTTAAATTAATTCCTTTATTTTTTCAGTCTTTGGTCCACATTTCTTTACCCTCAGCAGGTGTTTCTCTACAATCCATAAATCCCCAGACAACAAAATATAAACTTTTCTATCTTTCACATTGCATCTACTGATCTGTTTTACATTATAAAATATATTTCTTTTTTAAAAACTCCTTACATACATTTCATTTCATCTTTACTTACATCATTTACTAACATTTAAATTTTATGTCTTATTTTCAACTAAATATTCCCTTTTACAATAATCTATATATTTATTCAAATTTGTTTCTTACATACAATTTCTACTACTAATACCATCCCCTTAAATCAACGTTAATGCTTTAGTTCCCTTTCTATTACCTTTTTTTTCTTCCCCTTTTAACTATTTTCTTTTAAATTCTCCAGAAGTCCACTTCTTAATACACTGCTCAAAAAAATAAAGGGAACACAAGCAGAAGACAACCGAGATCTGAATGAATGAAATAGCCTTATTAAATACTTTGTTTGTTACATACAGTAGTTTTGTGTTCCCTTTAGTTGTTTGAGCAGTGTATAAACTACTGTATGTAAAGAACAAAGTATTTAATAAGGCTATTTCATTCATTCAGATCTTGGATGTCTTCAGCTTGTGTTCCCTTTATTTTTTTGAGCAGTGTATTTTCCTCCCATTCTCTCATTCTCTTATTTCTTCTTTTTGTATTTATTGTATCTTCCTCCCTGCATCCTTTCTCTAGTTTTTAACTTTATTACCTTTTTAATTCTTTCTCTCTCGGGCGAACCGGTAGTAATGACCTGTGGGCCCCAACCCTTAAATTCTTCACAATTGTTCAACTCCATTCAAGATGACAATCCTCTTTAATACACCCTTGAATGAAGAGACATCTGCTGCCATGTCCCTCCTTTCTCTTTCTTACAGGACAAACTAAACCACAAAAACCTAAATAAAGCCAGTTGGGAAACAGGAAACATGATCATTGGAAGTCTCTTGGGCAAATTGTGTCGGATGAATCAATGTGATCTAAAGGTGAGTTGGTACAGTATTCTCCTCCTTTCCACTTTGGATTGCCAATTTGAGTTTTTGACTGATGTCGCTCCTTTTGGTTCATTCTTTCCATCTCTCAAATAAACTAGGAAGTCATCCTTGCAAAGGAAGCCATCCTGAAAAAACTCCATGGCTCCAAGACGGACTGGGAGAAGATGATGCACCTGTCGTCTCTGAAAAGTACTCTGCTCCCAGAATTCATCCCCACCTTCCTATATTATGCAGAGGAAGGCTCATCCACCATCTCAGCTGCAGCGGTGACAGCTCTAAAGAGATTCAGTACAGAGCACATCACAAGCACGGTATGGTATGTCCTGCTGCTAAAATAAAGCTTCCTAAGAATTAATCTTTAAAACCAGTGCTTTAATGAAACATTGCCGCTATTCTCTGCCTGGAAGTCCAGCAATTTGATCATTTCTCGATTTGCATCAGTACCTTCCATCTTTGATTATTCCTGACTAGACTTCTGACTGTTTCTCCTACTGGTTGAACTTAAAGGCAGGTTACAATGCATCAGCTTCCAGCTGCTAGCTGGGGTTATGAGAACCGCAGTGCCACAGATTTAAAGAGTTTCAGACTTTGAATAGTGAACTTAAATGACAGTGTTATAGTTCTGAATAAAGTATATGACATACTGTATTTTTTGGAATATAAGACACAGCTTCCCCACCCCCCCCAAAAAAGAGGGTGAAAATCTGGATCCATCTTATACTCCGAATGTAGCCCCACCCAGCTTCTCAAAGGGAGGTTTCAGAGGCTGAAAAAAGCTTCAGAAAAGAAGCTTCAGAAAAGAAGCCCCCAAGCAGAGCTTCAGAGGCTTTTTTTCTGAAGCTCTGTTTTGGAGGCAGGAAGAAAAGTTTTTTCTGAAATGGAGTTTCAGAAGTTTCAGAGGCAGAAAAAGAAGCAAAAAAAAGCAAGGCACAGAACTCACAACCAAGGAACCTGTTGCTAAAATTCATCTCTGGGAAGAGCTGATTGGGGGTATTCTAGGAGGCCGATCCACCTGCCAATCAGCTTTTTTCTTATTTTCCTCCCCAAAAACTAAGGTGCGTTTTATACTCCGAAAAATACAGTGGTCTTCTTCAGACATTAAAACATCAGAAAACAGGTTTGCTAGAGTTGGATAATGCATGGCCTTCATTGTGCTATTAACTGCTTTTGAACCAGCCATAGGACTGTTTTGTTTTTCTTTTTACAACCCTATAATCTCTTGATTTGGGGTGGAATCAGGACAACTGGGTGGAGCTGAGCATTTACTGGCCTTCTTGATACCTACACAGAGTTCACAGCAGATATTTTCTCTTTGCGGCCTGAAAGAGAAACATGTACCACTGCCTAGGATCAAACTCTCAACCTTCTGAGTGCCAGGCGAGCATCTTCACCATTAGGCCACCATGCCACTAACTCATAGGACTGTTGGTGTAGGGGAAGTAGAAGATAGGATGATTAGATATATATACATGCTTTGATTGAACCAAACCAAAAAGGGGATTTTAAAATATCTAATAATTAAATAATGCTCCCATTATCCCTTGCCCTTTGCCATGCCGCATAGAAACTGGGTTTAACAATATCTTGAGCTATATAAAACTAGCATGTCAAGGATGTCAGCTCATTTGAATGGAAGAAAAGTGGCCATTCAAATCAAGTTATTGTCATTGCACTAAAAAATACCTATGGTTTGTCTCTGCTCTCTGGCACCAGGTTAAAATGGCAATGAGACGCATTTTCCATGAAGTTAAGAGAAAGTATCAAAAACATTCAAGATTGGCAGCTGCAGAAATCCTCTTGGATAACAATCCCTCACACATGGACTTCATCAATATCGTGTTGGCCAGCAAAAAACTTTCACCAGAAATGCAAATATTTATATTGTCCAAAATTCTAGGCATTATATCTTCTGATAACCATCCAACCAGGTAAACTATATACTGAATGTCATTACATAAAATTATATCTAATATTACCTCTCCATGACAATCAGTGTTATTTCTTTTCACCTTTACCTTCAATCTCTTAAATAATAGTCAATAAAACTTCTCATGGATAATTCTGCTGCCTACAGTAGTGGCCAAAACTGTGGAAACCTTCTGAGAAAAGTGTATTTTTCTAAAACTAGCTTTTTTTGCAGTAGTACCATAAAATTATATATCAATGGAAAGATAATTTAATAAAGAATGTAATGCAATAACTTCTACGAAGGATTTGCTATTAGAATAGCAGTTACAGTATAAAGAAGAAAAGTGAAACACGTAGAAAAAATGAGATGTACAAAAATTATCACCATTGAAAAAAATGAGATATTCCAAAATTAAGACCATGTCAGTTAATACTTAGTTGGGTGACCTTTAGCATGAATTACAGCCTTACAACATCTTCCCATGGAGTGAACCAAGTCTTTTAATTCTGAAGCTGTTCTAATGTGAAACCAAGATTGAATCTTCTATTAACTGAGTTGTATTGCTGAGTCGCTTCTGACTAGCAAGTTTCTTTGGTCAGCTCCATAGATTTTCAGTTTATTTATTTATTTATTTATTTATTGGTTCAATTTATATGCCGCTCTTTTCCGGAGACTCAGGGTGGCTTACAATGCGTTAAGCAGTTGAGTTACGGTCTGGGCTATTCCCAGGCCATTCCAGCAGTGGAATATGATTATCTTGAAACTCCCCCCAAAAGTGGTGTTATTAGCCATCAAACCTCAAAAATACAGTTTTCCCAAAAGGTTTCTACAATTTTGGCCACTACTGTAGATAAAATCTCATATGAATCAACTTTATGTTAGACTAAGTGTTTGGTCAGCTATTCCACTGGCATATTTCCTACATCACTGCTAACAACTGTTCTTTGAGATGGTAGAAATATTTGCTATTATGGCTGCATTTTCTTAGAATTTGAGATTTAGGCATGCAAATCAAATATTCATTTAGAACTCAGGTTCTAAGGTTCTCTGATCTCTATGGAGATTTCTAGTACAGGTGGTCCTCAGTTTACAACAGTTCATTTAGTGACCGTTTGAAGTTACAATGGCATTGGAAAAAGATGACTCGTGACTGTTTTTCACACTTACGACCATTGCAGCATTCCCCATGGTCATGTGATTAAAATTCAGACACTTGGCAACAGAGTCATATTTATGAGCGTTGCAGTATCGTGTGATCCCCTTTTGCGACCTGCCGACAAGCCAAGTCAATGAGGAAGCCAGATTCACTTATCAACCATGTTACTAACTTAGCAACTGCGGTGATTCATTTAACAAATTTTGGAAAAATATGAAAAATATTGCAGCTGGTCTTTTTTTTTTTGACATTGTTCATCCATGACTTCTTTCATTTTTTTTTCTCCACCTCTCCTTTTGATCCAGGCAGCTGATCAAAGATATCTTGAAGGATCCAAGGATAAATAATTACCACTATTTCTCACCCCAAAATGGCAGATCCATCTCTTTCTCAGGATTATTAGCAGGTGAATAATGTGGTACTATTTAATCATGTCTCTAAAAAAAATATATGAGGGAAAATCCCCTTGATATTCAAAAATATCTACTGTTTGGAGGCCTCCTGTATCAATGTGATTAAAAAATGCTCTAACACAACTACTAAGTCCAAAGCACAATAATGCTTCAAGAATATGAACTAAAGTTCATATTCCGCCCAGAGTCTTCGGAGAGTGGGTGGCATAGAAATATGACTAATAAAATAAAATAATAAATAAATAATAAAATAAAGTAAGGATTTCTTTGAAGTTGAAGTCAAATACAGTATTGATGATTTCATGGGACATGTCTGGGTAGTTAAATAAAACTTTATCTTGCCATTATTTTCTTCCAGTTTTTTCCCAGCCCAATCTAGCTAAACTTGGAATTTTCTGATACTCTTCCTCCCAAGTATTAATCAAGCCTCAGCATGCTTAAGTTCTCTTTCTTTCTTTCTCTTTCTTTCTTTCTTTCTTTTCCATCCATCCATATCTATCTATCTATCCATCCATCCATCCATCTATCCATTCATATCTATCTCTATCTATCTATCTATCCATCCATATCTATCTATCTATCTATCTATCTATCTATCTATCTATCTATCTAATCTATCTAATCTCTTTCTCCCATCCATCCATCCATCTATCTATCTATCTATCTATCTATCTATCTATCTAATCTATCTAATCTCTTTCTCCCATCCATCCATCTATCTATCTATCTATCTATCTATCTATCTATCTATCTATCTATCTATCTATCTAATCTATCTAATCTCTTTCTCCCATCCATCCATCGTCTACATGTATCTATTTATCTCTATCTTCATCATTATCATTCTACAATTCAATTCAAGTCAACTTTTATTGTCAAAGTACCACACCTGTACAATGAGATTGGCTGAACCTCCCTTCATGCACATGTTTATCATCTCTCTCTCTCTCTCTCTCTCTCTCTCTCTCTCTCTCTCTCTCTCTCTCTCTCTCTCTCTCTCTCAATGAATATGCTACATGCCATAATCACAAATAGTATTTGACCTTCAGAAAATGTAGCTTAAAGGCAATTTTATCTCTATGAGTGTACTGCTATGGTTATTATGGAATAAAATAACCACAGCAAATATGTATTAAATAAACAGCTCCCTCTCACTAGATTTCACTATTCAGAAATCCTAAACAGTATTTATGCAAAATCACTTCCAAAGTGAAAGATATTGATATTGTACTTGAGATGGATTCACATGTGTGCATTTATCACTCAACAATACAGTTTCAGTACTCTAGTAAAACACTCTTCCAGGGGCTGCACATACCCTGAACCCCTTTTGTCAAATTTCACTGCTTCCATCAATCCTTTACCCACTCTAGTGTGTTTATAAGTTCTATTTCTAGAGAGATAGAACTTATAAAAGATACATAAATCTACAAATACTCTTAAAAAATTCACTCAGTATGTGACATCATGGTGCCATTTTCCACACTACTCCTGTTTGCAGGCATCTAAAATAGTAAAAAAAAAATGCCGCTGGTGTCAAAATGTGTTTTTTCCTACACTACAATATGTACATCCTAGGTGCTTCTCCCTTTAGGAAACCTTATGAAAAAGTGATGGAGTTGTTATTTGCTTTATAAGGCCTCCCAGCAGCCTTCATGTTCATTATTGTCTTCTTTTTCTCCCTTTAGCTACTGAAGATGCATCTTCTACTTTTGGTGTGGAACTCTTATTCTCAGATTTTGGGTTACTTCAAAAGAGCACCACTAATTTTGATATTAAAAGTCATGGCCACCGGCTCCAAGCAGCTCAGGTCTGATGGTTTATGTAGTTGATCAAAGTCTCTTCTGCTATTCAAGACAATTCTGAAGACTTCTGCTAGCTACACATCATCTTCTGGCAGCTACTTAAGTGCCCCATTAAATTTCTGCAAGATATATTTCTATCCATAAAGTCATTTCAAGACTTCCCAGAATGCCCTGAATGATTATCCCTACTCACTAACTAGGTTAACCAGATAGACAATTGATTGCCTAGATATCATCCAAGCAGCTTTAAAATTATGCCATTATTTTTAATCACAATTGATTGCATTTTAAAGTGCTCCACTAGCTATGAAGCAATGATGCACATTTATTTTCAAGCCAATTTACCGTATTTTTCAGAGTATAAGACACACTTTAGTTTTTGGGGAGGAAAATAAGAAAAAAGCTGATTGGTAGGTGGATCAGAATACCCCCAATCAGCTGTTCGCAGAGGTGAATTTTAGCAACAGGTTCCTTGGTTGTGAGCTCTGTGCCTTGCTTTTTTTTTTTTTTTTTTTGGCTTCTTTTCCTGCCTCTAAAAGCCTCTGAAACAGAGCTTCAGAAAAAAAGCCTCTGAAGGTCTGTTTGGAGGCTTCTTTCCTGAAGCTTCGTTTCTGATGATTTTTTCAGCCTCTGAAACCTCCGTTTGAGAAGCTGGGCGGGGCTACATTCAGAGTATAAGACACACCCAGATTTTCACCCTCTTTTGGGGGGGGGAGATGCGTCTTATACGCCGAAAAATATGGTACATTGGTCCGAGTGGCGTACGGAGGATGATATTCTAAAAATAGACTAGAACAACGTGCCTTTTTGAGCATATTAAATATCGTAATTTAGTGGCAATGTTTGAACTCCTGATCTGGCATTTTTCTTGGGTCTATCTTCCTTATTTTGGAGGCTTCCAAGTATTTTGGGCTCCTGTTTTTATGAACTCTACCCACCATGATGAGTAGTCCTAAATGATGGGAGTTGAAATCCAATGTGTCTAGAACAGAGGTGGGTTTCATGTAATTTTAGCACCGGTTCGCTGCACATCGAAAATGTGAACCTGCATGCCTTCCGCGCATGCATGCGGCCTTTCACGCATGCACTTTGCTCATGTGGCTTGCATGCATGCACATGGCTTAGAAAACATGGCTAAATTGGATAGCATAACACTGGGGTGGGGGTGGGGGTCAGGCCCAACCACCCACAGGTCTCCACTATCAGTTTTCCCGAACCGGTCTGGACCGGCTGAATACCACCACTGGTCTAGATCAGGGTTCTCCAAACTTGGCCACATTGAAGACTTGTGGACTTCAACTTCCAGAATTCCTCAGCCAGCTCTGCTAGCTGGAGAATTCTGTGAGTTGAAGTCCACAAGTCTTAAAATCCAAAAGTCTACAAGTTTGGAGACCTCTGGCCTAGACATCAGCTGTTTGAAGAAAGATATCCTTGTTTTCTCCCAAAGCCTTTCATTTGCTTCAGTCACCAGTAGCAGGGAAAATCTAGTAGGCATCAGCAGAAGCCCTCAATGGCCTGTAATGGGTTTACCTAGTAGAAATTTGGAAACAGAGACTACGCAACCTTTAAAAGCATACCAAAATATAAATAGAAAAAAAAAACAAACAAACGCTGTGCATCAGAGCTGTGGTGGCACAGTGGATAGAGTGCAGTACTGCAGGCTACTTCTGTTGACTGCCGGCTGACTGCAATTTTCACAGTTTAAATCTCACCAGGCTCAAGGGTGACTCAGCCTTCCATCCTTCCGAGGTTGGTAAAATGAGGACCCAGATTGTTGGATCCTGATATGCTGTGTAAACCACTTAGAGAAGGCTGTAAAGCATTATGAACGGGACGGGCTTCAAAAATTTTAACGGGGTTCTCTGCCCAGTTGCTGGGTGGGCGTGGCCATGGTGGGTGTGGCCTAGTCAGCCTCCGGGAGGGGCGTTTTTGCCCTTCCTGGGCTCCGGAGGCTTTCATTGAGCCTCCGGGAGAGCGAAAACGGCTTCCCCACGCTACGGAGGCCCTCTGGAGGCCAGAAACGGGCCCATTTCCAGCCTTCCCGAACTTCCAGTAGGCCCTTTTTTCAGTCTTCCTGAGCTTCTGTGCACACCCTGCACTTACCTGCATCCAAAATGGACCACATGGGACTCCTGGGAGGGGCAAAGTGGGGTGGGCGGGGCCAGCCAGGAGTGGGATTAGGGGGTTCTCTGAACTGCACAAAATCTTAGCTAGAGGTTCTCCCGAACTCCTGCAAACCCCCAGCAGCCCATCCCTGATTATGAAGCTGTATATAAGTCTAAGTGCTATTGCTATTGTTACTGCTATCACACTTTATCTTTCTGTGCTTCCTGCAGGTGGTTGTTGAAGCAAAAGGGCTTGAAGGATTGTTGGGTGGTGATACAATTGAGGAACAGGCAGACTTTACAGCTGGCATGTCTGCCATTTTGCTTGATGTCCCATTGCGGCCAGTCACCTTCTTTGATGGCTATTCAGATCTAATGTCGAAAATGTTTATGAGCTCAGGAGAGCCTATGAACGTGATCAAAGGGAACCTGCTGTTGGTGGATAATCAACAGGTATTAGTCCTACAGGATATTTATGACTCTAAAATATTTATGTCATTAAGAATAGCCCACTTTGGAAATTTTTATATCTGTACTTGGAAGTAAGCTCCATTGAACTTAGATTTATTTTGGAAGGGCTGTATACCTTTAGTGATTGCATGACTATGTCCAAGGCAAGAGTAACAGAATGTTCTTGCTCTAGGCAGTTCCACTTCAATCTGGGTTGCAAGCTGTGATTACTCTTCAAGTTGGACTGGGCTTAGATATTTCAGCTGATATCAACCTGAATATGTGGGCGCAGGAATTCAACACAAGTATTATATCAAGGTATGTGAATAGGTACCAATTTCATCTCTAAACAGTGGAAATGAATGGAATGGAATGGAATGGAATGGAATGGAATGGAATGGTGGTGGTGGTGGTGGTGGTGGTGGAGGAGGAGGAGGAGGAGGAGGAGGAGGAGGAGGAGGAGGAAAGAAACGGGAATAGAATAGAATAGAATAGAATAGAATAGAATAGAAATAGAATAGAATAGAATAGAATAGAATAGAATAGAATAGAATAGAATAGAATAGAATAGAATAGAATAGAATAGAATAGAATAGAATAGAATAGAATAGAATAGAATAGAATAGAATCCTTTATTTGGCCAAGTGTAATTAGACATACAAGGAATTTGTCTCTGGTGCAGAAGCTCTCAACAAAGTAATGCAAAACAACAAAGTAATAATAAGCATGCTAAAAAGGCATAAGCGACATCAAAAGAGAAGATAGTGGAACAGATGAGAAGGATAAAAGCAATATAGCTATCCTATAGGGGTAAATATACAAAGACATAAGACAGTACTGTGGGAATGAAGTGTTCAGTAGTGATGGCACGAGGGAAAAACCTGTCTCTGTGTCTAGTTGTCTGCTCTGTTGCAGTGTCCTGAGGGGAGAAGTTGAAACAGTTTATTGGGCAAACTATGAAAGTTATTTCACAAAGTTCATGAAACCCAGCCTTTATACCATATGCACTCACGAAAACCTATAGGAGGGATATTCTTATTACATAGTCATTGATAGCAATTTAGTCAAATGGCTGGCCACTGCTGAGATATCCTTATTATTTATCATGGAAGTTTTCGCCAATATGGTGCCCTTCGGATGACCTACAACAGTGTTCTGAGGATTCCTGCTGAAGAACCATGTCGCCCAGAGTCCCTTGGGAATGGGGCGGCATAGAAATGTGACAAAATAAATAAACAAATAAATGTGTCATGGTTCCAACTAACAAACCCAAGCAAATGAGAACTCTGAGGCTAAGTTCTTCCTCAAAGAATTTCTTTATTGGATATATCATATTGGCACAACCAAATGCAAAACCAACTTTGTTTCCCGTGGTTTCAGTATAATTAAAATAGAAAATAAGTCACATTCCCCAAAAGTCACAGGTCACGTTGGCCCATTAGATTAATTGGTGGGCTCTCCAGGCACTCCTCCCCAGCTGCATCCACCACCTGTAGAGATGATCTTGGTTCCCATGAGAAAGTTCTATGTTTTGTCTAGCCACGCATTTCATCCTCCTTCCCCCTCCCCACTCTGTGTGGCAACTGAGGAATAGAAAAATGGCTTCTGCCAGGTTCAGTTCAAAGTTGACACCATGTTTGTATGAGAATCTGGGAACTTTTGTCCAACAAATGGGGAAATGTACAGAGTATTTAGTGTCAATTTCCATTGCAACAACGTAGCCAGCTATAAGGCCTACTTTTTTATTTTTTTAACTGCTTCTTCTCCAGATTTATATTCAAATCTATCCAATTTATGTCAATTGTGTCATACAAACAATCTTGTTGCAATAGTAAATATGGAAGATGGCTTTACAGGATTGGCCATATCAGAGACACCATTTCTCTGAATATCAGTTGCTGGGTGACAATAAGAGAAGACTGATGCGCTCATGTTCTGCTTAGTGATTTCCATCTGGCCATTATGGGAAATAAAAAGTTAAAAGGGGTCCCTGTGGATTTTACTCTGCAAGTCATTGCTGACTATAGGGGACAGTGTTCATTTCCTTTCATTGAGCCTCTGCTATCTGAAGACATTTCCATGGTCGTGGGACTAGGATGACTCCACGGAACACTGTTACTTTCCCACTGAAGTGGTACCTATTTATCTATTTGCATTTGTATGCTTTCAAACTGCTAAGTAGGCAGAAGCTGGGATGAAAATGGGAATTCACCTTGTCCCATGGCACTCAGGTCTCAAACCTGGGCTGCCAGTTTTCCAGTATGACAAGCCCCGTCTTTTAACCACTGAGCCACCACACTGCCCCATTATGGGAAATACCAAATTTATGTTTATTCTGATCCAGCAGGAACCTTCTTACATTTCCGTAGAGTAAGAAAGCATTTTTTTAAAAAAAGTATCCCACTGGTGTCAGTATTGATCTGTTCTTTTTCTCCCAAATACAGAGGTGCACTGACTGTTGATTTCCAAGCAGAAGTGGATACTTCCTTCTTTCAAGCCACACTCAAAAGCCAATCAGACATAGAACTGGGCACAAATATTGAAATTCTTGCTAGGCTTACTTTGGGTCCCATGCCCATGTGTCTGCAGCTTGCAGAGCAACCAGTCTCTTACAGGTAAACTAGATTTACATTTAAGCCAAGACACTATGGAGTCCATATCGGTGGGCACATGAGCTCAGCTCCGGCACGCACATTTTCGGGCCTTCTGGGCCCATCAGAAGTAGGAAGACAGGTTGTTTCCTGTCTCTGGAGGACCTTTGGGGGTGGGGTGGGGAAGGGCCATTTTTTGCTGTCCCCAGCCTCCCCCCTCAGAGGCACTCCAAGGCCAGAAACAGCCTGTTTGCCAACTTCCAGTGGGACCGGAAGTTGGCAAACAGGCCGTTTTCAGCCTCTGGGGGGTGGGGAAGGCCGTTTTTGCCCTCCCCAGACTCCTAGAAAGGCTCTGGAGGCTGGAGACAGCAAAAAAATGGGCCTTCTGGTCCCACTGGAAGTTGGCAAATGGGCTGTTTTTGGCCTCCGGAGGGCCCCCACGGTGGAGGCCGTTTTCGCCCTCCCTAAGCTCCTAGAAAGACTCTGGAGGCTGGAGATAGCAAAAAACGGGCCTTCCGGTCCCACTGGAAGTTGGCAAATGGGCCGTTTTTGGCCTCCGGAGGGCCTCTGCAGTGGAGGCCATTTTCGCCCTCCCCAGGCTCCTAGAAAGGCTCTGGAGGCTGGGGACAGCAAAAAATGGGCCTACCATGCCATCGCGTGCCAGGGGTCACGTGTGTATGTGAAGGGGCAGGGCACATAGAATTATGTGTGTGGGCACACGCATGCACGACCCCCTCCCTCCCCGTTCTTGGCACATGATGGCAAAAAGGTTAGCCATCACTGTTCTAGTGGCTTGCCCTGTCAGTGTTAGTGAGGGTGATTTTGGAGGTTCTTTGGTTGGGAGGTGTATACATAAACAAATGAAACCAAAACACCTGCCCATCAGCAATCAACACCCAGATGAGCATAGATTCATTTCAAGATTAACATCAGACTAACAATCAAGAAATAAACAATCAAGGAACTGCCAAATAAGGTAAACAGTAAACAACCCAACCAAAGAATTTCCAAGACCCACCAACATTGACAGGGCAAGTTACTAGAATATAAACTGAGGGAAAATCCCACAATTTACTAATACTGGTGATGTTAATTTTACATGCATAAGATTGTTCCCAGAAGAAATAAAGCAGATGCTACATATTAGATGAGATGAATTTCATGAATGTTTCACATTTTTCCTCCTTGCAGGGAAAAGTTCTTCGTCTCTGAATCATCTGCAAAGTTTTACACTCACGTTCGCAAAGGGAGGCGGGGTACGAGACCTGGCCATGGATTTCCTTTCTACAGAGCCAACTCTGAAATGTGTAAATTCCTGCTCATAGGGAGATAATCTATAATAATAAAAGCAGCGTTGATTTGTTAAATCACAGGCTCACTGGTCCTTTTCTCACCTTTCATATTGTTCTGACCTAAGCTCCCTTAAAAAGCAGGAAGCAGAGTCTTGGTGGCGGCAAAACCACTTTTATTTACACAACTGTGAATTCCTTTCATTCACAGTCAGCAAGGCCTGTCCAAACAGTTTTTCAAAGGAATATTTATCAACACAGACCTTATCGAAACGCAGTACAAGGCAAAACTTGGCACAGAGTCTCTGAGAGTCACGAAACGAATGAATTGTTTCCTGCAAAAGCCCATTCCCCATTTGCTTCTCTTTTGTTTCCTATGGGAAGGGCCAATCACCTCCAAGGTGTGCCTTTTACTTACAAATTGACACTGCTTTCTTAGTTGTTCTTGTCTTCTGGCAACTCTGTGCATGCACACACTGGGAACAGACTCCAGCTGTTCCTCTGCCTCACTGCTGTCTAACTCCCTCTCTGCCTCTTGACACAGAGTCCTCGTGTGAGCTTTCTCCAGCCCCTAGGACTGGCCCATGTTCCTCCAAAACCTCTTCACTGTCCAACTCTGCTGTCAGCTCCACTGACCGCCGGCGGGCAACACATATCTGATCTACATTGTTGTTTTAAAATGGGGAATCCAAAGCCTTCTTCTTTAGCAGGGAGGGCAAAACAAAAAAGGCTTGAAACCTTTAGAGCCCACCTGTCCAATCCATGGTCCAACTGTGTTGCAATGGTGAACCCTATCGTTAATCTACAGAAGCTTGTAATTTCTTTCCTTTCATAACATTATTTCAAAACAGCGTAGCCTCACACAACTTGATTGGATAAATGTGCACTTTGTGCATGCTCCATAATATCATTTCCCAATGTTCTTCTGGCCTTTGGCAAGGGTGAAAGAGCCCATATTTTACAGACATTTGACATTTTTAGTTAAAACACTTCAGGTGAGAAAAACCTGTTCCTGCAACCCCAGAGGGGCATAATTAGGCTTGAAGTTTGGATGAAGTATGAAAATTCTTCCATTTTCATCCAAATGCAGAGAAATTAACATGGTAGAAACCTCAAGGAATCCTAGGGAAAAGTCTGAATCCATGCCATCTAGATTTATGTTTATAATATTATAATAATATTCTAATTCTTTTTAAAAGTGAATTCATTATTTCTCAGTGGAAATCATACCCCCAAGATGAGACAACATATTAGGTCAGTTGGGTTTGAATTCAGGAAGATAATTTCTCCAGCAGCTGAGTCATAATGCTTCTACTGAAATGTCATGTTTCAAAGTGAGACCAATTATTGTCTTTATGCTTGGTTCTCCACCATGGGAAGTAGGATACTGGACTGGAGTTTCTTCCCATCAATCTAAAATTTTATAGATCAGGAGTGTCAAACTCAAGGCCCAAAGGCCGGATACGGCTCATAGGGTGCTTAAATCTGGTCAGTGGGCCCGGCCTGGAAATAGCCTCTGCCAAAACAGGGTGTGGGGGCCGCACATAGCTGATGAGTCCTGCTTTCCAGCCTAGATGGCCTCCTGCTGGGCCAAAATGGGACACAGGGGACTGTGCAAGCCCCCCACGTGCCCCATTTTTTGTCTGGACGGCCTCCTGCAGCACCCTGTCGGCAAAAATGGGGTATGGGAGGGTCTTGTGTGGCCCCTTGTGCCCCATTTTGGCCAGCAGAGTGTTGCAGGAGGCCGTCCAGGCAAAAAATGGGGCACAGGGGGCCGCATGGGACCATCACCATCCCGTGCCCCGTTTTGGCTACCAGAGGCACCGCAGGCTGGTCCTTTACTATTTCCATGCCAGCCCCGCAAGCCATATTTAAGCACCCTGTGGGCTGGATCTGGCATGCGGGCCTTAAGTTTGATACCCTATACCCTTGTTTCACCTGTCTTTCCAGGGCTACTAAATATTACTTCCCATTAATCAGTTGCATATGGATAGAGGACTCTCCATTTAGAATAAAGATTCTCTGCTTCTTTTGAATTTTTGGTGGTGGTGATGTTTCCCCCACCTCGACACTTGAGGACACTTCTTGAGGATTATCTAAGCTTCACCAATATTTCACAGCATGAGATATGTACTATACAAACCCCAATGCTATATAATCCCTTGGCAATTTAGCTTCAGGCTGATCCTCCCATGGCACCTAAATCAAACATAAATGGCCCTAAATCAATGACCATTCAACCACTTTGAGTTACTCATAGATTGTATTCCTTCTTTTTATAAAGAAAACATCAGTCCTTTATGAATTGCCCATTTTCTTTTACAGAATTAACGTTTCTCTGCTCACTCCCCAGCCCCAAAATAATAAAAAAATAATAAATACCATTAAAAATCCAAATCTCATATTTACAAAACTCTTACACACGGTAATATTCATCAAGTTTACAACTCTTCAATTTGTCTGAAAGCATTCCCCTGAATGGAAGCCAGAGACAAAGAATCTATCTTTAATTAAACATTTCAACTGGACTCTTCTGCATATTTTCATGTCAGTTGAGACTTTCTCTCCCTGGTAACTGTGATATAAATGGACAATTGTCTTTTGTATAATGAAAAGGGGTTATTGGAGCAGATAGAGGAAGATAAACATTTTCTTCATATTATAGCAATGCAATTCACCTAATGTTTTCTTTGCCCAGAGATCTCCAAAGGGTTGAGGGAACATGGTGGTAGAACATTTTACTTTGATTTTGCAACACACTTCTCAATGCTTGATACTATTTTGAGAAACAGGTCTCTGGGTAATGTCCAAAGGGTTTAAAAATAATAATAAATGGGAGGTGGGGGCACAAAAAAACATTGTTAGGCAAAAATGGCTGAGATCTATGACAGAATGAGGAAATCATAGCCTGGCCAGGGATAACAATTCTTTGTAAGGATGCCAAACTCTTCGTGTATGGTCCATTGAAGTAAGAGTTCTATTTATTATATTGGTACAAGTAACACCCTAATTCTTAATGGAACAAATTCAGGAACATTCTGAGTTAAGAGGGAGAAGAAAACATTCCCACACACAAATCTACTTTCATGTTACAAAAGTTGCTGAAGTCGGAGAATTACTTTTGTCACTCTCACAGGCTGGTCTTGGAAATGACACTCCTGTTAGTCTAAGAGGTGACAGTTTGAATTCACAAATGCAAGGTTAAGAGAACATGCTTGTTTTCCACTTCTCCTTTTAATTCAGAGATCTGTGCCTTTTGTGCCACATCCTGGAACACTCATTTTGCTTGGAGTGGTTGTTAAGAGGTCTACAAGAACTTATGTCAAAATTGCCACCAGATTCTTTTTCAGCCCTTAAAGGTCAAATGGAGTCAATTATAAAACTTTGGTTGCTAAAAATGCATTCTTTACAAAAGAAATGTTTAACCAACGCGGTGCTCATTTAACCACTGCCTCAAAAGATTGGAAAATTAGACCCTTGGGTGACTTAATTTATAATCATCATGACTTATGGCCATGATTAGGTCCATTCTGGTCATACATCTAGGAGCATAAGCAGTCTAATTTCCAGTAATGTTACTGAACAACCAACAGACCCAAGCAAATGAGAATGAGAAGAGAACTATGGGGTCATTGATCAAACTAAAAGCATTCTTGTTTTTTAGTGTTCAGTGACATACACAGAGTAGCTTGGCATTCAGAAACTGTTTTTATATACGTACATTGATGGCAACAATGCATTTAGCCCCAAAGGCACATTTTCTTCTTAGATCCTAAAAAGAACTATTTCTAGAATGTGGCAGAGTAAACATACATATGGCTTCAGTGGACAATCGTACTCCACATTCTTTGGGACCCTGTTTTGGGGGAACCCGGGTCCAGAATAGAAGGCCCTGCAAAGATTTAAGTAGTCTCTTTTGAGGCTAGTTATTCTACTGCAAATAGTGAACCACAGCAGATGGAAATTATTAGGAAAGAGGAAAACTCATAGCTTAAAATGTAGGCAGTTTTCGCTAATAGATTCACAGCAGCTTTCAATAATTCGATAAAATTTAAATGACATTCATTGCACCGGTCCCTCTTACTTCAATGGATTAGCATTCGTAATTCAAAGTCAGTTTGACACATCTAGGGGAACAGATGAAGTGAAAACTGAATCCCAAAGGCAAGAATTTTCAAAGGCTCTTAAAGATTTGGATAAGTATTTACATTATAATAAAAGAACTTGACTATGGCTAGGGTGAAAGCTCTTATCGCAGCATTCCTGATTCAAGACGGGGAGGATAAAACTAAGAATATTTTACCAACAATGATGTAGCTGTTGGTAAAAGATTCTTATTCTTATCCTCCTGTCACCGTGGGTAAAAGATTCTTATACAATTTTTAGTTTTATTCCTCCTCCTCCTCCTCCTGCCTTATCTAACCCTTTTTTTCACCACAACAGCTTAGTCAACAGCCAGTAGAAAAGTCAAGATGAGAGATAAGCTGTTGTGATGAAAACTGGGGTTAGATAAGGCTGGAGGAGGAGGAGGAGGAATGAAACTAAAATTGTAGCATATAGCATGCCTGCTCTGAAGCTAGAAGACAGAACTATCAAAGGGGAAGATGCCAAAAGAAGAATGAGAATAAAGCAAACAGTAGAATGAAAGGAGAGAAAAAGAGTGGACACAGGAGGGCAGCATGCGAGATTAAGGGAAGCCAAAGTTCACATTCTTTTTTTGGAATCATAGGTCTGGAAGGGACCTCTCACCTGTAGTCCAACCTGCTACCCAATGCAGGGGTCTTTATTCCATCCCGGACAAATGGTTTTCTAATCTTTTCTTGAAAACCTCCCGTGATGGAGCACATCTACCAACTCTGGAAGGCAAGCTGTTTCATTGGTTTATTGGTCTCACTGCTAGGACATTTCTCCAAGTAGGATCTCGCTTTAACCTTCTTGCTTCTTGTCCTGCCCTCAGGTGCTTTGGAGAATAAGTCAACCCCCTCTTCTCTGTGGCTCTCCTTCAAGTATTGGGAGACTTCTATCAAGTCACCCCTAATCCTTCTCTTTGTTAGACTAGACATACCTAGTTCCTTCAATTGTTCATCATATGGTTTAGTTTAGCCTCAAGGTCCTTTATTATCTTTGAGCTGCAGTGGCGCAGTGGTTCGAGTGCAGTACTGCAGGCTACTTCTGCTGATTACCAGCTGCCAGCAGTTTGGCAGATCGAATCTCACCAGGCTCAAGGTTAACTCAGCCTTCCATCCTTCCAAGGTGGATAAAATGAGGACCCAGATTGTTGGGGCCAAGAGGCCAACTCTGTAAACTGCTTAGAGAGGGCTGTAAAAGCAGTATGAAGCGATACATAAGTCTAAGTGCTATCGCTATTGCTATCTTTGTTGCTGTTCTCTGGATGCTTTCTAAGGTCTTGTATTTTTTTATTTTTTTTTGGTATCATGGTGACCAAAACTGGAAGCAATATTCCAAGTGTGGCCTCACCAGGCCTCATATATTGAATGAAATACTAGCCATCCAAGTGTTTGGCTGCTGGCCTTGAGAATATATGAATGGTTCTGGACCTCTGCTATCAAGGGATTTCCTGTATCATTTAAACCAAATAAAACTTACGATGCCAATCTTCTTTCTATTTCCTTTCCCACAATTCTATATAATCAGTATCAGTTTCCCATAACAGCAGACTTTAAAAACAGCTTCTCAAAATGTGAGAGGTATACTTTTTTTATCTTTCCTAAAGTTTCAGTGAAAACAAATGTTAAAGGTCTATTCCAAATGCAAACAATTATAGGCTTGCCGGAGATCTAGTAAATGTTTTGGGGTTTTTTTGTTTTTTTTTTTTACAAAAAGAAAAACATGGTATTCGTTCCACTCCTCTAAAAAAGGAAGTCTTTTCATAGCCATAGCCATATCATCTCACAGAGAGAAAAAATGTGAGAATTGAGAAGTTAACCCAGACTACTGCAAATAAAAGCTGTTCTGATCCCTGAGATTATACTCATACCATTTTAAAAAGGGAAAAGAAAGGATAAATAGTGAAGGCCTCTCACCTTGCTTGTGTCATGCGAATATGTTCCTAGAAAAGAGAAAAGTGATTGCTATAAAATCTAAACCAACCTTAAAGAGATTTAAGGTCATATATGGAATGGAATGAAATGGGGTATTAAGACAGGCTTGATTTAGTGATTAAAATACATTAATACAGGTAGATAACTCCCCTGTATGTCATTCTCCATACACAGACAGTAACATGCCTCTTATATTCAACTTAATGAAGTCAAGGTCAAAGCTCAATATGTTCCTGCTTAAGTGTCATCCTGAGCAGTTTTTAAATGGATCTGCAGTCAATTATCTAAGTAGTCGTATCCAACCTTGGCAACTTTAAGACCTGTGGGGCTTCAACTCCCAGAATTCCCCAACCAGCACTGTTAGCTGAGGAATTCTGGAAGTTGAAGTCTACACATCTTAAAGTTGCCAAAGTTGGATATCCCTGATTTAATGTATACTGAATGTCTTGATGCACATATTGTACTAAAGATAGGAAGATTGGACTTCTCACTTTACACCTCCAGCAGAATCCAAAACACCACCACCGTGCCGATGTAAAATAATACTTTCAAGGAAAATGAACCATGAAACACAAAAGAACCCAAAATATTTTTAAAAATAATAATAAAAAAAATCATCCTCCATACAACCTATTCATCCCTATAACATTATTTCAGGAGCAAAAGCAGTCTATTGCATGTTACTGTGCTTGCTCCTTTCTAGGAAAGCCATTGCTCGTGGTTGTCTGGCGAAGTGCTGGAATCAGAGATGTTGTCTGAATTAGACAACAAGCACTTCCTAAATAGGTAGGAGTTGGGACAAGCCAGTGGTGAAATCTGAACCGGGTTACTACCGGTTCGCTGGCTGTGCACGCGCAGTGTGCACCACGCACCAAATGCAAGGTGCACATGTGCAGTGCAAGCCAAAAGGAGGCATGTGGTAAGTAGAACAGCTCGCGAGGGGGCGGTGATCAGCTGTGGCGTGCAATCTTTTTACTTTTAAAAGCACTGCTTTTAAAAGTTAAAAAAAAAGCCTCTGACAATCGCACTGCTCAGCTGGGATCGTCGGAGGCTCTTTTTTTTACCTTTTAAAAGCATTTTTTTCTACAACCTCTTCGGCCGAAAAATGCTCTGATGATCCCAGCTGAGTTGCCTGATCGTCAGAGGCTTTTTTATCTTTTAAAAGCATTTTTTTCTACAACCTCTTTGGCTGAAAAATGCATTTAAAAGGCTCTGATGATCCCAGCTGAGTTGCCTGATCGTCAGAGGCTTTTTTATCTTTTAAAAGCATTTTTTTCTACAACCTCTTTGGCTGAAAAATGCATTTAAAAGGCTCTGATGATCCCAGCTGAGTTGCCTGATCGTCAGAGGCTTTTTTTTTTTTTGTAGATAAAAAAAAGTTAAAAAAAAAGCCTCTGATGATCGTGTGGCTCAGCTGGGCATGGGGGTGGGGGCAGGGATTTTTGCTACCGGTTCTCTGAATCCCCCACCACCATCACTACCGGATCAGGCGATCTGGTCCAAACCGGGAGCATTTCACCCCTGGGACAAGCCAAATATGTGCTCAAAGATAACATCCTACAGTAAAAGGACTGACTCTTCCATGAAGACTCCAGGCAAGGAGGGCAGCATCCTGTCTGTTTCTAATCCTACTGGGTCTGGCACCTCTGACCATCTCAACCCACCACCCCTCTGCCTTATTAAATGTACTACTCATCATGTCCCACTAAAAGCTGAGCACAGAGCTGAGCTGCCTTTAAGAAAAAAATCAGCTTTCATAAGGTGGACCAACTAGATAACCCTTTTTGTTTAAAACAAATGGTCATCTGACCTGATCCTACCAGTTAACCATTATATTCGTACATACTCCCGGCTGGGTTTCTAATAAAGAGTTTAACTTTCCAAAGATTTCCAACCAATCAGATTGGACGCTGTGTTGTGGGTTTAGGAGTCTAATTTAACCCAAATTGTACATGCGCATCTCTCCTATTTTTTTAAACTAGTTCTCTTCGGTTTTTTTTTTTTCCTCCTCCACATGAGATCTCCCTTATATGGCTTAAAACTGCCAGGTTCATGTTCCACTTAGGCTAAAGCTATGTAATAAAAAGCCCATTTCAGAATGACAGGAATAGCAGCAGAAATGGGCAAGAAACCAAGGAGGAAGAAAACAAGATCCCTGGGTTTGGGTACTTTTGTTTTTGTTCCCTTATTGCTTAAAAAAAAAAAAATCTCATTAGCACCTTTAAAGAAAAAAAGCTGCTTACTGAAGATAATGTTCTTAAATAATCTAGAGGCAGTGACTCTTGGCTTCTCATCGTAAGAAAAATGGCAGCTGCAGCTGTACTCTTTCGCTTCCGGCTTTCTTTGGCTTTTTAAGCCTTTAGAAAAGTGCTACAAAAGAGTAAAAATGTTGTTGCTATTATAAATGATTGGGCTATTTGCTTTGAATCCTTCAAACGAGAAACGTCTTGAGGGCGCCCCAAAGAATCTGTGAAGAAAGAAAGAAAGAGAGAGACAGAAAGAGAGGAAGTTCTAGCAAAAAAAATAGCCATGCTCATGTCAATGTCAAGGAAGTGGTCCTGGAAATGGCATCTGGCTCTTCCGACACCCCATTGTCCCTTCCCCGTTCTGCTACACCTGAAGAGACATGGGAGGATCTGGTGCCTCCCTGCGATGCAGCTAAAATTTTGTCCAACATCAAAGGGAACCACTGGAATGTGGAGTTAATCTGGAGGTTGTCAGGAATCCACCCAGCTGTCAGCTGGCGAGGAGAAGACAGGCGACTTGATCTTCTAACTCTTGTGGTGGTGTTGCCAGGACAGGGCCAGGGGGTAGTCACCCGACATAAGCTGTGGGCTGTTAAACTGGTCATCGTGGTGGGCAAAGGACGAACCGCCTCGGTCTCTTTTGGAGTGATAGCCTTTATCCTTTGCAGGTGACTCGCAGCCGTGGGGTAGAAAGGCAGCGGTGGCAAAGGGCTGGGAAGGACAGCTCCCTCCTGTACTTCAGTCTCAGGGGCTGTGCGGTCAACACCAGGAGGCTGAGTGGTGGCAAGTTTCTTGCTGCAGGATTCACAGCACAGCTTGTGGTAGCCGGGAATGGAGCAGTATCGAGCCAGGACTTCCATTTGGCAGAATACAGACTTGTCCCCAAGGCAAGACGCCTCTGTGACGAGAAAAAAAAATCACAAAAAGGTTTCTTGAAGTGGAGTGAAAATACCCTTCGTTCAGACATACCCGCTTGCTGCCAAGTGCCCAGAGTTGGAAGGGTTTAAAAAAAAAATAAGGCAGTCCTTGACTTACGATAGATTTTTTATGACCATCTGAACAACACTGAAAGATGTGATTTATGACTGTTTTTCACAATTACAACAATTGCAGCATGGCCCTGTGATCAAAATTCAGGTGCTTGGTATCTGACTCATATTTATGACGGTTGCAGTGTCCCGGAGTCACATGCTCACCTTTTGCAACCTCCTGACAAGCAAAGTCAATGTGGGAAGCCAGATTCACTCAATCAACCATGTTACTCACTTAACTGCGGCAAGAAAAGTCATAAAATGGAGCAAAATTCACTGAACAAATGTCTCATTTATCAACAGAAATTTTGGAGTCAGTTGTGATCATAAGTTGAGGAGTACCTGTAACTATCTCAAATATAGCTATTCTGGGTTGTACAATCAATGTCAGAAAAAAACACAAATCTTCATGCCACAATATTATGCAAATACAACCGCCTGTTATATACAAGTACATCCGAATTAAATCAACCATAACTACATCATTCTGGCAATAATGAAAGAGTAGCATGGATGCATACACAAATAAATAAGAACACGGCTAGTAGTAGGAGTTATTAACAAGGAGAAAAAGAAAGAAAAGAGATGGAATTAGACAAAAGAGGAGCCACAGATTTTCTAGTACTACATAATAACCTTCAAGGGAAACATATGGCGTAAACTAAAACAGGATTATCAGAAATTCAGGATGTCAGTGGTATTTGTGACATGATCTGTGTTACTGACAATTTCCATCAGAAGTCATAAATGACTAACGAGCATTCCCATTGCTTTTTGCTCTGAAGAAACTGTCAATTCCAACATCAAAAACCTTGCTCTAATGATATATAAGCTTTAGAAGTGGGGTGTTTTCTGTTTCTCATGGTAAACACTTTTTAAAATGAAGTTTGCAGTGTAGACATTTGATTGCCTGCTCAGAAAAAAAGAACACGCTGTCCTTCGCTGCTTATGAAAGACAAGAACAAATCACTTTAATGGCATTAAACGTATGAGTAGCTCAGCGGGTTAGAATGTTACAAGAAGATGACGAGACGAACAGAAATGATGCTGAGGAACATCTTTATAGGTTTGGGTGTTGTGCCTTTGAGTCAGTCCTGACTCCATGAATTGCCAGTAGAGTCCCAAAGGTGCTTTTTCAGGAGGAAACTTAACTTCCTTTGTTTTTCCTTGAAGACGTTTCATCTGAAGAAGCTTCTTGGATGAGAAGCAAACTATCTTCAAGAAAAAACAAAGAAAGTCCAGTTCCCTCTTGAAAAAGCACCTTTGGGACAACCACGACCTGGATGACTGAGAATCTCCATAAACAAATCGGTATAATTTTTCTTGGCAATATTTTTTTTAATGTGGTTGTCACTGCCTCCTTCCTAGGGCTGAGGCAAAGTGGCTGGCCAAAATCATCTGGCTGGCTCTGTGACTATCCAGGACTAGAACTCACATCTCCTGATTTTTAGCAAGGTGCCTTTAACCATTACATCAACCTGGCGTAAGAAGGCTTAAAAAACATAAACCAGAAACACCAACATAGAAATGTGATTAAATTTGATGCAAAGAAACAGCTTTTAGAACAGAATAGATAGATCTGGGCTATTTGCAAATACCTAAAGGATGCTGGGCGACAGTTGATTTTACTAAAAAGATAAAAAAAAACCTGAAGAAAAAATTCAAAGAAAAGCTCTGGTCCTGCATACACTTATCTCGGACTACACCTCCCTAACTCATCCACTTTACTTCTGAGTAGATATTAGCCTAATATGACTGAACAGTCAGGAGTATAATCTTGGAAAGCTTTAATCCTATATGGCTTTCCTAGCAGTTAATGCACTGGTGGTATTCAGCCGGTTCGGGCAAGTTGGTAGCGGCAAATATGGGTGCCCGCCCCACCCACCCACTCCGGCATAATACCACCCGATTTAGTCACGTTTTTGAAGCCAGGCACATGCACAGAAGGCATGTGCACGAGAGAAGCGCATACGCGGAAGGCTGGGTGCAGTGCGAAAGGTGCACGCGGGGAGCACGCATGCAGCAAACCAGTGGTAAGAATATGTGCAACCCACCTCTGAGTAAACGCCACTGCTATAAACACATGTAAAGCCACAAACACATGTAACACGTGCCATAAATGTGTATAAAGAATTATACTAATGAATCAGCATTAATATCGCCTGGGACTATACATTATTTCTTTAGCGTAAGCAAATTAAATACTTTCCACATTATGAAAGTATTTACTAAACTTGGTGTACTGTAACATAAGGAACAATTTATTGTCCCCAGGAAAGAAGATCATTCTGTGCTTCTCAAGAATTGCTACTCTCATTATTTCCATTCAGTGGTTAGTCAGATGATAGTTATCTGGACAATAACAGCAGCATATTTTGGATTTTGTTTTACAAAGATCCATTTTTGGCTATTATTTTTTTTTAACAGTAACAGAGTTAGAAGTGACCTTGGAGACCATCTAGTCCAACCCTCCTGCTCATGCAGGAGACCTATAGGCAGGGATGAAATCCAGCAGGTTCTGGAGAACCAGTAGCAGAAATTTTGAGCAATTCGGAGAATCAGCAAATACCACCTCTGGCTGGCCCCAGAGTGGGGTGGGAATGGAGATTTTGCAGTATCCTTCCCCTGCCATGCCCACCAAGCCACACCACACCCACCAAACCACGCCCACAGAACCAGTAGTAAAAAACTGGATTTTACCACTGCCAACCTTTCTGATTGAAAAGCTTAGCATCTTAGCCATTGAGGCACCTAGGGAGCCACCAACTTACTGGTTTTTTTAAAAAATTAGATTTATATGCCGCCCTTCTCTGGAGACTCAGGGTGGCTTACAATGTGTTAAGCAATAGCCTTCATACTTTTGTATATTTTTTTTATACAAAGTCAGCTTATTGCCCCCACAAACTGGGTTCTCAATTTACCTACCTTAGAAAGGATGGAAGGCTGAGTCAACCTTGAGCCTTGAACTTTGCAATAATTACAGACAGCTGAATCTTAATAAGAGGCTATTAGCCTGTTGAGCTAACTGAGGCTCTGCTGTAACTTAATGTGCTTCATTCACTTGCACACTTGGCTAGCTAGCAAACCCAATTATGTTTGGTGGTTTAGCAAATAATTGTTTTAAAAAAGGGGATTTAGTAGGTTTTAGTAAATGTATTGATTCACTTACACAATGAGATTGAGAGCATCCCATCTTCTAAGTATTCCAGAAAATGTTTGGGATAATGCATCTCCAAAAAGGCAGTTTTCCAAAATTTCATTTGGGGAGCAGACACATGACAAGGAACCCCAAATGTATTTTGGGAATAGATTTTCCTTGTTCTGAGTAAAATCTACTTCTATTTTAGCATTTTACATATACAATAGTATGTACAGGAAGTTATGGTAAAGCTGTCACAACCTGAATGGAAACTCTAAGGTTTCCTGAACTGAACCTTCTTGTGCTGAAGAGAATAGAAGAGTTGAGGGAAGTTGATTCAGAATATGAAAGTCTGTACTTACTTGAAGATACCTTGCTAACGGGATGTTTGACACTTTCTTCTGAAACCCACTGAACCTGTGGAGTCACGTGATTGCTGGTGTTTGCATTTGCGGTGACATTTGGTGGCCTTCCTGAAAGAACAGAAGTAAAAGAACACATCTGGATTCTCAACTTAAAAGTAGACGGTTCACTAAACCTTTCCCACAGAATAATCTTCCATTTTTGGTGAGATGGTATAAGCCAGTGATGGCTAACCTTTTTGCCGTCGTGTGCCAAAAGTGGGGGGAGTGCAGGGGAAGGGGGTTGTGTGTGTACGTGCCCACATCCATAATTCAATGCCCTCTGCGCCCCACCCCCTGTGCATGTGCGTGCAACCACCACCACCTCACGCTCCCCACACTTTTGGCATGTGATGGCACGGTGGTCCCAGTGGGAGCCTGGGAAGGGTAAAAATGGCCCCTCCTCCCAAGGCCTTCCGGAAGCCAGAAACGACCCGTCTTCCAACTTTGGGAAGGGCCCGGAAGGCCCATTTTTCACCCTCCCCAGGCACCAGAGGCTTTCTTGAAAATGGCCTTCCCCATCCTCCTGGAGGCCCTTCAGGGCCCGGAAATGGTCCGTTTCCTGACTTCTGGTAGGCCCAGAAGGCCCAAAAATCAGCTGGTTGAGCTAGGGCAATTCTCGCATGCCCACAGATATGGCTCTGCATGCCACATGTGGCACGCGTGCCATAGGTTTGCCATCACGGATATAAGCCTTCTGAAGATAGTCCTTGATTTATGACCATTCGCTTAACAATGGTTCAAAGTTACAATAGCGTCAGAAAAAGTGATTTATGAACCATCCTCAAAGTTAAGGACTGTTGAACCTGCACCATGGTTATATGATCGCAATTCTTGTCCTTGGCAGCTGGCTTGCATTTACAACTGGTTGCAGCACAATCCTATGATCAGCCGACTTCTGACAAGCAATCTCACTTCGGAAAACCAGGTTTGACTAAGGATTGTGACGTTTCACTTCATGACCATGGCAAAAATGGTCATAAAAGTGGGCCTGGTCATTGATGATTTGCTTAATGACTGCATTGCTTAGCGGTTGAAATTCCAGTCCCAAATGTGATCATAATTCAAGGATCACATGTACTTTGTTCCTTTAAACTAGGAGTCTCCAACCTTGGCAACTTTAAGACTTGTGAACGTCAACTCACAGAATTCCTCAGCCTGCTGGCTGAGGAATTCTGAGAGTTGAAGTCCACAAGTCTTAAAGTTGCCAAGGTTGGAGATCCTTGCTTTAAACCATGGGTCCCCAACCCCTGGGCTTTAGACCGATTGCAGTATGTGGCTCGCCAAAAACTGGACCATGCAAGAGAGCAAAGCCCCATCTGCGCACACGCAGGATCCAGGCAGCACACAAAAGCACCTCTCTGTTTCAGAGGAAAACCTCATTCCATGGAACCAGTCCCTGGCACCCAAAAGGTTGGGGGCCGCTACTTTCATTGTGTATTCATCTGCAGAATCTGCCGCTTTCATTAACATAATAAAAGTGTTGCACCATCGCACCCCTTTCAAATACATATGCAATGCACAATTAACGTATAAAATGGGTGGAACTTACAATAGTGCCACACTACTTTCACAATTTCCTCCTTCCCCCCAGACACACCTTCCCACAGATGCTGCTGATTCAAGACAGATAAGATGCCCAAAACGTGTTTTCTGCCTTTGTAAAACTCTCGTTATAATTGGAGGCTAAAACATGTGAAAAACGGTTGCAGGGATTGCGTATGTCTAAGTCTGATGACAAGAAGAACTAGAGTTGACTAGTTGATAGCAGTGTTCCAATATATGAGGGCCTGCCACAAAGGTGAAGGGGTCAACCTAATCAGACTCAACCCCTCCAAGACTGAGTGGCTGTGGTTTCCAGCATCCCGGTATAGTCAGCTGGTACCATCACTGACAATTGGCGATGAGACCTTGCTCCCCACAGAGAGGGCCCACAATTTGGGTGTCCTCCTGGACTCACGGCTATCTTTAGAAGACCATTTGACGGCCGTGGCCAGGGGGGCCTTTTATCAGGTTCGCCTGATCCGCCAGTTGCGTTCCTTTCTGGATCAGGATGCCTTGCGCACAGTCACTCATGCCCTAGTCACCTCCCGTATGGACTACTGCGATGCTCTCTATATGGGGCTCCCCTTGAAAAGCACCCGGAGGCTCCAACTGGTCCAGAATGTAGCCACGCGGGTGATTATGGGTGCATCTCGTTGCGCCCATGTAACACCTCTCCTACGCGAGCTGCACTGGCTCCCGGTGGTCTTCCGGGTGCAATTCAAGGTGTTAGTTATCACCTTTAAAGCGCTCCATGGCTTAGGACCTGGGTACTTACGAGACCATCTTTTGCCACCAATAGCCTCCCACCGACCAGTTCGTTCTCACAGGGAGAGACTACTCAGGGTACCGTCAGTTAAATTGTGCCGACTGGCGACTCCCAGGGGGAGGGCCTTCTCTTTAAGGGCTCCAACCCTTTGGAATGAACTGCCCCGATATACGAAACATCCCTAATCTCCGTGCTTTCCGCTGTGCCCTCAAGACCCTGATGTTCAATCAGGCAGGGCTAAGCATGTTAACTGGGAATGATTAAAATATTATATAATTCTGGGTTTTATTTAATTTGGGCTAAACTATGCTATAATTTTAATTATCAATTTTATGATGTTTATGAATCTTTTATTTTTTCTTGACTGTACACCGCCTTGAATCCTGCAGGAGAAAGGCGATATAGAAATATAATAAATAAATAAATAAATAAATAAATAAATAAATAAATAAATAAATAAATAAATTTTCAAAACACCAGAAGGCAGGACAAGGAGCAATGGATGGAAACTAATCAAGGAGAGAAGCAACCTAGAACTACAGAGAAACTTCCTTGGATGGTAGAACAATTAGTCAGTGGAATGACTTGCCTCCAGAAGTTGTGGGTACTCCAACACTGGAAGTTTTTAAGAAGAGATTGGACTACCACTTGTCTGAAATGGTATGGGGTTTCCTGCTTGAGCAGGGGTTGGACTAGAAGACATTCCAACTCTGTTATTCTGTTATTTGTAATGGGGTGTGTGTGTGTGTGTGTGTGTGTGTGTGTGTGTGTGTTGGTATTCACTTACCTTCCCAATGTTCTGTCCCCGACCCCACGCACACACACCAACAAGCGTTCAGGAGATAAGGAGCAACCCAGCCGGCAAAAACCTAGTGGCTGCCTGCCCAGAGTTTATTAGTTACAAAGAGAAGAGATAACTTCTCTCCACTTCTGGCACATCAAAGGTAAGCAGCTCAATAATTACAATTCAGTCCAGAGATAATCCAGTCTTAAAGCAAGAGTCCGGCAGTGCAGAATGGCGTGGAAGCTTTCAGCTTTGTTCGTCACAAGGTTTGACTGGCCACCACGCTCCCTTTTATATCCTGTGGGGTGTGGTCCAGTGACTCAACTAATCTCTGGCACGCCTTCCCTTCTGCTGTGCACGTTTCTCCCTGTGTCACTGTCGAGGATCCAGCCAGCACTTATCTCCTTCGTCGCTGTCCATCTGTGGCTGTGGAGACGTGCTTGGCTCTGGGCCTATCTTTTGCCCTTCGGTGTCCTCCAGGGGCATTGCCAGAGAGGAAGGTCCTGGAGAGGGAGGCCTTGCCAACTCCTCCCTTTCACTCTCGGAGTCCTCTCCTGATGATGACACAGGCTCAGGCAACGGAGCCACAACACCCTACTGGTTCACAAACGTGCACACACGCCTCCTCCATGCATGCACAGAGGGTCAAAAATGGGATGTGATGATGTCCAGGTGAATGGGCGGAGCCTCCTGCCACCAGCGCTACCGGATCGCGTGATCCGGATAGAACCGGCTGAATTTCACCACTGGTGTGTGTGTGTGTGTGTGTGTGTGTAGAAACTCCCTCTTCTGCCCCACGTTTGCTGAGAACAAACATTTTTTTTCTCACTTCCTGGTAGGCTAACTAGTTTCTCCACCCCAGATATTTCCATGATAGCTTGCTATCTTCCTCCACTTCCTTTCTCTAAGAGGAAGTTTCCTCTTCGCACCAAGTCGACATGTTGTCCTTGAAAGCCTTAAATATGGACTCCCAAATAGAGAGCAAAAAAACTACAAAGAAATGTAAACATATATTGTTATGTCTGTGCAAGCATCGAGCCATTCACATATATGTTTATCAGCATTCTAACATTCTGTTTCCAACAATGGAGCTATTTCATTTCATTACACATGTATAGACACTGTTATTTAATTCCTTGCACAATTCCAGGTTCTCTCACCTGGGCATTCCTCCAGTTGGCACACTTGGAAAGCCCCTGGCTTCTCACTGTCACACTGACCCATGGTGTTGTCATTGGACTTGCAAACCACTTGGCGTTGCTGAATGCCTTCTCCGCAGCTGACTGAGCACTGCCGTAGGAGAAGAAAAACAGATTGATCAAGGAAGTGGAAAGAAGGAAAGTTTGTAGCAATTCAAAAAGTCTTTATGGGATACAAAAATTAAATGAATAAGGCAACTCCATCTAGGAAGTTCCACAAATGTAATTGTGATTAGAACAGGGTGTGCAAACGGTTCTCCTAGCTTGGTGTTTTTCAAATTTAGCAACTATAAAATGCGTGAACTTCAACTCCCAGAATTTCCCAGCCTGGGAGATGAAATTTACACATCTTAAAAGTAGCTGGATTTTATTTTCCTTTCCTTTCTTTTCCCTTTCCCTTTCCCTTTTCCTTTCCTCCCCTTTTTATTTATTGAATTTATATTGCTATATTGCATGTGACCCTGGGTGGGCCAATCCAATTAAAACACAAGTATCTAACAATACAAACAAAATAAATACCAAACCAAAACATAAAAAGTTAAAAACACTAATTAAAATTGACAATATTAGGCTAAACCACTTGAGGGATTCACATGTTACAACGCTAGGATCAATGCTCACCAAGGCTTAGAGATAAAGTAATAATGTGTTTAAAATCCAAAGTATAGTGCCAAGTCAAGGTTTTGGAGAAATATCAAATCAGAATTAATTCTAACCATGCACTGGTTAGAATGCACTGATCAGCTGAAGGAAATAGATGGGGACTGTCATTACATTCTCTTCCATTATCTGAAATAAATTGTAGATCCAATATATCTGGAGAGATTGTGAAATACAAAGTGAAAAAACTTGGGATAAAACATTTCAAGTAAAGTACTGTATATCAATGATTGGATTTGACAAATTCCATTTTCTATGTTTTTTCCAAACACATTCGCACTACACTCTGACAAGCTACCACTTGATACAATCAATAGGTAGAAAGGATTTACAAAACGTGCCAGATTCAACATATTTCAAGTGTGAAACAACTGCCTCAGGGATTTCTCCAAACAAAACACAGGTGTTGTGTGAATTTAGAGTTGTGGATGAAATAAAAACACAGCCATTTTGGGCAGGACAGCTGGGTATTCTGTGCTGTTTTAGTTTATGTGATTCAAAGCTGTCCCACCTCTTCGAACTTAAGTGTTATTTTCTAAATGTTCATTCATTTCTAGGCCCTCTATCAAGACAGACCAGTCACACCCCTATAAGAACAGATGTACCGTATTTTTCAGACTATAAGATGTAGCAGAGTATAAGACGCACCACAATTTTGAAGAGGAAAACAAGAAAAAAAAAGTTTGCCCTCCCCAGGCCCCAGGAGCAATCTGCAGGCCTCCCAAACACTCTGCCTACCCTATTTTTGCTAAAAACAGACCTGTTTTTTGTGAAAATGGGACATGTGGGGCGTGGTTTTGGGAGGCCAAAAATAGCCGTATTCGGTGTATAAGATGCACCAACATTTCCACCCTCTTTTAGGGGGGAAAAAGGTTTGTTTTATACTCCGAAAACTACTGTACATCAAAGCCTTTTTTTGAAGAAGACCACATTTGTATTAAATGGCCTGACTGGAATTCATTTTCTGCAGAACATCTTCTGACTCTGGAAATAGCAATTGATTAAAAAAAATGAGAGATTAGGGTCTTTTTTAAAAAGGAGAAACAAAGAGGGTGAAAAGAGAGCCAGCCTAGTAATCTCTCTTTACATTATTTTCAATCTATCTATCCTCAGGGCAGACGGAGGATATATTTGTTACTGAATTTGAGAAAGACAACACAAGGGGATGCACCTTAAGTTTCCCCACCACCAAAAAATTATCAATTTTTGTTCTTTTGCATTTTTTTTTTCAAACTGGATTTTAGGAACTGCTACCTCATTAGTTCTTCTGGTTATGGAGTGAAAAGAAGGGAGCAGGCATTTCCTGACCCAATTAGCAAATTAACAAGTAGGTTGCAATTCACAAAAGATTATGCCTCTCCATATATGTGTGTGTGTGTGTGTGTGTGTGTGTGTGTGTGTGTGTGTGTGCAGGTAATATCTCGGGTTTCTTCCCGTGTAATTGTAAACATAAAGATATGTTTACAATTACATGGGAAGAAACCCGAGATATTACCTGTACACACATATATACCCGTGAAAACTTACATAGACCCGAATAACCAAAGACCTACATACAAACACCTGCGAAAACCTCAGAAAACAGATATATATGTGTGTGTGTGTGTGTGTGTGTATTATTATTATTATGTGTTATACACACACACATATACATACACATATATACATATATACATATATACACATTACATATACATGCACAGACACATATAGTTTTTTATTTATATACAATATTGGAAAAATGAGAACACCCCACCAGATGAAAACATAATTCGGAAAATATTGGACTGTGCAGAGATGGATAGATTTGACATTGAAAATAAAAGATAAAGGAGATGCAGAGTACTATTCAACGTGGAATAGGTTTTATCAATGGTTAGAGAAAAGAGGTAGAAATTAGATGAAGAAAGATTATTGTTATATATAAGTAAAATATAAATGTTATATTTAATTATAATATATTATAATATATAATTATATTAGCTTATTTATAATTATATTATGTTTATAATTCTAAACAATTACAAGCATAATTAATATGATCATAAATGAGCTAATATAATTATACATGTGTTTGTAATTATTATGTGTATTATCATTAGTACTATCAGTATATCTGTTATTTGTTTCCTTCTTTTGTAAAATGATATTTTACTCTCTCTCTATATATATATATATATATGTATATGTATATGTGTATATATATATATATATATGTATGTATGTATGTATGTATGTATGTATGTATGTATATATATATATATATATATATATATATATATATATATATATATATATATTTGTTTTCTTTCTTTTTCATAGGTTTTATGTGTATTTCTCTTTAGCCAGGTTCTTCCTATGTAAACCAAGATTTTATGCAGCTCTAGTTCACTGAAATCACAATTCACTAGTTTCTAGGCTTTTTTTTTCTTTTCTTTTCTTTTTTTCAAATACTGTACCTTTACAGGAAGGATACATGAGATGAGGGTGTGGCTAACTAATGAGGCCTTATAAGGCTGAAATAGATCTATCTTAGTCTCCCAATGGACAGCAAAGGGTCTGCTGGCTGCCAGAAGAAAAAAAAGCCTAGAAACTAGTGGATTGTGATTTCACTGAACTAGGGCTGCATAAAATCTTGGTTTACGTAGGAAGAACCTGGCTAAAGAGAAATACATACATACATACATACATACAAACATACATACATACATACATATATATCTTGACTTATAAAATGCGACTAGACTCTTGATTTCTTATTTTATCACCATATACTAACATGGCTCACCTATAACCTCTGTTCCTATGTTTCCTAGGTCCAAAACTGTCAAAAACATTTTGCATTTTGTTTTGGGGAAACAAAGCAACCTCCAAATGTTGGGACAGGATGCTTTGAGATTATTAAAGCAAAGCCTCTTTTTCGTCTCCATTTCATGAGTACCTGCGGGAGGAAGAGATGCCAGATCTAGTACCTCCATAAGCTGTTAAGGCAGCAGTGGGACCACATGTGACTGATACCTTACCTGAGACCAAGCCCCTGTCCTCCATTGGGCAGGACACGGGATACGGCTGCAAGGCCTACGAGTATCTGGTTTCTCTCCTGCACAGTACTTTGAATGCATGGTCCGGTTGGTACCATTCTGTAGCTGTTGTACACACTGAACCACTCTGGCCTGAACCCCAAGTTTGCCACAGGATTTACTGCAAGCACCCCACTGCTCAGTTCCCCAGCTGCCAAGAGAACAGCAAAAAACAGGATTGTTAATTCCTAACTATTAATGTCCTAATTCTTTCTGACCAAAGTCAACTGGGATAATACAGGTAGTCCTCGACTTGCAACAGTTTATTTAGTGACCGGCACTAAAAAAAGTGATTTATGACCGTTTTTCACTCTTATGACCTTTATGGTGACTGCATGGCTCCATTATGCTGCAAGTGTACTATATACATGCCAGTTGCCATGTCCCTAAATTTTGTCACATGACCGTGGGGATGCTGTAACAGTCGTAAGTGCCATAAGTCTCTTTTTTTTCAGTGCTGTTCAGAGGTGGTATTCAGCTGGTTTGAATAGCAGAAATTGTGGGTGACCCCTGCGCCTGCCCACTTACCCTCGAGGGTGGACCCGCCCACTTACAGCTCTATGCTGTCCTATTTAGGCATGTTTTTTGAAGCCGGGCGCATGTGCGGAAGGCATGCGAGTAAGCTAAGTGCATATGCAGAAGCAAAGCGCATGCATGCTCACATTTTCGGTGCTGGGCGAACCAGTAGGTAAATTATGCAAATTCCACCTCTGGTGCTGTTTTAACTTTTGACGATCACTAAATGGAAGGCTGTAAATCGAGGACCATCTGTACTGTTAATGAAAGCAGCATTCACATAAATTATAAGCCAGAAATATTTTTGCTAGGCATAATACCTGAAAAATATGATAAAGGGAACCTATATTTATTACATGGTTTGAAAGCAGCAAGAATTGTTTATGCAGTATTGGAAAAATGAGGAAACGCCCACAGAAGATGTAATGAAAAAAAAATTAGATTGCATAGAAATGGATAGATTGACAATAAAAAGAAAAGAAAAAGAAGACACAGAGTATTTTTGAACATGGGACTTGCTTTTATAAAGGGTTGGATAGTAGAGGTAGAAACTAGGAGTGGGAAGAGTATTATTGTATAAAAATAAACTGATCCAGGCAATACGCTGTTCATTAAGCACTTATGTATGTGTGTAATGTGAAAATATATAAACTGTTTTTTAAAAAAGAAAGCAGCACTCACATCGGTTGAGAGCACTCTTGCACGTTACACCTTCTGCGGATTGGCTTTGGTTTCTTTCCATTGCCGCAGAAGTTCCGGTGTAACATTCGGTTATCATTCTTCCTCCGGCATCCATACTTGGCATATTGTATTCCTGCAAGATCACAGAAGGATAAAGGCATTTCAAATGCATGTTCGAAATGCAATTGCAAAGAAGGAATGCTTTATCCTTTTTGGTGGACCAACGGTAAAAGAAAGTATTTTTATTGAGTATCATTGAGCTGAGTATTTTAATGCAGAAGATTCCTAAAGTGAATATAAAACTGAAACCAGAGATTTTCCTTTTAGGAGGCTAGCCCACAAAGAACTTGCAAAAAATAAAAATAAAAATGGGAATTTTGTTCCTGTATATGTGGATTGCAGAAAGAATTCTTTATCTGCAAAAGTGGAAAGCTGTGTTAATCTCCACAATGGAACAATGGATGGAAAAAGTAATGGAACTAGCAGAGATAGCCAAATTTAAGTATTTTGATTTAAAAAAAGAAAAGAATATATCCAGAACCTTGTTTAAAGGTTGGGGGAGCCCTGCTCTTGAAATGACAGATTTTGAACCAGCATATATTTTGTTCTTACCCCTAATGTATTTTTCAATGAAATGTTTGGGCATAGGAATGCAAAATACCATTCTAATGAGGTCATCCACAATGACAACAAAAGCCCCACAAAAGAATAAAAAAGCCGTTCATCCCAAATCTTAACTACTATCTGGGATTAGTATGGGTGTTCCCAAAGCTTATTCTTGGAAATCAAATTTTGTAGCTGCAATATTAGAAAAAGACAAGCTTGAGTCAGCACATTCAGATTGAGCTTTTCAAAAACTCCTTTCTTTTTATGTCGGGCATTTTGCATTCATTCATTCATTCATTCATCCATTCATTTCTTGATTAATGGGGAATATGTTGTCCCAGATGGGTCCTGTAAGGAACCGCAACTCTCTCTAAAAGGGCTCCATCACTTTGCAGATATTGCCAGCTCTTTTCTCACTACAAGAAGCAATGGGTAGATGTTTTCTGACATTGAAAACAATTAAACAATGGGACAGCTTGCCTAGAAAAATCCTGATGCTAATAAGATCATACAACTACAAGACTTGATTCAAATTATATTGGCTACTAGCTGATAACCCGGAATTGCCCAGGCATTTATTTATCCCAATCTTGTATTAGATAGGAAAAGGACTGGCTCAACCACTGTGGTGAGAATTAGAGACCTAATTGCCCTGGCCAACAGTCTGAGAAAAATTCTACAGGGAACAGCCTTTGAGATGACTATCTGCATTAGCAGGCACTTTTCAGACAACCTGCCCTCTTTACTTGAAGCTGAGAGTCTAGGGTGCCTGTTTTCTTAAGAACCAATCCTCCTTATCAGAGAGAGCCCCCTTGTGGAGTACTGTGAAGCCGTTACCATGGCAACTTCACTGTGCTGTACAGTAGAAGCCATTTTAAGGCACAACAGGTTGTATCTTAACAGAACTTGAATCCAAAATGCACAGTATCACTGTCAAAAGTACTGTGATTTGACACTATAGATATAATTCATTCCTTTTCATTTCAGTGGCCCAGGCATTCCAGAATTATGCTGGAACATACACACACAGACACAGACACACTGAGGGGTCTTATGGGTGTCTTACTCCCACAGTATTTCTTTCCAGAGAGTAAGTCATCTGTGTACCAAGTTTGGTTGAAATTGTTTGAGGTGTTCTAGAGTTATGTTGGAACATACACACACACATACAGCCATTTTTATATATATAGATAAATAGATTAATTATTACATAGGACATAGAATCATAGCAGGGGTGGGTTCTAGTTACCTTTACTACCAGTTTGCAGTGGGATCGATAGTAAACTGATAGTAAACTGGTAGTAAAACTGGTTTATACCATACCCAAGCCACGCCCACAGAACCGGTAGTAAAAAAATTTGGATTTCACCACTACCCAAATCTAATGTTATTTTGAAATGTTTGTTCAATCTCATTGTGCTTGTATATCTTTTTTTAATTTTTGTTTGTCTTATTATCCTTTCGGGGGGCGGGGTGTAATTGTATTTTTTGAATACCTCTAAAAGAAAATAGAAGGGTTTTTTTTAAAGAAAGAAATGTAGAAAATTGTAAACTTTTTCCTTCCATTTAGTGTTTGTCTGATACTCCAGATCCTGTCGTCTTCATTGTTCATCATCCAGTGCCTTTTCTAGAAGGGAGTTCCTTTATATATTTAAATATAGGCCCACCTGAGCTGGGCCATTCCAGGACAAGCTTGCATACGGAAAGTAGTTCTAAACACAGAGAGAATAATACCTCCACCACAAGCTTTTGAGCACGGAGACCAGCCCTTAAGAGCCCACTCATAGATATCCGTTTCTTCAAGAAGGACATTATTGTTTCCGATGACAGGGAGAAGATCTTCATGAATTATGTACTTATACATCAAGCTGCTTTTGGAACTATCATCTTGTGGGATGACCTGGAATCAAAGGAAACAGGATAACAACAAAAATGCTGCCTTTATGATCTTCCTGCCTTTCTCCCTAACTTTTTGGACAGCTGTTTCACCAACGCTTGCTTAACTGACAACCGTGTACAAGGATTCTGAACTAGTTGCCATGTCCAACAGAGATGGATGGAGAGCCAGTCTGGTGAGGTGGTTAAGACAACAGACCAGAAACTAAGAGAGAATTTTAGTCCCACCTTAAGCCAAAGCCAATTGGATGATCTTAGGCCAGTCCCTCTGTCTCAGCTCTGGGAAAAAGGCAATGGCAAACCAGCTTTGAAAAAGCTTGCCAGAAGACAGAAGAAAGGGAAAAGAATGAAGGCTATTGCTATAAGTGCATTGTAAACCGCCCTGAGTCTCTGGAGGAAGGCAGCATATAAATTGAACTAATAAATAAATAAATAAAAGGAGAGGAAGAAAGGGAGGGGAAATAAGAGTAGGAGAGAGGATTAGAAAGGGAGGAAGAGGGGAGGAGTGGGGAAAAGGAAGAGGAAGGAGACAAGGGGAAGGAGAGGAGGAAAGAAGAAAGTAGAAAAGGATAGAAGAAGGGAGGGAAGGGAAAGGGGGAGAAGGAGAGGAAGGATTGTGAAATAAGGGAGATATGGAATGGTAAAAGAGCAACCCCGAGTATACTCTAAATTTTTAGGATGAAGAATGAACTAATATGAAAGCCAAAAGATAATGTGCATGATTAATAATGGCTAAAAGATAGTAACTTATGTATGTTTATGAGAAATGAAAGATTTTTATTGGGGGGGGGAAAGCTTGCCAAGAAAACTTGCACAAATTAGTCCAAACCAGGGGTCTCCAACCTTAGCAACGTTAAGCCTGGAGGACTTCAACTTCCAGAATTTCCTAGCCAGCTTTGCTGGTTGTTGAAGTCCACCAGGCTTAACGTTGCTAAGGTTGGAGACCCCTGGTCCAAACAGTTACCAGGAGTCAAAAACTGTTGCAAAGGTGCACACACGCAAGCACACAAACACACAAATACGCACATACAAAATCAACAGAGATGTGCTTCAGAAATTTATTGCGTATACAACTTCTATTTAACTTCAGGGCTGTTTAATTGTAATTTGTATAGGCATCTTGAGAAGTGCGCTCCCTAATAAGTGTAACATCTTTTAAAAATCCATTATCAATTCATTATTGCTGGAGAGTTTAATGTCATAAGTGGGTGGGTAGGGGCTATGGTATGGAGACTATCAGTGTCATAGCTCCCTCTACTGATAGGAAAAAAAAATACGGCCTTTTCTTCTTTAATATAAAGTGTTCCTTGACTTGCAACCATTCATTTAGCGACCTTCAAAGTTAGAACAGCGTTAAAAAAAAGTGACTTATGGCTCATCTTCACACTTATATCTTTCATAGCATCACTACAGTCACATGCTCAAAATTTGGGCTCTTTTTTTTTTTTAATTTGATTTATATGCTACCCTTCTCCGGAGACTCGGGGCGGCTTACAATGCATTAAGCAATAGCCTTCATACTTTTGTATATTTATACAAAGTCAGCTTATTGCCCCCACAATCTGGGTCCTCATTTTACCTATCTTAGAAAGGATGGAAGGCTGAGTCAATCTTGAGCCTGGTGAGATTTGAACTTGCAGTAATTGCAGACAGCTGATGTTAATAACTGTTAATAACAGTGCTTTAGTCTGCTGCGCCATCAGGGCTCTTGGCAACTGGCATGTATTTATGATAGTTGCAGCATCCCAGATTCATGGGATCACCATTTGTGACCCTCCCAGCCGGCTTCTGACAAGCAAAGTCAATGGGGGAAGCTGAGTTTGTTTAATAACCATGTGCTCCACTTAACAACTTAAGTGATTCACAGTGGCAAAAAAAAAAAAAACCTTGTAAAATTAGGCACGCCTCAACGTAGCAGCTGCCTTGCTTAGCAATGGAAATCCTGGTTCCACTTGTGGTTCATAAGCTGAGGACTACCTGTAGATGGGACAGAACAGCAAACAGAAGAGGGAAGTAGCAATAGCACTTAGGCCTATATACCGCTTCACAGTGCTTTTACAGACCTTTCTAAGCGGTTTACAGAGTCAGCATATTGCCCCCAACAATCTGGCTCCTCATTTTACTGAAAGATGGAAGGCTAAGTCAACCTTGAGCCTGGTGAGATTCAAACTGCCAAATTTCTGGAAGACGGCAGTCAGCAGAAATACCCTGCATTACTCCATTCTAACCACAGCACCACCACAGCTCAAGTAGCTCTCTTCCATTTGCTCAGAACAGCAACAAGGATACGTCACCTCCCCCTACCTCTAAAACTGCAAAAGAACTGGAATCCAAACTTTCAGTCCCACACCCTTTGAGGGAAGCTGGGAAGGACCACAGAAAGTGATGCTAATGACTTGCAGGCTGCTGTTCTCCCATCCCTGGTTCCAAACAAAAAAAAACCAAAACAATATTTGTGCTTTTCTTGGATAGATGTGTGGGAGCCTGAGGTGTCCTCAGGACTTACCAGAACATTGATAGCTTTATGGAGGGGGCCACTAGTCCTCAAGCTTTCCTTGCCATTCTCGGTGGTGTATTCCCATTCCAAACCCACCTTTAGAAAGGTATGGTTCTTGACAACTTTGATGCTGGGATTGATAATGAAGTCACCAGAGGCTTGGTTCTTAACAGCTAGAAAAGGAAAAGAAATTATTTGTAGCAGATGATCAGGCTGGGTCTGAGGGCGGGGTCAAACGGATCATCAGTTTGGAATCACTAGGCTCCCAAAAGAGATCTAAGTGCAACCCCCAAAAATTCCATGGATCTTATCTAGCGCCAATTTGCCTTGACCATTAGTAGCTCAGATTCTTGTGTATAGGCAGCATGAAATTAACTGGTAGTACTTTTGAACTCTGTCCTGGGTCCTGATTTCTTGTGCCTGACGTTATTTGGATTATGACTCTCAACAACATCCTTCAAAAGGAAGACAGGAAAATGATACAGGCATTGTTTAAGTATAGAAAGCCCTGAAGTCATAAAGGAACATGTTTTCCCTGTTAAATGTTTTTTTATTATTGATTTAAATCTGCAGCCATTTCAGGGTTTTGGGGTTTGTTTGGTTTTTTTTTTTGCACCTATAAAACAACATAATGTGGTATATGCACTCTTTCCTGTACTAACTATGAGAACCAATGTACTATAGGAAGAAGGGGATACAGTGCAGTGAAAAAGTATGTTTTCTCTATAATTTAATTAGAAATTCCAAGTAGCAGTAGAATATCCTCAGTCTTCTTCAAAATGCTAGGTGGAGACAATTTTTTCTATCCTATTATATTGAAAGTTTGTTGTTGTTAGAAGCCATTTGTCCATACAGTCACTAGAGACTGAAATACTACTGACATAAAATTAACTCTTGTGTATATTGTCTACTTTAATACATCGGAAGTCAATTTTGTAATACCTATTTATATTTTGGAAATGACAACTGGATAAAGTAGGCATAGGGTATAAAGAAACTGCTTAAAATATATAGCCAAAAATCAGCCTCAATTAAATATCTGTTTTATTTGAACTTTAATTTTGACTAGATTCAACCCTTCTATTTTTTGACGAGCATTTGTTAAACATCCCTCTGAATACACCAAACAATACACAACTGTTTCCTAGGCAATCTGTTCTTACCAATTGTATGGGAAGAAGGCTCCATCTCCTCAATTTGGACATGCCTGGCACCTACTGGAATCTCAAACATTTTCAGAGCACCTCCTGAAAATTGCAAAAGAAATAAATCATATATAAAATGAGTGCTAAATATTAAAAAAAAAATGAAGCCAGGAACCAGCAGTTTCTAGGCTACAAAGAACTGTTATGTTAACCCGGATCTGGTGTCTCTCATGACCATAAAAAGAATGACCAAGTATGCATTGATTACAAACAGTTTGAAGGAGAAAAAAATAATTTAAGGCTTTGATTTCTATATATCATAGTGGGCAAATCTTCTGTGCTTATATGCCTTTATTCCTCGGTCACATGTTTGAGGGACTTCTAGGAATAAGCTACTTCCTGAATCAGCGGTTAAGAATCATGAATATTTGTTGTTGTTAGTTCCAAAGTTGTGTGCAGCCCATTGTAACCCCATGGACAACTTTCCTCCAGGCCTTCCTGTCCTCTACCATCCCCCAAAGACCATTTAAGCTCACGCCGACTGCCTCAGTGACTCCATCCAGCCACCTCATTCTCTGCCATGCCCTTCTTCTTTTGCCCTCAATCATTCCAAGCATTAGGCTTTTCTCCAGTGAGTCCTTCCTTCTTATTAAGTGGCCAAAGTATTTGAATTTCATCTTCAGGATCTGGCCTTCTAAAGAGGGTTGATCTCCTCTAGAGTTTGGTTTGGTTCAAACTGATTGGTTTGATCGCCTTGCAGTCCAAGGGACTCGCAGGAGTCTTCTCCAGTACCATAGTTCAAAGGCCTCAATTCTTTGATGCTCAGCCTTTCTTATGGTTCAACTTTCACAGCCATACATTGCAACTGGGAAAACCATAGCCTTGACTATAAGCATTTTTGTTGGCAGGGTGATGTATGCTGTCTAGCTTTGCCATAGCTTTCCTCCCCAGGAGCAAGTGTCTTTTAATTTCTTGGCTGCAGTCCCCATCTGCGGTGATCTTAGAGCCCAGGAAAATAAAATCTGTCACTACCTCCATTTCTTCCCCATCTATTTGCCAGGAATTGAGGGGGCCGGGAGCCATGTTCTTAGTTTTCTTAATGTTGAGTTTCAAGCCAACTTTTGCACTCTCCTTCTTCACCCGCATCAGAAGGCTCTTTAGTACCTCTTCGCTTTCTGCCATTAGAGTGGTATCATCTCTATACCACTCTAATATTTAGCTGCCTTTAATTGCCAATATGGGAATTAAGTTTGAAAATATAGTACTACCATACTACAGAATCGTCAGGCTGCCACATAATCTTTCAGAGATGAATGAATAATATTTCCCATGAATGTACATTTTTATTTCATTTTAAGGAAATGTTGGCATGAAGGAGGCTTGTTGGCATCACTACTGATTCCTGAAAGGCACAGAATACCCTAGAGTAGTCTGAACTAACCACAAGAATGTGGGACATTTATAAATTTCTCACAGGCTCATACAAGCCAGGTTAGTTCTTTTTTTTCCATTTTAACAAAAGATTGATGCTTCAACATATAAATTATAATCCATCTTAACATACAATCCTCCATCAGCCTCCAGTCTGTAGCCAGCAAAGTATGCCCCATTTCCTTATGGTGGGATTTTGAGGAAAGGAAGAGAAATTCCTTCTCTAACTGATTCAAAAACGGGACATGGTGGCTCGGTGGCTAAGTCGCTGAGCCTGTTGATTGAAAGATTGGCAGTTTAGCAGTTTAAATCCCTAGTGCCGCATAACAGGGTCCCAGGGTCCCCTAGTGCCCCATAACAGGGTCTCATTACTTGTCCCAGCTTCTGCCAACCTAGCAGTTCGAAAGCACATAAAAAATGGAAGTAGAAAAATAGGGACACCTTTGGTGGGAAGGTAACAGTGTTCCGTGCACCTTTGGCATTTAGTCATGCCGGCCACATGACCATGGAGATGTCTTTGGACAGCGTTGGCTCTTTGGCTTTGAAACTGAGATGAGCACTGTCCCCTAGAGTTGGGAATGACTAGCACATATGTGCGAGGGGAACCTTTACCTTTTAACTAATTACATCCATGTTCAACAAAAACAGAGCTCATATGCAGTCAGTCAGAATATGTTCAGTGGATCCTTTTCTGGGGGGAACAGGAGGACTTCACCAAAACAACTAGATATATTTCCCTCCTTTTTAAAACAATTGGCTAAACTTTTACTTACCGTTGAGTTCACTAGTAATAACTCAGTTCAGACCTCCACTCAGAGGTTACCATTGCAGACTATCTATAACTACCAACCGTGTCTGCTACTGAACTTTTCTAATTGTCTTTTTTTCCAAAAGCCTGCTACTTTCTCTAGGTACTTCAAATTTTCTTAAACATCACCTGGATCATGCCAAGGTGTCCTAAAAGCAGTTTGCTGTCACAACTACCAGTAAGGAAGTGTTATTCGTTGCTGTCCATGTCTGGCTTTCTATCCAAAGTAGAGTAGCTGGCAGGATCTAGCTGACTTTGGCTGATCTCAAGAACATCTAAACAGGGTTGCATTTGTAAACAATCAAGAAATGATAGTGTGGATGGCCAGAGTGGTTAGCTAGACTAGTTAGATGGGAAATATTCCAAATATCATAAGATGCAGCCATTTTCATATTATTGCCAATTGCCCCTAGGTTTTCCATATAGCAGTGGTGTCAAACTGGGTTTCTTCGAGGGGCACATCAGCATTGTAGTTCTCCACGGGCTGGCTGGGGGGAGGGAGGTGGGGACAGATGGGACAGATGCCTCCTGCAGCACCCCGCTGGTCAAAAGCTGGATGCCCCCACACCCTGTTTTGGCCAGCATAGTGTTGCAGGAGGCCGTCCAGACCTGAAAATGGGGCGCAGGGGGGCCTCATATGCATCCCCATGCCCCATTTGAGCAGGCAGAGTGCTGCAGCCCCCCCCCCCCCCATTCCCCATTTTGGCTGCCAGAGGCACTGCGGGCCAATCCTTTGCTATTTCTACAAGCCAGATTTAAGCTTAAGGCTTTGAATTTGACACCTCTGCCCTACAGTTTCCAAGAGCTGATTATATTATTATCTCCCATAACTATCAAGACCTCAAAAAATTTAAAGAGGACTGAAGCCCCATTACTGATGTTAAAAAACTGCTGTGGTATGCCAAGACTATAAGCATATGCTGAAGAATAGAAGACAGTGTTTACCTTTAATTGTGATACTAAATCCACTATCATTACCTTTTCAAGTAGCATTTGTTCTTCCATTCTCACCTGACTGCTTGGGGGTTTTGACCAAAGTCCCCTTCACTGTTCTACAATGGGAATTGTCACCCCCGCAAACACCACACTTGTCATCCTCCTTCAGAGAGCCAATTTCTCTGTCGCACCCAACATGCTGCCATTTGAAGAAGAAAAACAAAATTAAGAAATGGGGTTAAGGATGCAAATAAGCTGACTTTGTATAAATATAAATATACAAAAGTATGAAGGCTATTGCTTAACGCACCGTAAGCCACCCTGAGTCTCCGGAGAAGGGCGGCATATAAATCAAATTTTTTAAAAAAAACAACTCAAAATGGCAATCCTCCAAATGAACTCAGAACAGGCCTTGCAGAGTACCATTAACTATTTCTCTCTTTATGACAGGATGATATACTTCAGTGTTTCTCAAATTTAAGCTGTGTGGACTTCAATTCCCAGAATTCCCCAGCCAGCACTGATTTACTTTGTGGGCAACTATCAGATGGTCAGATTTAACCAAAAAAGCCTACTTACGTTTATATTTTAAAGAAGCCTCACGAATCAATAAAACATATTTTAAAATAAAAAGAATCTATATAATTGTATTTCCTGGTTTGCCAATATATTTCTTTCATATTTTCCTCATTTGGTTTACTCCTATGCCATGTATTTTCTATTCTATTAAAACGTATTATGGATATTTTGCTTTAAGTACACAATTTGCTCATTTGTCGTATATGGCAGTGGCTTTTCAGAACTGGGACTATGGATGTACCTTACACTTTTTCTGCTGCTGCACATTTCTTGGGAAGATCATTTATCCATGTATATATATGTTTGTGAATATATCTTCTGTATCCCTAATCTGCTTTCAATAAAACCTAGATCTTGGTTGGGTGAAATGATTCCTTGAAAGGCAGAAACTGCTGAATTCTGCAACTGAGGAGCAAGACGTTAAAAATAGCACTAGCAATAGCACTTAAGACTCACATACCGCTTCACAGTGCTTTTACAGCCCTCTCTAAACGGTTTACAGAGTCAGCATATTGCCCCCAACAATCTGGGTTCTCATTTTATCAACCGTGGAAGGGTGGAAGGCTGAGTCAACGTTGAGCCAGTGAGATTTAAACTGCCGAACTATCGGCAGTCAGCAGAAGTAGCCTGCGGTACTGCATTCTAACCACAGCTCATGTGGAATGCGTTTAAATCATCATTGTTGAAATGTTTTAGAAGAACAGACTTTCAACCAGGTAGTACTGGTGATACAGGCAAGTCCTCGACACAATCATTCGTTTGGTAATTTACAACGGCACTGAAAAAATGTAATATTTTTTCCCACTTATGGCTGTTGCACCATCCCTACAATTACATGATCAAAATTTGGGCACTTGACAATTGGCATTCACAGGTAGTCCTTCACTTACAACAGTTCATTTAGTGACCGTTCGAAGTTGCAACAGCACTGGAAAAAGGGACGCATAACCATTTTTCATACTTATGACCGTTGCAGCATCCCCATGGTCCCATGATTTACATTCGGATGCTCGATAACTGATTCACATTTATGTCGGTTGCAGTGTTCTGGGTTCATGTTTGCAACCTTCTGACAAGCAAAGTCAATGGGGAAGCCACTTAACAACCATGTTATTAATTTAATAACTTCAGTGTTGTCACTTAACAAATGTGGCAAGAATAGTCATAAAATGGGCAAAACTCACTTAACAAATTTCTCACTTAGTAACAAATTTTGGGCCCAATTGTGGTCATAAATTGAAGTCTACCTGTATTTATGACAGTTGTACTGTCCCAAGGTCATGTGATCATTTTTTTGTAACCTTTCCAGCTGGCTTCCAACAAGCCAAGTCAATGGGGGAACCCAGATTTACTAAATGACTGCATGATTCACTCAACAACTGTGGCAAGAAAGCTCGTATATTGAGGCAAAACCCACTTAACAACTGCCTTGCTTAGCAATGGAAATTTGGGGTTCAAATGTGGTCCTAAGTCAAGAACTATCTGTATAACTTTAAGAATTTCCCAGTTACCATGGCCACTGCTGGCATTGAAAACAGAGAACGTCTGTCACATATCTATTATACTGTAAGTCCTTCAGAAAAGTTTCTAAAACTTGAATGGACCTGCAAGTTACATACCACACATTCACCCCTTACACAGATACTGTATGGGTCTCTGTAGGTGCACCTGGTACCATCGTGAACAACCTGATTCATAAATACCACATCCCCAGTTTCCTCAGACTGGCAAATCAGTTCACATTTCTGGGCATCTGCAGGGGAAAAAAAATGAAATACATGGAAAAGATTGGTTTATGTTCTGGTAATTGAGATGCAAAGTGGAACTCAGTATTTACAATTCAACTTCCTGAGAATCAAGGAAACCAAACTATGATGGTTTCTTCCTCCTATCAATCCTCCCTTCTTTGCAAACTGGATTTCTTCGAGGGCTGGATCAGCATTGTACTTCTCTTCTGTGAGCTGTGGGGGGGGGGGAGTGGGATGGTGGTGGCAGGGAGATGGGACGGATGCCTCCTGCAGCAACCTGCCAGCCAAAATGGGGTGCAGAGGGGTGCGTGCAGCCCTCTCTGCCCCGTTTTCAGCCTGAATTGCCTCCTGCAGCACTTTACTGGCCAAAATGGGGCATGGGGGGGGGGGGCTGTGCGTGGCTCCCTCGCATCTCATTTTCCCCCTCCATGGCCTCCTGCAGCACTCTGCCAGTTGAAAAGAGGCTGAAAACAGACCGTGCAGCCCATTTTCAGCCGCCAAAGGCACCACAGGCCGGTCCTTTGATGTTTCCAGGCCGGCACCACGGGCTGGATTTAAGCAACCACGGGCTGGATTCAGCCCACGGGCCTTGAGTTTGACACCCCTGGCCTAAATCCTGGGTGCATATGCAAATGGAACATCTGGATCATAGAAACATAAATATTCTTCAATAAATATATTTGGAGATAACCAATCAATGCTATGGCTTTACCAATACCAATCTGGACCAGACATTGATCAAAAGGGCATTTGGATATGGTGGGGTGATGACATCTCATGAAGAAATCACAAAAGTGAATGTAATACATTTTACAGTCACTGCAGTAACAGTTATTTAACAAGAACAAGGAATGAGTTTCTCCGGTGTTAAAGAACAAGTGATTTCAAATTTACTCATTGCTCTTCCTATGCTTGAACAGCACTTTTTATTGTAAAAAGAGGGTTAAAAGCATTAGGACCCATGTTTCTATTGTTCAAAGGGAAGTACAGTCAAGGTCATAGGGAAATAAACATTGCATCATCTGTGCCCTGATAATGCTACATAGTTTGGTAATCAAACATCTGCAAGAAAATGACCAAGCTCAGAGAGCACCAAAGACCTCACAGTTCAACCCTGAGCTACAAATATTCTCTTCTGTTGAAGAAATATTTCCTTGCCCTTTGAAACTTCTTGCTGCCAGAGGTGAGGACTGTCCCCAACCCTAAAATCTGGCTCTCTCAGTTGGCATGGAGCCCTGAGGGAGAAGCTGTAGCCTGGTTGATGCAATGATAGAGAAGACATTATATCTTCTTCATTATATCTGAACCCATGGTTTTTTTTCCAATTTGTATTTAAAAGCATTGCCATTTTAATTCATTCTCATATTTGTAATTGTTTCTATATCCACAGTGAGAGTTTTGTCGTATATATTTATTTGTATTGTTCTAATTGGTTTTTATGTTTTGTAATGCATGCCGCCCAGAGTCAATGCTTGAGATGAGCATAAATAAATAAATAAATAAATAAATAAATAAATAAATAAATAAATAAATAAATAAATAAATAAATAAATAAATAAATAAATTTACCCTCAGGATGCTCATAGGGGAGCCAGGTGTGTTTGGAGTTTTCATGGGTGTAATAAGAATTCCTCTTGGTACACTGCTGAGCACGAAAATCCTCATAGGGACCTTGGCACTCTTCGGCGTTGCAAACTTGGTATTCATACATAGCACCTGGACACTGGCGGCCACCATAAGATGGCCTGGAAAACAAACAAAGAGTCAATTAAGGGCCAGAGCACTCAAATTCTGTAGCCCAAGACAAGCAGGAAGGGCATTCGGTTTCATTCATTTTAATCTTTTCTTTTGTTGGTTTATATAAATGAATAAAAATTATATTCTACATCACGGCTGTCAAACTGGCGGCCCATGGATGCATCACACACAGGCCACACCCACCCCAGCTCTGTGAATGGGAAAAACATTGTGAAACATCACATGACAGCAACGTGACGGGGAGAGTTTGACACCTGTATTTTATATTGTTATTTAAAAAAAAAATCTCAAAGGAGGCATACAATGCATGTAAATGCAGTATTAAAAAAATTAGGAACATTTGCAAGTAAAGCGTATTTACTATTAACAATAAACTCTAAGAAGATATAGTAGTATAGGCTTAGTCTGAATCATCCTCAGATTATCTTCTGACTAAAGAGGACAAGTAAAACTGATTTATCATAATCAGAATATAGCATATTAATGAACATTTGCTCCAAATTTCCTGATGGATACACCTATCACTGAGGACAGAATAGCACCTCCTGCTGTGGAACTAACTAATGAAAATCTCTTGTTCTTTGAACATTGCTCTGAAGATAGGAGCAGACCACTATAATATGGTGCCCAAAAGGAATGGGATAGAATAAAGAAATTAACCTTGAGAAAGATCTTTGCTGATAATTAAGACTGGCTTAGCTAAGCAGCCACTCTCCAGCTCTAGCTTTATATTAGCTGTACATCATTGTTTATTTATGTGCACCCATCAAAATGCACAATATTTACAGATCTAATTTTAACATTGTAGACAGTCATATACCAAAAGGCCATAAGGGGAAAGAAAATATTCTCATATTTTGGCTTTAATAATTGTTCTCTTACTTTTTTAGCATAAAAATCTTCTCTTTATTGTTGGCTATATTAAAATCAGAAATGAGAAGGCGATAAGCCACCTGGGAAAGCCAAGGGACATCATCGAAACCATTAAAAAGTGAAATTTAGAATATTTTGGACATGTGATGCGACACCCGGAAAAGTACGGCATCCTTCACTTAATCCTCCAGGGAAAGATTGAAGGTAAACGAGGTCCAGGCAGAAGAACATCATGGCTTCAAAATCTAAGGGACTAGTTTGGACAAAACTCAACAGCACTTTTTCAGGCAGCTGTTGATAAAAATACAAACGCCAACATGGTCGCCAACAACCAATGATAGATATGGCACAAGAAGAAGATATTGGGAAGAAAGTCAGTTTGGTGTAGTAGTAAAGGCACCAGGTTAGAAATTGGGAGACTGTAAGTTCTAGTCCCACATTAGGCACAAAGCCATATGGGTGACTTTAGGCCAGCCACTTTCTCTGAGCCCTAGGAAGCAGGCAATGACAGCCTATTTCCAAAATCTTGCCCAGAAAATTGCAGAAACTTATCCGGGAAGTTGTCAGCAGTCCACATTGACTCAAAGGCGCATCCACACCCACACAAGTTCAGGGAACTATATAGAGTTACTCTGCTAAACAGGTGCTCTTGACACCTTTATCCCACGGAAAACCAGACTTACGGTGGTCTGTTGCAGTTCCTGCTGCGGGAACGCACCCCACCCCCACAAGTCCTGGAGCAGGAACCAAATTTGGACCAGGAACTCCAGCCGCCATCCTGGCTGTAAGGTTGTTCTGAAGTCTTCCAGATGCAGTGACCCTTGAAACACCACTGGAACAGGAGAAGAAATAAGGGTTACCTGAACACCTGCCTCTTCATATCTGTCCAGTGTTAGTGAGGAGAGCAGTTCTACCGCCACAGAAGCACTCAGCTTTACAATAGGGTTCGGAATCTGTTCCTCCCACTTTCATTGGTCAGGCAGACAGGGATGACTGTGGAGCAATAAAGAAAGGTCTCAGGGGGGACCTGGGTGGCACAGGATAGTCATGAAAAAAACCTTATCACTTCTAGAGCACCAACTCTGAATCTTGGCACGATCCAACAACATGCTGACACCTATCCGTACCTTACTCTCCCCCACCCCATATTTTCCAGTGGGAAAACCAAAAGGATGTCATGGAAAGGTATTAAACCAGGAAACTTCAAACTTGTGCAACTTTAAGTCTTGTCGACTTCCATTCCTAGAATTCCTCAGCCAGCATGGTTGACTGCAGAATCCTGGGAATGGAAGTCCACAATTTACCACGTTTGGAGACCCCTGCATTAAACCTTCACATGTATCTTCCATGAACATAGTACATGAACAAAGTACAAACAGCAAACAGCCATACATTAAAAAAGCAACAATCAACTTTTTCCTACTAACCAGGAGGTGTCACCTGAAACATTTCAGTGTTGCAGGGAATATCAAGGAAAACCCGTCAGTGCAAAATAAAATGTGCAAAGTGCTAGTGAAATATGCAAAAGTGGTTGAACGTGAGACTTCAATCATTATTTATTTATGAGCCGTGATGGCACAGTGGTTAGAATGCAGTACTGCAGGCTAACTCTGCCCACAGCCAGCAATTCGATCCTGACCAGCTCAAGGTTGACTCATCCTTCTATCCTTCTGAGGTGTGTAAAATGAAGACCCAGATTGTGGGGGCAATATGCTGATTCTGTAAAGAGGCTTAGATAGGGCTGTGAAGAACTGTGGAGCTGTATATAAGTCTAAATGGTATTGATATTGCTGTGCATGCCCCATCCAACTGACTCGGGCACTCAAAAATTAAATTAAGGCCTAATTATTTGCAGCCACTCAAATTGCACAAAATACCAGAATAGGAATGGCAGAGGTTAAATCCACATCTGTGAGAAATACCAAGCTTGGGAAAGGCTATAAGAAAAGTAAGGAAGTTACTCCTTTGACTTCAGGAGTAAGTTCTGGGGATCCCACGACTTTAGCTACAACTCCAGCATCTCTCCTCCCCCCCCCCAATTTTTTTTGCATCTAACTAGGAGTGGAGATTGCTCACACATTCTAACATTAATTTTAAACCTGGACCTTGGGTATATGAATTGCAGTAGGCGAACAAATTTAACAGCTAATTAACTTAATTGATTAAAACTGAAAACAATTAATTATTAATCAATTCACCAAAAATAATAACCAATATTGCTGTTTAATTATTTGATCAACTTTGCTTAACGCATTGTAAGCCGCCCTGAGTCTCCGGAGAAGGGCGGCATATAAATCTAATTAAAAATATATATATATCCTTCCCCTCTCTTTTTCGTCTTTTGACATGACACTTAGCAATTGGGTTGCTAAATGAGGTCTATTTGTACTATCAATTTGAAAAGAAAAGTAGTATGAGTATGAGGTAAAGGATAAAAAATGTATAACACTGTCTATTTTATACATTTGTCTATCTCTATATGCAGATCCCCATCTGTCTATCCCTATATGCAGTGGTGGGATTCAGCCAGTTCGCACCACTTCGGGAGAACCAGTTGTTAACTTTCTGAACAGTTTGGTGAACTGGTTGTTGGAAGAAATCATTAGGGCAGAGAACCGGTTGTTAAATTACTTGAATCCCACCATTGCCTATATGGATATAAAGCTGTTCAGCTCCTAGTAAAATGAGACTGACATCCCACTCAACAACAGACCTACCTGGCCTGAAGCACACTCGGTTCCATCCAAAGGCGGCCCTTTCTTTGTTTTACAGAAATAAGGATTGTCTGGATGGCTGCACCACAGCTGTTTGCAAGGGTCAAAAGTTCTGAACTGAAAAGGAGAAAGACCATATAAAGCTTATAGCTCTTTCTCCATTTAAGGCAAGTGCATTTTGCTTTGAACAATATTATATCCTTTAATTTAGTGCAGTTTAAGCTCTACATTATTACAGGGTTTTTTAAAAAGAAATGGTGTGCATCCACTAAAGAATAATCTCATAAATTAAGGATTTATTAAAGTTATCTGTTGTCTGCTATTTGCATAACTCCTGATCCAATAGGTTTGAGATAACATTCAGTTTGAAGAGTTCAGCATAGATTTTTTCCAACCACATTTCCCTCATTCAAAGTAAGATCTTATTTCTTCATCTCAAAAACTCATGACTTCTCCAGTGAGCTCAACTCCTGGTGACTTCAAACATATTCTCCTATATGGTGTGTCATGGCCTTTTTAAAGGATTTTTTTAAAGCTATTATTTCCTGATATAGCAGGGGGGTAGAATAGGAGAGTGGCTAAATATATCATGACATTATAATCATTTAAAAAACACAAGTTAGGAACCTGACAGACAGAATTTGCATTCTGATGTCATTGTGCACATATTGTCACTTTGGTGTGCCTTTTCTATGTTGCAGATTCTTATAAGACTCATCTCACTCACATCTTTTTTCTAAGTATAACCCTCAAAAACATTATTTTATTTTGTTTATTTTGTTTCTTTGTTTAAATTATTTTAACTTGCAGTTTTATGGGTAGAAAATAACAGCTCATTCCATAAATCAGATTTTCACTGATTTAGTTTACCTATATCTACATCTAATCAAGGAGAGAAGCAACTTAGAACTATGGAGAAATTTCCTGACAGAATAATTCGAATCTCCCCAGGCTCAAGGTTGACTCAGCTTTCCATCCTTTCTAAGGTAGGTAAATTGAGGACCCAGTTTGTGGGGGCAATAAGCTGACTTTGTATAAAATATACAATAGTATGAAGGCTATTGCTTAACGCAAGCTACCCTGAGTCTTCAGAGAAGAGCGGCATATAAATCAAATTTTTTAAAAAAATTAATCAGTGGAACAACTTGCCTCCAGAAGTTATGAATGCTTCAACACTGAAAGTTTTTTAAGAAGATGTTGGATAACCATTTGCCTGAAGTGGTGTAGGGTTTCCCGCCTAAGCAGGGGGTTGGACTAGAAGACCTCCAACGTCCCTTCCAACTCTGTTATTATATATATATATATTACATATATTTGAGGAACTGCCACACAGAAGAGGGAGTCAAGCTATTCTCCAAAGCACCTGAAGGCAGGACAAAAAATTATGGATGGAACCTAATCAAGGAGAGAAGCAGCCTAGAACTAAGGAGAAATTTCCTAAGTGAGAACAATTAATTAGTGTATTGGCTTGCCTTCAGAAGTTGTGGATGCTTAACCACTGGAGGCTTTTAAGGAGAGACTGGACAGCCAGTTGTCTGAAATAGGAATAGGTCTCCTGCTTGAACAGGAGGCTGCTTGGATTAGAAGTCCTCTAAGGTCCCTTCCAACTCTATCGTTCTACATTCTGTGCATAAGCTTCCCATCACACTATCTTGAAAAGCTACTCCAGAGGCTGAAGGGATTCTGTGGAACTGAATGGAATAGGTCATCAGCAGCTGCAGGATATGGCAACTGGACAAATCTAAGGCAAAACCACCAGTGGGTTGAAGCCAACATGTGATTCATTAAGAAAAGAAACCTTAGGAATTAACAGAAGGAAGAAGAAAAGGTCCCTCAACAACAACAACAACAACAGCATTTCCATACTCACAGCTGTGCATGTTTTGTATCCCACACCAAAGTCAAAGCGGCATTGCTCATCCATAGTGTAATCAATTCCTGGTAATTCTGGGAGTCTGGGCCAGTCCTGCATAAAAGGGTCATCTAAGAGGCAATCGTAAGAACTACAGCACAAAAAAAAAAACAAAACAAAACCCAGAGATTGTGCATCAGAGATTAAATATTCCCTGTAGATCCATTCAGCTGCTCCAAAAATCCTGGCACTCTTTAAGTTTCCATTTTTTTCCAGATCAGAAATTTATTTCACCCTATTTCTGCATTAGATTGTATATACTTTCTTCTTATCTGCAAGAAACTCCATACCTATGCATTGTATGCATGCTCTAGCCATATTTCTATGGGCATATTTCCCCCCAATATTCTTAAATACCTATACATTATCTGAATTGCAAACTACATCACAACTTTAATGAAGCACATGCATCAAAGACAAATTCCTATTTAGACCCGCTCCAGTCCGGCTTCAGGTCTGGATACAGCACCGAAACGGCATTGGTCGCGTTGGTGGATGATCTCTGGAGGGCCCGGGGTAGGGGGTACTCCTCTATCCTGGTGCTGTTAGACCTCTCAGCGGCTTTTGATACCATCGACCATGGTATCATGTTGCGCCGGTTGGAGGGACTGGGGGTGGGGGGCACCGTTTTACGGTGGTTCTCCTCCTACCTCTCCGACCGGTCGCAATCTGTGTTGACAGGGGGGCAGCGGTCGACCCCGAGGCGCCTAGTGTGTGGGGTGCCGCAAGGGTCGGTCCTCTCGCCCCTCCTGTTCAACATTTATGTAAAGCCGCTGGGTGAGATCATCCGTGGTTTTGGGGTGGAGTTCCACCAGTACGCTGACGATACTCAGCTGTACATCTCCACCCCAGACCACCCCAACGATGCCGTGGAAGTGATGTCCCAGTGCCTTGAAGCCGTGTGGGTCTGGATGGGGAGAAACAGGCTTCGACTCAACCCCTCCAAGACCGAGTGGCTGTGGCTGCCGGCGTCCCGATTTAGCCAGCTGACACCATCGCTGGTCATTGGGGACGAATCATTGGCCCCCACGGAAAGGGTGCGCAACTTGGGCGTCCTCCTGGACCCACGGCTGTCCTTAGAGGATCACAGCTGTGGCCAGGGGGGCTTTCTATCAGGTTCGCCTGATATGCCAGTTGCGGCCCTTTCTAGATCGGGACTCCCTACGCACAGTCACTCAGGCACTCGTCACCTCTCGCCTGGACTACTGCAATGCTCTCTACATGGGGCTCCCCTTGGGGTGCACCCGGAGGCTCCAACTGGTACAGAATGCGGCCGTGCGGGGGATTATGGGAGCGTCGGGGCGCTCCCATGTTACACCTCTCCTGCGCGAGCTGCATTGGTTGCCGGTGGAGTTCCGGGTGAGTTTCAAGGTGTTGGTAATGACCTTTAAAGCGCTCCATGGCTTAGGACCAGGGTACTTATGGGACCGCCTTCTGCCACCAATTGCCTCCCACCGGCCGGTTCACTCTCACAGAGAGGGCCTCCTCAGGGTGCCGTCAGCCAGACAATGCCGGCTGGCGACCCCCAGGGGGAGAGCCTTCTCTGTGGCAGCCCCTACCCTCTGGAATGATCTTCCTCCAGAATTGAGAATTATCTCCGACCTCCGGACGTTTCGTCGGGCCCTGAAAACGCATCTTTTTCAACTTGCCGGCTTAGCCTGATCCCTGCTGAATTTTTAGAATTTTTAAAATTTTTAATGTTTGTAGAGTTGCTGCATTTTAATATTTATTTTGTTTTTAATTCTCAGCCTAACGTATATGTGTTTTAAATTTTTAACTTTTATGTATTGAATTTTTATTCGGCTGTTCACCGCCCTGAGTCCATAAGGAGAAGGGCGGTATATAAATCTAAATAATAATAATAATAATAATAATAATAATAATAATAATAATAATCATCATCATCATCATCATCATCATCATCATCACACTTGGCCAATAAAGAATTCTAATTAATTGTAATCTAATCTAATCTAAAAAAAATTGCTTCCTAATTAGTCAACTGACACAAAAACAAGCTTTGGATTAAGTGGTATTTTTCTCCAAGCCCAATATTCAAGCTGTTTAGTATTTTGTATCAGATTTTGTCATCCTAATGGTTCTGTAAATTAGCAAATGCCTTTTTCTTTCAACTGTATTCTTTCTACCCATTAATTTATCCTATACAAAATGAAACAGAACTATTTCAAAGCAGCAAAGAAGAAGTTAAACTTACTGTATGAGAGATTCTTGGTGCTCTCTAAGCTTGGTTGTTTTCTTGCCCATGTTTGACTACCGAAAATAGATTCCCCAGTAGCATGTTACCTAGTTTGGGTAATAAAAAGTCTGCAAAAAACAACTAAGCTCAGAGAGCACCAAGGACCCCTCATTTCAACTCTGAGCTACAAATATTCTCCTTTAACTTACTGTATATAACGGTTCAACTCCTGTTTGCTACATCGGGACCAGTGATAACGGTGAAATGCAGCCTGCACCAGTGGTGCCATAATACTGCCCATGCCAGTCTCATCAGCACATTGGTTACCTTGGCCATCGTGTTCCATACCTAATCTGTTAAAAAAAAACAAAAAACTGGTACAGTATTTCCTGAAGTCTATGAAGCACTAAATCATGAAACGGTGCCAGCGTTCTGAATACCGCTGAGTATCCCAACATGTTCACTACCATGTGGCCTGAACTGCATACAACTGTTTTTGCTATTAATATAACCAGATCTGCTTCACTCATTAAAAGAGATGAAATGGGCCTACCTCACCAAGGACATGTCAGTCAATAACATGAGAACAAGTAAGTTGGTATCATCTACATCAGGGGCGTCAAATTCAATTTCACTGAGGGCCACATCAGGGTTGTGTTTGACCTCGGGGAGCTGGGGTGGCCATGGCCAGCTCAACATCACTTGTGTTAGGGGGCGACTTTGGCGGCCCGAGTGATCTGCCAGCGAAAACAGGCTCCCGAGCTCGATTTCTGGCTGTGATGGCCTCCTGCAACCCTCTGCCAGGGAAAACAAAGCCTAAGCTCCATTTTCACTGGCAGAGGCACCGTGGACCGGTCCTTCGCTGTTTCCAAGGCGGCCGCACGGGCCAAATTTAAGTACCCTGTGGGCTGAATCTGGCTCCCAGGCCGTGAGTTTGACACCTCTGATCTACATATTAAGGAAGAGTTGATACAACATGAAGACATTTTTCCCCAATCTGTTGCCCTCCAGATAGCGAATACAGGTAATCCTCGACTTACAACAGTTCATTTAGTGACTTTTCAAAGTTACGGCACTGAAAAAAATGACTTATGACCATTTTTCACACTTACAACCATTGCAGCATCCCCATGGTCACGTGATCAAAATTCAGTTGCTTGGCAAGTGGTTCATATTTTTGACGGTTGCAGTGTCCCGAGGTCATGTGATCAGCTTTTGCAACATTCTGACAAGCCAAATCAATGGGGACACCAGTTTCACTTAACAGCCATGTTATTAACTTAACAAATGCAATGATTCACTTTACAACTATGGCAAGAAAAGTCATAAAATGGGACAAACTCACTTAACAAATGTTTCACTTAGCAACATAAATGTTGGGCTCAATTGTGGTCGTAACACGAGGACTACCTGTACACTGAACTGTGGATGATGCCTACTGAAAGATTTTTCACCCAATGAAAGCCAAAAATTCATGCTCATCCTCTGAGAATGTTCTCCCAGGTATGAGTTCCATAATCAAAGTTCGACAGCTGAGTTTTCAAACCATCACAGTCAATGTATTACAGGCTGTGCAAGTCCTATGAGATCACCAATGTTAAATTTCCCTTACTTGATTTCAGAGCCCTGGGAGAAATTGCTTGGGCAGGGGTCAAGTCAAGTCAACGTTTTCTAAACACACCTGAGAGTGCACACTTAATAGCTTTTTACACAGCTTTGCATGGAAAGGAAAGTTTAAGTGTTATGGTTGACAGCCAGAAGTTGACCTCAAGAGTTACATATTTTTGAACAAGGTCCTGCTGTTAAAGTCCTTTATTAATCTGGAAAATTTTAAGAGAAGCTGGAGCTGGAGACATCCTGTGTTCTATCACAGCTCACTCAAAGAAGCAACAACCCACAACAAAGACACTGGACAACTAAAGAACCACCTTCACCAGTAACTTACACGTGTCCTGTCTCATGAGCAACTACAAAGGCTGAAGAAAATCCATCTTCATGGTTAAGAGTACAGCTACGCAGAGGGTGGCACATGCCAGTGACAGGAGCATAACCTGAAATAAGATGAAGGGATAAAACAAAGAACAAAGTAGAAAGTCAAAAGGGGAAGGAGAGAGAGAGAGAAAAAATGAAAAAGAACATATCAGAAAAAAAGAACCTCATGCTGGAACTGTTTTAATCATATTTCACACTCAACTCTCCTCTGGGAGAAATATATGTCTCAGAGCTACATAGCCAGATAAAAGGAATAAAAGGAACATATAAGATTGTTCCACATATTTCATAAAAGCAGTTATGCTTTGAACCATTAATCAAATGATAAATGGCTTAAATCTATACATGCTTATACTGTATCATTTCTCTCCCCCAAAATTTGATCTAATAGCAAGAAAAATATCAAACCCCCTCCTGCCTCTAAGTTTTACTCTTAAATTACCCAAAATTAAGTATTTTGACCTTCCAAGGGCTTGTTGCCACTTTGGATTCTGGAGCCCCAGGCAGAAAGCAAAAAGCAGAAAGTTCCTTGGTTCTTTTATGGACCAGCATGTATGGTTGTGAGCTACATTCAGGTTGATGAGTCATAAGCTGTGTAAGCTTACAGTAGGAAAAAAAATGGCCTATTAGCAAGGATAGTGTACGTGCAAATGACTTTTGTATCTATCTCTTCGCATTTTCACACAGGCAGAAAAAGAAATAAATATTCTATGCCAATGTTTCTATATTACTCATCCCACGTCTGATTTTTTTTTTCTTGAGATGTTTAACATCACAAAATAGCATTTCCCAGTTTGGTGATTCCAAATATGTTGATTATGTTGGTTTGAGAACTGTTAGACTAGAGTGCAGTATATTTGGTATGAGATTTGGACTTAAGAGGTCAATAGAATTTGTAGCATTATGATATAAGACTTGATTTGAATCTATTTACTATGACTGTATTACTATTATTCTTCTCATTCTTCCTATTACCTATCTCCTTTTCTACTTATGACTATAACCTTGTTTGCTTGTATCTTTACGATTTATATTGTTTTATTTAGTTTCCCACTATGATTTTGATTGCTTATTTAGTATCCTAGGACTATCACTGTGTTGTATCTTATGATTCATGATGAATGTATTTATAATGACTATAATAATTTATCATTTATAACTTTTATGTACACTGAGAGCTTGTGCACCAAACACAAATTCCTTGTGTGTCCAGTCACACTTGGCCAATAAAGAATAAAGAATTCTATTAAATATGCATGAAATCTTCATGTGCAATGTTGCAACTGTAACAGGGTCATTATATACTGCATTAAACTCAAATATATACAACAGGTAGTATTGCATTGCAATTGTGACTGGTCGCTTTTTTAAAAGAATCAAATAGCTGTAATGACAGATGACTTTTTTCCAAATCCTATCTGCAATTGGTTGATCTACAATCTACAACTTATGACTGGAAATAGGTAGTAGATCTCAGAGCTCTGGGTTTTTTTAAAAAAAAAATAGGACCCATCAATCTAAAGCAAAACTTAGAAACACCTGTTCTGTAACACCGCAATATTAAAAACAATGTCTATAATTCAGAAAATTAGACACAACCTATGGTTTTGGTTATTCCCTTTATTAGATACTCCATTACTCTAATCTGAATCTTGAATGTTTGTAGAGGCAAAAAAATCTTGAGAACAGCATGTGGAAAATGCTGGTAGAACTGATGGCAGAAGATACAATGAATGCCATTAAGGAAGAGGCATATGCCAAAGGACTGCCAAGTATCTTCTTTGGTGAAGGATTTGGTGAATTGTCAAGAGGGTAGAAAAGACTGAATTTCTTATTAAATTATCCTGCTTTTCATTTCCAAGAACAAAACGGCAAATGTGTTACACGTTACAGTCCTCATTTTTTCCATGATGTAATGTTAATAGCCTTCACCATTCAGGCAATATTTTAAAATATGACTGCCATTTGTTCTCTGTTCTGTTCCTCCCTCAAGGCAATTAAGATAATCGCTACAAAGTCAATGTACATGAACAATCTGTACTGTGAAAAGTCTGCACTTCCAGAATTCTCAACCAACAGACCCAATACACTAAGTGATAGTAAACAGTGGAAGGCTCTGGCTGGAGTTTAACAAAATTAATTGAAAGGAGATGGTAAGGAAATATATATTTTCTTCTCCATATAATAAACGATTGTATTATACACCATCCCAAGCACTACATTCTGCATAACAGAGGTCTCCATCTTTTTGCAAATGGAGTCGGAAAGTCAGACATCATTGTCAATGAATGTCCCTCTGCTGAATCCAAATATTGCAAAGTTGCTGCATTTTTTGAAAATATTTGCAAATAGCTCTTATCCCCTTTGTTCTTTGAAATTTGTAACAAGAAGAGCTTATTGCACAGACCTCCCATAAAAGAGTACAGAAAAAAGGAACTGCTCGTATTAAAACAAATATGACCATGCTGAAATTTTATAAGTTAAATGGGTACCTCCTCCCTGCCCACCACTCTGCCCACCGCCTGCCCTGCTCTCACCTCCCACTTGTTCACACACACACAGCCCCGTCTCTCCATTCGGGCACTTGCATCAAGTTGTCCCCACAGCAACTTGCTCATGTTGAGTTGTTCAGAAACAACCTGATGGTAGTCAGTTGGCAGAGGGGACTTGGCAGTGGTAAAGGGGCCGCTCCCAACTGGTCGCCCCCAGCCAGCCATGCTGAGTTGTCCTACATGGTTTAACCATCTTATGGAAAGCACAATTTATCCAGTGACACGGTTTTTTTAGCGGAATCCACAGGGGAGAATCCAAAAAGTAAAGATGCAACCATTGAAGCCCCCCTCTCCTTTTTAATGGGCAAGGAATTGGTCATATGTTAGGTGCAATGCACATTAAAGTGGTTCATCTGATAGGCATTGCTTTGGGAAGAGGAAAGGAAAGTATAACCTGCAAAGAATGTCTTGTTTTGGGAGAACTGAAAAGGTAACAACAGAACAAATGCTAAGGATTTTTTTTTCAAAGGCCACACCTCTTTTGCTTACATCAAAAACATTAGCCAAACATGAATGCATTTTTTAGGCCAAGACTCACTTCCTTTGCAGTGCCAAACAACTTCTGTCCAAATAAAACCATTAAACATACAATTGCAAATGCAGAATAGGAAGACAGGACCTTCTATTCCACCACATTGTCACAGAGCATTTTAAGTGTAGCTGACTAGAATGAAGGTCCCATTGGCTTAAAAAGAGGGCTTTCTTCTTGAATGGTCTGCAGAAAAATAATCAGTTAGAATAGGCCTAATCTGAAACTGTATAAATGCTGCAGTCCAAATAATAAGAGGCTAAACACTTGATGATGCTATTATATGAATGGAACTCAAATTTGCTGGTGTTGGATTTTTGTTTCCTGTTCTTAATGCATTATTATAATTTGTTAGGAAAGCAACATCAGCTTCTTATTTGGAATTACTGAACTTAGTCTGACATAACCTATGATTAATCAAACCACACCAATTCTAATAAAAATCATATAAATTTCGGGCACATTGCAGATGGTTGGGCTAGATGTTTCTTGTAGTCCCTTCAAACTCTGTAATTCTATGATTTTACAAAACTTGGTTTTTACCACCTGTCTGAAAAATCGGAGTACTTCTAAAAGAGTTAGGAGGAATTATTAAGCATACAGAAGCAACAGCACAGGACCGTTAGGTTCTTTTTGGTAAAAATTGGTGTGAATCTAAACAGGCGATTTCCCCCTTTTTTGCTTCAGAAACCACAATTGTATAAACATCACAAGAAGGCAAAATATACCGATGTCTGCAGACTGTTCTTAAATTGAAACCCAAATTTAATTGTCTTTTGCAAAACTTTTAGAATCCTGATGGAAAGCCACCAAGAAATAGCAGAACTGTGGATCAGACTGGAAAATAAAAAATTGAAAACTCCTTGAAGAAGGTAATAGTAAGTCGGTTGTTGTTCAGAAGGTAAAGTGAATGAATGCAAGTAGTCACCAATTTGGCTTTAAAACTTTAAAACTTTTATGTACTCACTACTACAAAGGCCTGGATCAAATAAAAGGGCCTCTCCGGTGGTATCCACCAAACTGCACATATCTGATTGAGGTAAATACAGTACCTTGCATACCTGCAGGACCAAAATCTTGCCTGGTGAGGAATACGGCATGATCATGATATTCAGAATGTGCAGGATCTGATCGCTGTTGAGAATGAGCCCAGCGACACACCTGCTCCAGGCTTCGAGAGGGGTTCCCTCGCTCTATTAAAGTGATGGACTGAAGGAAGTAAGACAAGGTTAAGTCAGCATCTCTACATGGCTTGACCTGAAGGGCTGCCTTCTCCAACCAAAATCAACCCAACTGATTTGTCCTAGAAAAGACCACCGTAAGTCTCCCATTTCCACTTCTCTGTCATATCACTTACGTTGAAGAATAGCTTCCAACTAAAATGTTTGCCTTTTTGGAAACATTTGAAAACAGACTGTACCAAAAGGCCTATGGTAATGCACAAGGTTAGAAGCAGGAATATCACTAGTGAAGGATCAACAAAAATCAAAATGGCAGCCACCACAAGGCAATCAAATGATGGATTGCATGGTTATGGCCCACCTTGATTTTTTTTTTTACCCCTCTCCGCAGACACCCTAACTAGGAGGGATAAATCAATCACAGCCTTTGGATTTTACACTTCTAGAAATATGTTACTTTCATTTTATATCATAGTTAATTCCTATGTTTTATCACCACCAAGAACCTTGGGGATTGAGGATGGTAATAAATCTAATAAATATATTAAAAAGATTCTGTCAGATGAAACAGAACCTTTTGGCCACCATTAAATCCTTTACTGGCCAAGAAAAGGTGTTTGATCTTTCACCTTCATTAAGAGTCTTTGGTTTTCTCAGTCTTTTTCCAATATGTATTCTACATTCAAGCAAGAATGTCCTTTAAAAATAGAAAACAAAACTCTGGGCAGCATTTGGAAGACTAATTCCATCTCCAGTATCCTGTGATTACACATAGCCACTAAGGCTATGTCTTTTTTGTTTTTAACACATCCCTTTTTTCTTATTTTTGGGCATCATTTCACTTAGAGGATGATGGGCAAGTACCATTTATTTATGGCAGCGGAAATGTTTGTATTACATCACTTTAAAAAACAGCTGTTACAGGAGAGAGAAAAGGGGGAAAGAAAACACTATTCCTTCACCACTATAAACTTCTTCTTTAAAAATCTTTATTTCTTTCTAAATCATAAGCAAACATTGAAATTAAATATGTGGGCAAGAGTGACACTGTGTATATTTTACCTGTCTGTATCCCACCATGATCATTCTAACAAGGACAATGTTTATGTGGACTCCCAGGGATTCATCATGGTAAATTTCATTTACCTAAAGCAAAAGAAAACACGTAAGAAACCCACAAATTACCATTATTTTTGCAAAATCTTTTGGATGTGAAAGATTCCCCTCACCTCATTTGGCCACACATTAACCCTGTGATTCTTACTCTCAATATCAGTTCCAGCATCAGGTTAGAAACTGGGAGACTGTGAGCTCTAGTCCTTTGTGCCTTAAGCACAAAGCCAGTTGGGTGACCTTGGGCCAGTCACTCTCTCTCAGCCCTAGGAAGGAGGCAATGGCAAACCACTTCCAAAAACATCACCAAGAAAACTGCAAGGACTTGATCCTCTCTATCCAAAATGTGAGCTTTGGTGTCTTCAAAAGAGTGACTTTTTTTGTCCACATTTTGGACAGAGGATCATTGATTTGAATGAGGGGTAAAAGAGTCCATCTATGTTAGAATTGAATAGCTCTTCCTCAACAGAGGGGATGACTACAACAACACCTATTTCCTTTCTACAACACAGTTCTTTCAACAGTTCCAAGGAAATCCCACAACCTTTTGTATTCTGATTCAGGTGACCCTGAGGGCACAGATAAACCTCCAAGTGGCCTCAACAACTCTCAGAGAGAGTACTAATGACCAGATGACTGCAAAAAATATGATCCGTTTAGTTCCACACACACATACACACACACACACACCATCCAGTCAGAGGTGATATTCAGCCAGTTCGGACTGGTTCTAGCGAAGCAGTAGCGATAATTTTGAGTAGCTTGGAGAATTGGCAAATACCACTTCTGGCTGGCCCTGCCCTCCCGCTCCTGCCATTCCCTGTCCTATATTCCCTTGTTTTTTAGTTCAACTGATTCGCACAGCAGGGCAGATTGCCATGCCTCAGCTGACCTAAACAACAGCTCAGTTCACCAGCGTTGACACCGAGGGCGGTCTTTGACGCTGGCACCGAGCACACACAAGGCACGCTCTCATAGAACCGGTAGGAAAAGATTTGGAATCCCACCAATGCATTCAGTCACAACTGATGAAGCTTCCTGGATGAGAAATGAAACATCTTCTTCTTCCTCAGGGAAAAAAAACAGTCCAGTTGCCTTTTGAGAAAGCACCTTTGAGACAACTATGACCTAGATGCCTGAGAATCTCCATAGACATTTAACTCTGAAATACTAGCACAACCCCCGCCATCTTAATTAACTTGTTTAATTAGATAAACATTTCTACAATCCTGCAAAGAAAGTCTCAGAACAATGTTAATCTTTCACATACAACCAAATCACACACAACTATCAATTTAGATTAGCAGCTGAATTCTCAACAAAGAGTGATCTTTCTCACTTCAGAACTTCTTCCTTTATTCCTTTTTTTAAAAATTTGGCAGGTCATTGACTGAACAAACAGCTTTTTTTTCCTTCTTTCATCTATTGAAACATTTAATGACATAGCAACAGTTTACACAAAACATTCAAAGCGCAACACCACATGTATAAATATGTTTGTTTTTCAAAATGTCATTGGAGATTATTAACATTTCTTCTCTCCTATTTTGTCAGGTGCTAAGGAAACCTTTTTTCTTTACAATAAACAGATCAGCCTTGATAAATAAAATGTACAAATTAGGAGAGAGAAAAACAGGTGACATATCATAAAAAAGAACTTAGTCCATGCAGATTCCCTATGGTGAGTTCATTAGCCATGAACTTCCTGCGAAAATTTTGCAAATGAAATGGTCAAAATGTGAATGGAACTTAGCCAGCAAAAGGGGAAAAGTTCATAACTCAAACACATCTGCATCTCGGATTTTTCTGTGAGAACTTTTGTTAGACCATGAGTAACAAAACCAAGAGGTTTCTTAGGGGAGTTTGAAACAGGTCAGTAATTTCTGTGAGAAACCTTTGTAGCATCATCTAAGCCACTTAAGCTAATCTTGAAAAATTCAGCAGGACCTGGGATACCGCAGCTGTGATAAGGCGAAATTTCCAGACAGAACAATTAATCAGTAGAATTACTTGCCTCTAGAAGTTGTGGGTGCTCCAACACTGGAGAGATTTGACAACTATTTGTCTGAAATGGTATAGGGCAGAATCCCCCAGCGCTGGCTGGGGGATTCTGGGAGTTGAAGTCCACCCACCTTCAAGCTACCAAGGTTGAGAAACACTGGTATAGGGTTTCCTGCCTGAGCAGCGGGTTGGACTAGACTACAAGACCTCCAAGGTTCCGTCCGACTCCAACTGTTATTCCACATCCTAAGCTAAGCAAACAAAGATCAGTTGCTGAGCAGTAGCAGCATTGCTAAATGAACCCTTTCCTCCTTTTTTCGTACTTCGGAGCAGATTAATTGGTTGCTTGTGGATGCATCTGCTTTGAATTCAGCTGGAGATAAAGAGAAAATAGGGGGAAAAAATGTTGGCTATTAGCCCTCTGCAGGAAATACTTATGCCCTTCATCGTGCAGATAACTGGAAAGACAGAGTTACACATGTCACAAAGTCAAGTTTGCGGTGAAAGGAAAAGCTGAGTTAGAACTGAAAGAGATTTACTGCAGGAAGGGAAAAGTAATCTCACTGTTGAAACTTGTAAGTTATCAGCATTCAAAGTGCACTGACAGAAATCAAGTTCACTTCCTATTGAGGGAGCTGGATTGAGGGAGCTGGATTTTCTGGCACACTTTTCTGGCAGGCTTGACATAGCTACCTCACAAACTTCATCAGTTGATCTTCACATGCATTTATATGCTTGACTTCACCATCAGCCCCAGAGGTAGTTTTGTCTGTACACTTAGGGAGAACTCCCAAAGGTAGATACAAAGACAGTCTGGAGAAGCAATTTAGACCAATTTTGCTGAGCTTTCTGGAAGATGCAACTACCTCAATGCTTTAAAGGTAAATGTAAAGGTTCCCCTTGCACACATGTGCTAGTCGTTCCCAATTCTAAGGGGCAGTGCTCATCTCTGTTTCAAAGCCAAAGAGCCAGCTCTGTCCAAAGACGTCTCCGTGGTCATGTGGCCGGCATGATTAAACACCAAAGGCGCACGGAACACCACCTTCCCACCAAAGGTAGTCCCTATTTTTCTACTTGCATTTTTTATGTGCTTTTGAACTGCTAGGTTTGCAGAAGCTGGAACAAGTAATGGGAGCTCACTCCATTATGCAGCACTAGGGATTCAAACCACTGAACTGCCGATCTTTCGATCGACAAGCTCAGTGTCTTAGTCACTGATCCACCACATCCCCTTTTTCAATGCTTTAAGAGGTACCCAATTTTAACCAAAACATTTAAAATGCTTTGCAAAGCCCTAGGAACAAGTGAGGAACTGCAGATAACAAGGAAGTGCCCTATGACTTCTTAAAAGGCCAATATTTCATAGAAAAAGATTTTGTAAAATGAAAGCGTCTTTTTATTTTTTAAGGTAGCTTGGCGACTTTATGATGTGTGGACTTCAACTCCCAGAATGATGAATTCTTAAAGTTAAAAAAACACTGCTTTATGCCATACTATGCATTCCACACTTTTAAACTTCTTAAGTGGGATTTATTTAAAAAAAATAGAAATCTCTTTTAATTCTTTCAATTGTAATTCCACATTGGAATACTGTGAAAAATTAATGGATGTAGAAGTCTAGGTTACTGGCATCCATTCGTTCTTCTAAAAATCTTATGAGCATACTGTTAGGACTTAAAGCACAACAACTTAATCGAAGACTAAGATCATAAGAAAAGTCATTCCATTTGCAATTCCTTAATCAAAAGTTTTCATCTGACTAGCAGATATGAAGTTAGTAATACCCATACATCAAGAATCTTCAAATATTGGAATAGAAAAGTACACTATTAATTTTTCACACAAATGGCATTTACTTGCTCTGAAAATTCATTATCCCTCATCCATTAGCTCTAATTAGACCCAATTTAGATACAAGGTTTAATGTTACAACAGTATGTTGCATTTCCTGCATATCAAGGCATGCACAAGATTTGATTTTCACTAATCAAATAACGATGAACAGATTTTATTGCTGCATCAATCCCTGTGTTTGCAAAGTATCTCATTTATTCACCCTAGGTGTACACTTTCCTGAGGGAGAGCTAAAAGAAGTAATTATAAGTTTCAAGCAGCCAGTAAGGATACATATTCAAAAGGTTAAATCAAAGAGTTTCAGGGTTTGTTTTTTTTAAAAAAAGAATATAGATAAGAAGTGCAACTGTATTAAAATGCATTAACTGCATTTTCAATATGAAAATATCTACGGATGTTTTCCCTTCACAACTCCAAGGTATTTTCCAAAGCTACATTTAATAAGCTACATTTCCCAACGGTTACATCATACTGATGTAGAAGTGTACAATTGCTACAATATTTAGTATGAGAGAATGAGAACATGGGAAGAAACTTTTAGAATCTACTTCTCCCATAAATGCTTTTTTTTTTTTTTTTTTTTTGACATTCTCTGATTCTATTACTACCGGAAAATTAAAGGCTTCCTTGTTTTCTATTCCCCTTGTTTCCAAGGTCTTTTTATGCCTCAGGCTGTTTAAATAAATATCTGGCACAAAAGAAGAGCTGTCTGGGTTTGGAAGAATACCTTGGAAGGAAGAGTAACTGTTTATCCTGGAGCAGTCTTTATTGAACTCCCATTACCCCACAGTTGTTCTTAATAATAAGAGGATGTTACATTTAATTCACTTTTCACTGAGGGCAGAGGAAGATTCAACTTTGTCAAAAGCTTGATTGATGAATACCCCAGATTAAATTCTTCCCTAAGGGAATTTAGTCCACAATTGCCCCATTTGACAACCCAAATAGGAAGAAATTTAAGAGGCTATGTATTGTCAACTAATACCTGCTGCTATAATTGGATGTGCAAGAACCAGGCAGGGGTCCTCAATCTCTGCTCCATGTACTGGCACCAGTCCGCGGAATGCCAGCAACCAGCCCACGCAAATAAGTGAAACCCCACTCACAGGATGCAGGCAGCACGTAACATCACACACCCTCCTGTCTGAGGAAAAACCTTTCTCCTTGGAACCGGTCTCTGGTGCCCAAAATAGGAGCCTGGATAGCTCAGCAGACTAATGCATTGTAATTTAACTCCAGCTGTCTGCAATTAGTAAGTTCAAATCTCACCAGGCTCAAGGTTGACTCAGCCTTCCATCCTTTCTAAGGTAGGTAAATTGAGGACCAGTTTGTGGGGGCAATAGGTTGACTTTGTAAAATATACAGAAGTATGAAGGCTATTGCTTAACACATTGTAAGCCGCCCTGAGTCTCTGGAGAAGGGCAGCATATAAATCAAATTTAAAAAAAAAAAAAAAGGTTGGGGGCCCCTGCCGTAAGGAAACTTTTGTCATCTATGTAATCAAACCAAGAAAAGAAAGTTTTCCCTCACAATTTGCAAAAATTTGCAACAAAAAAAAAGTATTCCATCCTAACAGTAAAATTGGAAGTGTGATACAAATAACACGCCTCATGACTATAATGAAACTAATGAAAAGACCTATCAAATTCTATAGGTGGAGAGTACAAAATAAAAAACTTTGATCCTTCATTGACAATATGCTGACACTGTAAATCGCCTAGGGATGGCTGTAAAGCACCATGAAGCAATATATAAATCTAAGTGCTATTGCTATTGACCACTATGTCAGCCCAGTATTGGTCATCACTGTTCCTTTCCATTCCAGTATCTTGTGTCCCTTTTCCCCCCCAGACCTAGCAAACACAAAAGCTGGGTCTTTTGTCCATACCATTTGAAGCCTAATGAAATGCTCAGCTGACACAATGCTTCTCCATGGAAAAGAAGAATTTCCATATACACAGAAATTGCAGCCAATTGGAATTAGAATCCAGCTCAGGGTTTCTCAACCTCAACAACTTTAAGATGCATGGACTGCAACTCCCAGAATTCCCCTACCAGGTTGAGAATAGACATTTTCCAGAATGGCCTTTTCTTACAACGTATTTAACCAAGATATAAGGGAAAGAAGATAAGCACGTCATGCAAACTCCAAAACTAAGTTAATCAATCCCATTAATCTAGAGCAGGGCTGTCAAACTCCCGGCCCATAGGCCGGATACGTCATGTGCTGGCCATGCCCACACCCAGTTTAGCAAAGGGGGGGGGAGTCCTGATACATCACGTGATGCCATGACAATGTGAGTTTGGCACCCCTGAATTAACCTCAAGCAGATGCAATTTCATTTGGGCCAAAAGAAACATACCCCAGCTACAATAATTTATTTTCCCCATATTGAGTGAGCTACTTGCTGAAGGATTAATTGTCCCTTCTTGTCCATCAGTGATTAAAATGAAGTCATAGGGAGGCTCTGCAAAGTTCATACATATAGAAGATCCAAATGCCTTTGGTTATTCATAATATGGGAACAGAGCCAATGTAACTGATGACAAACAATGGATAAAACATATTTAACAGATAAGTGTTTAATTTGCATAATAAGTGAATGCCTATACAAGATAAAAATAATAAGAAATGCTGGGTAATTAATTGTCTCAGATAAACACAGCATTCATTAAGAAACTAAAATTTCATTTGCAAGACAACAGAATATATTCCTTATGTGCATGTTGCTTGTTTCCATCCTCAGTAAATGGATAGCTTAGCTGCCCATGACAAACTGAAACCACAAAAACCATGCTCAGCAAATGTGGAATATCATAGTGTGTCTCCATTAAAGCAAAAGAGAAGGTAACTCTGTGATCCAGTGTCTTATTTAGATGGCATGTCTGACAGTAGCGAATACCATAAAAAGTAGTGAACACTCCAGAGAGAAACTAATCTAAACATTTTTAGAGACACTGTGTAACTATAACAAAATATATAAACACTCAACAATTAGCAACACAGCATAATGATGACAAACCAAAGGAATTGCCCTATAGAATCAATGTTTTAACTTAGTAATAAAGCTGATCTTAAGATGGGAGTTCTTTAACTCCCAGAATTCTCTAACCAGCAAGGCTGACTAGGGAATTCTGGGAGTTGGTCCATCCATTTTTAAGTTGCCAAAGTTGAGAAAAACTGATCTACAGAAAGCTATTCTACGTGCCATAAATGGCAAAGCAGTAATAAAAAAAAAATCTAGCTACTTGGATATTTCCCCACGTTCTGATAGGACTCCAGATAGCCCAGCACGAATGTCTCGACCACTGTACAGTAAATAATCAGGCAACTTAATTAGTACTAAAATGTACCAGTTACAATTTTCTCTTCAAGAATATCACAAGAAGGTTTTTCCCCCACCTCCTCTAATCAGATTAAGGTGGCAGGAACCGCTAGTAGCTGCTGGAGCTAGTTCCCACCTCTCAGCTTCGTGTAGACAAACAATGTGTAAAGAGCTTTATCCTTTCATTTGTAAACACAACTGTTAGGAATGTAATACATAAGCAGGGCTGTGCCACTGTGCCTGGAATTCTGACAATGATGGGGAACTCTTTACAATAGTTCACAGAGCTGACCTAGGATGAATTTTGCTGCTGATAATATTTTCTGTTTTTTAAAATTATTGGTGGATAGTTTTTATATGCTTCTACATTGGTTTTTTATCAATCGCTTTTTTTTATCGGTTGTGAGCTGCCCAGAGCCATTTAGGTGAGATGGGCAATCATACAAATTGAATAAATATACATAAATAAATGATTAAGGGCCTGGAGCAGTGGTGAAATCTAAAATTTGTTGCTACTGGTTCTGTGGGCGTGGCTTGGTGGGGAGTATAATGTGACTGGGTGGGCGTGGCCAATTTATTTTTTTACTTTTAAAAACATTTTTTCCACAATCTCTTCAGCGAAGAGGTTGTAAAAAAAGGCTTTCAAAAGGCTCTGACGATTCCAGCTGAATTGCCTGATCGTCAGAAGGTTTTTTAAAAACCCTCTGCCGATCAAGGCAACTCAGCTTGGATCGTCAGAGCCATTTAAAAAAAAAAAGCCTCTGATGATCGTGCAGCTCAGCGGGCATGGGGTGGGCAGGGATTTTTGCTACCGGTTCTCCGAATCACCGGCCTCCATCGCTACCGGATCAGCTGATCCGGTCTGAACCGGAAGCATTTCACCCCTGGGCTGGAGACAAAAACATATGAAGAATGGTTACAGGAAATGGGTATGGGCAGTTGAAAGAAAAGAAGGACTAGGGGTGACATGATAGCAGTATTCCATTATTTGGTGTCACAAAGAAGAGGGGGTCAGCTTATTTTCCAAAGCACCCAAAGGCAAGACAAGAAACAATGGATGGAAACTAAGCAAGGAGAGAAGCAACTTAGAACTAAGGAGAAATATTTTGAAATTCCCGCAGCAAGGTCTGAACAAAGGTAGGATTAGCCTTCAGCCACAATAGGAATTGCCCAATGCCCCTTCATTGCATCAGCAGTCCAAACTTCAACCAAACTTAATTCAGATAAACATGACCCCTACATGGCCCCATGAGAGTCTGACAACAGTCAATAGAATACTTGTTCTTGCACAGGAACAGGAAGCTCAAGTGCAAAGCCCAAGGGAAGGTATAAAAACCCCTCACTCTCAATTCCATGTGGTCAGCTGCCCAGAACCCATGTGATTCTGCTTCATCATTAAACCATCTTTCCAAGCAGCCTCCATATTTTCAGTGTCTTTCTCCCAGCTTGGAACTGAACCAGATGGATATTTCTTCCAACAAGAACACTACCCAATGTTCCCACTATATAAATCTCTCATTCATATCTGCTCTTGAACAAAATCAGATAACTTGATAGTCCAAAAATTATGTTCTTGTTGGCTGGTTTTGGAAAAACTCCAATGGGTCCATTTCAGAATTGGGTTTGGTATTTCTTTGGAAAGATTGTAGATGTTGGTTCTCAGAAACAAGGTCTGTTCTTGAACAGTTTATCTCTTCACAAAGATAATCTGTAAATATTCTTTGAATGCCAAGTAGGGAGACACCCAGTTCAGCTGAAGAGAAAGATGTTCTTCTAACTGTTGCTTAATCTGCAGTTGCAATGAAAAGTTTTGTTTCAAAGCAGTACAAACACTCCTTAAATAAGGCACAACAATTATCTGATATTATAACTGATATATCAGTTATAACCTTGTCAATGTAATTATTTAAAAAAAAACTTGCTTAAATCCATACTACACGTATCTTTTCCAAATAAACCACACATCAAAGGCAACAAATTGCCATTGGGAACCCTTGAGGGAATATGAAAAACAAAATATGTTCTGTATTCACTGATGGGTTTTCCGTGAAGGTCTCACATGATTCCTTCGAAAACACATCACAACATCTAGAAATCTCAAAAAGACTTTTAAGCCTCCTTGCTATCAGTGCTATAATTTCTGCTCACCCAGGCTGCTAGTTCATGAGTTCCAGTGGTGGAATTCAAATTTTTTTACCACCGGTTCTGTGGGCATGGCTTGGTGGGCGTGGCAGGGGAAGGGTACTGCAAAATCTCCATTCCCACCCCACTCTGGGGCCAGCCAGAGGTGGTATTTGCCGGTTCTCTGAACTACTCAAAATTTCCACTACCGGTTCTCCAGAACCTGTGAGAACCTGCTGAATTTCACCCCTGATCAGTTCCTTTCTTCTTACTATCTGGCAGGAGATACTCTTGGTGCGAACTAACAGGATTAGCAATCATTTGCCGGGCCTTGGTCACATTGCACTTTGTATTTGTGGGCAAGATTGTGATAAATTCTGAACATAGTTTTTCTCCTCCCTCTGCAAAAATTCAGGTCACTTGGGTTTAAGTGTACATTCCACTAAATTATTTCCTAATTGAGGAAGAAATACCATGCAAAAGCAAAACAAAACTTAAATAAACAAAAAAACTTATGTTGTTTTCGAAAAAAGTTAATATCTAGCATTGCTTATTTCCTGTACTAATGTTAAGATTTTCAAGAACTCTTTTATTTTTCCATTTCTATCCAACAAGATTTTTAATGGATCAAGAGTGTGTTGTTATGTACAATTAAAAACACAAATAATCCAAGCAAAATAAAAATATAACAAACCAAATTTCAATAGTTGCAAGAGGCTAAATGACTCATAAGGTTTGGGTAGAATCCTAAACAATCTATGAATTATTTTCAAAATAAATATTAAAGTTAACGTCTAGCATTCCTTATTCCCTCTACTAATGTTAAGATTTTCAAGAACTATTTTATTTTTCGATTTTTATCCATCAAGATCTTTTTGTGGATCAAATCTTAGAATTAAGTTGTTATACACTATTAAAAACACAAATTATCACAGGCAAAATAAAAATATAGCAGAAACCAATTTTTAACAGTTGCAAGAGGCTAAAAGCCTCATGAGTTTAGGGTAGATTTCTAAGCAATCAACAAATAAGACTTCTCATATTATTTTCAAAATAAGTATTGAGATGTTTTTGGAAAACTTTAGTACTTTTCCAACCAATTCAACCAAAGAAAAGGAAGTATGTATTTCTGAAGGGAGGCTTAAACCATGTAACCAGGTTACAGAACACAAATATAAATGTTTACATATAAAGAGTCAAAATTCCAGATTTTGACCTTTTATAGGCAGGGTTAAATTCTTGCAAAATTACTGCTAATCATTGTATATATAGAAGCTGCATTTATGTCCCACTTGTTCTGGATCACCATTTTGCTTTCAAATCCAAAGCATCCAAAGCACTGCACAACATTAAATTAAATAGATCTTCTGACTTAATTGCTTCCTGTGGTCATTAGTAAATTGATATTCTTTGATTATTAGTAAATAACGGTCATGAGTCACTTTTTTCAGCATCGTCGTAATTTTGAATGGTCTCTAAATCAAGTCGAGGACTCTCTGTACTTGAACCAATCAAAGCAAAACCATATTTTTTAATGGGGGCTATATAACCAGCTCCTACCACATTCTGAGTTGGGGCCCCTCAGGGCTCTGTCCCCATTTATTTGGCCTTAGGCATGTTTTTCTTTAAAAGAAATCTATAACTTATTATCCTGCAGTTATTTTAGCAGCAGGAAAAAGCGAAGGCGGACTTGTCAAATTCTGGGAAAAAGCTTCTTCAGAAGCTGCCAAGCCTTGAACAAATGCCTTTTGAAACACTGCTGCCCTTTGTGTGACATAACCACTTAATGGGAATCCAGCCTAAAGACAGAACTTCTGAAAAGATCACCAGCCTTGATGGATAACTAAGTAAGGAGGGCCTGAAGCTGTGGGTGTTCCTTCACCAAGTCTGCCAGAAATTTGACAAGGTTGTGAAAAGAAAGTCTCAAAACCAGAAACAAAGCAAAAGGGAAGGAAGAGACCTGCCTCAACGCTAGCAAAGGAGATAATGGTTTGGTAAACCATTTATTTCGCACTTCAGGCAAAGGTCATGTTTTTCTTATTTTATTTTAGTTCTTTTGAGGGAGATTTTTGCCATTCCAAAAGGCCACTGAACTTCTCTTTATAGGACCGATCCTGACAGCATCCCAAATACTGGACAAACTGAAATGCTTTTCCGCACTGAGCATGAACCATGAAATGGATTTGGAAATAATGTTTTGGATTAAACCTGAACGTTTTGGGCTTTTGGGATTTTCACCCATCAGTGGGGTGGGGGGAGGAAGGGGGGGGACAGACAGCAAAAGAATAAACAGCAGAGCAGCAAAGGGAATCTTTTTCTTTGTGGAAAAGAGAAAATCCATTTATTGTTCGGATAGGATGGATAATCAAAGAAATTCAGGCTGAAGGCTAGATTTAAATGTCATCTCAAATGTGAGGTCTGCGTATATAACAGTTGTGAAATCCAATTTTTTTTTACTACCAGTTCTGTGAGATTTTGCAGTATCCTTCCCCTGTCACGCCCACCAAGCCACGCCCATCAAGCCACGCCCACAGAACCGGTAGTAAAAAAAAATTGAATTTCACCACTGGTTCCACTGGTTAATTGTTCTTACTGTTGGGAAATTTCTCCTTAGTTCTAAGTTGCTTCTCTCTTTGATTACCGATAGTTTCCTACCACTGTTTCTTGCCTTGCCTTCTGGTGCTTTGGAAAATAGGTTACCCTCTCTTCTTCGTAGCAGCCGCTCAAATATTGGAACACTGCTATCATGTCACCCCTAGTCCTTCTTTCCACTAGGCTAGACATACATATTTCCTGCAACTGTTCTTCATGTGTTTTAGCCTCCAGTCCCCTAATTATCTTTGTTGCTCTTCTCTGATCTCTTTCTAAAGTCTCAACATCTTTTTTATAATATGGTGACCAAAACTGGATGCAATATTCTATTCTTCTTTTCATTAGACTAGGCATACCCTGCTCCAAGCAGCCAGAAGGAAACAAGCTAACGCACATGCTGGTCACAAATAAGCACTGACATTCCATTACACTTGCCTCTCTGACATATGTTCATTAAAATCATCTATCTTGGCACCGTAGTGAAAGCAGCATCATTTGTTTTCATTGCTGTGTTGGGAATTCAGACTTAAAAACACTATCATGTGAAGCTGATCCAGCATTTCATTCTTTTTAGACTGCAAAAGGACAACTGCTAGGGTTGAAAACCATAAAGGCAACTCACTTGGTAAAGCAATGCAACAATAAATGCTAGGGCAGGGATGGCTAACCTTTTTGCCATTGTGTGCCAAAAGCAGGGGGAGTGCAGCGAGGTCATCCACATGTGTGCCCACACCCATAATTCAATGCGTTCCACCCCTGCGCATGCACCACCACCCCCACTTTTAGCACATGATGGTACAGTGGGCCCGGTAGTGCCGTTTTTCACCCTCCCCAGGCTCCAGAGGGTTTCTAGGAGCCCGGGGAGGGCGAAAACGGCCTTCCCCACTCCCCTGGAGGCCCTCCGGAGGCCAGAAACAGCCCATTTCCCAACTTCTGGTAGGATCGAAAGGCCCAAAAATCAGGTGGCCAGCGCACACATGTGCGCTGGAGCTAAGCTACGGCAATGCTCACATGCCCACTGATACGGCTCCGTATGCCACCTGTGGCACCCGTGCCATAGGTTCGCCATCATGGTGCTAGGGTATAACATAGCAACCATAATGAATACTCCCTACTGAACAAAACCAAAATCCCAACATTACAACCCAGTAAAAAAACATAGCAAGAAAAGCCAAAGAAATTAATCTTGAGGGTATTTCTGAAGAAACAGAGGTCCCATCAGCCAACAAAGTAGGAAGCTCAAAAGTAAAAAGATAGTAAAATTTAAAAAGAAACCAACCTACTTGGAGGTTTGTTTGAAATATCATATTGTATATATCTTTCTACATATACTTTCATATACTACATATACTACTTTCATATACTTTCATATACTTTCATATACTTTCATATACTACTTTCATATACTGCATCTACATATACTACAAGAAAAAAAATGAGGAAAAAGGTCTATGAATTCTCCTCTCCCTTGACTCCATATTTTATTGAAATCTTTAAAAATTTTAACCTTAAATAAATAATTGTGGTTTTTAACTAGGCGAGACACAATCTTGCCCAATGAATCCAATGAATGCTGTAGACAACAGCCCATCAGCTTTCATATATTTTGATATAGTTTGGAAGAAAGTCCTAGCTCTGGCCACCCATACAAGAATGACTCCATCACTCATCCCCAAAACTGCATACAATATTTATGTTATAATCCCATTTAAACATTTTAAATGCAGAAAGTTCTATGACTAAGGTTGTAACTGCTCCAAAGCATGCAAGCCTCTTTAATATCTTCCATAAAACTATCTTACAATCCTGTTATACTTCAGTGAAGTAGATCCTTTCCTCGTGAATGCTATGTTCTATAAAACATCTGCCCAATTTTTTGTGTGTATATTTTGGAGTGCCAAATAGGTATCAAATTTTTCATGCAGTAAGACCTGAAAATATGTTCTGGGCATAGTAGATGCTTTGAAGGCATCAGGGAAGGTTGCAATGTGTAATACCACATTGCTATGCTATGCTTCAAGATATTACGTTACGTACTATGACTTCATCCCTGCTACACAGATTTTTAGGAGACGCATCTGGCCTCTTATGTGGGCAATTAATGTGGAAATCTTCCATGATGCTCATACCAGGAAGGCTGTGTGATCACATTCAGTCTGTGACTATGCCCACTTCCTTTTTACTTTCCTTCCCTCCCCTTCAAGACATGAAACACAAGATGAAAGAGCCTCACTATGTTCATCAGGGTGAGGACATAATTCTGGACATGCTCCTTCCCATGGAACCGTACAACCGAATCATCCACAGCCAACAGGACCTCTATATTGTAGTCATTCTTCTTTGCATGTCGCCTCTTCCTCTCTGCTTCACCAATTTGATCTTCAATTAGATTCAGAGCTTGAGGAAGCTGACCCAAGATGAAATCTGGAATTAGAAAAGTTAAAAACAAATGACAGCATAAGAAATGGATGAAATAGGATCGCCTTAATAAGCCTGATAGTATCGTTAAAATGCATTGGTCCATAAAGCCTGCATACCATTTGTGGTATTCAGCTGGTTCTATCCAGTTCGGGCAAACCAGTAGCAGCAGCAGGAGGAGGCTCCATCCACCCACCCAGATGTAATCACGTCCTGTTTTTGACACTCTGCACATGCACGAAGGTGGCGCGTGTGAGCAAAGCAAGCATGCAGGTGCGTGCACTCATATTTGCAAACTGGTAGCAAAGGAAAGTGAATACCACCCCTGCTGCATACACAAATAAATTCAGGCATTCAAACTGAGGTTTTTATACATACATACATACACATACATACATACATACATACATATAATTCTTTATGCTAGGATTTTCCTACGTAAATCAGGATGTTTCATAGCCAAAGTTCAGTGAAATCTCATTCACTAGTTTTTTGGGCTTTCTCAAACATTATAGCAGCCATTTTGCTGTCTGTTTGAATATCTGGAAGAGACTGGGATAGATCTATTTATGGCTTAAATCCTGGTATAAAGAATAATACACATAAAGACCTACGAAAATAAAATAATAAATATTTGACAGGGCAGGGCAGAGTCAAAAAAAAAGCGGGTGTGGCTGGCTGAAGAAGGCAAATAAACCAGAAATAGATTTTTCTATCAAGGTACCTGGTCTATCACAACATGTGGGAGGGAGCATATTGCATCCCTTTATATATATATATATATATATATATATATATATATATATATATATATATATATATATATATATATATATATATATATATATATATATATATATATCAATCAAAAGGGATATATATATATATATATATATATATCAAAAGGGATGCAATATGCTCCCTCCCACATGTTGTGATAGACCAGGTACCTTGATAGAAAAACGCTTAATCTCCCCCTGGCTCAAGTTGATGAAGGGAGGAGAACTTGTGGCTCAGAGGTTAATACAACTGCCTAACATGCAGGCAGCCCAAGTTCGAATCCAAGTAAGGATATAGCCAATGGGAAGAACAAGATCTAAGCCATCAACGTTACACTACCTACTTTTACAATGTTCTACTTGCAAATATTTCTCTATTTGAAAATGGAGCAATAGAATAAATGATAACAAGACTCCAGTATTCTATCACCTAAAGATATAACCTTGGATATCTTCTACCCTTAGCATGGGATGAAAGTGCTAACTGCACATTTTCCTTATTAGCATTGCCTGTCCTCTCTTTTATTGCTCACCTGATCAAAGGATGAATTTATCTTTTTCCAAACCAATACAAAAAATTAGGAAATTGCCCAACGTAGATTTATATTTTGAAGTAGTAGATAGGAGAATTAATCTTTTTGCTCCTGCTATGATCTCAAATCAGAGAAACACCTACCATTTGCAATATTAGCACGTAGCAATAGCACTTAGACTTATATACCGCTTTACAGTGCTTTACAGCCACCTCTAAGCAGTTTACAGAATCAGCATATTGCCTCCAACAATCTGGGTCCTCATTTTACCGACCTCGGAAGGATGGAAGGCTGAGTCAACCTTGAGCCAGTCAGGATCAAACTCTTGGCAGTGAGCTGAATTAGAACTTAGAATACTACATTCTAACCACTGCACCACAAAGGCTCTTAATATTAAAAGAAGCTTCATTGAAAATTGCAAATGTGAGTGGAATGATACCAATCAGTGAGGGCAAAATCTTTTCATATTCTACCACATGGGATTGAGGCTAATGAATAAACATAAAATACTCAAGAGGTGAAAATGATCACATTTTGACCCTACAGCTTTGCTAAGCCTTAGTTTTTAGCCATGGTTTGTTGAATAAATCATAACCATCACAAAAGCTAATGTCTCTCAGCCCATTCCAATTCAAAGGGTTTTTGTGGGGAAAATAGGAGGCAGAGGCATTAGGTATGTACATTGTTTTGCCAAACAATGGTAGGGTAAACATTTTAAAACAAAGGTGGGATAAAGAGTAGCTGGATTCACACATCATATATAACAGGGATATCCAAGGCCCGGGAGCTGGAGCTGGAGCCGGAGCCGGCCTGTGAGGTGCTTAGATCTGGCCTGCAGGGCTGCACTGGAAACAGCAAAGGACTGGCCTGCAGTGTCTCTGCCAGTGAAAACGGAGCTCGGGAGGGCCACGAGGTTGCAGGACACCGTCACAGCCAAAAACAGAACTCAGGAGCCTGTTTTCACTGGCAGAACACTTGGGCCGCCACAGGCGCTCCTGATACAAGTGACATCAAGCTGGCCATGCCCACCCTGGCCCCACGAGGTCAAACACAGCCCTGATGTGGCCCTCAATGAAATTGAGTTTGACACCCCTCATATATAACTATAAATGATGCTTTTCAAACTACAGAGCCAAGTTTATGCAGCCCGCTAACTCAAAAACCAACCAAACAACACATTTCTGTCAATGCATCTTTGCTTTGAGACCTTCAAGAACAATGACGCCTTCTCTGGAGTTGATGCTATGCAGATTGAGATCAGGTATGAATTCTGTGCAGTCTCCTAAATAAGATTAATGTGCCGTTGTGTTTGTTTCCTCGGTCATACCTTTATTATGATAATCTCTGAATGCTTCTGCTCTGTCTTGTTTGATAGCTGATCTGCGGTAGACCACGTGAGCTCTCCCATCCTCTTCTTTCTCCCACTGTCCTCTCTCCAGAGGCTCAATGAAAAATTCACCATTGTCTGTTTGAATGAGACCGGCCTGGCAAACCACAGGACAAAAGAATGAAAGAAAAATAAAATATTTATAATATTATTTTCTTATTGATTAAATAAGAAATTAAATATTGGTCATTGTGGGATGCATATTATCAGAAGTTAGTTTTTCTTCTTTCTCTCTTCCCCAGCCCCAGTCCCAGGAATTTCTGCAAATTTGTCACAAATATTGTGTTTCCCTGAAAATAAGACTCTGTCTTATATTTTTTTGAACCCTGAAATAAGCACTTGGCTTTATTGCCATGTGCTCAAAAACCCAATTGGGCTTATTATCAGGGGATGTCTTATTGTGGGGAAAACAAGGTAGACACACCTTTGAATTTGCCAAAGATTTAATAATTTCTCTTGGTATTAAAGGAATACTCAAATGTTATTTTCTATCACAATTCAACAATGTGGCAGTTGTGCATTCCAATATTTTCTGGATGGAAACAAATACAGACAACACGCAGTTTGATCAAATGTCAAAAGCAAATGTCCATAGCCATATTTTGTATTAATTTATCATATTTATATAGCAGTCCATATCACTAAATGGGGTGGCGTACAACCAACCAACAGTTAAAAACAATACAACAACCATTAAAATCTATTAATAGCTGAAGTTGTAGATGTGAAAAAATTCAGGAATACAAAGCTTTAGTTCTTCAGGAACATTTAGCATCAGGAGGATATTATCAATAAATCATGAGTTAATTATCTGATTATTGGGGATTTGTGCCAATGAAATTCTTATTCTTTCTAATACAGTATGTTCTTTCCAATTTATCTATAGTGTGGATTTAAGAGCTTCAGGAACTGAAATATTCTATTTCATCTAAGTTGTACTCTGAAGTGGCTTTCTAGTTTCAGTTCATGACAGCTCTATTATTCAGGTTTTTAAAAATATGTCAGAAAAAGCATACACACTCCTTAGGCAGAAGTCACTACATGGAATAATATATTTTAAATAGAAATGTTAGAATGAATTGAAATAGCTGAAATGCAAATGGAAAATAGCTGAAATGGGAGGCAGGTCAAATCGTACATTGACTGCTAACATTTACAATGCTGACTTAAGCTGTCACTAAATCTGCTTGGTCACCAAGCTCTTTCACTACATCTGTTGGATAGGCAAAAAATTCTTTTCTAACACATAGTGGTTATATCCTGGCCCTGTTAAAACAGAAAACTCCATGGGAATCTGACACCAAAACAAGCCATATTACTATACTTGGTGACCTCCCATTTATCATTATTTATACATTTATTTATTACTTCAGCGTTGCCAGTATGTGTACAGCATTGCCAGTAGGTGTACTGTTTGCTGAGGCCCTATAGTTATTAAATGTTCGGTCTCATTTGTTTGTGTGTCTATATTACCAAAGTCGGCATTATTTATACAATAAATACTATATGCCCCTCCCCACCTGGAAAGTTTCAACTGCCACTTGCCTCACATTCCATTACCTCAGGTCAAACTGGCAGCCTTCACTGCTTCACTAGGAGCGGTCTGGGGCTCCTTACGGTACAATGCTGACTGCACAAGTCAAAAAGAGGGCTGTGAAAATATTTACAGACCCCTCGCATCCTGGACCTACACTGTGTCAACTCCTACCCTCAAAACGACGTTATAGAGCACTGCACACCAGAACAACTAGACACAAGGACAGTTTTTTCCCGAATGCCATCACTCTGCTAAACAAATAATTCCTTCAACACTGCCAAACTATTCACTAAGTCTGCATTACTATTAATCTTCTCATTGTTCCTATCACCCATCTCCTCCCACTTATGACTATAACCTTGTTGCTAGTTTCCCTATGGCTATCATTAAGTATTGTACCTTATGATTCTTGTACACTGAGAGCATATGCACCAAGACGAATTCCTTCTGTCCAATCACACTTGGCCAATAAAGAATTCTATTCTATTCTATTTTATAATATGAACACAAATAAGAGAATCTGGTTCTTTTACACATTTGGATAAGGTGACATATTCCCTTAAATATCAAGCTTTTGGCAATTGCCTCAAGCCAAAGATATCTCTTCCACACAGGGGTCTCTTGGAGCCTTTTTAAACAAGATTTATTGATATGAAAGTAACAGAGTTATAAATATTTCAGCAACTGAACTATTTCCACCTTAGACCCAACGTATTTCCCAATACTCTAGGATAGAGACTTTTCATTTCATTCCAATGGTTTTAGTCAGGCACAAAGAATCAGGATCATACATTAGAGTGCAGCATGGAAGATTTATTCAAGCCTGTAGACAAAGTTCTAATCAATCAATTGGTGCCAGATAAAGGTCAACAGAGTTCAAAAAGGCTTGAATTTGGACTGCTTGTGGCAACGTAATGACTCTAAACTGCTGATGCACTTAACTCCCTCTCCAACTCTGCCTGCTCTTCTACAGCTTTCCTGTAAACCATTGAAAAAAATAATGGTTTTCACTTATAATAGAGGAGCCTTCAGATGGCTGTTTATGAAACCATCTCCTGAATCCTTATCAATCAAGCATTACATCCAATTGATTATTTTACAAGAACATTATATGCTTCCAGTTCGGTCCGGTTCTATAGAACCGGTAGTAAAACCAGCATGAGGCTCCACTCACCCACCACGATGTCATCATGGGTGATCTGCGCATGCGCAGAAACGCATACTCCTGCTGCAAACTGGTAGTAAAGGTAAGTGGAACCCACCCCTGATGCTACTGTATTAGATCATGTAAGTGGAAAGCATCACAGCAGATCTAAGAAGCTTTATTAGTAGCATATACCTATTGCAGTTATAGTGACATCAGGATCTGTAATATGGCCATTACAGAAACATTTGCAAGCTCTTTTCTGTTGTTATTGACTAAATATTTTAATTTAACTAAACTAACTTTAACTAAGGCAAACTAATAAACTAATCCTAACCAACCTTGGAAATGAAATCCACTCACCCCAAAAATCAGAAATAGGTTGAGTGCATTCTAAGCCAGTTACCCAATCTTCTTAGCCCCTTCCCCAAACACTTGAAAGGTCATTAATTACAAACTCACATTTGGGGAATGAAACATTCAGTTCAATATCAGCACCCATCATGGTTAAGTTTATATATCAGCGAAGTCTGCTGTTATTGTCATTAAGTTAAAGCTTATTGTTGGCCACTGTGCTAAGCAGAGCTTCAGATCTGCTCAGCAAATATATATAGTATAAACATAGCATAATATATGTAAATTATTGAGAATGTTATCCTTATATCTTGCATGTAGACATTAAATGAAGAAGGCATGCATAGGGCAGTACAATATCCATATAATGTCATCTTCCCCCAGTGATGTCCTCCTAGCTAGCCCAGGTCACAGAATTATTGATTTTGCAATTAGCAAACTTAGGCCCAACACAAAACAAATGCAGTATTCAACAACAATGAAAATATAGGATACAAATTTAATAAATCAATAATACTTTGCTTATATTCCTTCTGATTATTCCAGCAAATTTCATATAAACTGTTTTATGAAATTACTTCTACTACTACTCTCATTTTCCCCTTTAATTCAAGAGCAATACAATTTCTTAAAGAAAAGAGTAGTGATAAAAAACTAACTAGAAATCTCAGACTTATGACCAAACAAGTGATCAATCAGAGCAACCAGACAAATCCTTGCTCCTTTGAAGACTTGTCATTGCATTCTGATGATTCTTTGCTATAGTCACTTCACTGAAATTAAAACTATGATCACTGTTGTATAATGGGAGAACTTTTGTTAAATATTTAATGAAAAATATTCCTCCTTACTATTTTAGCTCAGTCTTTCAACAAAGAGTGTCTAACATGGTGTTTTTGCAATGTAATAGAAATATTTACTGGATAGTGGTTAAGGCAAGTTTTTATCCAGCTGCAGATATGGTAATACAGTATTTGTGCAGACTACAATAACTTCCCATCACTATCCTTTAATCAAAATACAGTAAGTTCTCATTACGCTATAAATGGAATAAACTTTGGTGTGCCAATTGTTTTTTGTTTAAATGAGACATGCAAAAAAGAACAGCTCAGAATGTGAATTTGCCTAACTTGCCAAATGCTAAATTCTACCAGCCCAGAAAATAAAATCTTTGGTTCAAAATTTAAGCTAAGAATATTGCAAGCTCATTCAGTTCTTTACTCTTCTCTTTCTCTATGTCAGTAATTAAGGTAATTATGCTCCACTAGGCTTTTAAGATATTATTATATCCTAGAACAGTGATGGCTAACTTTTTGCCATCGCATGCCAAAAGCGGGGAGAGCACAGGGCGGTCGCCCTGGTTTTTGTGCCCACACTCATAATTCAATGCCCCCTTGCGCCCATGCCCCCACCACTTTTGGCATGCGATGGCATGGTGGGCCCAATAGGGCTGTTTTTCGCCCTCCCCAGGCTCCAGGGGCTTTCTTGGAGCCTGGGGAGGGCAAAAACAGCCTTCCCCACTGCCCCAGAGGTCCTCCAGGGGCCAGAAACAGCCCATTTCCCAACTTCCAGTGGGCCCGGAAGGCCCGAAAATTGGCTGGCACTCTGGAGCTGAACTAGGGCAACACTCGTGTGCCAACAAATATGGCATCCATGCCATAGGTTCGCCATCACGTCCTAGAGCAAGAAAGTAGAATTCCAGGAATCTCTGCATCTTGATCTGAACTAACTCTATGGGTGTTCTGCCCCAGCTCTGGATTCCCAAGGATTGTGACACACACCAACGGTCCTTATCAAAGTTATAATGTACCAAGAATAAACAAAGTCCAGCAAAGGTTGGCAGCCAGCCCAGAAAACAAAATACGATAAGACACTCACTCTTCAAAAATGCTCCATAATAATTACACGTTGTTTCCAGCAAGAAATTACTAACTGCATGTGACTTAAATAGGCTAAGGGAGTGGCCAATTATCCTCAAACCTTACTCTCAAGGAGGCCTCCTCCTCCTGAGTAGCCACTCCTGCCTTTTGGCAGCACTGCGTGCTCAAGTATTGAGGAGAGGCTCCTCCACTTCGCTCTCTCCGCTTGAAGGAGCCTCTGGAGGTTCTGAAGGCCCAGGCTGAGTCTCTGCCTCTGGCACCACATCCTCTTCAGCCTCCTCACTGTCCAATGCGAGCGCCGGCTGCGCAGGCTACTAGCACGACCCCACACCAGCCTCATTGTCGGGATCAGCCACGATCCACACAGGGGGCTGGTGGGCCACAACAATGGGATGACCTCAATCTTGAAAGCCAATTTCTTTCTGTTCCCCCTATCCTATGCAAAATCAAGGTATGGTGACTCTGGCAGTATTGATTTATTTAAATCTATATGCAGTCCCGCTTCAATTATTCTGAGTTTCTTTTTCAAGCATTCCTCAATCTCCAGGCTGTGTAATCTCTTGTCTAAATCCTTATCAGCTCTTTTATTACCTTCTCGGTGTCACTGTAAAATCCTTTACACAAGTCAATTGATTTGCTGGTGTAGGTGATCAATCATAACCTGTCATGCAGAATTATCTTCAAATGATCAATTGCATTTATCTTTCGAATAAGCAATGTACGAATGTCTAAAACATAGCCAGCACATAATTCCAAATCAAATCTCACCCTGCTATAAATCCATCCTGTATACATTTTAATCCACACATATACATGTGGTGGTGCAGTTATGAGCCACAGTGGTACAATGGTTAGAGTGTAGTACTGCAGACTACTTCTGCTGACTGTCGGCTGGCTGCAATTTGGCGGTTCAAATCTCACCAGGCTTAAGGTTGACTCAGCCTTCCATCTTTCCGAGGTGGGTAAAATGAGGACCCAAAATTGTTGGGGGCAATATGCTGACTTTGTAAACCACTTAGACAGGTCTGTAAAAGCACTGTGAAGCAGTATATAAGTCTAAGTGTTATTGCTATTTACTTAGTACTAATTACAATTATTTTGATTACCTCCACAAATCCGCCTGAGTAACTAAATGCTGTCATAATAAAACAGTTCTAAAAATAATCTTCCTAAGGAATACATTATGATATAAATTTGCTTAATTACAAGAGTTTGAACTTATTAACATTTATTCTTGGAACAGTATCTCTTTTTCATTTATATGCACACATTCAACACTGCTATCTCTTTGTACTTTTTAGTTTAATTTACTTTCTCAAGAAATAAAATAGGAGTACAGGAATGTCTATTACTGAGTCTGGGTGGCAGAAACCAAAACAGATTTCCAAATGATTGTCTTTGCTACTGGATAAATCTACCCATTAAACTCACAACTCCCACTGGATGTTGGATGTTATTCAAAAATAGCAAGTATTACAATGCCTAGCAAATGATACAACGCCTGGCCCAGCCTGCTGAGAACTTGTTTCACATGCCAATATGTTTTGCAGGCAGGCTGTTTCAGAACACAGACAGTGCTTTAAATCCATTGCATATTCCGCAGCCTTTTCTGAAATTTTTTACAACTTCAAATTCACGATTCTTTAAGATTTGCCAAACATTCCACAGCAGAATCAGAAAGTCAAAAGCTGTTTTGCTAAAGTTCTGTCCACTTTGAATTTAGGGCAGACCTTCCTGAAGAGAAATTTAGCAGCTGAGGGAAGTGGATAAATTTCCAAACCAAGGCAGCTCAAACAGGGGAATTTTGCCAACAAACTAATCTCAAAGTGACCTTCCATGCCAAATCCTCTTGATACTTGAAGATGCTATCCAAGCAAACTCTCCAGGAAGTTTTGAGTTAGCATATGACTCCCTGGAGGTTTTATCTCGAGACTTCTCCCTGAAGGGAAAGAGGAATCTGGATATTTAGTTCTAAGCAGTGATGCAACTGTGTTAGTGACAAGAAGGATTGGAAATAAACTTGTTGGAGACTTTATTGCATTAACATTTCCCTAGTAAGCTCCTTTGCTTACTTCCTAGTTTCACACGAGATGCAGGGCATTGGACTTTTTATACTTATATCATTGTTTTTAACTTGCTGTAATTCATATAAATGAGTCCCATCTTTCATTATTCTTGTCCATACAAAATGTATGTCTATAGGTAATCTGCTCATAAGTGGCAAGTAATCAGGACTTCAATCCATTGAGAATGTAGCAATACATTTATCTTTCCAATGAGCAATATCAGTCTTTTGGCTATAATTAGAACACAGACAATCCATTTATCTTGTCTGGTTGTCAAATTCCAAGTACTAGGTCTGTAGTTCAAATAGAATAGAATCTGAAAATTTTAGCTTTGGTTGCACAATAATGTTTTCATAATCCACTATTTTCTTCCAACATTTAATATAGAAATACAAAAGCGTTGCTCTCTAAGGCAAGACTTGAACTCACAGTCCTGGTTTCTAGTCTGGTGTCTTAATCACTAGACCAAATTGGTTCTCATGAACCAATTTAGCATTCAATTAAATTCAATTTTAATTTTATATTTTTAAGCTCTATTTTCATGGATGTCTAATTTAACTAATGTGCATTGTTTATGATTCACAATTCTGCTTTGATTCAATTGATCATACTTGCACCAAATTTAAGTATAGATACTGATCTCCTTCCTTCCAGTGTGCACTCCACCCCATCTCTTTTCCTTTTTTGAAGCATCTTTTTTATATTTTAAGTCTGAGAGTAGGGAATGTTCTGCTAATGCATTCCAGAACAGTACTACGTAAACTAAACTTTAGATAGAAGGAACACAAACCATCACATCTGCCATCAAACTATAAAAATGGCCATCTGAATTTTTCCACAGAAGCATGGATAAAAGCCAGTTTCTCCACAGAAGTTTACTGATCTCACAGCAATAGGATTTGCAAAAGGATGGATGTGGTGGGAGGAAAGAAGTGATCACACAAATCCCCTTTAATGTAGATCAAAGCCATCAAATGCTACTCTTAACTTTACTGCTGTTGCTACCCAGAAAATCCAGCTGACTCTTTGATTAAGTGCCAGCCCGTCCAAACTATGCTCCAGAAATCCCTACCCAATGAAAGCTAATTTAAAATTCCACATCTATATCACAGATTATTTACAACAAGTGAGATTCCTTAGGAAAATATGATAAGACCATATCTCTTGCAAGTCCTAAACAGAAATGTCATTGCTCTTGTTCATTTACAAACACAAAAATGCTTTATATGTATAAAGAAATGTGGTTTAAGGTTGTATTAGATGTGGTTGAAGATTGTATTTTAAGTATATTTACCCAGGTAGTAGGTTGTATTACTATTACCCTTCTCATCTTTGTTACTATCTTGTCTTATTGGTATCATTATTGTGATTGTTATTACTCTTTTGTTTTGCATGTACACTGAGAGCTTCTGCACTGCAGACAAATTCCTTGTGTGTCTAATCACACGTGGCCAAAGAAAGCTATTCTATTCTATTCTATTCTATTCTATTCTATTCTATTCTATTCTATTCTATTCTACTCTACTCTACTCTACTCTACTCTACTCTACTCTACTCTACTCTACTCTACTCTGGAGTCTTCTAAATCAAGAAGGCTTGGATTATCTTCTCTGTTTAATACATATTCAAAGTCACATAAGATAGTAAGCAAATTATAAAATTATTTATCCAAAATCCATTCGATCTTTAATATATCTATTTGTTCTAGTACACCATTGTATTCTACCTATCTAGTCTGCCAGAACCATTACTTCTATAGCAATTAGCTTGTTCTTAGCGGATGACATTTGATATTAGTGTAACTCTTGTCCCATGGCAAGTTGGCTGTAGTGAGTTGGCCATGGCAACTTATCACAGACCCGACTGAGGAACCATAGATGGGCTCTTTTCAAACCGTTTCAAGACTTTATCCTTTTGGTTCCATAGAAATTACAACTTCTAATTCCTAAATCAGTTTGGAAGATGTGGTCCATGGGCATATTTACATGATTAAAAAATATACAAAACATTTTTTTCATCAATACTGCAATTAACCGTTGATTGCTATCAGATCTACCTTCAAAGAGAAACTGTTTTTTGTATTTGTATTTCAGATGCAGTGTAAAGGGATGAAACTTTAAAAATGAATAAAAAAATAAATATGCAACTAAAACAACTTGCATATTTCTACCTGGCAAGTTAATGCTTGCTGTGATAAAATTACCCAACATACTTCTGGAAGATAATCAGATTTTACTTCGGCACATTGTACAAGGAATGAAGTTCCAAAATAAATGATTAGCCAATGTTAACATCCTGATGTTTAGTAAAGTCTGGACTTTACTACAGGTAAAGTCCAGACTTTACTCCCGCTTCAGGTAGTCCTTGACTTACAACAGTATTTTTAGTGATTGTACATAGTTACAGCAGCACTGAAAAATGTGACTTATGGCTGTTTTTCACAGTTACGACCTTTGCAGCATTTGCATGTGATCAAAACTGGGCAAAACTCACTTAACAAATATCTCACTTAACAACAGAAATTTTGGGCTCAATTGTGGTCATAAGTTGAGGACTACCTGTATTTCCTTTAGTCTTAAATAAGCCCCTATATTTATTAATGTAAATATATTTATACTAAAAGTTTCATTATAAGAAGTTTACAGAGAAGTAACTTCAGTACAATTTATAATGTTGGTTGCTAAATGAGAGTTGTTATGTGAATTTTGCCCCATTATACAACCTTTCTTGCCACAGTTGTTAAGTGAATCACTTGCAGTTGTTAAATTAGTAACATGGTTGCTAAGTGAATCTGGCTTTCCCACTGAGTGCTTGTCAGAGGATTTTAATTCTAGTATATAAATAAAGACTTTTGTATTTTTTTACAGTATTAGCTGTTGCATCTTTTTCCACCGTTCCCCCCTGCAATTGCTAAATGAGCCCAGGAAAAGATGCAGCTGCTTTAAAGAGCTACAGGAAGGCACTATATTTAAGTTCTCATACAGTCATTTTCCTAATTATTTTCAAAGCACTTTATAGTTATGATTTATCATACAATCAGCAGGTGTTCAGACTTGATTTGGCATTCTTTTCACCTATTTATTTATTTATTTATTTATTGGTTCAATTTATATGCCGCCCTTCTCCGGAGACTCGGGGCGGCTTACAATGCGTTAAGCAATAGCCTTCATACTTTTGTATATACCTGCTTAGTAGGGCTTTTGCCCTCCCCCTAAGCGGTGTTCTTTTTTTATACAAAGTCACCTTATTGCCCCCACAATCCGGGTCCTCATTTTACCTACCTCAGAAGGGTGGAAGGCTGAGTCAACCTTGAGCCTCGTGAGATTTGAACTCGTAGTAATTGCAGGCAGCTGGCAGCTAAGTGCTACTTAATAGCATTTTAGTCTGCTTCACCACCAAGGCTCCTATCACCTCCTGCCACCAGTGCACAGTCAGACAGATGTTCAGACTGGATTTCGCATTTTTGTCCACCCATCGACTCCTTTCCAAGGACTTGCGATATTATTATTATTTTATCCCACCTCTTTTGCATATATTTATTTCGATCAACTCAAGGCAGCAAACCTGCCTAATAACCTACTTATTTTCCACCACAATATTGTACAAACTAGATATTGCAATTACGCTGCTCCTTATGCTAATCTTATTCTGCTCTTGGAAAATAATTCAAGGTGTAATTATTTCAAAGGCTGCACATCTTTTATTAGTCCACATGTGGAATGTCTACTTGCAAAACTGACGATAAAGCGATTGTGAGCAATATAAGGAGGAGGTCTAAATGTTTTGGGGGAGAAATAGAATGGAATGGAATGGCCTTTTTTTTCTTACCAATCCATCACAATTGCTAATCGCCACTGTGGCCTCTGGCATGCCTGTGATGCCCCCTGTGAACACGCATTCCTGCTTCAAGGGTTCCTGAAAGACTTCTTGGAAATCTTCTTGCCATTCAGCCAAAGCACCAGGAGACACCAGCCTCTGGTTGGGCTTCAAGCGGAGATGGAGTTCCTTGCCCCAAACAGTAACATTGAAGAAGTACAAGGGATTCCAAGAGATGGATTTTTTCGTAGGGATGCTGCGAACCGTCCTGTGTCGAGCTGAGTGTTGTGCATGAGCTGGTGAGTCAGACACCACATGCGATAGGAACCGTCCCTGGTGATCTACACTGAAGGGCACAATCACATCATATTCACTTAGCTTTCCAGACAGGAGCAGCTCTATGGAAATAAATGCAAATAGACAAAGTTCAGCACATTCAAATGAAACAACTTTTGTGTGTGAAAAGAAGTCTTTCTTCCCACAAATATCTACAGTTGCAATTTCAGCAACATGGAAACTTTTTTCATTGGTTATAGCAAATTCTAAGAAAGCTGAGTTTTGCATGATGTCACAAAACCATATTTTGATGTTGTATGTGTGGCCATTTTACATTTTGTAGGTTGTAGGTACCCAGGAAAGGAAAAATAGAGGATTAAAATGGGTGAATTTTGCAACTCGGATACATTAATGCAAATATAGAACATTTGCAAAAATCCTATGTAACTTTTTCCCCCGTTGTTTTTTACGTCTCACTAGATAGGACAAAAAAAAAAAAAGAGAATGATATAGGCCTTTTGACTACTGAAAATACAAAACGTATTCAGCCAGGCACTGCTGCATACTTTAAAACATATTTTCACATCAAAGGCCTTTGCCAAAGTTTGTATTGTATACATTCCTGCTTTCTGAACTGAAAAAGCTCAGAAAAGTCCATTCTGTGCCATCCTCCCACCCAACAATGCATTTTGCACTTTTTTTCCCTTCACTCCACATAGATAAGTGATACACCCATACAGACATCACCACTAAATATTTTGATGCTGTATTGACTGTTGTACAAGCCTGTGAAAATGATGAAGAGGTTGTGATTTGACTCTGATCTTTCATCCTCATTCTTACAGCAGCTGGGCCTTTATACAGAAAAATATAGTCTTTAGGTTTTTGTTTTCAAGCATTCTCTCTTCTTGCTCCCATTTGTAGCTGTTATCTTTAATTTACACCAGGGTGGATTTGATTTAAATCAAGTCAATTTAAGTCATGATTTAAATTACTAGTAAAAAGGCTCGATTTAAATCAAGTCAACTTAAATCATAATTTTTAAAGAGCAACTGTCTTCTCTGTCCCACAGGGGCTCCTCCTCTCTCCTGCTGTTGACTCACCGACAGTCCCAATATTGCAGAATATACAGCCTCATGCTACATAACTAAGCTCCATTTCATGCTGAATAAATTAAATTATTAATGTATCTTAAATAGAAAACTATCTTTAGATAGATTTTTACTCCAAAAATGTTTTATTAAAATAAATTTGATAAAAATCAAAAAAGTCCGATTTAAATTTTTTAAAAATCCGATTTTTATTTTTTTAAAAAAAAAACATCAATTTTCATCCACCCTGATTTACACACACACATACACACAGGTGAAGGAGATTTGAAGTGAATAGGAACCGCTGCTTCATCTCCAGTTGCAAAACTGGAGTTATTTCCCCTTACAAACTTCAATTTGCCAAGTGAATACAGTACGTTCAACACAGCAGAAGAAAATCGTGCTGACACACACTGATGCCACTTACGACTGACACCAAGCATTCAAGTAGTTCATTCTGCAACCCCCAAGTAAAACATAATGTACAAGCTCCAAAAAGGAGAAATCCTTTGAAATGAAATAATGGTTCAGCAAGATAACAAGATAACTGAAAGATCTTGGAATACACTCCACAGCAGTCTGCAGCTTCCCATCTCAGAAAAACTATTGCTAGGGCAGATATCATGTGCCAAAAATAGATTAACAGCCTCATATCTAAATTATTTAGATATTTAAATAATACATACTAAGAATATGATCAAACAATGTCTCTCTATAAATAGAGTTCTCTTTACAAACAAGAATTCCCGATTGGTTTCCTGCAAAACTGCTGTGTATTTCATTTTGCTTTATAGCCTATTGACTTCCACATCAAAAGGACGCCACAGAGATCTCTAAAATGAGATCTACTATAATATGTAAGAAACCAACCAATCCAGCTGAAATCCATAAACCTGTCTAGTATGATCAAATGCATATTTTTTAAAAAAAAGTTTGACACTACTGAGAAAATTTGATTGACAGGAGCTGAAAAATAACAGCCAATGGTCAAATTTAAACCTGTTCTTTATTTTCATGCCTGTCGCAAGGCAGACGGTGGATTTTTAAAAGATTGGCATTGCATTCTCTCTTGTAATTGAAGAAAAATCCTGCCTTCCTTTCCAGTTTCCAAACAGGAAAGCTAAAGCAGGGCAGATCTGACTCCGCATGAAATGGGAAACTGGTGCCTAGAAATTTGGGGGCCATTTCTAAAAAAAGGCTCAAATATCACTGTAACTAGCAACATGTGGGAGACGGGGAATTGTTTCCATATCTACTGGGATTAAGGAATATCCTGCCCATCATCTGGGCAGGAGGGTTTGCCGGATCCAGAGAAAGGGGTGCACAGGTAGGGCACGATTTGTCCTTTACGCAAAAAGGCAGTTTTTTCAATGATATGTAGATGTTCCAGAGGGCAGGAGCAACAGCAGAGAAGGCCCTCCTTCTGGACCCCGCCAACTGGAATAATCGGGCTGATGGGACCCACAGCATGCTTCCTTTGCCAGCATGAGTGGTCCAGGCCAATCCCAGTGGGGTGAGAGTAACTTGGACCCATACTCAGCATTTTCAATATATGGGAGCTTTGTAAAGGTGTCAAGGAGAGATCCAACCTAGAACTAAGGAGAAATTTCCAAACAGTGAGAACAATTAATTAGTAGTGGAACAGCTTGCCTTCAAAAGTTGTAGATGCTCCATCACTAGAGGTTTTAAAGAAGAGATAGTACAACCACTTATCTGAAATGGTATAGAGCAATGATGGCTAACCTTTTTGGCACCAAGTGCTGAAATGGGAGTGCACGTGGGAAACTGGAAAAGCAGATGATTTTCTGGTTTCTGACATGAATCTGATCTTCTGATTTCTGGCGTGCATGCACATGCGAAACCAGCTGTCTGGTGTGCATGAAGCTCAACCCCACAGTCTGTCACCGAGATCAAACCAGTGCAGCCCCCTCTTCCCCAGTTGCTTCCCGGTCGGCACACTTCTTACCCCTCGGTGGCGTCTCCATGCTGCACTCTCCTCTGGCCCTCCTGGGGCAGCTCACCTCCCCAACAGCAGCTCCTCCTCCTTTTCCTGATCCAGCATCCCGGCCGGAAGTGGCAGCACAAGAACCACCACTGCCCCCTTGCAGCGGTAGGAGCAGCAGGCAGGGCGCCCAGTCGCCCAGCCAGCAAACCCTGCCCCACTGCCCCATGCGCCGAAGCTGGCCAGGCGCTCCAGACCGCAGACGTGCAGACGTGCAGATGTGCGGCGGTGCTGTGGGCTGGAGGGCTGGGGCTGCACAAGAAGCCTGCTCAGGCAGGGAGGGAGGGAAGCCCCAGTCCGCCTCTCCTGGCTGGCAGCTCTGCTCCCCTTGCTCTTGCTCCCCTTGCAGATTCCTGGCACATGCATGCACACTGGCCAGCTGGTCTTCATGTGCACATGCGTGCCAGAAACCGGAAGACCAGGTGGCCTACGCGCATGCACATACTGGAAACCAAAAGATCATCTTCCCAGCATGCGCATGCACACCAAGTGACAGCTCTTTCGGTTTCTGGTACTTCCACGCACATGAAGACCAGCTGGCCAGCATGCCAGAACCTGGAAGAGTAATGGGCAAAGGCTCCACATGCCTGGTGAGATGGCTCTGCATGCCACTTCTGGCACGCATGCCATAGGTTTGCCATCACAGGTATAGAAACTCTTGCTTGAGAAGGGGGTTGGACTAGAGCACCTCCAAGGTCACTTCCAGCTTTATTCTGATTGACTGAAAATATAAATATATGCATACTATATATACACATAAACATTTCCCATTTCTGCAATTTCAAATTTTCCAGCTTCAGCAGGTTACTTAAAGCTACTAAGATAAGCATTTGTTTGCTTTCTGGACGTTCATATTTCAAGAATAAAAATCTCTGACCATAAAATCCAGGCAAGGAAGGAAAGAAAAATTACCGGTAATTCCCATAGCGGAATAAGAAATTGTGGGTATACTCCATCACTGGAGGTTTTTAAAAAGAGACTGGAAAACCATTTGTTTGAAATGGTCTAGGGAGGTCTCCTGGACTAGAAGACCTCCAGGGTCCCTTCCAACTCTGTTATTCTATATATCCGTGAAGGCAAACCTATGGCATGCGTGCCACAGGTGGCACGCAGAGTCATATCTGTGGGCACACAAGCATTGTCCTAGCTCAGCTACAGCGTGCATGTGTGCACCGGGCAGCTGATTTTTGGGCCTTCCGGGCCCACCAGAAGTCGGGAAATGGACCGTTTCCAGCCTCCGGGATGTGTGGGGAAGGCTGTTTTCACCCTCCCCAGGCTCCAAGAAGGCTTCTGGAGTCTGGGGAGGGCAAAAAATGGGCCTAACGGGCCCACCGATAACCTTTTTGCTGTCGCATACCAAAAATTGGGAGGGGGGGGTCGGGCATGCATGTGCAGCATGGCGAGATGTGTGGGGGGGGGCTTTGAATCATGGATGTGGGTGTGCACGAGCGTGACACCACCACCACCCCCCGCTCTCCCCACTTTTGGCACACAACAGCAAAAAGGTTAGCCATCAGTGCTATATATCATTTGGAGTGCTGGGGTAACATTGGGTAGATGAGAGAAATGGATTGTTTTTCAGCTCATCTTCCTTACTATCCTGTGCAAATATATCAGGAACTGCAGATTATTTCGATGTCTGTCTGTCTGTCTGTCTGTCCGTCCATCCATCCATCCATCCATCCTCTATCTACTGTGTCTGTCTGTTTGTCTATCCATCCATCCTTCCATCCATCCATCCTCTATCTACTGTGTCTGTCTGTCTGTCTGTCTATCCATCCATCCATCCATCCTCTATCTACTGTGTCTGTCTGTCTGTCTATCCATCCATCCTCTATCTACTGTGTCTGTCTGTCTGTCTATCCATCCATCCATCCATCCATCCATCCATCCATCCATCCATCCATCCTCTATCTACTGTGTCTGGTCTGTCTGTCTATCCATCCATCCATCCAACCTCTATCTACTGTGTTGTCTGTCTGTCTATCCAACCACCCGTCCATCCATCCTCTATCTACTGTGTCTGTCTGTCTGTCACCTTTCTATATCACCTCTCTCTCTCTCTCTCTCTCTCTCTCTCTCTCTCCCTCACACACACACAGACACACACAGCCAAACTCGAACTAAAAAGCAGTAGCCGAGTTACACTCATTGACGTCTCGCCCGGGGGAAGCTAAACAAGGTTTCATTTTGCAAAGCCGCACTGCCACCCAACGGAACTCCGTCGCAGCCCGCTCCCCAAACGCTCCCCGGTTTTGCTATGAGCCTCTTTTTTTTCCCCCTCGCCTAGATTTGGACCGAGGCTCTGCTACCTGGACCAAGCCAAGCCAAGGCTGGCGCCCAATATACTATCCGTGCCAACAGACGGGCGACCCCGGCTTCTTTCCATCCCGCCTGGCTCCCCGCAGCCTCAGCCTGGCGATCCCCTTTTCTTCCTCCCTCGCCTCCCACCCCCCCCCCTTTCCTACCTTGGACTCTGCCTTGCTTGCCGGAGGCGACCCAGCACCGCATCACCCAGGAGAGCATCGCCACATAAAAGACGAGCGAATCCATCCGGGGAGGGAGGTCGCCACGCGCTCTCCGGCCGTTCCAGAGCGGGGCCAAAAATAAATAAATAAAAAAAAAAGTTGCTCCTTCCGACGCGCTGCTCCTCCAGGATGCGAAGGGAGCCCGCTGCGTTTCTTCCCTTCCTGTCTCGCCTCCCGCCGAGCCGGCTGACCACCCCCTTCAGCACAAGAAGCCCCGCGGGAGCAGGAGCCGCAGCCACTCCGCCAGCTGGTCCTCCCGGCACCGCACTGAGCCAGAGCCGGGACGCGTCCCCTTCCATGCAAGGCGAAACGGCCCTGCGGGGTGGGGAGGGGGGGGCGGAGGAGGCGCCGCTTTCCCGCTGCAAGGCTGAGGGGAGCCGCGGGGGAGGAGAAGTGAGAGGAGGGGAGGGGAGGGAGCCGGGGGGGGGGGCACTGGCGCGCGCTCCCCGACGACACGACCTCCTCCTGAGTGACAGCCAGGCCGGCAACCTGACCCGCGCGTGACGGAGCTGGTGGGCTGGGGAGACCTCCCCGCCTTCTTCCCCCTCTTCTTCCCCGGGAGCGCCGCCGAGAAAGAGGACTTTCCATTGCACGTGGCGCTTTTCAACGCGGCTTCGCCTTTGCCAATAGCCCAAGCGCCGCTTCCTGCCCGGGCCGCCGCGAAAGGGTCTCGAGAATTAACGTCGGGAGTTCCCAGAGCACCTCGGAGGCGGGAGGGAAAGAGGACGCTGCGCTCTTCCCGCGCTTTCTTTGGCGCTGTTGCCTCATGGAATAAACCCTACCTGCCCGGGTCCCGTCTGGAAAAAAGGGAGGGATTCCGACCTTCACGCACTAGTCTTCCCCAACGTTTTCCTTCAATACCCGAAATGCTTGTTTTTATTGGTTAAATTATACAGGTATTCCTCGAGCCTAACATTTCCCTGGCTAAGCAAGACTGAAAAGAATTTTTGTTTTTGTTTTCCGACCTTTCTTGCCCCCGTTGTTAAGCGAATGGGTGCAGGGGTTAAGTGAGTAATATGGCCACTTTGTCAGAAGGGGATCACGTCACCCTGGGACACAACTGTCATAAATATGTGCCAGTTGCCAAACAGCCAAATTTCGATCACGTGACGGTGAGCGTATCACAAACATGATCCCGTGACCATGAGCGTGTTACACAAATAAGTGTGATTGTGGTCATAGAATAGAATAGAATTTTTTATTGGCCAAGTGTGATTGGACACACAAGGAATTTGTCTTTGGTGCATATGCTCCCAATGTACATAAAAGAAAAGATACGTTCATCAAGAAACATAAGGTACAACGCTTAATGATAGTCATAGGGTACAAATAAGCAATCAGGAAACTATCAATATAAATCGTAAGGATACAAGCAACAAAGTTACAGTCATACAGTCATGAGTGGAAGGAGATGGGTGATGGGAACGATGAGAAGATTAATAGTAGTGCAGAGTCGCTTCAGTGCTTTTGTAACTTCGGACGGTCACGGCGCTCCATGGCTTAGGGCCAGGGTACTTACGGGACCGCCTTCTGCCGCCAATTGCCTCCCACCGGCCGGTTCGCTCCCACAGAGAAGGCCTCCTCAGGGTGCCGTCAGCCAGACAATGCCGGCTGGCGACCCCCAGGGGGAGAGCCTTCTCTGTGGCAGCACCCACCCTTTGGAATGATCTGCTTCCGGAGTTAAGAACAATCTCTGACCTCCCAACCTTTCGGCGGGCTTTAAAAACCCATCTCTTTCACTTGCCGGCCTAGCCTGATTCCTTTAGCATTTTAGAGTTGTATTTTAAATATGAAGTTAGTTTTTAAATTTTATGGCCACTTATATTATTATTTTATGAAAATTTTAACTTTTGTATGTTCGTTCTTAATTGGCTGTACACCGCCCTGAGTCCGCAAGGAGAAGGGCGGTATATAAATTCAAATAAACTAAACTAAACTAAACTAAAGTAAACGAATGGTTGTAAGTCAAGAACTAGCTCCATGTTGCCCATCTCACTGTCAAATGACTCTGGACAGTTTGCAACACCAGAAAGTCTGTAGTTAAACGTCCCTGTTTTGAGGGGGAATCGGTCCATATGTGGTTACCAAAAGAAAGACCATTCTTTGCCCAATTCTGGGTGATTTGTCCAGGGTTGGAGCCCACGTTTAATGAAACATGGAACAGGTTGGTCCAAAGAGCTCAGAAGGTTCCCATAGGAGGAGGAATGGCAGAACCTGGAGATGGAGTTAAAAGAGGAATCAGCCTAGAATCCCTACATAGCCACTAAGTCCAGCCCTTGAATTCCTTTGACTTTTTGATATAATTCCAAGCAAGTGCTCACCATTAATTGAGAAGATTCCTGTGCATAGGCTTTTTAGCAATAAATCAGTTTAATTGGATCTTCACAGGTAGACTTGGTCTTTCCCGACTGATGGTTCCTTTTTCCCAACCAGGAGATGCTGCTACAGAGAAAGCAGAATAACTGTACTTTCTCAAGTATGTCTGTCAGGGGAAGTTTTGTAACATTGAAGGGTGTGTGGAGCTGCCTAGTTTTTGGAACTGTCTTTTGCCTGAAGGTGGAGGGATGCCTGTAAGAGTTGCTCTAGTTGTGATTTGAGATAATTACTCCATTGCATATTTAGATGGTGCTCATAGCCATTAGCTGGACAGAATAACAGAAGAAGAGAGTTGGAAAGAACCTTGGAGATCTTCTAGTCCAATTCCCTGACCAGTTAGGGCACCTAGACCATCTTGACTAAGTATATAAATTTAATTAATAAATAAATAGGGATCTGGTTGGTATTAGGATGGGAAAACACCAAGAAATCTCAAAACTTTAGTCAACTAAAGAAAAAGGGGCACAGCAAACTATTATAAAACAAATCAACTCAAGGCAGCTCATCTGATCTTGGTATCTTGTATATTTTGGCAAGTATATCATGAGCATGAATATCAAATTCTTTTGTATATTTTCATAAAAGCCCCAGCTGCATGAGGCAATTACTCCTGTTGAAATACATAGTTAAGTAAGTGTGAATAGCTTATATCCCAATCCAGAAAAAATAGAGCTAAGCCAAACTTTTAAGATTTTTTTTCTCTTCTGTTTTTTTTTTTAACATCTTTTCCTTAGGGAAAAAAGACCACCTAGTAGCATTCTCTTTTTTATAGATATTCTTTTCTCCTCCAAATTCATGGAAGGGCCTCCCAATTTCTCTGGCCATAAATTTATCTACATTTCTTGAAAAATGGGCACAGCTGGCCCAAAATATTTTTCAATGAAAATCAGAGGAGCAAATGGCACTCACCCATTCAAGTCCAGTAGAATTTCACTACCACCCTCTGCCCACCATTTACCATGTGAGCCAGAAGACCCTACAAATGTGCCTTTCAACATATGCCATAAATTATTCCATTTCTAACGATCTGCTGTTTGGTAGCAACCAAAAATAGTTGAGAAGGATGCTTCATTTTTCCCTCTTATTTTGGTTGGTGCTATAGACAGGATAACTATTTAACCCAGGAATCCCCAAACAGAGCAGTATGAGCTTAGAACAAAATAATTTCTCTCAGCCTTCCTCAATCAGTATGAGAGAACTTGCTGCGGCCAACTCACTGCAGTCAACATGCTGCAGAACAATTCAACAAATACAAAACTTAAATTTTGTATTTCAAAGGAACCGTGGCCAATAATAATAAATAAAGTCAAGGCAGAAATTCAAGAGTTACAATAATTTTGATGAAAAGGTCACCAATAATAAAAGTAACAAATTATTAATACAGTTGAATTGTCCTTCAGCAATTTGTCCGAAGGCGAGTTGGCCATGGTGAGTTGGCTGTGTCTAATTGTCTTAGACAATTCTCCATCTATTGCTGGATTGTTGGACTGGAGCTCCCTTCTTAGTTCCTTGTTGATAGGCAGGGAATTATTCTGAAAATGAAGATAGGTAAAGTGCCTTCATCATTACCATTTTCAGCAACAAGTGCAACTCATGTGCTCTTCTGGGATGTGAGCAAAACAATTGCTGCCAACCATTTGTTCCAGCTTGACCAATGTAGAAACCAATTTATTATAAGCACATAAGGAACCCAGTTACTTTTCTATAGAGAACAAAAGTTCCTTGAAAACACAGCCCTGAATTTTTCCCTCAGGGAAGAGGGAGCAAGAGATTTTTCTACTTTAACAGGTATAGCTATAATGAACACATGTACCAGTATTTCTTTTAAAAAAACAATCCCACAATCCTTTTAAGCACCCTTTTCCTTGCTTTATAAAATTCTAAGATTATTGTTCTTGAGCTTGGCTTCTTTAGATAAAATTACACACAACCCTCTATTATATTATTAAACATGAAACTCAGTTAACTGAACATTCAAAAATGCATCACAAATACCATTGATTGTGCTAATGGTTGATACGGGTTGCTGCCATAGGTATCAATCAAGTACATTATATTATTATTATTATTATTATTATTATTAATTCATTAAACATGCAGACCAACTGAATATTTAAAAATGTATCACAAATATCATTTACTGATGCTGATGGTTGATATGGGTTGTTGCCAGCATCTTACGTAATATTGATGATGATGATGATGATGGTACTATAGCATCAATCAAACTAATCAAGTTTGTTATGCAAGTGATTGAAATTACAATCAAGTTGCAGTCATGTGTTTACACACATTCTTGAGAATAATCCCTATTTAACAAAGGCTGCAGTCCTGAATAACTGTACCGAGTGCAAGCACCAGTGAATTCATTGTGGCTTCTTTATGAATAAACTGACATAAAATTATTTATTCTTTAAATGTGCTTGAAATTGTTGTTTTTTGTTAGTCACGAAGTCGTGTCTGACCCATCGCGACCCCATGGACAACATTCCTCCAGGCCTTCCTGTCCTCTACCATCCCCCAGAGTCCATTTAAACTCATGCCGACTGCTTCAGTGACTCCATCCAACTACCTCATTCTCTGCCATCCCCTTCTTCTTTTGCCCTCAGTCATTCCCAGCATTAGGCTCTTTTCCAGTGAGTCCTTCCTTCTCATTAGGTGGCCAAAGTATTTGAGTTTCATCTTCAGGATCTGACCTTCTAAAAGAGCAGTCAGGGTTGATCTCCTCTAGAACTGACCGGTTTGATCGCCTTGCAATCCAAGGGACTCGCAGGAGTCTTCTTTCTCCAGCACCATAGTTCAAAGGCCTCAATTCTTTGGCTCTCAGCCTTTCTTATGGTCCAACTTTCACAGCCATACATTGCAACTGGGAAAACCATAGCCTTGACATGCTTGGAATTATGGAGATGGAAAACAGTACCTGATTCCAGGAATATTTATTTAATAAAAATAAAATCATAGATAGCTTCAGTGTCCTAAATCAGATTAGAGGTCCAGGGTTTAAAAGTTTTAATCCTAATTAGAGATGCCAGGGTTTGAATTTGGGATTTCCCACAAAGAAGGCATTGTCGGAAACGTTTTGGTTGGCTCTGTTGAAACCAAGTAGTTGTGAATTTGGGTGTGTAATGGAACCTGCAATTGGAAACGTTCCATTCTTAAATCTGGGTGCTATTGCCTTCTTTGCTTGGATTCAGTGTGCAAATTGGGGTTCTCCTGAATCAACACTTCCTGTTTGAAAAACTGGTAGCAGTTGGCAGTTTTGCAAAATTCATTCTTGTGCATCAGTTGTCCCACGTCCTGAACTGATAAGAATCCACTGCTGCTTATCAGTTCATTTGAAGAAGCTTCTTGGATAAGAAGCAAAATGTTTTCGAAGAAAACAAGAATGTCCAGTTGCCTATTTAAAAAGCACCCTTGGGTATTGGTTATTATGATTTCTCTCTACAGTATCTCTTTTTTCCTTTTTATTACTCCACCTAGAGTCATGTTTTCTGATTGGGGGAGCCCTATAAATGTTTAAATAAACAGTGTTATCTACCAGTGAGCTCCAGCTCATCTAAAATTAGTTATGCCACAGGATACTTTCAAGGAAGGAAAATGTTCTCCCTTCTGTATGACAGAAATTTTCCTTTTCATGTACAGCACAATAATGTGTGTACATCTGTTTTTGCACGATGCAAATCATGAGTAGTGAGGGATCATTGCCATATGATATTAAGTGCAAACAGTTGCATGAGGATAGTTGGAGAAGGGGTTGTTCCTGGAAGCCTAATAGGATTTTTGCAGCTCCTAAAATTATAACTACCAAAGTGAACAGTCAAAAATAAAACATGATGGAGTATCAAATCTGTTATCAATTTTTATGGGCTATAACTCTTTACAAGGAACTCTGGTTAGAATTAGGATTTTATGGAAAATTCATAATGCTTCTTTTACCTCCTGTATACCATTAGATTTGCCATAGTAAAATCTCCCAAAGTGATAGATATGTTGGACTACATCTCCTATTATTTTAGATAGCATGTTCAAAAACTCTATAGATTGCATTATAGGTAGTTCTCAACTTATGACTACCACTGGGGGCAGAATTTCCATTGCCAAGCAAGATGTGGTATATGAGTCATACCTGATTTTATAATCTTTTGTACTATGGTTGTTAAGCAAATGACAGCAGTTAAGTGAAACATGCTAGGAACATGTTAGAAAAATCTGACTTCCCACTCAACTGTGCTTGTCAGAAGCCAACTGGGAAGGTTGTGAATAATGATTACATGACCTCAGGATACTGCAACCATCATAGATAGATGCCGGTTGCTCAAGCATCCATATTTTGAACACGTGACTGTGGGGATGCTGCGGTGGTCATAAGTGTGAGGACAGGTTATAAGTCACATTTTTATTGCCATTTTAACTTTTAATAGGCACTATAGCAGCTCAGCAGTTAAAACGCTGGGCTTGTTGGTTGGAAAGGTTCGAGACCCAACTCCACATGAAGGGGTGAGCTCCCGTTCTCACTTAGCTCCTGCCAATCTAGCAAGTCAAAAGCATGCAAACGCAAGTAGATAAATACGTACCACCAGTGGGAAAGTAACAGCACTCCATGACGTTATTCCGGCTACATGACCACAGAAATATCTTTGGACAACACTGGCTCACTGGCCTTGAAACAAAGATGAGCACGGCCCCCTCAAGTCAACAATGAATATTGGAGTAAAATCCGCAGGGACGCCTTTTAACTTGGAACAGTTGATAAATAAATGGACTACTCATATAGGAGGTGTCTGGGGGGGAGAGTTTCATGGTGGAACAGAGTTTTCAAACTGAGACATTTAAAAATGGACCCATCAATCAAGCATCCAAGAGGACTGTAGGTTCACTGCAAGAAGGTCTTGTAATAATACAGAAGAAGAATAAGAATATGATGTTCCATAGATTACTAAACTACTTTCCTTCCTATGAGAGACTATAAGTATACTGTAAAACAGCTGAGGGCACTTTTGTAACATCCAAAAATTGAAATCCTACTCAAGACCACCCGGAAAGTTGCAGAACAAGAGATGTGGTTGCAAATTCGGTAATTACACTGTAATAAGAAGGAAATGCCTGTGTTTTCCCTCACTTGTGTCAATTACTAGGCAAAATGATTTATAATAAAATGACTGCAAACCAGCATTACAGATTTTCCATCCTTGAGGCAGGGATGGCACAGAGAGCCATGCCACTGACTTTATCTTTCTTGATTCAATTATAAATTAGTACTAAATGGTAAACATAACTCATGAAGAGTTTCAGAAGAAGGAAATCCACAGTTACTGGCTCTTCCTAATATGGGATCTCCTTCTGCAGCATGGGAGGCAGAAATTCAAACAACTGCCCTTCTGCTGCTATCTAGTGGTCATCTGGGCTATTGCAGCCCATGAGATGGTCCAAATCAGATCCTGATGTTTGGGGGGAAAATATCTCACACTTTGAGGGTTATAAATACAATAATAAATAATAATCTCACATTGCCTATCTCCACTCCTGCTTTATTCTGCCTCTGTCTTTCAACAAAGCTATAATATGGCAGAATTATATCTACAGTCTTTCCAAATGAAACCAGATACTGAAAAGGGGTTGAAGTTTCTCATCAAAATGAGGAGTGAAAAGCAAGTATGTTGAGTGTCTAATGGTGGTAGGCATATCAGATTAGACCATGAAATTTTCTTTTATCTTTAAGATCTTTTATGGTCATTAAAAGACTCGCCGAAAAGCTGCTAGCACTATCCCCCATGAATAAGAATTACCTCATCTCCCAAATATGCAAAGCTAGGATTATATTGGAATGGAAAATATTTATGGTTGCTCCAACAGCAGAACCAAAGAAGGGTCCCATAGCCTCTTCTTTAGACAGAAATACTACAACTGTGATGAACATTGTCATTGAGAGCAGTTATTTTCAAAATATGTTCCACGGAAGAACTTGTTAAAGGATGACCAGTTGTCAGTTGCTCTTGGGAAACCAAAGGAAGAGGATGCCCAGCTGTTTTTTGGCCTTCAATTGTCATGACCTTCTCAGAAAAATCTGGAAGTGGAGAACAAAACCAGCATAAAGTCTGTTGGATCTAATCCTGAAGACTGAGGACCTCATACAGATACCATAGCGGAGCTTGTTCCAGTTCTGTGGCTCTGGACCAGTGGTGGAATTCAATTTTTTTTACTACCAGTTCTGTGGGTGTGGCTTGGTGGGCGTGGCAGGGGAAGGATGCTGCAAAATTTCCATTCCCACCCCACTCCAGGGGAAGGATACTGCAAAATCCCCATTCCCTCCCCACTCCTGGGGGAAAGATATTGCAAAATCTCCATTCCCACCCCACTCTGGGGCCAGCCAGAGGTGGTATTTGCCAGTTCTCCAAACTACTCAAATTTCTGCTACCAGTTCTCCAGAACCTGCTCTGGACTTCTACTCTGACATAGCTCCAAGCCTTCGGTGGTACCACATTGAGAGTCAAAGAAGGAAGAAGAGGTCTTTATGAATAAGTTGAAAATCAAGAGGTACTTCCAAGTAACCTTGTATACAGTGGTGGGATTCAGCCAGTTCACACCAGTTGTTAACTTTCTGAGCACCGGTTGTTAACTTTCTGAGCAGTTTTGCAAACTGGTTGTTGGAAGAAATCATTGGGGCAGAGAACCGGTTGTTAAATTACTTGAATCCCACCCTTGTTTGTAGCATGAGTTAAGATAATTTTAACCAACTAGATATAGATGGAGATTAAGAAACCTGCTGTTACCCACCAGGTATTAAAACAACAACTACACACAGTTTTTTCTACCTTCTGAACTTTAACTCTGATTTCCTGACAACTTGTCTTGCTGCTCAGTAAAGCTAAATACACTTTTAAGAAAACCCATAAGAAGACTTTGTGAGGAAACCTGAAATAAAGTGTTCTTGTTTTAATATATAGAAGAAAGGTTCATATGAAATCCAAAGCAATTCCTCCAAATCATTTTTCAAAGCATGCACAGTTTTTCTGTTCAATCCTCTAGTTTCAAAACCCCTGCGTTGTTTAAACCCTGAGCTATTGCTTAACCACATCTTTTTCCTACTAATTCTTGTGATATGTGAGGTTAGATGATTCAATTGTGGAACATCTGCCTGTTCTTCTGTTTGAAAATTTAGTCCTGGAAAACTGAGAGGGCAACAGTCCATAAGCTGAGTTGGAACAGAATGAACTGTCCTTAGATGAGATATTTCTGATAAAACAACTGGGAAGCAAAAGGCTGGGGGGAAAAAAGCTTTGTTAAAATTTGAGGGGAATAACATCCCTGTTCTCAGTAGATTGGCCTTTACATAGTCCTTTTTTGCTGAAGATAACATCTTTGTTTTCTTTGTGACCTAGAACTGGATAACCTGGAATTCACATCCTTGTCACCTTCTACCCTGGCCTACTGTAATTCACTCTATATGGGCTGCTCTGAAAGACCATCTCAACAATTCATCTGGTGTGGTTTCCAATAATAATAAAATAATAGTATTGTCACATACTGGTTTTATTACAAGAATTTCACTGGATACTGATTTATTTGCAAATGCAATTCAAGATCCCAGATACCATCTCAAAAGTTTTATATAGTTCAGAGTCTATCTTAGAGACCAACGTTCCTAAGTAAATTCTGCCTTCTGATCTCATGAATACTGTTGGAAGAAATATCTATCTGGTTCAGTTCCAAGCCGAGAGAAAGACCCTGGAAACATGGAGGCTGCTTGGAAAGATGGTTTACTGATGAAGCAGGACCACCAAGCACATGATTCTGATGCAGCTGACCCCATGGAGTTCTGAGACTCTGAGTGGGTATACCAGAAGTCACAATTTGAGATATATATAAAAACATATAATAAACATAAAAATAATAGAATGTTATTTTAAGAGAATAAATTATAATTTCTGAAGGAAGATGAAAACATTTTAAACAGCTAATGTAGCCTTTCACGTGAGCGGCATGGTGGCCTACAGCTGAAGATGCTCAACTCCCACTCGGAAGATTGAGAGTTCAATCCTAGGTAGTGGCAGATGTTTCTGTCTCAATGTGCAAATAGAAATATTTGCTGTGAACTCCATGTAGGTATCTTGGAAAGGCATCTGGCCAGTAAACACTCAGCTCTGTCTAAGTTGCCCTGATCCCACCCTGAATCGGCTACAGGGTTGTAAAAAGAAAAAAAAATGTAGCCTTTCAGGCAATTGAAAAATGTTTGTAAAAGCCTTCTTAAAAAGTCAATATCAACGTTACACCCAGAATTGGGAAAGGAATTCTATAGATCAAGGTCAGGAAGACAGAGAAATCTCCGAAGTACAAACCAAAGTGGTTGTCCCTGGAGACAACAAGCCTTCCAAACTGTGTTGGATGATGAGAATCACACAGAAGGAAACAAACTGAATTTAAAAGTTATAAGCCACACTCCAAATACAGCTCCTGAGAAATGCAGGGAGCATTAATTCTTCCAAATTAACACATTCTCAAGACATTTCAGATCAAAAATTAAGAATGTGGAAAGCAATCCACTCAGTTCATGCTTCTTAACTCTAAAATCCATCGGACAACCCTGCACAAGAGTGTAAGTTATCTGATTTAGCCTAGTGGTGAATCCAATTTTTTTTACTACCGATTCTGTGGGCGTGGCTTGGTGGGCATGGTGTAGCTTGGTGGGCGTGATGGGAAGGATACGTTAAAATCTCCATTCCAATCCCACTCTGGGGAAGGATACTGCAAAATCTCCATTCCCTCCCCACTCCTGGGGGAAGGATATTGCAAAATCTCCATTCCCACCCCACTCTGAGGCCAATCAGAGGTGGTATTTGCTGGTTCTCCAAACTACTCAAAATTTGCACTACCGGTTCTCCAGAACCTGTCAGAAGTTTCTGGATTTCACCCCTGGTTAACCGCAAAAATTAGCTTCTTGTATGGAATCACACCTGTTCATTGTTCTGGGTTATATTTCAACCTGAAATAATTTTGATTTAGGGGATTCATAGATACACTAGCACTGATTTTTCTGCTATATTCTTGCAGCTCCTGATGAATACAGGGCAGCTGTACTGAAGTTATTACATAAATAAAAGTCTGCTGAAAGTTATTCACTTTTCTTCCTGAATGTTTCCTTTAAATACACCCACACTTGGCTATTTTGGTTGTTTTCTCTTCCAGCTGTTTATAATATGATTAATTAGAATTATGCAGAGCAGGATTATTACTTTAGCGTTTACATGCCCTATTTTAGTAATCCTGTATTTTGTAATGTTTTTCAGAATTTTTTTGAATAAAGTTGATTCATATACAGTTTTTCTTAACTATCTTTTGCTTGGTCTTCCCTCTTCAGACCTCTTCCCAACTTCATGCTGTACTTGTAAATATCATTTGTCATTCACCCTTAGGAAAACCTTATGTTGAATCCAGATTTAGGTACATGTTTTTTCTCATTTATGAAAAGGTATTTATTTTGCAGTTTTCATCCCACTTCTGTCTTCTCAAGAATCCAAGATCCCTCTTGACTTCTACCAATTACAAACTTGATCTTTGGTCTACATTTCTTAATACAAAAGAACAAGGACACCAAAATGTGATGGTATAAAACATTGATTTTTATGAAAGTCTGATAGGTTGATCATCTTCTAACCAGCTTCATATTGAAGGCAGAATAAGTTATATGACTCTACTAAATCACCTTTTAGTCATCAATGTCTAAATCTTAGACTAGGCAAAAGATAATGTAATGCACACTTTTAACAGTTGGGAAAAATCACTCAGTTTGAGTCATAGGGGCCAAATATAAATATGGTGGAGACAATGTGGAAGACGTATAAACTAGACACATCCTTCAATTTTAGCCTTATTTCCTAGAACCAATTCCTACAAGGAACTTTTTTATATGTAAGTGGCTGAAATCCATGCATTCAAAGGCCGGAAATTCCTTGGCAATCCAAATCTGAAAGGATTCCTCTCTAAAATACTAGAAAACTATGCCAGTTAGGCAAATGAAACTACATGGAACAAATAGTTGACTGAGTAATGCAGTGATATTCATTCCTACACACAGGCACAATTCTAATTTTAAAACAGTTCCAATTACCTAAATTATTCTGACATCCAAGTCTTGTCCACAGGATTTACTGAAAATAATATTAGTTCTGTTGGTAATTCCGGAGTAAAACCACACTATTCACTGAAAATATTAATCATGAATTTTAATCTTACTGGCTGGGGAATTCTGGGAGTTGAAGTCTATATGTCTTAAAGGTGTTGAGGTTGACAAACATGACTTTAAAGGCAAGAGTCTTTGGAAAAGATGTTGATGCTTGAAAATCTCAAAAGCAGTAAGCAAAGAGGCTGATAGACAATACACTGACTAGATTCTATCACTGATGATACAAATGGATGCTTAGTAGGAATCAAGCAGTAATACTAATAAGACAATCCTGACAAAGTGATTTTCTTCTGGTCCCAAGAAGACTAAAGGAATGGAACAATAACAACTCTATTGGTCATAGAAAAAACGTTGTTTCTTTATTAGCCAACTCAAGATTTCAAAATGGTGTGCAAACATTCAAATTTTAGAAAGTGAGTTCGTTTTTAAAAAGCTGAACAAACTGGTGTGTGTGTGTGTGTGTGTGTGTGTATGTATGAAGAAGGGAGAGAGCTTTAGTAATAAATCTTGTGCTTGTTCCAGCCATCTCAGCCCTGATGACAGAGTCTTCCTCCTTCAACCTAGCAACAAGGTTACTGTAACATTCTCTACATGGACCTACCTTTGTCAGAAGCTTCATCTGGTCCAAATCTAGGCAGTCTATTTGCTGATTGGTGGTGACAGATTTAGCAGTGCCACACGATTGCCATCATGGGAGTCAATTAACTTCTGGACCCAATGGAAAGTGTTACTGTTGCCTATGGAACACTATATGGAACAGCTCCTGGGGACTTACACAACCATCTCACCCAGGAAAGTTCAATCAGCTTGTGCATTTCTTCTGTAGGAACTGACGCTGAGTGTCTCCACTCTGCAAGATTTGAAGGAGCTTCATGACACTCCTTCAAGAGACATTGTTTCTCAGGGCATCAAGCCATTAGGGTGATGGGCTTATATCTGGTTTGTTTACAACTGTATTTTAACATTTTGTTTCTATGATTGTAAGCACCAGGGGTGGGTTCCACTTACCTTTACTACTAGTTCGCAATGGGACTGCGTGCGCTTCTGCACATGCGCAGATCATCCATGATGATGTTGTGGTGGGTGGGCGAAGCCTCCCACCAGTTTTACTACAGGTTCTATAGAACTGGACTGAACTGGGAGCAACCCACCACTGGTAAGCACCCTCACCTTGTCCACAGAATGCAGTATATAAAGTGCAAGTTTAAGCAGCAGATATTGTCTGATTAAACAGTTTTGAAATTTGGGAGTTGGAGTAACTTCTGTTTGGCCTAGTAATGGCAAGTATCTCAGATTTAACAGTCTCAAAATCTCAGTGGTGGAGCCCCGGTTTTGCATATAAAATTATTTGGTTCAAACTCGTTTTGCTCTCTAACACACAGACCCCTGGAAAAATTCACCCAACATGGAAATGTTCTGACAATTACAAATGCCCTAAGATTTATGATAAAAATAAATGTAAGAAAATGCTATTGAAAAACATCTTGTTTTTCCTTTCCTTTTAACTAAAGAGGTAAAGAAATGGAGTCTGTGTGAATTGGGCATGTTGGCATGCTTCCTAAATATCTCCATTTACTTCTAACCTGATTGATTGAGTTGGTTGATATTTATCATATATCAAAAGCATTGCTGATATTAAGTCTATTGCAATTAAGTGAAAATATAAAGCTCACCCAAGTTTAATAGAATTGCAGATTCCTTATTAAAACCACAAGCTACCTTTGAAGAACCATTAGAGGAAGGAACTGCAGTCCTATCAAACTTGGATGGATTTTCTATTTCATCTTAATTGCAATAGACTTACTATCAGCAGTACTTTTGATGCATGATAAATATGAAGGCATATATCATCTATTTACTTGTTTAATTTTTTTCTCTATCCATCACAGATTTATTACTTACTCAATAATATTTGTTAACTAATGTTCAACAGAAGTCAAAATTTATTTTAAAAGATCCAAGATATTTAACAGAATAGCAGAATTGGTGGGGACATTGGAAGTCTTCTAATCCAGCCACCTGCTCAAGCAGGAAACCATATACCATTTCAGACAAGTGGCTATCTAGTTTCTTCTTAAAAACCTTCAATGATGGAGCATCCACAGCTTCTGAAGGCAAGCTCTTCCACTGGTTAAATGTTCTCACTGTTGGGAAATTTCTCCTTAGTTCTAAGTTGCTTCCCTTCTTGATTAGCTTACATCCATTGTTACCTTCTGGTGCTTTGGAAAATAGATTGACCCCCTCTTCTTTGTGGCAGCCCCTCAAATATTGGAACACTACTGGAATAGAAATAGAAATAGAAGTAGAGTAAAATAGAGTAGAGTAGAGTAGAGTACAGTAGAAGAATAGAATAGAATAGAATAGAATAGAATAGAATAGAATAGAATAGAATAGAATAGAATAGAATAGAATAGAATAGAATAGAATAGAATAGAATAGAATAGAATAGAATTCTTTATTGGCCAAGTGTTATTGGACACACAAGAATTTGTCTTCGGTGCATAAGCTCTCAGTGTACATAAAAATACATTCATCATAATGATCTAAATAATTTCATAATGAAATACATTATGTATTTTGTCATAATGAAATACAATCATTATGTCACCTCTAGTCCTTCTTTTCACTAGACTAGTCACACTTAATTCCTTCATATTTCTTTATATTAGATAACTTCTTAAGGATATTCTTAAGAATATTAAACATTCTTATATTCTTTGTATAAGAGATACTTCATATTTCTTCATTCAAGAAACCCCAATCCAAGGATAGCAGGCAAAACCCTTTCAAGTGGTTTAGCTGAGCAAAATCTCAGAGTTGGAGATTACTCAGCATTTGCCCAGGGGAAGACTGTTATGAGCTTGTAGTGGTTAAAAACCAAGGCTGGTCGAGACAATAATCCTCCCGCTCCTTTCCTTCCTTTCTCTTCCCCTGTTATAATTTAAGCAACACATTTACAGATTAGGTATCCCCCCCCCCCACTTCTTGTGGTTTTTGCTATCAGAAGATATGTAATATAATATGGAGAGCTAACTAAGCTTCAAGCAAAGAGAAGTTTCATGTGGCTGTGACTGGCTTGGCCAAAGCTACTTTCTATCCCCTTTAAATCAGGGTTGGGAATAACAATATAAGCACTCCAGCTTTCAGGAAACTGTTTACAGTGGAGCAGAAACATGACTTTCTAAAGAGAAAAATGTACATTTTAGACAAGCTGCTTATTAAACTGATATACAGAGTTACAGTTCCACAGGAAATTCTCACAACGATGGCAAATCTTTGGAGGGCTTCTATCCTAGAGGTCAGGGATGAAATGCTCCCGGTTCGGACCGGATCGCCCAATCCGGTAGCAATGGCAGTGAGTAGTTCGGAGAACCAGTAGCAAAATTCCCTGCCCCCACCCCCACCCACCCCCACCATGCCCAGCTGAGCCACACAATCATCAGAGGCTTTTTTTTTTAACTTTTAGAAGTATTTTTTCTTCAGCCAAAAAATGCTTTAAAAAGTTTTTTTTTTAAGCCTCTGATGAACACGTGGCTCAGCTGGGGTTGTCAGACCCTTTTAAAAGCATTTTTTAAACAACCTCTTCGGCCAAAGAGGTTGTAGAAAAAATGCTTTTAAAAGTAAAAAAAAAAAATGTTGGCCATGCCACCCAGCCACATTACCGCCCACCAAGCCACGCCCACAGAACCGGTAGTAACAAATTTTGCATTTCACCACTGCTAGAGATGTTTAACTCCTAAAGAAAGTAGATCAAACCTAAAAGGTGAATGCCCAATTTATTTACTTACACACACACACACACACACACACACACACAAGTACCATAGAGGGTGCTTGGTGAATTGTTGGAAGCCTTTAGGAAAATGTAAATATTTTTTTTTAATTGCAAGAGTTGTGAATTTATTAATAGCAACAACAACAATAACAGGTTAAGGCCAGCCATTTTAGAAGAATCTGAACAGGGTTACAAAAGGTGTGCCAAAACTGTGCATTGTGGTGCACATTCTCCTTTTCCAGCTAATTTTGCTTCCCAATGCCATAGAATGAAAAGTAGTTGCATAGTTTGCTAGAAGTGGAATTATTGTGGGAAGAGCAGGGGTGAAATCCAGCAGGTTCTAACAGGTTCTGGAGAACTGGTAGCGGAAATTTTGAGTAGTTCAGAAAACCAGCAAATAGGGAACCCCATTCCCTCACTCTGGCTGGTCCCAGAGTGAGGGAATGGGGATTTTGCAATATCCTTCCCCCAGGAGTGAGGAGGGAATGGGGATTTTGCAATATCCTTCCCCCAGGAGTGGGGAGGGAATGGGGATTTTGCAATATCCTTCCCCCAGGGCTGGGGAGGGAATGGAGATTTTGTAGTATCCTTCCCACTAAGCCACGCCCACCAAGCCACAGCACATCCACCAAGCCATGCCCACAGATCCGGTAGTAAAAAAAATTGAATTTCACCACTGGGGAAGAGGTAAAGTCGGGTGTTAGATAATGGGGGGAAATAATTGTGGAAAGATTAAAATGCCAAAAAGGGACTAAGAGGGAAAAATAACTAACGCAATTCAGAGGGACAATCACATGCACCACTTGATATTATCTTTAAGTATTCAAAATCCTGGCTCCAAAGACATTTCTTAATTATCATATTCTTTTGCTCTTTCAATGCAACCCAGATGGCTTTCCTGCGGTTTTGGCCAACGCTTGAATAGAGTTTCATGTACAGTGGAACATCACAGAAATAAAAAAATATGGAAATTATTTTTGAAGATCGTTCTCCCTCCCCTTCCCACCATGTCCACAATATTTGAGTGGCTGTGGGCCAAGCTTTGTATTCTGAGGGATGATTGAATGTTTCAGTTTAGACTGCTTCTTAACGCCAAAGTTGGGTTTTAGATTGTAGGCTTAAGTCTCTTCTTGATCTGATGTTTGACTACTTGGCAAAAGGATAACACAGCATCCATTCTACCTTAGCTGCCAAAAACAGAAGCAGTAATATGATCCAGTATGTCCTACTTCCAATGGAAAAGACCCTGACGTTAGGAAAGTTTGAAGGCAAAAGAAGAAGGGGACGACAGAAGAAGATGAGATGGTTAGATAAGTTCACTGATGCAAAGAACATGAATTTGGGTGAACTCCAGAGACAGTGGAGGATGAGGCAAGGGTGGTTGGTGGTGGTGGAGGCTGGAGTGCTGTGTCCCATGGAGTCTCAAAGAATTCGACATGACTTAGCAACTGAACAACACAATGTCCTACTTCACTGTCTTGATTTCCAAAGTGGAAAACACTGGCATAAATAGAATTTTCTCCAATATCATGAAGATGTATTTGAATCCAGCCTTTCTTCTAATCTGATCTTCTCCAGAGAGGTTGAGTTTCCATGATGCCCCAAAGATTATATTAGCTAAGGACCATAGGAGGCAAAATTCAAACATTTGGGGTGAGATTAAGGCACCAGGTTGGGAATGCTAGGTTGGTGTCAACTCGCAAAGCATCCCTGGCCTGCTATCGAGTTGCCATAGGCAAGGGGGATGGTAAAATGGCGAAGCAGTACGGCAGCCAAAAACAAAAGCACATTCCAGACATATCCTTCTCAAGGCTGTCTCTCAGGGTTACCCACAGCAGCCAGAGAGGAGTGATCTCTAAAACCCGTGAAATTGCTACTTTAGTGAATGTGACTGATGGCACACCCTGGGGGGAGGGAGGAAACAGGGTCATGCCTGGGTCATAAATTACATGGAGTCAGAGTTGGCTTCACTTGGAACATGCCGACATGAAGTTCCTAATAAATAACTGGATTTCTTTTGAAGCTTGGCTCAAGGCTCATGATTTATTATCATTTATTAGTTAGTTAGATTTATATGCCACCCTTCTCCAGAGACTCAGGGCGGCTTACAATGTGTCAAGCAATAGCCTTCATACTTTTGTATATACCTGCTTAGTAGGGCTTTCGGCCTGCCCAAGCTGTACATCTCCACCCCAGACCACACCAACGATGCCGTGGAAGTGATGTCCCAGTGCCTTGAAGCTGTGCGGGTCTGGATGGGGAGAAACAGGCTTCGACTCAACCCCTCCAAGACCGAGTGGCTGTGGTTGCCGGCGTCCCGATATAGCCAGCTGACTCCATCGCTGGTTATTGGGGGCGAATCATTGGCCCCCACGGAAAGGGTTCGCAACTTGGGCGTCCTCCTGGACTCGCGGCTGTCTTTAGAGGATCACATGACAGCCGTGGCCAGGGGGGCTTTTTATCAGGTCCGCCTGATTCGCCAGCTGCGGCCCTTTCTAGATCGGGACTCCCTACGCACGGTCACTCATGCTCTTGTCACTTCCCGTCTGGACTACTGTAATGCTCTCTACATGGGGCTCCCCTTGGGGTGCACCCGGAGGCTCCAACTGGTGCAGAATGCGGCCGCGCGGGGGATTATGGGAGCGACGGGACGCTCCCACGTGACACCTCTCCTGCGCGAGCTGCATTGGCTGCCGGTGGACTTTCGGGTGCGTTTCAAGGTGTTGGTAATCACCTTTAAAGCGCTCCATGGCTTAGGGCCAGGGTACTTACGGGACCGCCTTCTGCCACCAATTGCCTCCCACCGGCCGGTTCACTCCCACAGAGAGGGCCTCCTCAGGGTGCCGTCAGCCAGACAATGCCGGCTGGTGACCCCCAGGGGGAGAGCCTTCTCTGTGGCAGCACCCACCCTTTGGAATGATCTGCCTCCAGAGTTAAGAACAATCTCTGACCTCCCAACCTTTCGGCGGGCTTTAAAAACCCATCTCTTTCAGCTCGCCGGCCTAGCCTGATTCCTATAATATTTTATTATTTTAGTGTTGTATTTTGAATATGTAGTTAGTTTTTAATTCTATGGCCACTCATATTACTATTTTATAGAATTTTAATCTTTGTATGTTTTATTTTTTAATTGGCTGTACACCGCCCTGAGTCCGCAAGGAGAAGGGCGGTATATAAATTCAAATAAAGAAAGAATTCAAATAAAGAAAGCGGTGTTCTTTTTTATACAAAGTCATCTTATTGCCCCCACAATCCGGGTCCTCATTTTACCTACTCGGAAGGATGGAAGGCTGAGTCAACCTTGAGCCTGGTGAGATTTGAACTCGCAGTAATTGCAGGCAACTGGCAGCTAAGTGCTACTTTAACAGCACTTTAGTCCGCTGCGCCACCAAGGCTCCTTCCAATAAAGTCTTGAAAAGGTGCCATCACAATTAAGGATAAAGGAATATTTCTGGAGGAAAAGAGAAATATCCCATCAATCTCTCCATATCTGAAGTAACATTTTAAGGATAGGGCTAACTATTCCATTAAGGGCTGATCACTTTCCTCAGGAGAATTCTTTTAAATGAATTCTGTGGTTGAGCAGTTATTTTTCTCTTGCTGTTTTTTGCCAGTGAAATCTAATGCTGCCAGAGCCCCAAATGGCGCTATGCAGTTCTGTTGATTTAACAAGCGTTCCTTCTGTCAGCAAAACAAACTTGGTTCATGTTTAATAATTGCCTGGGGAAAAAGATGGGTGACATTTGGAGCCAAACATCCATGAATTAATCATGGGCAGATTTTCTACGAACAAATGCTTGTGGTTCTCCATACCGTAGTGGCCAAAATTGTGGAAACCTTTTGGGGAAAAGTGTATTTTTGAGGTTTGATGGCTAATAACACTACTTTTTGAGGGGAGTAGTACCATAAAATTATATATCAATGGAAAGATAATTTAATCAAGAATGTAATGGTTTTCAACCTTCGTTTGAGAGATAAAAGTGGCTTTTTTTTTTTGTGGAATTCTGGATTTTAGGCCAAATTCCTGCGGTCTGCGCCAAACAGTCCTTGCACTCAACATCACACTGCATTGCGCCATTTCATCTTTCACACACCAGATGATCTTCTTCTGTCACGTAGGCAGAGTCTCTTATTTCTTCTGTCATCACTTCCTGTTGTGCACCTTTTCCTGCCTTTACCAGTATGGTTTTGCAGTGACTGAGTCTCCTTATACCTCTTCAAAAATTTAGAAGTGCCACCTTTGGTTAAGTTTCCACCAATTTTTCTTCTAATTTCTTTATAATTGTAGCCTTGTTCACTTAACAATACTATTTTACATTGCTTTCTGGGCGTCCAGTCAACTCTTCGCACCATTACTTTAATTTTATTACATTTAACAAGCTCATTAAATACAAGAACACCAAAAAACCCAACCAACTTGATAGTGATCACAGAACACGCTGACAAATGTCCTCCTCTCAGCTTCAATGCATGACATCAATAACTGAATCCCATTGTGATCTGATTGGCTCACTGCCAAAACAAGCTGGCACCTAATTGGCCCTCTAAACACTCATGCTCATTGGCTACAATCAGATGAAGGAAAGTTACCTGATATCAACCTAAGCGAGTTGTGCTTCCTTTTTTTTTTGGTTATTTGGCTATAACTTTTCATAGAATACAGATAATTGAACAAACTTTGTTGCATTACATTTTTGATTACATTATATTTCCATTGATATATAATTTTATGGTACTACTCCAAAAGAGGTGTTGTTATTAGCCATCAAATCTCAAAAATATACTTTTCCCAAAAGTTTTCCACAATTTGGGCCACTACTGTAGATACAACATCCAGATCTTCCATAATACCAGGCCCTCAAGTCAATATGACAAATGCGATTTTTTGTGGTCCCGGAAGCTGCTAACAACTGGCAGTTCACTTCTGAATCTTCTAATCTGAACTAATCTAAACCTACACTGAGGTTTATTTATCTTGCATGGATTCTAGAGTTGAAGCCAACACATACCTACCTCAAGATGATAACTTTGAATGGTCACTAAATGAACTGTTGTAAGCCAAAGACTACCTGTAATGAGGTTTGACTGTATTTAATCAAAGTTTTTGAAAACGTATTCAACATTTTAGAAATTGTACTTTTTTTTAAAAAAAGAGAGATCAATATGAACACGAATTAATTTTAAAAGTTTTGATTTGGAACAACAAGAAAAATAATAATAAGGCTGCCTCAGCGGAACATAATTTAAAAATTTTGAAAGGGTGAGGAAAATAATAACTATTTTATCTTCTGACAAGTCATTTTTGTTAAGGAGGGTCTTCCAGGCAGGGGTGAAATCCAGCAGGTTTTGACAGGTTCTGGAGAACTGGTAGTGGAAATTTTGAGTAGTTTGAAGAACTGGCAAATAGCACCTGAGTAGTTTGAGTAGTTTGAAGAACTGGCTGGCCCCAGAGTGGAGTAGGAATGGAGATTTTGCAATATCCTTCCCCCCCAATGGGGATTTTGCAGTATCCTTCCCCTGCCACGCCCACCAAGTCACACCACACCCACCAAGCTACGCCCACAGAACTGATAGTAAAAAAAAGAGGGGATTTCACCACTGCTTCCAGGGTGAAGTGAGGTGGGGTGGGGTAAAGGACTATGAAAAAAGCCAGCTCACTACCATTCGAAGGCCAGTTCTCATTCAAAGCAGAACTCCAGGTAATGACTTCGAGAAATGGCATGTGAATAGGCTAGTAAAGTCAAGGCCAACCCATGGTGATGTAAGACAGTTGTCATTATCATTATTTTCTTTTCTGATTTTTTAGAAGCTGAACCCAAGGTTGCTGATGTGTTTTGAAGTCTTGAAAGTCTTCCCTGTTAGCACTGCTACCGTATTAGAAAGCAGAATGCTGAATATTTCACATCAGATTATTGGCATAAACTATTTTTGATGGCTTAAGCATATTGTTAACATCTGGGAAAGCACATGATACATACGAAGCAAAGCTATTTGGGAAATCAGCCCTGTCCTGTTTTCATACTAGAGATACATTATATATCGAAGAATTTCCATGTAACTAGTCTGGGGTCAAACTGGGCCACGCTGGCAAGATCATTTAATCAAGTTCAGTATGGGGAAATTAAATATGAAAGCCCATTTGAGCAAACAGCTGTTGGACTACAGCTCCCATCATCTTTCATCATTTGCACAACTCATTAGGGCTGATGAGAGTTAGAATTCCGTAACATCTGGAGCATTTTAGACTTTGACATTCAGTGGATTTGGGGAGAACTGAAATCCTGAAACAACACTGCAAAGACCCAGCTTCTGAATAACATCAGATTGATTTAGTTTCGTTCTCTTTTTCCTTGTTTACTTTATTGTTCTATTGTTTGACTTTCACTGTTTAAACTTCCTTTTAGTTTCTTTGGTTTTTATGGTTGTGAGCCACCTAGAATAGACCCATGGTGAGATAGACGGGATATATATTTAATAATAATAATAATCAGGTTGATATGATAGAATAGAATAACAGAGTTGGAAGGGACCTTGGAGGTCTTCTAGTCCAACCCCCTGCCCAGGCAGGAAACCCTACACCACTTCAGACAAATGGTTATCCAACATCTTCGTAAAAACTTCCAGTGTTGGAGCATTCAACTTCTGGAGGCAAGTAGTTCCACTGATTAATTGTTCTAACTGTCAGGAATTGTCTCCTTAGTTCTAAGTCGCTTCTCTCCTTGATTAGTTTCCACCCATTGCTTCTTGTCCTACCCTCAGGTGCTTTGGAGCAGCAGTCACCAACAGGTAGTCTATGGACCACTGATGGTCCGCGAGAACATTTTGGTGGTCCACAGAAAAATTATTTGCATCTTTTATATTGCACTAAATCAGGGGTACTCAAACTACGGTCCTATACATGCAATGAACATATGTGTTGCTGCAGAGTCTCCCCCTTCGGGAGTTTTTTGTGTGGGTCAGAGGGGGATAGAAATTCTTACTTGGAGTCTGCCTCAGCCTCCTGGTGCAGGGCTTTGGGCGAAGGCTGGAGGGAAGCGCCACTGGTTGCAAAGAGTCGGAGAGCCTTGTTCCAGTGGGACTGCCTCATGGCCTGGAACTGACTGACCATCTCAGCCCACTGAGCCTCCAGGTGCCGGTATCTGGCCTTCACTCCCGTAGGCCTTCCCTCTGCTTGGAAAGCCTATGCTTGTAGTCCTCAGTGAGGTGCTTCTGCTGAGCCGCCTTCTCAGTCAGATCCAATTTGAACTGAGCCAGCTGTTTTGCCAACCCTTTCTTGTTGTGGCTGCTTAGCTCCGACAACTGCTTCCTCTTGGGGCCCTAAGGAGCCTGGGTGGGCAGGCGAGAAATGGCCGGGAGGAGTGGGGTGAGTAGACGCCGGTAAGGTGCCCTTCGATGTAAGTGACATCAAGTTGGCCACGCCCACCCAGTCACATGACCTAGTCACGCTCACCCAGCCAATCATTAGGCAGTTCATATTAGTGGTCCGCGGGATTTAAAATTATGAATGTAGTGGACCCTGAGGTCCAAAAGGTTGGGAACCCCTGCTTTTGAGAATAGCCTGACTCTGTCTTCTTTGTGGCAGCCCCGAGATATTTGAACACTGCTATCATGTCACCCCTAGTCGTTTTCATTAAACTAGTCATACCCAGTTCCAGTCCCCTAATCATCTTCGTTGCTCTTCTCTGCGCTCTTTCCAGAGCCTTGATACAAGACTCCAAGTTGATGTCGAGCAAAAAGACCTGCAGAATGCTTCTGGACAGTGGTGGGATTCAAGTAATTTAACAACCGGTTCTCTGCCCTAATGATTTCTTCCAACAACCAGTTTGCCAAACTGCACAGAAAGTTAACAAAAGTTAACAACCGGTTCTCCCAAAGTGGTGCGAACTGGCTGAATCCCACCACTGCTTCTGGAGTTCTGGCAAAGTCTAAATGTCCAGCTAGGATTAATTTTCTCATACTGCCACCTGAAACAGGGACATCCACTAGACTGGAGTAAAAGAAAAAAACAGTCGAGTTGGTATCTTACAGCCAAACAAAATTCTGTACTTTTACACATCTCATATTTTTACCCCATTCTGTTTGATCTGAAAGACGAAAGCAGAGTGTTTAGAGAACAACCCACTAATGGATTTTTCCTACTTGGTCAGATGTTCTCAAATTTAGTATGCAGATTACTCAACTAGATAGGCAATATTCAGATTTTTCAATTTTGGGGGCTTTTTCCACGAAAACACGGCCATTCTTGAACACAAATGTCAGTGGATTTCAGCACGTAACCAGAGAAAAGCAATTCATCCGTTCTTTTTTTTCCTGGGACTTGACTTTAGATCCTAGACTTTATTCTATTACAAGCACATATTTCACATATTCTTACCACTGGTTCGCCCCACGTGCCTTTTGCACATGCACCCAGCCTTCCACGCATGTGCTTTGCTTGCATGTGTACCTTTCCCACATGTGCCCAGCCTCAAAAACATGGCTAAATAGGACGGCATTACATCTGGGTGGGCGGGCAGGCCATCCACAGTCGCCGCTCCCATTTCGCCTGAACCGGTCTGAACCGGCTGAATACCGCTTCTAATTACAAGTGTCAATTAATTGATCCATTTCAGAATATTTGGGGTATCCTCAATACCGCTTTATAAGGTAGAGGTTTTACAGGCAGATTTCTGCACAACTAACATAATCGGTATTTTTCACTATTCATATTCTTCAGACAATACTTAATTTTTCCTGCTTTCCAGTGTCTTCAAACATGCTAAGACACCTAGGTTAGAATATGTTAATAGGCCTTTGAAGCAGTGGTGAAATGTAAAATTTGTTACTACCGGTTCTGTGGGTGTGGCTTGGTGGGGGAGGGTAATGTGACAGTGGGCGTGGCCAACTTTTTTTTTTTTAGTTTTAAAACCATTTTTTCTACAACCTCTTCGGCCGAAGAGGTTGTAAAAAAATGCTTTTAAAAGCGTCTGACGATCCCAGCTGAGTTGCCTGATGTCAGAGGTTTTTTTTTCTTTTAAAAGCCTCTGATGAGCCTAGCTGAGTTGCCTGATGGCCGAAGGGGTTGTAGAAAAAATGCTTTTAAAAGCCTCTGACGATCCCAGCTGAGCTGCGTAATCCTCAGAGGCTTTTTTTTTTAACTTTTAAAAGCATTTTTTTTGGCCGAAGAAGTTTTAAAAGAGGCTTTTAAAAATAATTTAAAAAAAGCCTCTGATGATTGCGCAGCTCAGCTGGGTATGGGGGGGGGCAGGATTTTTGCTACCGGTTCTCTGAACCGGTAGCAAAAATCGGTTCTCGCCATCGCGAACCAGGAGCATTTCACCCCTGATTTAAAGTAAGGGATATCAAATTCTCAAAATGTTTACAATATAACAAACATTCACCATAAGATTTGTTGTTTTATTTCAGTACGCTAATAAGGTGAATGTTAAATTTCAGAATCGCTTTTCACGAGGTGATGGCAGTGGGAGTAAAGCATGGGATAGATAGATGCTCATAATTAATCTTTCCAGCCAGAATTTTTGTATTTCCAAAAGTCTTTCCCACATATTATGTGGAACAGATCTCAGCTTGAAACCAAATGTGTGCAATGATACTTCTAAAAATCGCATCGGCCCATGATGTAAAAAAAATCTAGTACAGCAATTTGGTTGATATTTCCCTATTAGGGCTACTGGTTTTTTTTTTTTAAAAATGAACCTGTTTTCAGAGTATACCAATCTCATATTAATTTTAGGTACATGCTTAAAAACAAAATCTTAGGAAGATACCTAAACAAATATACAAGCATATAGTTAATAACCACTTGGTGTAAAAAAAAATAAAAATCTTCCAGTTGCTTGGCAAACAAGCAATTTTTCCTGATCAAACAGAGAAAAAAGTTAACAATAGTTAAAAACTGGAAGTTACTGTAAGTCTAGAAACAAAAGAGTTGTTTAGTAGAGTACCGAAGACATGAAATTGGCAAAACACACATTATCCTTATAGCCCCCTCCTTATATAATGGATTTAACCATTGTAATTCAAACAAGAGTTCAGCTATATAACCCATTTTCCTTGGAAGCGGAACCATCCAACCACTTTACAGATGAAAAATAAATGGATTCAGAGGTTTCAGTCTAGACAGGCTCCAGACACTTTAAACAATGGAAGAACTTACAGCAAAACTCATAAAGCAGCTTGAGAGAAAGTGTTTTCTCCTTCTTCACCATGTTTTATTTAGGCCTTATCTCCCGCAGGGCAGACATATTAAAATAACCCTTAATTCTGGGAAAGGTCTCTCTGTCGTTCCTTCTAAACACAATGGATTAGGTTTGAGGTGGTCTTGCAACTCCTACTCTCCAAACGACGCTATAGAGCACTGCACACCAGAACAACTAGACATAAGAACAGGTTTTTCCTGAACGCCATCACTCTAATAAACAAATAATTCCCTCAACACTGTCAAACTAGTTACTAAGTCTGCATTACTATTAATCTTCTCATTGTTCCTATCACCCATCTCCTTGTTACTGGTATCCTTACGATTTATATTGACTGTTTCCTAATATGATTTGATTGCTTATTTGTTCCCTATGACTGTCATTAAGTGTGGTACCTGATGATTCTTGATGATCGTATCTTTTCTTTTATGTACACTGAGAGCGTATGCACCAAGACAAATTCCTTGTGTGTCCAATCACACTTGGCCAATAAAGAATTCTACTCTATTCTATTCTATTCTATTCTATTCTATTCTATTCTATTCTATTCTATTCTATTCTATTCTATTCTATTCTATTCTATTCTATTCTATTCTATTCTATTCTATTCTATTCCTAATTCTAATTCTAATTCTAATTCTAATTCTAATTCTAATTCTAATTCTAATTCTATTCCTAATTCTAATTCTAATTCTAATTCTAATTCTAATTCTATTCAGTAGCTTCCACAACAGACACTACACAGAAAACTCTACTACTTCAAGGGCTGTTTAGGCTCCTCTTGTACAGACCCTGCCTTAGTGGGAGCCACTTCACAAGCCTGAGGAAGCAAATTTAGAAATGGAGAGCTTTTGCAGGAAGAGCATTTTGATATATTCAGGGGCGGCAGAGCAAGTTTGGAGGAATTGTGCACCCAAAAAGAAGGAATTCCATTGCACTTGCAAAAACTGTTTGAATAGCTGTTTGCACTTTGGGCAAAATGGTTAATTCTGACAGGATCTATGAAATCATGTACAGTAGTGGCCAAAATTGTGGAAACCTTTTGGCAAAAGTGTATTTTTGAGTTTGATGGCTAATAATATCACTTTGGGGGGGGGGGGAATAATCATATTCCACAGCTGGAATGGCCTGGGAATAGTCCAGACCTTAACCCAATTGAAAATCTATGGAGCCAACTAAAGAAACTTGTTACTCAGAAGTGACCCAGCAATAAAACCCAGTTAATAGAAGCAATCATTCAATCTTGTTTTCACATTATAACAGCTGCAGAAATAAAAGACTTGGTTCACTCCATGGGAAGACGTTGTAAGGCCGTGATTCACACTAAAGGTTAAGTATTAACTGCCATGATAATTTTTGTGTATCTAATTTTTCTATGGTGATAATTTTTGTATATCTCATTTTTTTCTACGTGTTTCGCTTTACTTCTTTATACTGTAACTGCTATTCTAATAGCAAATCCTGCATAAAAGTTATTGCATTACATTCTTGATTAAATTATCTTTCCATTGAGATATAATTTTATGGTACTACTCCAAAAATAAGTGTTGGTATTAGCTAGTTTTAGAAAACACACTTTTCCCCAAAGGTTTCCACAATTTTGGCCACTACTGTATCAATCAATCAATCAACAGTCCAAGTGTATTTAACAGATGATCAATAAAGGCACAGATAAAAGAGTTTTTTTCCTCTTTAGTTTTGCATGCTTGGATGAATTTAATGCCCTGAAAGCAGATCACAATTTTCAGTGCAACCAACAAACCTGCAAATTTCTTTTTTATGGAACCCTGATTATTAGAGCAAGTGATCTGGTGAGTCTCCCCTAAATCTTTCAATCAAACATAATTTAATTAAATGGCCACCTGAAAAATAAAGTTAAATGACTTCTTTGAAAGTAGCAATTGTATTATCCCATGGCTACAGTACATGCTGAGTTTATCTTGCCTGCATGAGACGTTTGCTGTCAAATAGGAACTAGAGATGGAAGCCCAGAATCTTCTTAGCAGGACAACCCCATGTCAAAATGAAATAATCAAATATTTGTTACAAGGTGACCTTCCAATGTCTATATACATGCACGCACCATATTAATCCATCTACTCCTATAGCTTGGGAATGTTGGCATAATTGTAAAAGACCTCTGGCCAAGTCATCAGATCTGACCTTCAACAAGGCTGATCTGTTTCTTCCCTGGCATGCCTTGGAACAGGTAGAAGGGCAGAGAAGAGACATTTCATGTCACCAGATCCTGTAAAGCCAGGGGTCAGCAACCTGCGGCTCCGGAGCTGTATGCGGCTCTTTGGGCCCTCTGCTGTGGCTCCCTGTCAGGTGATCCCACCACTGGCTGGCCCCGCACCTTGCCCTCCCCTCCCAGTCACTCCTCGCCTGGCCTGAGAAGGTAAGGGGGCGATGGCGGGGGTTGGAGAAGTGGCCAGGGTAGAGACAGAGTGATACAGAGAGAGAGAGGGAGAGAGGGGGAGAGAGAGGGGAGAGAGAGACATATGTCAAAAGGATTTTGTGGTTCCCGGTGTTTTTTAACAACTGGTTCTCTTCCCTAATGGAAGTTAATAAAAAATTAACTAACCTTAATTTTCTAGCATTTCAGCAAGGGGAGGTCAACATTATCCATCAGTCACGAATTCCTCTCCTGATTTGCCAGAAGCGAAAAATGCTTCCCCCAAAATATTGAAATGCTGTGTCATAAGATTTCTTACCATGCCATGTTTTTGCTGAAACATGCTGTACCAAGTATTTTTCAAATTGATTTCTATTTGCCTTTTAAAAAAATTATTCCTTGGCAAAGGTCCTAATGTCAAAGCACATATTAAGAAATTAAGACAGATGAGCAGTTATACTGTAACTCTGAAATGCCAGTTTGAAGTTGTACGGACAATGCAAACTATTTTATTCTTGCTAAGCTCTCCAAGGATATGCTTTGGACCAGTCGTGAAATGTAAAATTTGTTACTACCGGTTCTGTGGGCGTGGCTTGGTGGGGGTGGGGGGATAGGTGTGGCCAACTTTTAAAAAAAAACTTAAAAGCATTTTTTCTACAACTTCTTCGGCCGAAGAAGTTGTAGAAAAAATGCTTTTAAAAGTAAAAAAAAAAAAAAGCCTCTGATGATTATGCGGATCAGCTGGGCATGGCGGAGGCAGGGATTTTTGCTACTGGTTCTCTGAACCACCTGCCGCCATCGCTACCGGATCGGGTGATCTGGTCCGAACCAGGAGCATTTCACCCCTGCTTTGGACACAGTAGTTGGAGCAAACCTGGGGAGAGCTAGTTAGCTTTGAAATATGCGAAGTAAACATCAGGAATTGAGAGACACATATAAAGTCTTTACCACAATGTGAATCAAAGTATACTTGATATTGAAAGAGAATGCTTTAGACCAGGGATCTCCAACCTTGGCAACTTTTTTAAGACTTGTGGACTTCCACGGTTGAAGTCCACAGGTCTCAAAGTTGCCAAGGTTAGAGCCCCCTGGTTTAGACCATATAGGACAGTGATAGTGAATCTTTTCGGCACCGCGTGCCAAAAAGGGAGCACTTCACGCGCACGCGCGCTTATCTGGGCCAAGACCAGGAATAGGAGTTGCCCAGGAGTGTGCACACTCTGGAGAATATATTTGCAGTTTCTTCAGGTTACTACTGGCAAGTCTTCAGATTACTGCCACACATGCGCACAAGCCGATCAACTGGCGAGCGCGCCCGGGAAAATGTACTTCTGGCTTCCAATGCATGCATGCGCGCCAGCCAGCAAGTCTTCAGGTTACTACCATGCATGCACATGTGCTGATCAGATGGCCGGCGCATATGCTCACGTTGGAAAATAAAAAGACCAGCTCTTCCGGTTTCCGGCACTGACGCAAGCACAAAGGACGGCTGATAATCACGCGTGTATGCGTGACAGAAACCCAGAAGTGGAACAGGCGATACTTTGCGTGCCAGGCAACATGGCTCCACATGCCATTTCGGGCACGCGTTCCATAGGTTCGCCATCACGAATATAGGACATGATGCCTGGCTAAACCTAATCATCTCCAACTACAATAATGCGGAAAATTAAACTGGCCTTTTCAGATTTTTCTTTTCTTTTTTTAAATTTGATTTATATGCCGCCCTTCTCCGGAGACTCAGGGCGGCTTACAATGCATTAAGCAATAGCCTTCATAGTTTTGTATATTTTATACAAAGTCAGCTTATTGCCCCCACAAACTGGGTCCTCAATTTACCTACCTTAGAAAGGATGGAACGCTGAGTCAACCTTGAGCCTGGAGATTCGAACTTACTAATTGCAGACAGCTGGAGTTAAATTACAGTGCATTTGTCCGCTGAGCTATTCCAGGCTTTTCATCTATTATGTTCCAGTTCAGGTGAGACTTGCTGAATATTCAGGGAAAGTACTATAGGTTTGGTCATTTCGAAGTAGCTGTACTTAAAAAAAAAAAACCATTATAAATCAAACAACAGAATAACAGTGTTGGAAGGGACCTTGGAGATTTTCTAATCCAACCCTCTGTTCAAGCAGGAGACCGTATACCATTTCAGACAAGTGGTAGTCCAGTCTTTTCTTCAAGGCCTCCAGTGATGGAGCACCCACAATTTCTGAAGGCAAGCTGAAGACGTCTCCATGGTCATATAGCTGGCATGGCTAAATGCCGAAGGCGCATGGAACACTGTTACCTTCCCACCAAAGGTGGTCCCTATTTTTCTACTTGCATTTTTTAATGTGCTTTCGAACTGCTACGTTGGCAAAAGCTGGGACAAGTAACGGGAGCTTACCCTGTTACACGGCACTAGGGATTTGAACTGCTGACCTTCTGACTGACAAGCTCAGCACCTTAGCATCTTAGCCACTGAGCCACCACATCCCTTTTTCACTAGACTAGATTCCTGTAACATTCTTCATATGTTTGAGCCCAGTAGCCTCCAACCTTTTGGGCATCAAGGACTGGTTCTGTGGAGATAGGATTTTCCGCGGACCAGAGGGGGCGTGGCTTCACATGCTGCCTATACTCTGCAAATGGGGATTTGTTTTTGGCATGACATGGTCTGGTGCCAATCCATGGACCGGGGTTTGGGGACCCGTTTTAGCCTACAGTTCCTAATCTTCATTTGCTCTCCTCTGCACTCTTTCCAGAGTCTCAACATCTTGTTTTTTACAATGTGGTAACCACAATCTGAATTTAGTCTTCAGTAGAACTACAGTAATAGTTCATTTCAATCTAAGATTGGATCAGGAGTTACATTGTAAGGCCAAATTACACTATAGGAGCATTTGAAAGTTTGAGAAATGTTTGCTAAGCCATCCTTTGGTTTTGCAGTCTGCTGAATGAAAGAAAAAAAAGGGGGGGGGATTGAGGGAAGGCAGGTAATGTCATTTGAACTTCTAGCTCTTGCACTGATGTGATCAAAGGAATGGAATTTGATGCAATTAAAGTTGAATTAATTACCATACTGAGACATCCTTCAGATAGTAAACGAGATTTCTAAAGATCCCCGCTGACTGATGGGAGTATTCGCTTACATTTCACAAAAGAATGATTGTTTGCTAAGTTTATAAATCGCTCTTTAGTCCTTAGGCGTACCCATCCACCTCACCTCTTCATTTCCCCCCTACAAAATAAAATGTTCTAAGGAGACCTGAATGCTTGAATATTTTATTAATACTGCCCCACTCCTGTCCCATTATACTTAAATGTATATGCGGTCTTGTTTGAATTCAAGCAAAATTATCTTCTTGCAGGTTTGTGGATTGGTTTCACAGCCTCTTATTCATTTAAGCTCCTTTTCTTAAAACAACACATTTCTGGCATGTTCGCACAGAAAGGACTGTGAAAGGCAAAATGGCACTCATAGAGACGATTCAGTATCATTTTGGTGCATGCCAAACACACAGGTTTTTAAAGCATGGCGCGTATTCCAGTGGTGAAATTCTATTTTTTTAAACTACCGGTTCTGTGAGCATGGCTTGGTGGGCGTGGCAGGGGAAGGATACTGCAAAATCCCCATTCCCTCCCCACTCCTGGGAGGATATTGCAAAATCTCCATTCCCACCTCACTCTGGGGCCAGCCAGAGGTGGTATTTGCTGGTTTGTTTTTTTTAATTTGATTTATTTGCCGCCCTTCTCCGGAGACTCAGGGCGGCTTACAATGCGTTAAGCAATAGCCTTCATACTTTTGTATATTTATACAAAGTCAGCTTATTGCCCGCACAAACTGGGTCCTCAATTTACCCACCTTAGAAAGGATTGGAAGGCTGAGTCGACCTTGAGCCTGGCTAGGATTGAACTCGCAGTAATTGCAGGCAGCTGGATGTTAACTACTGCCTTAGTAGGAGGCATTAGCCTCCTACGCCACTCAGGCTCCTTTTTCTGGTTCCTGGTTCTCTGAACTACTGGTTCTCTGAACTACTCAAAATTTCCACTACCGGTTCTACAGAACCTATCAGAACCTGTTGGATTTCACCCCTGCTGTCTTCCTTGCTTGTTTTGCTGAAAATGCAACTCTGGCAAAGCCTTGCAAAACCCTGTTGAGTCAGAGGAAATTGTACCCTTCCATATGCTGCTAAATGACAACTCCCTGCCATCACTAAGGGTAGGTTTGGGCTGGTACTTCAGCAATTTACAGAGGCTCAAAGATTCCCCAACTCTGCATTAGAGAACAATGAAGAAAGAAAACAAGTGGAAACCAAGCAATGAAAAAAACCAAAACAGAAACAGGAGAGAAACAATGCAATATGATAGATGTGCAAAGGGCTTTAAATCCAAAATATCTTTTCTCAAGTGAAAAGGAATCAGTTCTGATTTAAGGGAAATGACTCTAGCTTGAAGCAGGATTCTGTGCAAGAGAGTTGCCCTAAGGGGAGGTGGGGGAGAGAACACTTCCAAAATGTTTGTAGCAGCCCTTCCCACTCTCAAACCAATTGATTCATCTACAGAAGGGGGGGGGGTGTCAAACTCAAGGCCCACGGGCCACATCCAGCTTGCAATGTGGTCAGATCCGGCCCACTGGGCTGTCCTGGTCTATCCAATGCGAAGAGGAAAGATCAGGCCAATGTGGTGTCTGCCCAGTTTACCCAATGCAAAGAGGGAACATGCCAGCAATCTGGGGAGAGGCGTCAAGCTGGCCATGCCCACCCAGTTGGCCATGCCCACCTGGACCCGAGGTCAACCACAGCCTCATGCGGCCCTCAATGAAAATGAGTTTGACACCCCTGACCTACAGGATGGAGTACCTTGAATTCAAAATCCTTTGCCTGAAAACATTTTTTTTTTCACACCGCCATTTTTATTTACAGCCCAGCTTCATCGAGAAGAACAGAAGAAATGCTGGGGTCATCAAACATCTTGTGGCTGTGCCACTTAAAAGGAACCTTTTATTGCGGTATAATAGAAGACCTAAATTGAATTTCCACGTTAAAAAGTATTTCTTCTGACAATTCACAAGACGTTTTTGATATGGCTCTTTTGGTTTTGATGGCGGCTCTTGATTTAGGATGTTTTTCCTAGAAACAGCAACTGTGGTTTCTTCCTACCGCATGTGCCCCTGCTGTTGAATACATTGATTTTAAAAATGCTATCATAATGGAGGGCTGTACAAGTAATCCTCAACCTACGACCACAATTGAGTCCAAAACTGCTAAGGAAGGCAGTTGTTAAGTGAGTTTGCTCCATTATATTACTGCAAGTTCAAATCTCACCAGGCTCAAGGTTGACTCAGCCTTCCATCCTTTCGAGGTAGGTAAAATGAGGACCCAGATTGTGGGGGCAATAAGCTGACTTTGTATAAAAAAGAACACCGCTTAGGGGAGGCCGAAAGCCCTACTAAGCAGGTATATACAAAAAGTATGAAGGCTATTGCTTAACGCATTGTAAGCCGCCCTGAGTCTCCGGAGAAGGGCGACATATAAATCAAATCAATCAATCAATCAATTATATGACCTTTCCTGCCGCAGTGGTTAAGTGAGCCATGTTGTTGATAAGTGAATCTCCCCATTGACTTTGCTTATCAGGTGGTCATGACTCCAGGACACTGCAACCATCATAAATATAAGCCAGCTGCCAAGCAGTCGAATCATATTACCAATGGGATGCTGTCATAAGTGTGAAAAATGGCCATAGGTCACTTTTTTCAGTGCCATTGTAACTTCCAAAGGTCACTAAATGAATAGATGTAAGTTGAGGATTACTAGCATTGCTATGCTCGAGGGAGGGAAAATAAATACTTCAACCTGGTATCAACATCATACAAAAATTTCTGTGTTAATAATACTACCAATAAGATTTCCTACTGGCTTCTCTTATTGCTACTGCTGTGGTTTAAATACTGGTTGCTACCAGGATTCCTTCAATCCTGGGAATATTTGCAGTTTCTCAGAGAAGACTGGTCGATTGTGAGATCTTAGAACACCTGCTAGATCTCAAAATGACAAAGGATGTCTGTGAATGATCACAGAGTCTTCTCACAAGAGTTGCCAGAACAACTGACTACTTTTTAGGGCTGAAATAGCTCATGTTTTTTTAAAAAAAACAACAACAGAACTTGTAGGAAGGAAAACAAGCCCTAAATTCTCGAGACAGTCCATAAAATAAGATCTAGATCAGTATTTACTTACCTAGGCAACTTCTGCATGTTTGGATTTCAACTTCCCAAATGCAGTTGTCCAAGTTGGGCAATATTGTCTAGATCAGAGGTCTCCAACCTTGGCAACCTGAAGACTTGTGGACTTCAACTCCCAGAATTCATCAGCTAACAAAGCTGGCTGAGGAAGTTGGAGTTGAAGTTCACAAGCCTTCAAGTTGCCAAGGTTGGAGACTCCTGGTCTAGATCAGTGTTTTCCTTCAACTCTGCAAGTTTAAAGATGTGTGGACTTCAACTCCAGAATTCCCTAGCCAGATTTGCTGGTTGGGGAATGCTGGGAGTTGAAGTCCAACACATTTTCAAATTGCCAAGGTTGAAATACACTGCTCTATTCTAGACAGCCTTACTCTTCTTACTATTAGGAATTGTTTGAACTATGCAAGACAATTTAAGAGCCTCTGAGCAGAAAACATACACACATATAAGCATGCTCTGAATTCCTATTTCCATTCTAGGACTTGCATGGTTTTGTTTGAACACTCATCGGTACAGTCTTACCATTATTGTGGAAAAGCTGTAGAGCTGCCCACGAGTAGAGTTACAAGTGACACTTAAGGGACATGCCTCTCAGTGGCAGATTGCATGACTTCAGATTCAATCCCTACGATTTCTGTTTGAAATCTCATGTACTATGTATCGGCCTTGGCAGAAGAAAAGGATTCCACATCTGAATCAAACTGAGTCAGACCCACTTAGTCTTTGGTACATGCAGATTAGTCATGTGAACTAATGTGAAACTGGCTACGGGTGACTGAATACTCAACATTCTTGACTGGACAGACCTGGTGCAGATGAAAAAGTACATTTCATTATTGCTGGTAGGCTGCATTGGGAGGGGGGAATGAAAATTTGGAGCTGGGGACTCCAGAAATACAGGCGTTGATACTATTCTACAACTGGCATAGCTGCTTGTTCAAAATTGGTTCAACCTATAATTTTGTATATTAAACCAAGTGTAGTCACAGAGCCTGAAAAATATTGTCTTGGGAGGAAGAAGGTGAGGGACATATAACCTAACAGATGTTGTTACCACTATCAACAATGCCAACAATAAGAATGATGTCCCAAGGTTGCTTTTTCAAATTGGCAACTGGACTTTCTTGGTTTTTCCCTTGAAAAAGTTTGGCTTCTCATCCAAGAAGCTTCTTAAGTTCTGAAGAAGCTTCTTGGATGAGAAGTGAAATGTTTTCAAGGTGGGTGGGGAACCAAGAAAGCCCAGTTGCCTTTTGAAAAAGCATTTGTAAATGCTCCAACACTGGAAGTTTTTAAGAAGAGATTGGATAGCCATTTGTCTGAAATGGTGTAGGGTTTCCTGCCTAAGCAGGGGGTTGGACTAGAAGACCTCCAAGGTCCCTTCCAACTCTGTTATTCTAAATTTCTAAAGAGAATAATTTTAGGCTCTGGATGACTGAGAATCTCCATCGACATTAAAAATGATCAGCTCTAGTTTAACATCTGCTAGTCTATAGGCACCTCACCCAATTCAGACCTAGAAGGCAGGACAGATGAATTATCGTATTTTTCCGAGTATAAGACACACCTTTTACCCGCCTTAAGGGGGGTGAAAATTTAGGTGAGTCTTATAAACCGAATACGGGCGCTTTTGGCATCCCAAACTCTCTGCGCGTTGCATTTTTGCCCTCCCCCAGTAGCACTCTGCAGGCCAAAAACAGGCACGTTTTTGGTGAAAACAGGTGTGCTTTTGGCAAAAATGGGCCGTGCGGAGCACTGCAGAGTGCTTCTGGGGGCCTGGGAGGGCGAAAATCCGACATGCGGAGGCCAAAAATTAATTTTTTTCTTTGTTTTCCTTCTGTAAATTTAGGTGCGTCTTACAGTCGGGTGTGTCTTATAGTCCAAAAAAATATGGTAACCATTTTCTGTATTCAGATAAGCACCATGTTTGTGTGTATTTGAGTTTGTGTGTGTGTGTGTGTGTGTGTGTGTGTGTGTGTGTAATTCCAGACACCCTAGAAATTTCAGTATCCTCTTAGGCATGCAGTGAAAGGTCCACATTGGGCAATGTAGGTAACCTCCCATCCTTGGCCCAGTACAACTGTCCAACAATGGTGATTACCAATTAAAGTATCATAAATGTACATCGGCATCATCATAACAAAACAACGCGAGTCAAATGCAAGATATACTTAAGCCACATGGAACTGCCCGTTAAACATTTCCTACTTCTGCATATACATAATATACAAGTTACCTTGGGCATCAAGTCCTCGGAAAAAGTCTTTTGTGGCACCCTGGGGACTAAGAGAAGGTATAGAGTATCTGCTTTATTTAAATTTATTTTATTCTACCTGGGGGGAAAAAACCCTAAAAATGTCTTCAAGGCCATTTAACTTCTTTTTCTTAGGAACACAATCCTTCTTAAAGGCAGGTATTTCATAAGCTTCAGAAAAAAACACAGAAAGATGGTGATGTAGAAGAACATCCGGAGAATTGCTGCAGTCCTCCAGGTCCTGAATAACGTTGGGTCCTAAATGAACTCTCCTCGGAAGGGCAGGATACTACGGCTTTGCTCCTGCCAGCGATAGCGAAGCCGGCAGAGCGCTTGGCTGTCCAGAGTTTCAAATTCAGAAAAGGCCAGCTGGTTCAGGATCTCATAGACGCCCGCCTTGGCCGCCACCTGGAAGGCAGAAAAACAAATCAGGGATCGGGAGGGAAGCGGGAACACACAGCAAGAACCATGATCTTAAGAGGATTTTTTAAAAAAATATATCTATTGTTTTTTTTTAACTACAGATAGTCCTCGACTTACAACCTTTCATTTGGTGACAGTTCAAAATGACCGTTTTTCACACATATGGCCATTGCAGCATCCCCAGGATCATGTGATCAAAATTCAGATGCTTTGGCAACTGGCAGATATTTATGATAGTTGAAGTGTCCCGGGGTCATTAGCAACCATCTGACTTTAACAACTGCAATGATTCACTGTGGCAAGAAAAGTCACAAAATGAGAGCCCAACTCACTTAATAACTTTCTTGTTGCTTAGCTTAGCAACAGGAATGTTGGGTTCAATTGTGGTCTTAAGTCGAGGACCGCCTATATAACAGCATGCACAAAAGAGGAAACTCATTTTCTAAAGTACTTTAAGATATATTTGCAATAATCCAATCTATGCATTTTCCAGCCAGACATTCACACACTTTGATTCACAGGGACTGAGTTCTTGGACAGCTTGAACTAATGCAGGGATCCCCAACCTTTTGGACTTCAGGGACCACTACATTCATAATTTTAAATCCCGTGGATCTCTAATATGATCTGTCTAATGACTGGCTGGGTGGGCATGGCTAGGTGGTCAGGTGACTGGGTTGGCGTGGCCAACTTGATATCACTCACATCAAAGGGGACCTTGCTGACCTCTACTCGCCCCTCCCCTCCCAGCCACTCCTCCCCTTCCCGCCCGGTTTCATTAGGGCCCCAACAGGAAGCAGTTGTTGTAGCTAAGCAGCCACCACAAGAAAGAGTTGGCAAAACAGTTCAGTTCAAATTGGATCTGACCGAGAAGGAGGCTCAGCAGAAGCACCTCACTGAGGATTACGAGCATAGGCTTTCCAAGCAGAGGGAAGACCTGTGGGAGTGCAAGGCCAGGTACCGGCGCCTGGAGGCTCAGCGGGCTGAGATGGTCAGCCAGTTCCAGGTCATGATACAGTCCCACTGGAACAAGGCCCTCCAGCTTTTTGCCACCAGCAGCACTTCTGTCCAGCCTTCACGCAAAGCCCCGCACCAGAAGGCTGAAGCAGACCCCAAGTCGGGATTTCTGTTCCCCTCCAACCCATGCATGAAGACCCTGAAGGGGGAGACTCTCTGCAGCAATACAAGCATTTATTGCACGTATCCAGCCCAGGGGCCGTAGTTTGAGGACCCCTGATTTAGTGCAATATAAAAAATGCAAATCAATATTTCTGCAGACCACCAAAATTTTCTCATAGGCCACCAGTGGTCCACGGACTACCAGCTGGTGACTGCTGAGCTAGTGGGTGCAATTTGACAATGTTGCGTGTGTTGGGAGAGCAGGGACAGAAGCTTATCTCTGTAGTAACTCCCTGCCTGGCCCAAAGGACTATTTCCCCATCCAACAAATCAGTGAGACGAAAAGAGAAGGTCGCTTGTCCAGCCAGGGCTCTGCACGCAATGCCCCTTTTTTGAACTCACAGAAGTCCTTCCTCAAGAAAAGCTCAACGGATGATGCTTACACTGAAGGAACCAGGCCAAGGAAGCCTGTCATGAATGCCAAGTCACATATTTGCCTCCACAAAACAAACTGCAAAGGATACCTTTGAGTGGAAGGCATAAGAGAAGATCTTCTCAACAAGCAAAGTCAACGGGGAAGCCGTGGGCCTCTCTTTTCCTCCATAATCTCTGTAAACTGGGGGTTTGTATCAACCCAGTAGGATTGAAAGGCTTGCAAAAGGACCTAAACTTTAATTTAGTTCGATGTTTTAAAAGCAATTAATGAAATGAAACTTATATTTGCAGTTATCCAGTTATTTGTCTCTCTGTATAGGCATCCTTCAGTCCAGCTTTAAGAAGATTGATGGTACGGCAAAACAAATAGAAAAAAATGTAATAACAATGGTTTATAAAAGTAAGTTTCAGGCCTATTTCCCACCCAGCCCACATCAAGTAAGTATAAAAGTAATCCAAAAACAATTTGGGAGACTCTTTCATCTAAATATGCTGGAAGAAGACAAATAGGAATATATTTACATTTTTCTCCAACCAAATAATTCAAAATACAGTCCTTATTATGTCCCCTGTAACTGTTACTGATAGGCCCCTCTCCACCAAATATTTGAAGCTACTTTGCAAAGCATGTCTCTGACAAGAATGCATCCCCCCAAAATTTATGTCATTGAGGGAAAAAGATCTGCAGACCTAAAAAAAAAAAAAAAAGTCTATTTAAACTGCTTTAGTTGCCTAGACGTGTATATATCTATTCATCTTTGAATGGATTCCAATCATGAATGCACAATTTGTGGATCAGAATTTGGCTTGGCTTGGCTTGGCTGACATCATGATTATTGAAAAGATGTCTATCACTGCTGCCACCTGATTCTCCGGAGTCTACAGGAGCCTAATGATATACAACAATGTCAAATGTTCAAATATCTATGGTAGACAGATATATGTGTGTGTGTGTGTGTGTGTGTGTGTGTGTTTACAGGTAATATCTCGGGTTTCTTCCCGTGTAATTGTAAACATATCTTTAGAAGGTTATAAATATCAGAATAAACCTTCGCCTCTTTTCATAGAAAAACATCAGTTAAGATCACACAGTTTGCCCATAAGCACCAAACCGAGAACATCAGCCAGAAGATGACGAATGTGATTTCGTCGAAACGTCGCTACTACCCTTCTAAAGATATGTTTACAATTATACGGGAAGAAACTCAAGGTATTACCTGTACACACATATATACCCGTGAAAACTTACATAGACAAATACACACACACACACACACACACACACAGTATATACAGTGTGTATACACAAACACACACACACACACATATATACATAAAACCTACAAAAAGGAAAGAAAACAAATACTGTACCTTTACAGGGAGGATACATGAGATGAGGGTGTGGCTAACTGATGAGGCCTTATAAGGCCGAAATAGATCTATCTTAGTCTCTCAATGGGCAGCAAAGGGTCTGCTGGCTGCCAGAAGAAAAAAAAGCCTAGAAACTAGTGGATTGTGATTTCACTGAACTAGGGCTGCATAAAATCTTGGTTTACGCAGGAAGAACCTGGCTAAAGAGAAATACATACATACATACATACATACATACATACATACATACATACATACATATGTTTTCTGAGGTTTTCGCGGGTGTTTGTATGTAGGTCTTTGGTTATTCGGGTTTTCTCCCAGGTAAAATTAGAAGTGTCTTGGCGACGTTTCGACGAAGTCTCATTCGTCATCTTCAGGCTGGTGTTTTCGGCTTCGTGCTTCTTCGTGCTTCGTGCAATTTGCTCCTAGAAGCACGAAGCTGAAAACACCAGCCTGAAGGTGACAAATGAGACTTCGTCGAAATGTCACCAAGACACTTCCAATTTTCCGTGGGAGAAAACCCGAATAACCAAAGATCTACATGTATGTGTGTATGTATGTTCCCCAAAAATAAGACATCCCCTGATAATAAGCCCTCCTGAAAATATTTAAACACAGAGCTGGAAATCAGGTAAGACAGCAAGAGAAGCCCCATCTTGCGCCCCAAAATAATAAGACCTCCCCGAAATAAGGCCAAGCACTTATTTCAGGATTCAAAAAAATATAAGACAGGGTCTTATTTTTGGGAAAACATGGTATGTCTAATAAGGTGCTCATCATTGAATTTCTTGCAATTCCCTTTCCCAATAATCTCATTGTTACAATTCCTAACCAGAGGCCTATATATGGATTATATTCCACGGAAACTTAGATCATCATAATTGGTTATTCTAAAGTGCCGCAAGAGTCTTGTTGTTTTCCTTTTTATGGAATGAACCTTTTTTTTTTTCTTGTTAAACTGACTTAAATTTATTCTTCGTTTACGTAACAGTTCTCATAACTTGCCCTAATGCCAAGAGCCTCTCGGCTGCATAGATCAAACGAAAGGAAAACAACATCATCATCATAAATAGCTAAATGCAAATAACTATCAAGGACAAAATATAATCATTAAGGAAAACAGGGAACAAGGGGCCCACAGTAAGAGCTTGTGGGCCATTGATTGAGTAGAAAAGTGCATTATGCATTTCACGTTATATTCCCAGGACTCCAGAAATGTATGGGGAGATAAAATGGTACCTTCCAGGTACTTTGGAGTACAATTCCCAATATTCTTGGGCCACTTATAATGCTGTCTTCAACTAACTGGAATTGAATTTAAAATATCTGAAGAGCACCGTCTTACCTCTTCTTAGTTAGATAGATCACCAGATCTTCATTTCCATACCCTCAAACAGATGTATTCATAGTTCTTATGGATGGATCTTACCAGCAGTCCATACCTATCTGTTAGATGTGGCAAATTAAACATTGGGCATTGTCTAACAAAATGAAATTCAATGGTGAAAAAAGTAAAGTTCTACATTTAGGCAAGAAAAACAAAATGCATAGGTACAGTATATGCTCAATAGTAGTAACTGTGAGATTGATCTTGGATTCCTAGTGGACAACCATTTAAATATGAGCCAGCTGTGTGCAGCAGCTGCCAAAAAGGCCAACACAGTTCTAGGCTGCATAAACAGAGGGATAGAATCAAGATCATGTGAAGTGTTAATACCACTTTGTAATGCCTTGCTAAGGCCACACTTGGAATTCTGCATCCAGTTTTGGTTGCCACGATGTAAAAAAGATGTGGAGACTCTAGAAAGAGTGCAGAGATGAGCCACAAAGATGATTAGGGAGCTGGAGGCTAAAACATATAAAGAACGGTTGCAGGAACTGGGTATGTCTAGTCTGATGAAAAGGACTAGCAGTGATAGCAGTGTTCCAATATCTCAGGGGCTGCCACAAAGAAGAGGGAGTCAAGCTATTGTCCAAAGCACCCGAGGGTAGGACAAGAAGCAACGGGTGGAAATTCTCACCCAAGGAGAGAAGCAACTTAAAACTAAGGACAAATTTCCTGACAGTTAGAACAATTAATCAGTGGAACAACTTGCCTCCAGAAGTTGTGATTACTCCAACACTGGAAGTTTTTAAGAAGATACTGGATAACCATTTGTCTGAAGTGGTGTAGGGTTTCCTGCCTAAGCAGGAGGTTGGATTAGAAGACCTCCAAGGTCCCTTCCAACTCTCTTCTCTTCTCTTCTCAATACTTAATGAATCAGGAGATTGGAGGCATGTCTCCCAATATGGATTACAACATGGCTTCCAGAAATTTTTCACAATAGGGAAAAAAGAAAGTTTCTATAGCAGTCGGCAAAACAGTTGTGCCCTTTACACAATCTGTGTTATATGGCACAATACGCGCCCCCACCCCCAGAGTAGGATAAATGTGTGCAGAGAACCTTCTAACTCTCCCTGCTCAACCCCTTTCGTGCAGTACATTTCTGTTCTGAATTGCATTTCAGTTCCATCTCTCTTCCACCCACTGGGTTAATGTCATTTTCCAGCAAATCTCTTTAATCAAGAATAGCCAGACTGTGATTGTAACCACAGCTGGCAGATTCCTCTTTCATCTCTCACCAAGGAGATCAAACATGCCAAGATGAATTTGCAAAGCTAACTGAGACCGAGAGGAGATGAAGCTTTCCCATCATGCATACCAGGCAGGGGCTCTTTACAGCTTACACAAGCAAGAAAAGTCGAGAGGTTAATCTCAAGGGAACAGATAAAATGTGTTTAAGCAACCCATTTGCTGCCCATTCACCTTCTCCCATTCCAATTCATTATTTGCTTGGTACTTCTGCTGGGCGATTCCACTGTAAAGTTAATCACCAGAGCTACATTTCGAGGGCTGTTAAGCCTATTAAGAGTCATTTAAGCCACTGGAGCATCCAGTGGAGTTTATTAAAGGATGCAGGTGTTTATAAGGGTGGGGACTCCTTCTGGACTCTTACTTGAATGCCTAAAATCCAACAGAAGTTGATAATGCTAATTTTTATTTTGCAAATTCCATTTTAAATCAAACCAATTCCACCCTTGGCTGGTCTTTTACCGATCCCCCTTTAGCTGTTGTTATGTTTTGACTAGAAAGGAATAAACAGAGAGCTTGGTGGAAGAACAGATGCTCTGCAGCTGGGATGACTGGACATCTTCGATGAAAATGATCTCAGATAGAGGGAGAGATAGAACATAGAATAATGGGGTTGGAAGAGACCTTGGGAGGTCTTCTAGTCCAACTCCCTGCTCAAGCAGGAGATGCTATATTGTTCTGGACAAATGGCTGTCCAGTCTCTTCCTGAAAACCTCCAGTGATGGAATGGCTTTGATGAGTTACAGTCCATTAGAAAATACAGAGCTAGAAGGAGGAGATAAAACTCATATACTACCTAACATTCATTGAAACAAGTCTCACAGCTATAGCCTTTGTTAGTTTCTCCACATTGGCTCTTTATCCTTCTAAAGTAGATTGGAATCCAAATAGTATCCCTTAAAATCTCCAAACTTGGCAACTTTAAGTCTTGTGGACTTCAACTCCCAGGATTTCTCAGCCAGCCATGGCTGCCAAGTGCCCAAATTTTGATCACATGACTATGGGGATGCTGCAACGGTCATAAGTATGAAAACCAGTCATACATACTTTTTTTCAGTGCTGTCGTAAATTCAAATAGTCACTTGTAAGTCAAGGACTACTACCTTTATTTGAAATTGTGGGTACATTTTAGTAGATACTGCCCTAAAATGACTGTAATGGGTGTATATTAAGAGCTCTGGTGGTGTAGTGGTTAGAATGCAGCATTGCAGGCTAGCTCTGCGCACAGTCAGGAGATTGATCCTGACTGGCTCAAGGTTGACTCAGCTTTCCATCCTTCCAAGGTTGGTAAAATGAGAACCCAGACTGTTGGGGGCAAGAGGCTGACTCTGTAAACCGCTTAGAGAGGGCTGCAAAGCACCATGAAGCGGTATATAAATCTAACTGCTATTGCTAAGTGCTATGTGGAGAGGTACACAGGGTTCCTATGAAAATGAAATAAGAGTGGATAAACCACAGATGTTGCTTTCAGTTCTTCAGTAAGGTAAAACGATGACAAGTATTTAATATCAGTTCTACAGTGAAGAATTTAACATAACCTCAATTCACAAACTATTTCATAAAAATATTTAACAAAGACCTTCTGTAACTTGTGAACAGAACTTCCAGTCCGTGTACATGAGTGTGTACAAATGCAGCAATAATCTCCACATTATATGCATTTTCTTCATGAAATATTGGTGCATGGTTGCCCCATGTAGGATAACTATGCTTCTAACAGAAAACATCATCCTGCCCTCTAACATCTCCGGTGGATTAAACTTTGTAAACACATATTTCTCCCAACGACCATATCTCAAGACCTAAAATGGACACCTAACATCAAAAATATCATCAAAAAAGCACAACAAAGAATATTCTTTCTGCACCAATTCCGAAAGCTCAAACTGCCCAAGGAGCAGCTGATACAGTTCTACAGAGGAATTATTGAGTCTGTCATCTCCACCTCTATAACTGTCTGGTTTGGTTCTGCAACCCAACAAGACAGACACAGACTTCAGAGGATAATTAGAACTGCAGAAAAAACAATTGCTACCAACCTGCCTTCCATTGAGGACCTGTATACTGCAGAAGTCAAAAAGAGGGCTGTGGAAATATTTACAGACCCCTTGCATCCTGGACATAAACTGTTTCAACTCCTACCCTCAAAACGACGCTATAGAGCACTGCACACCAGAACTAGACACAAGAACAGTTTTTTCCCGAACGCCATCACTCTGCTAAAAAAATAATTCCCTAAACACTGTCAAACTATTTACTAAGTCTGCACTACTATTAATCTTCTCATTGTTCCTATCACCCATCTCCTCCCACTTATGATTGTATGACTGTAACCTTGTTGCTGGTATCCTTACGATTGATAATGATTGTTTCCTAGCATGATTTGATTGCTTATTTGTACCCTATGACTATCATTAGGTGTTGTACCTTATGATTCTTGACGAACATATCTTTTCTTTTTGTGTACACTGAGAGCGTATGCACCAAAGACAAATTCCTTGTGTGTCCAATCACACTTGGCCAATAAAGAATTCTATTCTATTCTATACTAGTTGTCTCTGCAATTCTCTGCACATACAAAAAAACTTTCAAATCAGGAGCAAAAAGAGAAAAAGTAGGAGACAAGGACCACCCCTGTTGCTTCCACACAAGTTTTCCAAGTTAAAGGATGGGGCTGACAACAGTGCTCATGGATAAAAGAGAGAAGAAAGCCAAAGATGCAATGAAACAAAGACATCAAAAGGTCTTTTGTGCAGAATAAGGCAGCAAAGAAAGATACTTTAGATGCTTATTAAGGGCTGGGGGGTGGGTGGGCGGAGGAGGAGGGATTCTAAAACTCACTGTCAAACCAGCAATGGTTTTCTTAATATGAGGTCATCTCAAGACAGCAGAGTGTAAAGCTTCCTTGGGGCCCCCATTATGCTTTTCTTGTGTACCAAGGACTGTGTTCTAAAAATAGGACCAGTACTTATTCTGACATGCAGATGAGTCCTCCCCGCTTTCCCTACATCTATAGGGATCTGGAAAAATAGTGATGTTTTTATTGCACAGAGAGAACACTTATTGCATACCTGCTCTAGGGACGGTAATCTAATTTAGCTTTGAAGAGTTGAATCACTTCCTTTCCTATTTGTTCAAAAGCTACAGAATGAACAACTCATCTCAAGACTAGGAGGGTGTGCCTTCAGCAGAAGGATAACAACAGAGAGAAAAAAATTTAACTGTCTTAAATAGTCACATTAAGCAATGCGCTTCCTTCAAAATAGAAAAACCTACCTGCAATAATTATTTAAATAAATAGGAAAAATAAAAGTTTCTAAAAATGTCTTTTTTTTAATTTAATTTTTTTTTTATTAATCATTCAAAATTAAAAACATCGGACATAGATATGACATCACTGGTTCTAAATATCTTCCAACACTTTAAACTAATACAAATTATGTTAAAGTTAATATTATAATATAATTCTTTAACCTTATACGTTATTTATACATAACATCATACTGACAATCTATATCATATTTCTACACAATTATACATACTTGTCTATTAATCTATACCTGTACCTATTCATGCAATTTACATACATATTTATCTGTCATAACGTATATATTTCTCATCCAACACTACACCCTTGTCTCGGCTATCCTCCTTTTGTCTAGCCATTCGTAAAAAAAATTCCAGATTATATAGTACTGTGTTTCACATTTATCCTTGAGCTCCAAGGTAAGTCTGTCCATTTTTGTGCAGTTAAGAATTTTTAGTAATATTTCCTCTTCAGTTGGGGTATCTTTCTCTTTCCACTTTTGAGCAAAGGCTATCCATGCCGCTGCGAGTATATGCAATAATAGATAATTTTTATCTTTTTTATATTTACCCTCTGTCATTCCCAAAAGGAAAAATTCCAGCTTGGCTTCTATATTTATTAATAAAATTTCTTCAAGCCAACTCTTTATTAAATTCCAATATTTTTTTGCCTTTGGGCTTTCCCACCACATAGCAGAAATCCCCTGAAGGCATCTTATACTTCCAACAAGCTAAAGAATTTTCCTTATTGATTCGTGCTAATCTTGTGGTGAGGAGATGCTACCTATAAAACATCTTGTATAAATTTTCTTTATATGAGGTTGCTAACGTAATTTTAAAATTTTTCCCCATAGAGTTTGCCAATTGTCCAAATCGATACTATGTCCCAAATATTTACCCCAAATTATCATCGTTTCTTTGACTTGTTCGTCAATCATATTTTGTTCCAACAAATAGCAATATAATTTACTTATAGTCTTACCTTCCCTACTTAATAAAATCATATCTAATTCTGATAATTCTTGCTTTATACCCCATTCTTTTTTCTCTTTCCTAAATTTAGATTGTATTTGCAGATATGCCCACCATTCCAGGTCAATTCCTTCCTCCTTTAAAATATTTCTCGCTTTCAATTCTCCTCTTTCATTCAAAACGTCTTTATAGATAACAACTCCCCCTGATTTAATAAAGCTTGGATGGGTGTACATTTCCAGTTTCTAAAAATATCTTCATGAGTCGTAAGACATAAGACATTTCAGTGGTAAGAGCTGATCAATTCACTATAATTTGTGAAGAAGGCATGCAAATTTCATTTCTTACTTCCTATATCAAATGGCATGGAGATTTATTGACTAGGATACCAACACTATGACAATACAGATACAATAAAGGTCTTAGCACATTCTTACAAGGACTGGGGAATCTTTCTTCTGCTAGCATACCTTAAATAAAATCATGATAAGGATTTATTGAGAAGAGTGGGAAGCTGGAATGGGGAAATAAAGAGGAACGCAAATATCAGATAAGATACACCATGTATAGTGATCAGTTGTAACTCCAATAAAAACAGCCAGAGTCACACAGTCCTTCTGTGTGGAGGAATCTCAGGAGAAATCTCATGACCCATTATTTTCCTTTTCTCTCTCCCTCTAGTCCAAATTTCCTCAACATGATCTCTGGATTCTGTTGTTAGCTCAAGACTGTATAAAAATTGTACCTAGGCACAATAGCAGTAGTGGGAATCAACCGGTGTAACATCCGGTTTGCTGAGCGTGCTGCGCAGTCCATTAGAAAAGACCATTACAAACAGTGTTAAAAGCACTAAAAATAGCTAATGTGTGGCAATCCACTCTGCCACACCAATCAGCTGGGCTTCAAACCAACGAAATAAAGTTAGGTATAGCGCAGGGGCGAGCGGGTGGGCCCAGCTGACGGTCGGAGCGAACCAGTTCACTCTCAGCTGATTGTCAGAACAACTGGCTCACCCGAATCGGACCAAATAGGCTGAATCCCATCCCTGCATAATAGGAAGCATTCAGATTTGAAACGGATGGCTCAAAGAATAACAAAGTTGGAAGGGACTTTGGAGGTCTTCTAGTCCAACCCCCGTCCAAGCAGGAGACCCTATACTATTTCAGACAAATGTCTCTCCAACTTTTAAAAATCGCAGAACTACTGGAGGCAAGTCTGGTTAATTGTTCTCACTCTCAGGAAATTTCTCCTTAGTTCTAGGTTGCTTCTCTCCCTGATAAATTTCCAGCGGTTGTTTCCTGTCCTGTCTTCAGGTATTTTGGAGAATAGATTGACACCCCTCTTCTTTGTGGCAGCCCCTCAAATATTGGAACTTCCTAAAATGTGGATTGTATTCTCTGCTTTAGGAGATATCCATATGAATCATTACTTTTCTTGCTGGAAAGAAGGAAAAACTGATCTCATATAAGTTCTTTTCTTCCCACACTCTGATGGGACTATATTGACCTCAATATAGGGAAAGCGATAAAGATAATTTGTTGCATGAAATGAAATGTGGAGGACTCGGTTTGCAGTGATTCACCACAGAAATAAGTTTTTTAGCTCTGGATTAAATTATAAATGGGTCTAAAAAACTATCCAAAAAATAAATCTGGTAAATCACATATGGATTATATTATTATATATGAAGTGAATTTGAGGTGGTTTTGCTCCAGTTCTGATTTTTGAGCATGTACACCAATTCGGTGATTGAAAAAAATTCTTACAAATGGAACCTGTCAAGAATGTTCCGTATACTGTAGCTGTTTATTGTTTACTGGATGCTGAAGTCATTGCCTATTTCATTGGATAAATAGAAAACACTGCAAGTATATAGTGGCTAAACATAAACTGTTATTACTTATAAATTAAATTGCTATATCTCATTGATAATTATGTGTTTTCTATACAAAAATGTAGTGACATTAAAGGTGTTATTTTCATACTTTTATCACATTGTTCGCCTATCTGGAATAAATCCCATAAGTCTCCCATGCAATTCTACTGTTTCTGTGGAAATTAACTAGGGTTTTAAGTGTGGTTTGAATTCTTTAAAAGACAGAAAGAATTATTCCAAGAAAACGTTCCTCATTGGTAGTTCTAAATGTCAGTATTTATCTCTGGTAAAAATCGATGGACGCAAATGGTTTAAAATCTCCAATGTGTTTGGGTAAATGCAGCAAAAAGGAATATTACTTCAAGATTTGCATATTTAATTAAAGAATTTTATGTTAATATCTGTAGCACATTTCAAACAGATTAATAAAGATAGTAAGGATTTTTAAAATACAAACAACTGTAGATTTTCCTTATCTGAAGTTACAATTATCAATAATCATGAGACTTTCAACATTCCTGCTTTTTAGTGGAAATGTATTTTGATTTCCATTGTTTAAACAAAAACGTTCGAGTCTACTAGAATTTTTAGTTTTAATATGCTATTTTAGTTTCATTTTAGTTTCAGTATCTTATTGGAATGAATTTTTGGGGTGATGGTGAACAAATTGCCATTATGGGCTAAGCTGCAAAGTTATTGTATTTATCCATTTAAATCTTGGCAGTTGTAAAGCACACATTTTTTAGAATTAATTTAGCATTTTCAACTTTGTCAGCAGTAAGGTGTATTTGAGTCCTATTAGGTGACCAGTATTCAGTTTGTTACAAAATCTCCTGTATACCTAACTCTTTGGGATAACTTCAAACTAAAAACCAGTGCTTAAACTTTGTATTGTAAAGAATGTGCATAAAATGCCATTAATTAAACTAGACAGATCAGTTATTGCTGAATAATACTTTTAAGTCTTTTCAACAACTGCAAACAAAATTTTCTCGCCATCAACTCCAAAACTGGGATGCAATCGCTTAAAACATTTTTTGATAGCCCAATACTGATCTTTAGCAGCTTCTAAAATATCTGATATGTTATTAATATTGAGGAATTCCATTTCAGAATCCAAAAATATTTTTTCTTCTGTCAAAAGCTAAAAGAACACCTATAACAAATATACAGGAATCTTGGAATCAAGAATTGGAAACTCCAGTAATTTTAACCAGTGGAATCACATTTTGAAGAATACTAAATTTATGTCTTATGATTGAAAGTTGAAATTAATCCATCAAAAGATTGTTTTTTATATTTACTGAATACCCATCTAGAATGTTTCATAAAGGATAGAAAAATGATTATTTATGTTAGTGTTGCAAGAAGTCTGAGGATACTTAATCTCATGTTATTCCTTATAGCCCTTTGGGAGAAATATTACAATAAATTGACAGGATTATTGAGAAATCTCTGGTTTTAAAATATACACACATGTTCAGAACAAAGATGGATTTTCTGTGCTCTAACAATAGTAAAAGAAAAATCCTTAGGAGATGAAATAGTAATATAATTCCTAATACAAAAGTATTTGTTTCCGTAGGTACAAATTAGCAATTTTTGAGAAAATTATATATACATACTTTGATACAGAGGATTTTAAAGATCAATATTCAGTTGAAGCCAGAACTTTTCCTCTGGCAAATTCACTACCTGTACACAGATGGAAAGATTCAACAGCAACTACTATGAAGGAATGATTAGTGAAGTTAACAGATTCTGCTGAAATGGATAAATCCATAATCCATAAATTATGAAAAAGATCATGTCTAAATTTATTAAGTAACTGGAAGTTTTTAATGGACTTTTTGCATGAAACTTTTAAAAATGATTTATGGTTTTGATAATTAGATTGCATAGGTTATTGAAAAAAGTGTAATATGATATAGAGAGAGGCTAACTACGTTTGTACTTACAGTAGTGGCCAAAATTTTGGAAACCTTTGGAGAAAAGTGTATTTTCTAAAAATAGCTAATAACAGCACTTTTTTTTTTGGAGTAGTACCATAAAGTTACATATCAATGGAAAGATAATTTGATCAAGAATGTAATGCAATAACTTTTATGAAGGATTTGCTATTAGAATAGCAGTTACAGTATAAAGAAGAAAAGTTAAACACGTAGAAAATATGAGATATACAAAAATCACCATTAAAAAAAATGAAATATGCAAAAATTGTAGTGTAAAAATTAAGTATTAACATCAGTTAATACTTAGTTGGGTAACCTTTAGCATGAATTATGGCCTTACAACTTCTTCCCATGGAGTGAACCAAGTCTTTTAGTTCTGCAGCTGTTATAACGTGAAAGCAAGATTGAATGATTGCTTCTATTAATTGCTGGGTCGCTTCTGACTAACAAGTTTCTTTAGTCGGTTCCATAGATTTTTAATTGCGTTAAGGAAGGTCTGGGCTATTCCCAGGCCATTCCAGCAGTGGAATATGATTATCTTGAAATTCCAAAAAAATAAAATAAAATAAAAAGTGGTGTTATTAACCATCCAACCTCAAAAATACACTTTTCCCAAAAGGTTTCCACAATTTTGGCCGCTACTGTACAACATTGAAGAATATTGGAACCCACGTTATTATTTTTTTCTTTCTTTTCTTTTTTTCTTAAACTTTTTTCTTTTCTTTTCTGGCACTTTTGCCTTTCTCTTTGCTTTCTTTTTATTTTTCTTCTATGCTTTATATTAGCTTCAGTTAGTTTTTATCTTCTTACACCCAAGAAAAAAAAGAGAGAAAATGAAATATTCTACCAATTAGAAAATGTCACATTTGTCTCTCTCTTTGGAAAAAAAAATCTTGGAGAACAGACTTGGAGGGTTATTTATGTATTCATTTGTAAAAATTTCCCTTGTTTTTGTTCTATACAAAATATTTTTATTTTATGCATGCATGTTGGAAATTAGATTAATAGAAACTATTTGGTGACAAAAAAGGTTAAAAACCTATTCCATGCACAATTACGAAGTTATTATGTGATTTCTTTGAAATAATTCCAGAGACTGGTATAAAATGGCTCTGTATTCAACTAAAATACTTCTGGATTTTATTGTTCGGCATGGCTGAATTACTATTCATATGGGGATGTGCCTTTGATAAATCCTATAGCTATGCTCTTTTTAAATAAACAATTAAAGGCTATCACTAAGGTAGAGCTTTGAATCGGAGATGAGCACCATACCATAGAGTTGGGAACAACTAGCACATGTGTGCGAGAGGAATGTTTACCTTTTTTTAAAGATAGATCTTAGCAATTTGTAATACATTTGCGATAACTAGTTAGCTTTTACTAATAGTTAAAGGTTTCCCCTCACACATATGTGTTAGTTGTTTCCGACTCTAGGGGGCAGTGCTCATCTCCGTTTCAAAGTCAAGAGCCAGCACTGTCCATAGACATCTCTGCGGTCATGTGGCCGACATGACTAAACGACAAAGGTCCATGGAATGCTATTACCTTCCCACCAAAGATGGTCCTTATTTTTCTACTTGCATTTTTTACGTGCTTTCGAACTGCTAGGTTGGCAGAAGCTGGGACAAGTAATGGGAGCTCACCCCATTACATGGCACTAGGGATTCGAACCGCTGAACTGTCAACCTTTCGATCGACAAGCTCAGTGTCTTAGCCAGTGAACCACCGTGTCCCTTTAACTATAATAATAAAAGAATGGAAAATCATCTTAACAATATTCCATGCCTTTCTTATATACTTTAGAAGAAATTAATCCAAGAAGAATGTTTTCATGATTGAAGGAGTCTCCAGATGTTTTTAAAGGGCTGGTCAAGTTTATTATGCAACAAATCCAAAATGGATGAGAAGATACTTCAATGCGGTATTGGCTTATTTTACTAATACTGTTTTGGTTCGACATCTGATTGCTAAAGTAGTTTTACAAAGATCATTATGGTCTAATTTTACTAAAACGTTGGAACTTACTATTACACAGATTTATTAAGCAAACATTATTGTTCAACCTTGAAAAAACAGTACTTAGATTCAAGATACATATTTACCCTAGGAAGAGGCTCTTTCTGACATAATAGAATGCATGTTATTTTGTCATCCAGGTTATTTTTAATTTGTCATTTCTGTTTGTATTTTTTGCTGGACACAAAAGGAAAAGAGTAGAATAGCAATACCAACGGAAATTAGCTTTGAAACAAGAGCTTAGCAAGTTGGGTCAGGTATTTTGCATTTTCTAAGCCATACGGTGAAACAATAGGAAAGTAGACACTGAAACACCAACAAGTTCATTTGCGGACAAACCACAATTCTTTCTTTCCAGGACAAAATTAGATTTTAGATGTGACAGCCAGGGATGTCTTAAAAGGATTGACAGGAGGGAAAGCATATGAAAGCAATTTTGGGGGATTCTGGAGAAAACAGGGATGGGCCATTGTGTGGGAGGTATAGACACCAGAGCATAGGACCAATGGAGGATAAATGGAGAACATGATCAGAAGAAGCCCCAAATGGAAATGTCTGGTGGGAAGAACATGATAGAGGTGTAAGGGACTAGAAATAAATGGCTTTCTTCCAGCACAAAGTGTTTCTATTTTAGCAAGTAAACAGTAGCTCTAAAACATAACTAAAGTAAATGTCATGAGGCCTCTCAGCTTTCTGTCTGAATGACTCATTCTGAGGCAACAATTCTCTGAACTATCACAATGTTGGTTAGAGCTTGGATGCTTCTGCTTATTTCACAGTATATAACTTTCAACTTTCCTTTCTCTTAACCCTTACACTGCGCCATGTCCTGTTTGCTTGTGAGAAGGTGGGCTTCTCTCGCTGGGCAGCTATCCTGATATTCTTGAATGAATACATTACCTTGATTAGGAAAAGTTAACTGCTTTCTATGGAATCTCACAATTAAGCCGCTTAGCTCTGCACTGTCTGCGTTGATGGGAAATGGCTCCCTACAATTTCAGCTGTTTTCTGGAGAAGTACTGGTAAAAGGTAAGGTAAAAGTTCCCCTCGCATGGCAAAGGCACACGGAATGCTATTACCTTCCCATCAAAGGTGGTCCCTATTTTTCTACTTGCATTTTTAACGTGCTTTTGAACTGTTAGGTTAGCAGAAGCTGGGACAAGTAACAGGAGGTCACCCCATTATGTGACACTAGGGATTCGAACAGCTGAACTGCCGACCTTTCAATCGACAAGCTCAGCGTCTTAGCCACTGAGTCATTGCATCCGAAGTACTGGATTAAACCTAAAAACTCTAGCATGCAAAGAATGTTCTCCATCACTAGAAAACACTAGCTCAAAATCAAGGCAGCCGAACCTGGGGTAGCTAGATAAACAACCAGTTTCTTTGCCTTCCATACCTAAGACCAGGCAAAGAGAGTCTAAAAATTAACACAACAGCCTATCTGTAGATCAAGCATGAGAAAGAATGAAAAGGAATAGAAATTCATGGTAATCCACAGGAATAAGGCATGACTTAAATACACAGAAACCCACAAGAAATCTATGAAAATAAGAAACACAGAAACATAGAGAAAGAAAATAGTTGCACACAAACAAGGAAACAGAAGATAGATAGATAAGAATCTATAGGAATTATAGGAAAATCCTGGAAATAAAAGATAGCTTTGGTTTTCTTTCTTTCTAGAGGTTTTGGTACACCAAAGGGAGTCAAACATCACTTATCTGTGGTCTGTACTAGTTCCCCCAAAGAATTGTTGTACAATGTTGTTTGTTGTTCTGTGATGGACACAACTGATCTCTGTCCCAAGAAACAACATTCTAAATGAAGGGATATATTTCATCATCATTTATCAAGCAACAACTTGGCATTCTTAAACCCTAAGTGTGTCAACTCCCAAAATTTCCATACTGGGATTTACATTACTTTACCACACTTGTTAAATCATTTTTCTATGGAGTTTGGCCAAGTGGAACAGTGAACCATTCAAAGTGCTCCTTTCCAATTGGCAAGGTGATATGGAGCATGAAAAACTAATGGGTTAAAGCACACTATATAGTAAGATGGCTACTTAATGATTTATAGTTATCACGAAGAAAAACAAAGCATATTCCTCTGAGCTCATATTCCTTATAAGCATATTTCACTCTGATCTGGTGAACATGAGACTGCCATATTTAGATGGAGGTTTCCTAGATCCAAAAAATAAGATTTATGAGGAGATCTAAGATCAGATGTCCTCCTTACATGCTTTCTTTAGAATTAAGGGTTGCAGCTAAACCCTGGGACTGCATTACTGCAAGAAGTTAGCTGAATCCTTTCAGCTGGGTATATCGGGAAAAGGAGTTTAGCCATTTCCCCAAAGAGAACAAGGGCTGCAGGCATATCAAGCAGTCAGGAATAAGGAAACTGTAACCCATCAATTGTCCTCATCACTCTCATTAAAATGGTCGTGCTTCAAACATAGTTCCCCCCTTGCCTGTCCACAGCTGCTAAAACTTCTGGCTTGTGGACAGTTCCTGGTCCTCTGAAGCCACTTAGATTAGCCTTCGCTCTTTGCCACAGAGGCTTACTCAATAAAGATATTCTGAGAAATAATGAACATCATCGACAGTTTACAGAACAGCTGTTGTTCATGGGAATGAATCTACAAGGAATGCAAGGATAATGCATTCTGCCATAACAATAATGACCGGGGATGGAAAACAGGGTCTTTCTTTAGGCCTGTGAAGGATCTCTTTGAAAGCTACAACCAGCTATGAGCAATGATTTGGATTAAGAGAGCAGGCATGTAAATTTAGAAACAAAAAAATCAAGACTATAAAATGCTGTTCCTATAAAGGTTTGTCACCCCGCTGTTCCACACTGTACAGATATGTATATGTAAAGAAAGAAAGATTGGTCCTCCAAAAGTCTTTATACTTGCCCATTTTTAATATAATCATCCAATGGTCAATAGTAATTATTCAGCAAAGCTCTCACTGATGGAAAACTACATTGCTACATGGCAGGATCATGGCGCATATATAGCTGATAACCTAGCATTAGCTGGGTATTTATTTATCTCTATCCTGTATTAGACAGGAAGAGCAACTTCACCCTGAGCCCTGATTTCGGCGAGAATTAAATTAGTTAGAATTAAAAATGTTTTCCCTGTGCCCCCAGAAGCGTCAAGTAAAATGGTACCACCTTGTTGTTTTGTTAGCTGATCCATGATCATTTAGTATGCTTTTTTCTGATCTTGATTTAGAAGTGGCTTAGTGCACGATATATGCACTAAGCTGTTTGACGTTGTAGTTCTTTTCTCGTATGTAATCTGTGTGAAGTATGTTGTGTCGGTCTCGTAGTGGTGCAGCCGAGTTGCAGTAATGTTTCATTGATCACGGCCATACATTTGTCCTCAAGAATAATCAAAGCCTTGTTGAAAATGTCCGAACCAAACGTAATTTCTAATGTTGGGTTTTCCCCCTTACCAGAAGGAGCCCCCTTGTGGAGTACTGTGAAGCCATTACCATGGCAATTCCACTGGGCTGCACAGTAGAAGCCATTTTAGGGCAGTACAGCAGAAGCTATTTTAAGGCCCAACAGACTGTATCTTAACAGAACACACAACCTGAGGGGTGTTAGGGGTGTCTTACAGCCCACAGTATTTGTTTTCAGACAGTAAATCATCTGTGTATCAAGTTTGGTTGAAATTGCTCCAGGCGTTCCAGAGTTATGCTGGAACACACACACACACACACACACACACACACAGCCATTTTTATATATGTAGATTATATTCGAGCACCAAGACCCACATTTTAAATGTCAGTTAAAGCACAATAACAGCAAACAAATAAACAACAACACCTGGCAACAGCAGGAAAGTTGAAGAAAAAGACAGAGAGGCTAATTCTGGCGATGCAAAACCAAGCCTTAAAAACAAATGCATATAAAACCAGAATTGAGAAGACAACAAGTTTTGTCTCTGCAAAGAAGCTGAAGAAACGATAGACCACCTAGCCAGCCCTTGCAAGAAGACTGCATTACAAACAAGGGCATGGCAACAGCAAGAATAACAACGGCACATTGGAATACCTGCAAGAAAGACTATGTCAGCATAACATAGCAAGCAAGAACTGATGGAACCACAACACAGATGATGTCATAAAAAATGAAGAAGCTAAAGTGTTCTGGGGCTTTAGATTTCAAAAAAGAAGTATCTGCTGCACAACACCCCAGACTTAACAAGTGCCAATAAGGAAGACAACAAAAAAAAAAGTTTGGATAGCGGTCATCGCAATACCTGGAGACAGAAAGAAAGAGAAAGAACTGGACAAAAATCACAAAGTAAAAAGAACTGTAAATAGAAGTAGAATGGCAAAAGGAAACAAAGATAGTACCAATAGTATAATAGGCTCTTTGGGTGCAATCCAAAACCATATGGAGCATCCCTTGAGAAAAAAAATTACCATTTATCAGTTGTAAAAGTCAGCTTTACTTGGAACAATTTACTGCACATCCTGCAACAAAACAACAAAATCTGCCTATCCCAGGTCCTTGGGAAGGACTTGATGAGTGGACTAAATGCCAAATCCAGCAAGACATATTTATAAGCATGGAAAGTCTACTATAACCCAGAAGCTGTTAAGTTCCTGCGAGATGCTTGGACAGTCCGATTAAATCCTGCCATTCTAGAGGCACTGATCCACCTAATGCATGTGTTAACCACTCTCTGTCAACCTGCTTTCCTTCCCTCTCTATACTGTCTTTCCAGTCCCAACAATCATGACATACCCATGACTTTCCTCTAACCAAGGAACAAACCCCAGGAGCTGCTGGTTCTTTCTCCTTCCACTTGTTTATGGACACTAAACTGCCTTGTAGTAAAGATATACATAACCTCCACTCTGTTTCCTTTGTCATATGAACATTATGAGAAATGAGTACAAAGTAGTAAACCAAAGAAACTAAAGAGAGGAGGAATTAGCTTACAGCAATGCACATCACGCTGTTCTCCATGTCTTCCCGTCCTTGAAAATCTACCTTACTTCTATCATATTGATACTTTGATTCATATGGTACTTGTCTTGTGACTTTTAAACTTCTCAGCTCATCAACTCCATCCAATCAGTTTATTCAGTCTTTCCTTTCCTCCTGAAACATTAACTCTTCATATCGTAATTCTGTCCTCATTCATACTCTCTATATCCATGATGGTGAACCTATGGCAGGCGTGCCAGAGGTGGCACACAGAGCCCTCTCTGATGGCACGTGAGTCGTCGCCCCAGTTCAGGTTTATTGCGCATGCGCGCGCCTCCCACCGGCCATCTGGTCTTTGGGTCTCTGTGGTGCATATGCAGGGGCGTGGGGTGCATGTGGAGGGCCACACACACATGCATGAGAGCGGGGTGCATGTGGCCGGGGGCACGCCCGCATGCACAGAGGCTGTACGCACATTGCATTTGGGGCGTTTGGGTGAGCGCGCATGTTTTGGGCACTCGGTCCGGAAAAGGTTAGCCATCACTGCTCTATATGATTAAAGTATTTTAACACACTTCTTTTGTACCCGTTACCCACTTGTGTATTCCAGCCATATTAATTCATACCTCCCTTCGTTCTTGACTCAATCTCTTCTTATTTTACGACCCACACTTCTTCCCGATGCATACAACTTAACAAAAATATTAACGAAATACATTACTGGCTTTTTAAAAAAATTCTCTTAACAAACATTCTTTCTCCTAACAGACCACATATCACTAACTATTCTATCAGCAGCTGGTGCTTCTTCCCAACTTTCCTATCTTTAATTAACATAATACCGAGGGATGAAAATTAATCCACTTGCTTTCATTTTTTTTATTTTTATGCTTATGTCTCAAGTTCACACCACTTTCCCTATTAAACCTTGGTCTTTGAGACATAATTTTTTTCAGATCCAGATTATCACTGCATCCTATTATTTATTTATCTAAGAATCCATGGAGAATATTATTATATTGCTTCAAAATATGTGCAAAGAATGTATGCATCTCAAGAAGTTCTGATCTGAAAAATTGCATCCAGAAACTACAATAGGTAACTAAGTGCAGAGTTTAGACTACCTAAAGCTGTGAGACGAGGAAATAGACCATGAATCCTGTTGAGAGCAAATTCATCTTCAGAGATAGATATTTCCTGCCTGCCTTAACTCCCCCATTCACTACGGTTAGCACTGCATATCAAAATCAAAAATCTACAAAATGTTATCCAAGTGCTATCAGTTGGCATTGAAGATTACTGACCTCATGCATCCAGATACTGAAAGGTTTCTCCCAGGAGTCCTTTTTCACCAAGTGAAGATACGCGTTGAACAGAATGAGATAAATATAGCGTTCCAAGAATTGCAGGCTCCTTAGCTGTAAGGTCTGTATCTCTGCTTCCTCCTTTGCAGTTTTCCCCTGAAATCAGTAATTTTAAAAGGCTTTAATGGTGGGGATCAGATGCCCTTCAACTCTTAGATGGGCAGGTTGATTTGCATCTTAACAAAGAGTATGAAGAAAAAACATCAAAACACCACTGTAACAGCTCAGACACAATTCTGGGGATTATTTTTTGATCAAAAGCTATAGAACAGTTGGGATGAGCTCTCAAAGTAGTTCCTTAGCCACCTACTCAACTATGGTTGATGTCAAAAGCAAGTTTGGTTAGACCCGATTAGTGTATGGATGAAAGAGTACCAGGATGAATTTTTTTAAAAATTCCATCATCAGCAATGGCAGGCCATGTCCACATTGTTGCCAAAAATGGATTACGTTCAATTTGATGGAGATTTCATACATGAATGCATACATACATGCATATAGACACATACATGCGCACACTACATATTTGTAACGTATCTGAAAGATCTAGAGTTCAGAAGTAATGCAACACACATTTTGCATGAAATTTCAGACACAACCCTGAGCTTTATTAGGAGCATCAAGTCAAAAATGCAGTTGGAAGAACTGTTGCTAGATTCAACTCGGTGTGACATAAACTCTTACAGATTTTAACAATCTATAAAGCTAAAATGTGTGCTAAAAGTTGAGTGAGATACAAGCACAGTAAGTGTGTCACACGATACAGAGGAATGGATTCGTAGAGTGGTAGTCCAGAACCTATGTGAATAGACAATTGAAAATATCCCTTGTATCAGTGAAAAAGAGAAAATCTCCATTTGATCAAAGGAAGGCAGTTAGAAAGCCTTCCTACTGTATACAGGGATTTATGGGTGCTAGAAAGGAAATAGTTCAATTGTGGGACTAAATCTTCTCAATAAATCTTAGTGAAAAAGATGCTATGAGAATTATGCATTTTCAGATGTAGTTTACTGCCAAAAAGCCTGACACATTCCATAAAAGCTAAGAACACATCTGTCATGCAGAATGGCACAGGAGTACCCTTTAAATGTTTTGTATCTGAAACGCTAAATCAAAACTACACTCCACTGACAAGGGACTAAGCTGGGACTGATGGCACCCCTTTGCTTTCAAATACCACTGCAGCTGCTCAAAAGTGCTAAGCAAGGACACACCTCTAGCTAGATGTTGATTTTGGTGTTCTCACACTAATCAACTGAAAGGATCAAGGGAAGCACCGGCATTGGGGTGGATGGCACAAACAATTTGTTTTTGGGAGAGAGGGAGAAATGAACCAATAAATGGTTGAATGGATGAAAGTTCCCTAGATTAGGAATGTTTGTCCATTTCTTTTGACTCCTGAATCCTTCCGCCCCAAGAAAACTGCATTCCTGCAAATCAAGGTGACAGTGACTCTTGAAAACAATTACTTTCAGACTTGGTTCAACCTTCCTATTTTTATACCTGTCCATGTTAAATGGAAGCAGTTTGCAAGCTTCACTATCGCAGTCTCACGAATGAAAGCTAATATATGTGTCCCAGAATAATGTTGCAGGATCCAATCCTGGTCAGTCACCTACTCTTCCGAGCTTTTGGACCCGTGCTGGAGTCCAGTCCCCTTGTCAATCAACAGGACTGCTGATTTATTACCAGCTTATCAGGTACTTAGGAGCCAAGGACTTGGCAGCACAAGGAAACAACAGCCAACAACTTAATAAGGTAAAGGTAAAGGTTCCCCTCGCACATATGAGCTAGTCCTTCCCGACTCTAGGAGGCGGTGCTAATCTCCGTTTCAAAGCCGAAGAGCCAGCGCTGTCCGAAGACGTCTCTGTCGTCATGTGGCCAGCATGACTATATCCCAAAGGCACACAGAACGCTGTTTCTTTCCCACAAAAGGTGGTCTCTATTTTTCTACTTGCATTTTTACGTGCTTTTGAATTGCTAGGTTGGCAGAAGCTGGTACAAATAACAGGAGCTCACCCCCATTACGTGGCACTAGGGATTCGAACCACTGAACTGCCAACCTTTTCGATCGACAAGCTCAGTGTCTTTGCCACTGAGCCACTGTGTCCCTACAACAACTTAATAGTCAGCCATAAATATTATATAAATATTTACATAAATAGTATTTATGGGGTGTCTGGTTGCATGCTTAATAGCCAGCCATTAACACCCCAATCAACATGCAACCAGGCACCCCATAAATACTATGCATAGCCCAAAGCACACCTGATCAGAGAGAAGTTCCCTGAGGATGGACTCCAGCCATGAGTCCAAAAGCTCAGAAGACTAAACCTCTGGTCCCCAGTGACCAACCCAGATTGGATCCTGCTACCCCAGTGTGGACACTCCTTCAAACCTGGAGGCCAACTCCCAAAGCCCAATGAGAGAATCGAATCCACCATTCTAAAGTGGAGAAAAATGGACATGATTTTCTGTGGGACAGCATCAAGTGTCACATCCCTAAAACCTAAAAGCCACATTGTATGCATGGTATGGGAAGACTCTCCTTCAGGCTGGGCTAATGCAGTAAGGAGAATTCTAAGCATTTTCAGTCAGCTGTGAGAATGATCTGGCTGTGACATCTGTCACTTCATTGGTTGCCAGGATTGACTCAGCTATACTGGCTACCTAGGGAGTGTCCCCTTCGCGGAAAGAGGACAACCATCCCAGATAGGAATGTAGTGATCTTCTGTGAAGGGTATGCAATAGCTGCACTCTCTTGCTAGTATAGGAAGTTAGCACCCATCCCTCTCCTAGAAGAATGAAATGTTCTAGGAAATATTAAAAAGGCAGAATATTATATTTCCCTGGATGAGAAATGGAGAAACATATTTTTTTAGGCAGGAACGGACTCACTCTTAATAGCACCCCCCCCTCCTCAATAGCCCACAGCAGGTGTCAGCAGATGTCAGCACTTAAGAGATAGCTAGGTCTATTCATAAGCAAATGTCCTCACCTAAGAGCAAACAAAGATAGGATTATCCCTCTACCCATCTAGCAACAGAACTCACAACATGGCACTGGGGAGATTGCATCACCCAACAAGATTCAACCAACCCTTGGGGACTCAAAAGACAACCTACAAAGTTACTGCTGCATGGCCCCATGGAAGTCTGATAACCAATCAGAATACAAGCTCAAATTCAAAAGCCTCGCAGAGGATATAAATCTCTCTCTCTCTCTCACTCATGTGCCTTTTTGGTCAGGACCTCAAAACTATGTGGTCCTGTCTACCATTAAACCATCTTTTCAAGCAGTCTCCATGTTTCCAGTGTCTTTCTCCCTACTTGGAACTGAACCCAGATGGACGCGGTGACTCAGTGGCTAAGATGCTCAGCTTGTCGATCGAAAAGGTTGGCAGTTGAGTGGTTCTTTCAACACTAGAACAGGGTTGTCAAACTCATAGCCAACGGGCTGGATGCGTCATGAGCTGGCTACGCCCATGTCTGGTTTAGTGAAGGAGGAAAATATTACGATATATCACGTGACGCTGCCGAGTTTGACACCCCTATGCTAGAACCTCCAAAGAAGCATTATAGTCCCACAACCACTCAGGGTTAGCATCAGTGGTGAAATCCACATTTTTTTTACTACTGGTTCTGTGGGCGTGGCTTGGTGGGTATGGCAGGGGAAGGATACTGCAAAATCTCCATTCCCACCGCACTCCAGGGGAAGGATATTGCAAAATCTCCATTCCCACCCCACTCTGGGGCCAGCCAGAGATGATATTTGCCGGTTGTCCAAACTACTCAAACTTTCCACTATGGGTTCTCCAGAACCTGCTGGATTTCACCCCTGGTTAGCATCCTTTGAGTAATGTTCCTTCCCTAACCTCCCCATTTCCTCAGTAACTAATAATAAAGCAGCTCCTGTTGGCAAAACCAGCAACTTTAGGAAAGGATCTAACCTCGGGTCACATTTAAATTTGGTCATCCAAGCTCCCATTAAATTTAGCTCCACACTAAAACTTCCTTTCTTTAGACACCGAGACCCCTGAAATAGAAAAAAAAATGCTCCAAACATCCTTTATATATATATATATATATAAACATGGAAGGGGGCAGGAAGGGGAGAACCAGGAATAGGCAGTTGAGATTTCTAGCTATAAATTGAACCCTAGTTTTATATAGTCCTGCTTTTCCTGAAAAACTCCAGCAACCAAGAATTAGCCTGATCCTCGCTTCTGTCCCGGCTTTGACCTCGGTTGAGTCATGACCACACAACAGCAATCACTGAGGTAGACATCAGCGGCGGCGTAGCTGTGTGTCCGTATTCATAGTTTCAGGCTGAATGTAAACACCACCCAGCCTCCAGCTCAAAGTAGCCACTTTGCTATAAGTAGAAATTAGCAATTAAAGCTTTATAGAATGGAACGAAAGCAAACAAGAAAGAGGCCGGAAGCTTGAGGGAAATAATGCAATTATCTGGGAAAGTAGGGCCTTCAAACAGATGGCATCAACACTGCCAGACAAAAGGTATTCTATGGGGCCACTCCACTTTTTCTCTCTTCCGTGGATGTTTCAAGGGTGGAAAAACAAAAGGGATTCACAAATGGGGAGAGGCCATCTGGAGTCCTTCGTAAAAATCCGTGAATAAGCCAAGCCATAGCACAATGAGTGCCTTGTCTAGAAAGGGCCAGGCTAAGCCTACGAAGCTGTGCCCAGCTTACCTTGGAGTAAAACTCACTCAACTCATTTGGGCTTACTCCCACTTGCAAGCCCACAAAAGTAGGCAGCTTTTGAGAAACAAAAATAGTAAAAGACGGCTTATTCCTTTCTGAGTAGCAGAGCGATGGTGGTCTATTAAGCGGTAACATATGCAAAAAATGGGCAGTTGATTCTTGGGTTGCTTTCTACTATATTCTGATGATGGAGGTGCATTTTTTTGGTTTCTAAATTAAGTTTGTGCTAGTTTAAAGCAGCATTGGGGTTTTTTTTTCCCTCCAACTTTGGAATTCACAGCATGTTATCCAAACGAGTTTGCTTGGAGTACAGTGTAGGTATGTGAGAATGAAAACTGACTGCACAGAGAGGAGTCCAAATCTTGGTGGGAAGCACCAATCCCCATTCTGTTGAATGTTGCTTCTGCTTCAGTGAAGTACAGGTAGTCCTTGACTTACAAACAGTTCATTTAGTGACCGTTCAAAGTTACAGCAGCACTGAAAAAGTGACTTATGACCATAATTCACGGTTACGACCTTTGCAGCATCCTCATGGCCAGGTGATCAAAATTCACATGCTTGGCAACTGGTTCATATTTATGACCGTTGCTGTGTCCCAAGGTCATATGATCGATCCCCTTTTGCAACCTTCAGACAAGCAAAGTCAATGGGGAAGCCAGATTCACTTAACAACTGGGCTACTAACTTATCAATTGCAGGGATTCACTTAACAACTGAAAGGGGGGGCAACTTCATTTAACAAATGTTTCACTTAGCCCAACAGAAATGTTGGGCTCAATTGTGGTCATAAATCGAGGACTAGCTGTAATTCAATCATATCAATGGAGAGACACAGTACAGGTAATCCTCACTTAACGAGGGAAACTGGGACTGGAATTTCCATTGACTTCTCGGCCTTTTGGCTAAGATCAAGTGTAGTATCTGTTCTTATCAGTTTAATAAGTGATGGTATTAAAGCACCACATCACGTGACCGGTGGCTTAGTGAAGAACTTCTGAACACGTGACCGAGGAAATGATGCAACCAAAGTAAATATGAAATCTGGTTACAACTACCACTTGTTCAGCTCCGTTGTAAGTTGGAACGGTCACTGAACAAGCATTTAAGCAAGGATCACCTGTACAATTATACGGCTTCAATGAAAAACTAAGAGTGGAATCTTTCATTTGCTTCCTTCTTTAAGTCCAAAAGGAGTTCACGGCTGGGGAATAATTAAATCAATGTTTGAAAAGCCAACTTTAAAATCACCTTAAGGTCAGAATTTTTCAAACAGCTACTTTCTTTGGATTACAATAAACATTCAGTGGAAGAAGGAAATGGAGCCAAATATGACTCAAAAGCCTCAGAAGTCTTCAAATGGTAATGAAATGACTTATTCTAGAATCAGATTTCTCTGCTGGAATATGGACCCAGCAGCAGCTACCCAACCAGTTAACAGCCCAGGTAGAAGAGAAATAGAACATTTAATTCTATTTCAATACCCACGCAACATCTGTAGCATTCAGAAACATCTATGCCCAGCTGCAGCCTTATAAGATAAGGCGGAAGTATTCTGTGATCTCCCTTGCTGAAAAGTTAATGGACCCGTGGGGTAATTGCCAGAAGATCAGAAAGAATCAGAAGATACTGAATTCATTATTTTGTAGCAACCTGATCCTACGATGCGGTTTCCTATTCAAAGCATCTGCCATCTCCTACCTCCATTGTCGTGTTCATTTGCCAGAGTTCTGTCTGGTTTTCAAATCACACATTTCTGCAGGCTTGTAAGCAGACATCCACTTGTACGGGTTTCAGGCAGTCAAGCAGAGCAACATAAACAGAGCAGCAACTTTGTCTCCGTGTCTCAATTTCGATACCCCGCTGAACAGTCAATGCTGCGACTGGATGCCCTGCTCCAATCTGACAGTCACAGGATGAAAGCAGTGGTGGGATTCAAATAATTTAACAGCTGGTTCTCTGCCCTAATGACCGGCTGGGTTGGCATGGCCATAGTGGGCGTGGTCAGAGGGTGTGACAGGCAGCACTCGGCCTCCTGCAACCCCCTGGGAGCAAAAACAGGCCACCCCCCTGCGCCCCATTTTGGGCCTAGTAGGCCTCCTGGGAGCAAAAACGGGCCGCAAGAGGGCGCCACACACCCCTGCACAGCGTTTTGGGCCTAGTAGGCCTCCCTGCAGCCTCTGGGAGCCAAAGTGGGGCACATGGGGACTCCTGAAAGTGGCAGGGAGGGCGGGGCCAGCAGCAATTTAAAATCGGTTCGTCCGAACCGGCCCGAACTGGCTGAATCCCACCATTGGATAAAAGGATCCTTGCGTAACTGTAAACAAGTCATATTTCCGCATATGTGTGCTTAATCCAAATAAAATCATGTCTAGATGTGTCAACAGTTCCATTCTCTCTTTTGGCCCACTATCCAATTATGGTAAAGACTTCTGGAGTTATAATGTTTAAGTACCTATGAAAATGTCTCAGTAGCCACATATAGAAAAACTTACTAGATTCATTTCAAGACAAATATTAATAGGCTGTTTGGAAGGCAGTTATTCTTAAACCACATTTATGTGATTTTTTTTTCCTGGTATTCAAGACTGCTCTAGTACAATGTGATTAGATCTCAGAAACAGCAATAGCAAAGTGCCTCTAAGAATCACAACGTTCAAATTGACAGTCTGAAGTAGAGGATGAGTGCAGGTTGAACTTTAGAAGAAAAAATATTCTGTCACTTTCATCTTGCAAAGTAATACAGTGCTTGTTGCTAAGAGAACCCTTGGACGTTTTCTTTGAAATTTTACACTTTGTTTAATGCTAACAATTAATCAGTGGAAAGGAGTAGGAGATGATCATACTAGTTCAAAAGAGGGGGTCAAATGATTCATAAGTCATGAATTCCTGCCATGCCCAAGAGACCTAGTCCAGCCCTCCCTTATCTCCCGCTCATTTCTCTTGACCATTAGTTGGTCAGATTCTTGTAGCGAGCTTATTAAATTTGCAATGAATCTTTATACTCATTTGAACAGTCCGAATCTCCTGATTTCACTGGTGCTTGACAGATGGGTTGCCTTCAGAAGCTATGGATCCATCATAACTGGAGGTTTTTAGGAAGAGATTAGACAATCATTTGTCCGGAATGGTATAGGGGTCTTCAGCTTGAGCAGGGGAATGGACTACAAAACCTCTAAGATCCCTTTCAACTCCATTATTCTGATAAATGAGTGATTAGCCCCATCCTATTCTTTTCAGGCAGAACATCTGGAAACTATTGATCACAGGAGCAAGTAGGACACTTTTGGTTTATAATAAGAGAGTTCTCCTTTGACCATATCTATGCAGCACGTTAAAAATAGGTGTAGAATGACAATTTGAAGGTCTCTTATTTTAATAATGATCACTGACATTTTTCACATTGAATTTTTCTAAGCATTTGAAACAGCAAGATGGTATGTTGTAAAAAAGAAGGCTTTCCTGTAGCCATGCATGTTTTCTTTTTAAGCTTAATATTGCTTGCATTTTATGCTTACATGCATTCATTTGCACAACACATGGGTGTACCTAAGGAACCCATTAATTCATGTTTAAGGATTAGCTTCGAGTATCACACAATGTCTGGTACTCAACTGCACTCACAAGAAAGCAAGGACTGACACACAGAAATAACATTTAACATGTGAATGCCAAGGGCGGTAGATTTAGACAACTAAACACAGACATAACAAAATATTGACTTTAGTAGCATCTATAGTAATCCAGTGATTATGCCACTTCAGTTTGATTTTCATTAAGTGAAATGCGTATACTCAGATTCCATATGTTATGAATCACGCTAGTTATACTATGTTATTTACATATGAGAGAAAAGGGATGGGGATTAATTACAAGTAATTAATAGTTAGTAGTAATTAAGAAGGCAATTTCCCATTATCAGTTGGAAAGCCATATGCAACTGAAGGTGCTGACACCTAAAAACTTCATTAAGGATAAGGTTTTAAAGGACTATGTGGTACAAAAATTTTCTAAAGATGTCTTAACATGCGGAGAAAAAACTAATGACTTTGTCCAGCCTTGAAAGCTAAGCAAGGTTCATGCCTGGATGGGAAACTGCCAAGGAATCTGAAACTGAACCGGGTAGTAATTTAAAAAAAAAAAAAGCATCTCAGAAACAGAGAATAGCAAATCTGTCATATAACGTTGCCAAGAAAGCTATATAAATATGAAGTCACCAGAAGTCAAACTTGCTGCAAAAGTGACTTTTACAAAAGAATTTATACATGGCCATTGTATTACCTGACAAAAGGCCAAATTCATACTTGTTATTAAGTGGTTGCAAATCCTAAAACTCGATCATGAATACTTACGGTAGCATATGATATTCCCACAAATGAACTAACCCAATTTAACTTCAGACTTTTGGCTTTTCAGAAGAAAGTTGCAAGAATAGCTACTGAAAATGTTCCTGCTCCTCTTACTCCTTTAGGGTACAGTTGAATTATGTTTCGTGTACTTGGTGATGGTGTTAGATGATGAGGGGTAGATGATGAGACAATGGCTATATATTTGGAACCGAATCTTAGAATGTTTGCCAGTCCCATTCTACAGTCAAATTCCTAATAGCAATAGCACTTAGATTATATACTGCTTTACAATGCTTTACAGCCCTCTCTAAGCGGTTACAGAGTCAGCATATTGCCCCCAACAATCTGGGTCCTCATTTTACCCAACCTCGGAAGGATGGAAGGCTGAGTCAACCTTGAGCTGGTGAGATCTGAACTGCAAATTGCAGGCAGCCAACAGTCAGCAGAAGTAGCCTGCAATACTGCACTCTAACCACTGCGCCATCACGGCTCATAGATGTATAGTTGTGGCTCATAATAGTCCTCCAATGCAGCATATAAAGCTACAGAATATGTTTTCTCTCCATTTTTACTGTCTTACATATAAAAATCTTAAGGAAGAAACAGTGTGGGAAGATGTGGAGAGAGAAGTATGGGTACTATGTGACCGAAAACTGCCTTAGTTGATTGAAGAATTACAACTCTGCGAGCTGGACCATCTGCATTCACTACCAAAATCATCCGTTTCAATATAAAATTGACTTCAGTGTCCATGAGCACAAGGCGCAGATTATATCTCTGTGTTCCAAAACCAGCAGTTAAATGAAGGAATTAAGTATATTCTCCATCTCATAATTGATCATAATGTGGTGGCTAGACCACAGGAGATGATTTCTGCTTTGTGGAGCTGGGTCAACTTAAACAATTATTCTATGCCAAGAAGTTGGTGCTGACTCTTAGCAACCACATAGGCAATATACTTCTCCAGGAGGATCTGTTCCCATGATCTTTTAGGGGCACCCATCACAGCTGTGTCCCTCCATCTTGCTAATCATTTTGTCCCCCCACTTTTCCTAACCATTACAGAGTTCTCAAAAGAGCTTGCTCTTCGCACCGTGTTGTCTGAAATGTGATTAATTTAAACCTGATCTTTTGTGCCTTGAGTGAAAACTCTGCATTGGTTGGGCCTGTAATTCATTTGCTTGTTTTCTTTATCATCCCTCGTATAATATCTTCTCCAAGAATCAATTAACTGCTTAAAAATACAGTTCTTAACAATTTGTGTAATTGACAGTGGCCAGGCTGATATCCTTGCTTTCTCATATTCAGCTCATATTGTGTGACCCAGTGCAACCCAACACTTTATTGCTGTGCTGCATTCACCGCTTTGAGCTATCTGCAATCCTAGGAAAGTGATTTCCCCCCCTTGCATATTCTGTCTCTTCGCCATCGGTTTCTATTTTGATGTTTCCCGTCCTTGCAGTTTGGAAAACCAAATTTTCACTTTCTTCTTTGATTGTCTTGACCAAAACCAAACACCTTTTTACAATTAGTAAGGAAATGTTTTAGCAGATTTCTGCTTTGGGGAGCCTGATCAATTAAAACTATGATTCTGTGCCAAGAGGTTGGCGTTGACTCTTAGTGATTGTTGTTTATTTTGTTAGCAAGTTTATATGGCTGCCCATCTTATCCAAGTAATTCTAGGCTATCAATAAACAAACGTAACATAAAATGCCATAAACCAGGGGTGTCAAACTCAAGGTCCGGGGGCCGGATCTGGCCTATGGGGTTCTTAGAACTGACCCACGGGGCCACCCTGGAAACAGCAAAGGATCGGCCCGTGGCACCTCTGTCAGCGAAAAGGGAGCTTGGGAGGACTGCAGATGGCCCTCCTGAGCTCCCTTTTCACTGGCAGAAGGTTGCAGGAAGTCATTGCAGCCAAAAAAAGGAGTTCGGGAGCCCATTTCTGCTGGCAGAGTGCTGGGGCCACCAAAAGTGCCCCCGACATGAGTAATGTCAAGCTGACTATGCCCACCCCAGCCTCCTGAAGTCAAACATAGCCTGGATAGGTCAGCAGACTAAAAGCATTGTGATTAACACCAGCTGTCTGCAATTACTGTAAGTTCGAATCTCACCAGGCTCAGCCTTCCATCCTTTCTAAGGTGGGTAAATTGAGGACCCAGTTTGTGGGGGCAATAAACTGACTTTGTATAAATATACAAAAGTATGAAGGCTATTGCTTAACGCATTGTAAGCTGCCCTGAGTCTCCAGAGAAGGGCAGCATATAAATAAAATTTTTTAAAAACCTTGATGCGGCCCTCAATGAAATTGAGTTTGATGCCTCTGCCATAAACAATGAAGAATTAAAAAGAATACAGGTAGTCCTCAACTTATGACCACAACGGAACCCACAATTTCTGTTGCAAAGCGAGAACGTTAAGTGAGTTTTGTCTCCATTTTATGACCTTTCTTGCCACAGCTGTTCAATGAATCACTGCAGTTGTTAAATTAGTAACGGTTGCTAGGGGAATCTGGCTTCCCCACCGATTTTGCTTATCAGAAGGCCACAAAAAGTGATCACAGGATGCTGGGACACTGCAACCCTCATATATATGAGCCAGTTGTCAAGTGTCTGAATTTTGATCACATGCATGGGGGGAACGCTGGAGTGATTGTGTGAAAAATGGCCACTTTTTTTTCCCAGCGCCATTGTAACTTCGAATGGTCACTAAGCGAACTGTTGTAAGTCAAGGACTATGCAGAGTGGACTCTCCTTACAAATTTGTCTAATGGCAATAAATACGCAAAACCACCCAAACCAGGGGTGAAATGCTCCCAGTTCGGTCCGGATCACCCAATCCGGTAGATGGCGGCAAGTGGTTTGGAGAACCGGTAGCAAAAATCCCTGCCCCCCCTCCCCCCATGCTCAGCTGAGCCGCGCGATCATTAGAGGCTGGGTTTTTTTTTTTTTTTACTTTTAAAAGCATTTTTTTACAGCCCCTTCGGCTGAAAAAATGCTTTTAAAAGTAAAAAAAAAAGCCTCTGATGATTGCGTGGCTCAGCTGGGATCGTCAGAGCCTTTTAAAAGCATTTTTTCTACAACCTCTTCGGCTGAAAAATTGCTTTTAAAAGTAAAAAAAAAGCCTCTGATGATCGCGCGGCTCAGCTGGGATCATCAGAGCCTTTTAAAAGCATTTTTTTCTTTTGCTTTTAAAAGGCTCTGACGATCCCAGCTGAGTTGCCTGATTGTCAAAGGCTTTTTTTCCCTTTTAAAAGCATCTTTTACAACCTCTTCAGCTAAAGAGGTTGTAGAAAAAATGCTTTTAAAAGTAAAAAAAAAAAAAGTTGGCCACGCCCACCCAGTCACATTAACCCCCCCAAGCCACGCCCACAGAATTGGTAGTAACAAATTTTACATTTCACCACTGACACAAACTTTACTAACATCCTGGCCCCAGTGCCTGCAGGCAAATGCATCTCCATAAAATACGGGGCCCACTAAGTTGCAAGGGAAAGGGAAAGTTGGTCATTATTCCAAGAGAAAGTGGACAAACAATGAAGCTGCTGGAAGAAAGATCCACCGATCCGTCCCATTTCAATCAGTCTTCATTACCCAAATAATCACACACACCCCTGAGTCAATACATGACACTTTCCATTAGGGTGAACTGAATGGCAATTCTACTTCGCACTGATTTGTAGCTCTGTAAAAACACAAAGAGGATGGTGGTGGTTTCTTTTTTTTTTTAAATGCTTAGTAGTTGTTAAAAAAAATAAAACTGGAGGATTTAATAGGGGATGTTTAGGGGATAACATCTGAAGCATGATTTCAGTCTGCTAAAGCTATTTCTTTTCCCTAGCAGAGAACTCATTGGCTAGAAACAAAAGTTTTATATGTATGTATATCTTTCTACGAAAGGGCTGGAAGCTATCATGGCCTGAGTGAAGACCTCCCTTTTTCCCTGCTAGTGGGGCTCCCTCCCATCTATCATTCTCAAAGTACTTGAGGGCAGGGGTCTCCAACCTTGGCAACCTTAAGATTTGTGGATTTTAACTCCCAGAGTTTCTCAGCCAGCTTTGGGAGTTGAAGTCCACAAGTCTTAAAGTTGCCAAGGTTGGAGACCTCTGCTTTAGGGAATGTGCTCTTTACCCACTAGCTGGACAATGAGCTCCCTAAAAGAAAGATAAAGGTTCCCCTCGCACATACGTATTAGTCGTTCCCAACTCTAGGGGGCGCTGCTCATCTCCGTTTCTATGCCAAAGAGCCAGCGATGTCCAATGACGATTCTGTGGTCATGTAGCCGGCATGACTAAACGCTAAAGGCGCACGGAACGCTGTTACCTTCCCACTAAAGTGGTCCCTATTTTTCTACTTGCATTTTTTACGTGCTTTCGAACTGCTACGTTGGCAGAAGCTGGGACAAGTAACGGGAGCTCACCCTGTTATGCGGCACTAGGGATTCGAACCACCAAACTGCCGACCTTCCTAATCGACAAGCTCAGCATCTTAGCCACTGAGCCACCACGTCTCCCAAATCTCCCTACCGAAACATAAATCTTCTACCCTGAACTTCACTTTCCAAAACTGCTGAAAGTTTCAATCTGAGTTAAGAATTTATTCTACCCTTAAAAGAAAGATTTACTGAGGCTCCATTCTCTCGCATTCAGGATATTAGGGAAAAGAGAAAGAACAAAGGAAGAGGAACATGTAGCGAAGGAAGAGGAACATGTAGCGAAGATATGGTATGTGACAGTAATTCGGCTAAAACTAGACAGACTCCAGAGGTCCCAAAGGTGCTTTTTTCAAGAGACAAGTGGACTTTCTTTGTTTTTCCTTGAAGACGTTTCGCTTCTCATCCAAGAAGCTTCTTTAGTTCTCATTGAATGGTGGAGAATGGAAGGATTTATATTCCTTGCAGTCATCTGGTCGTTAGCACTCTTTCTGAGAGTCGTTGGGGCCACTTGGAAGGTTATCTATGCCCTCAGGGTCAACTGAATAGTGCAAATGGGTATGGAATCTTCTGGAAACTGCTGAAAGGACTGTGTTGTAATTTTTAGAAGTTCCAAGAAGGTTCCATACCCATTTGTACTATTCAAGTGATCCCAATAAAACTCCAAGTGGCCTCAACAACTCTCAGAAAGAGTGTAAACGACCAGATGACTTCCAGGAATATAAATCCTTTCATTTTCTACTATTCATTCAGAATTGAAGAAGCTTCTTGGATAAGAAGCAAAATGTCTTCAAGGAAAAACAAAGAAAGTCCCCTTGCCTTTTGAAAAAACACTTTTGGGACAACCATGACCTGGATGACTGAGAAGCTCCATAGACAAAGACTCCAGATGCTGAATAAATACTAATGTCTATACCCATGATGGCGAACCTATGGCACCGGTGCCACAGGTTGCACGTGGAGCCATATAGGTGGGCACACGATCTCAGCTCCGGCGCACATACGTGCACCGGCCAGCTGATTTTCAGGCTTTCTGGGCCCACCAGAAGTCAGGAAACACATTGTTTCCGGCCTCCGGAGGGCCTCTAGGGAGGGTGGGGAAGGCCGTTTTTGCCCTCCCCAGGCTCCTAGAAAGGCTCTGGAGCCTGGGAAGAGTGAAAAATGGGCCTACCAGGCCCACTGTGCCATCGTGTGCCAAAAGCGGGAGGCAGGATGCATAGAATTATGGATGTGAGCTATGTCCATTTTTCACACTTATGACTGTTGCAGCATCCCCGTGGTCCCATGATCAAAATTCGGATGCTTGACAACTGGTTCTTATTTATGACTGTTGCCATGTTCAAAAGGTGATCCCCTTTTGCGACCTTCAGACAAACAAAATCAATGGCGAAGCAAGATACATTTTACATCTGTGTTACTAGCTTAGCAGCTGCAGTGATTCACTTAACAACTGCAGCGAGAAAGGTCATAAAAATGGAGCAAAACTCACTTCACAATTGCCTCGCTTAGTAACAAAAATTTTGGGCTTTATTGTAGTCCTAAGTCGAGGACTACCTGTGTTGAAGCCTGGAGTAGGATTGTTTTGAGACTATTACTTTTCAGTAACAGCACCTATTCTTCAAAAAACAGTGCTTCTTTTTAAATAATGATCTTTACCGCCCTCAAAAGAAGAGATAAGATAATCAGTCATGGTAAGAAGAAAAAAACTCAGCGTAACTGTTAATGGCAAATATCTGAAGAAACCACCGATACTTTTCACTGTGAACTAAATAGGATGTCAACTTTTTCCTTCATATTTTCTGTTGGCTAAACAACCCCAACCCAAACTCCCTGAGATAATCAATGATGGAATTCAATTTTTTTTTACTACTGGTTCTGTAGGCGTGGCTTGGTGGGCATGGTGGGGAAAGGATACTTCAAAATCTCCATTCCCATCCCGCTCCAAGGGAAGGATACTGCAAAATTCCTATTCCCACCCCACTCTGAGGCCAGCCAGAGATGGTATTTACCGGTTCTCCGAACTACTCAAAATTTCCTCTATCGGTTCTCCAGAACTTGTCAGAAGCTGCTGGATTTCACCCCAGCAGCTTCTGGGGATAAGAGATAATCCCTTATCACCAAATGCTTAACCCTTCATCTTGATGACAAGTTTCTACTTGGATGTGATAGGGGAAATAATTAAAAATGTCAAAACATTTAAATATACCAAGAATTGGGATTTAGTAGAAGCTCAGAATTGGTGGTTCTTTGATACCAACTTCATTCACAGGAATCTGATACAGAGGGGTTCGTTTTGAGAAGCCACGCCATGCCACGCCACGTTCAATTTTGGTGTCACCCTGCAGCATCTAAATATCAGCATTTATACCTCCCATTTTCTGAAATTCAGGGAACAAGTGGCAGAAGAGGGAAGGACCAAAAAAACCCACATTTTTTTCCCAAACATCCTTAAACTAACTTATCTCAGAATCCAGACCAGAATGTTTAGTATAGTTGATCTTCAGAAATATAAATAGCAGGCACAAAATGACATTTTCCACTACATTCTGGAATGTTATTGTTTGTTCTCACCAGGCATTAAAATTATGCATTTAAGAAAGTCCGTTTCCCCCCCCCCCCCCAGTCCCCATTTGCAAATGGCTTGTGTGTTTGACAGGAAAGCCAGAATACAATTGATGCTGGAATTAAAATTATTAATGCATCCCAGTGGGAAACCTTTTACAAGGAAAATAACAGTAAAATAAATTAAGCATCTACAGCTGTAGAAAGAGCTGTGGGTTTTTTGCTTGGGATCTGTTTGGACACCCATCGTGCCTGGCTTGTAAGGCACATGTTGATTTCCAATTGTGAATTTTGTTCCTTGACTTTCTATCCCTTGTCTTTGAACCACTGTACACCCAGAAGGATGTTACCTAATTTTACTTCCAGAGGTATAACCCCGTAAGATTAATTGGATGAAGAGAAAGTAATAGATCACACTCATTCAGCAAGCTCCCTCTTGAGTAGGACTTAAGCTTCAATTCCCTTGCCCAAATCAACCATCAGCCTTGCCTATGAAATGAGCGCATGAATCTCTCGAAGACAATAACAATGCCGCCACTGTAAGTGATGCATTAGGAATGAGCACCATGCATAAAGTCAGATGTCAATGATAAGACTTTAGATGAGTATTTCTCTCTTCAGGGACACTGATGAAGCCACCTATCTGTCACCTGTTAGGTGACAGAAGGGGAGCCCTAGCAAGATGAGAATCAGAATCAGATGGCTTATTTGGGGAGGGGGGAAATCCATTGTAAGCTTTAATCTATTTATGTAAAAATGGCTGTGTGTGTGTGTGTTCCAGCATAACTCTGGAACGCCTCGAGCAATTTCAACCAAACTTGCTACACACTACACACACACACAGGCCCAAGTAGGTATTATCAGACGCGATCTGTTCGAAACAAACAGGCTTTATTAGAACAGCTGAGCATTAACTCATTCTCAGTGTAGTCCAAACTAATTCAAAACAAATTCTTCATAACACAATTCTTCAGCCTTATCACCAATCTTGGTCTAATTAGGCAACCTGCCAAAGGCTTTTCTTGGCAAAAGTTCAGAAGCAGAAGACGCCAACAAAAAATAAATGCAGTAAGACAAGAAAGAAATCTATCAACATTGTTTTCCGACAAAGAACCCAAGAGCTGTTGCTGGTCTTTTAAGCCTTATGGGAGGGGCCAATCATCTCTTGGCCTTGCTCCCGAGTAAGGAGTAAGAGCCTCAGCTGTTCTTGCCTTCTGGCAGCACTTCTCATGTGTGCACTAGGAACAGGCTCCTCCTGTTCTTCTGCCTCTCTGCTGTCAGCGTCCGCATATCATTCTCAGATGTCCCTGGCCCCATCTCTGCCTCCGACGCAGAGTCCTCATCCAGGCCTTCCCCAGGCTCCAAGACTGGCCCATGTTCTTCCTCAGTCTCCTCACTGTCTGACTCCGCTGCCAGCTCCACACGCTGCTGGCGGACCATGACACAGAGATGATTTACTCTCTGGAAAGTAAAACTGTGGGGGTAAGACACCTCTAACACCCCTCAGGGTGTGTGTTCTGTTAGCCTGTTGTGCCTTAAAATGGCTTCTACTGTACAGCACAGTGGAATTTCCATGTTATTGTCTTCACAGTACTCCACAAGGGGGCTCCTTCTGGTAAGAGGGAAAATCCAACATTAGAAATTACGTTTGGTCCTGACATTTTCAACAAGGCTTTGATTATTCTTGAGGGCAAATGTATGGCCATGATCAACAAAACATTACTGCAACTCGGCCTGCCTGCACCACTACGAGACCGACATGACGTACTTCATGCAGATTACATACGACAAAAGAACTACAATGTCAAACAGCTTAGTGCATATATTGCGGACAAGAAGCCACTTCTAAATCAAGATCAGAAAAAAGCATATTAAATGATCATGGATCAGCTAGCAAAACAACAAGATGGTACCATTTTACTTGACGCTTTTGTGGGCACAGGGAAAACATTTGTAACTAATTTAATTCTCGCCGAAATCAGGGCTCAGGGTGAAGTTGCTCTTCCTGTCTAATACAGGTTTGGGATAAATAAATACCCGGGCAACGCCGGGTTATCAGCTAGTTTGGAAATAAAACCAACTGCAACTTGGAATCGAACTATGAACAATCATGGAGGCAGCAGTAGAAGAAGTAAATGTGCTGAAAAGATTAGGAAAGCAGTTGGCACTTCGCAGGATGATTCAATCAAAGCCACGCCAGTACTTGTCCACTCATTGACCCAGATCCAGAGGTATGTTTTAACTTTTTATTTATAGACCATGTGAAATTATAAAAGGCTGTCATGGATGATGAAGCAATGCTGGAAAGGAGACAAATAGCTGTTTTTTGTCTTTAATGGTTTCCTACATTCAGAGAGCAGGAGGCACTAGCCACAGACAAACTTTTGGTGATCTAATATACATTTGGACCTCCAGGTTCAAAATAATTGAACATTTTTAAGAGAGATGTTTAGAAATACATTGTTTTCAGTGGAGATCCATGGACTGAGGTGGCAGACTTTAAGCTTATTAGTCCTTACACTTTTTTGTAATAATTATTTTTTTTATATAAGAACATCACAACCACCAGCAAGCGTAGAAGATAAAGTTAAATCAAAAGTGGAGTCATTATCTATCACATTCCAGATGTGCATAGATATGGCTAATACAGGTACTTCTCAATTTGCAATCATGTTGTTGTTGATAGTTGTGAAGTCGTGTCCGACCCATCACGACCCCATGGGCAATGCTCCTCCAGGCCTTCCTGTCCTCTACCATCTTCTGGAGTCTATTTAAGCTCACGCCGACTGCTTCAGTGACTCCATCCAGCCACCTCATTCAATGTGTTACAATCATAACAGAGTCCAAAATTTTTGTTGCTAAGTGAAACAGTTTTTAAGTAAATTTTGCTCCGTTTTATTATCTTTCTTGTCATGGTTGTTAAGTGAATCACTGCAGCTGTTAAGTTAGTAACAGACGTAAAATGAAACTAGCTTCCCCTTTGATTTTGCTTGCCAGAAGATTGCAAAAGATGATCACATGACCCAGGGACAATGCAACCGTCATAAACGAGAGTCAGTTGTCAGGTGTCTGAATTTTGATCGCATGATCATGGGGGATATGCTGCAATGGTCGTTAAGTGTGAAAAACGATCAGTAAGTCACTTTTTTCAGTGCCATTGTTAATTTTGAAAAGTCATTAAATGGATGGTTGTAAATTGAGGACTATCTGTACCAAACCTAGCACGCCTTGCTTGCTGAATAGACTAAAATCTATTTGTTCAGAGAAGAAGATTTAAATGAATCTTCGTTGATGGACATTTGTTGCGATGCTGATCATTCTAGTTTTAGCATGTTGGGACTGAATGGTTTTAATTCTATTTTGTAGCCCACACTGTGATTACTGTGGTTGTACTGAAAGAAGAAAATGGAACAAATATGAGCCACATGATGCAATTTAGCATCGACAGTCGAGTCTAGAACTCTACAGGCAAAGAGATCAGTTTCTATTGCCATGAGTTTTTTTTAACAATTAATAGAGTTAGAGGCAGTGGTGAGATTCAAGTAATTTAACAACCAGTTCTCTGCCCTAATGATTTCTTCCAACAATCAGTTTGCCAAACTGCTCAGAAAGTTAACAGCCGGTTCTCCTGAAGTGGTGCAAACTGGATGAATCCCATCACTAGTTAGAGGGGACTTTGAAGGTCATCTAGTCCAACCCCCTACCCACGTAGGAGACCCTACACCATTTTTGACAGATGGCAGTCCTGTCTCTTCTTGAAAGCTTCCAGGGATGAAGCTCCCACAACTTCTGAAGGCAACTTCTGTTCCATTGGTTGACTGATCTCACTGTCAGAAAATTTCTCCTAATTTCCAGGTTGAATCTCTCCTTGTTTAGTTTCCATCCATTATTCCTTGTCTGGCCATCAGTTGCTTTGGAAAATAGTTTGACCCCCTCCTTTCTGTGGCCGCCCTTCAGATATTGGAACACTTCTATCATATCTAAATGTTAAACGTCAGAAACATTTTATCAATAGTTCTCAACTCTTGTTGAGAATTCCAGAGCAAAGCACCTGATGAACTGCAAGATCCTTTTTCGGATGTATGACTGTGGATCAGAAATGATCAAAACAGATGAGACCCTGCCTTGATGAGACGTGCCCATTTCCCAACCTAATTATTGTTTGTAATTATGTATGATGATTTCATATTAATCCAGACTTGGTTCCATTATATGTAATGGACTTCTACAGAATACACACTGCACCACTGCTTACAAAAAGCGAGTGAATTATAAATAGCATAACAAAGACAACATATTATTCATTTTATTCAACTTGCTCTCTTTCGAATGGAAAGTTAAACAACGGCATATACTCAGATCCAAGTTGACAAGGAGCAGATGACATTAGTTATGAATTATGTTTTAGAGTTTGTTCCCAATGAGTTGCTCACAGCTGGTAATGAGAAACTGTTGTACAATTAGGTCTACATTTGTGGGAAGCTAGCAAAAAAGGGGAGAGGAAGATCTCCCAAGTTACAGCCATAGAACTCTTCTAATCTAAAAGCTGAATTCAAAAAGGAGAGACTCAAACAGTCTCAAGTATGTTTTTTTTCAAAAACAGCATGCAGAGACCCTCTATTTTTCTTTTTAACATCATGTCATTAAAACCAGGAATAACCTGTTTTTGACCCTCTGCACATGTGCAGAAGGCTCTGCGCATGCACAGAAGGTCCAAAATCATGCACACAGAATGTGCACTTCCGAATTGGTAGGGAAGGTAAGTAGATTTCACCCCTGCACAGTACCATAAGTTGAGCTTCCTCATTTAAACCTACCCCAAACGGTAAACATTTTTTAAGTTGTCTGGTTCTCTTGCTCAGCGGCAGACAGAAATATAACTAAAATCATTTGCCCAGTCCAAATAAAAATCCTAGATGTATTTAAAGGCTCCAGGCAGCTGAAGCAACTATTAGTTAGAGCCACTGCTGGGAATCCAATAAAGTTTCTTCCAACTTCTGTTCAATGCTCCTGTGTTTGCTCAGCTTCTTTATAGCTTCTTGAACCTCAGCACCTCAAGAGACTAACCAAAACTGGAAAGTCCTTGTTTCCTTCTGCTTCAAATATTGTTGGCATTTCACAACTTGATGCCCTCCAGATGTGTTGAGAATACAGCACTCGTAATTCATAGGCCTCACTGTCCAGCATTTGGTCACCACAAAGTTAAAAGGTACCAGTTTCGGAAAGCTTTATTAGCGCTAACCCAGGATAAATACCTGGATTATTAAAGACCTTACACCTACCCATAGATCCTAGTGGGTCCAGGAGCAGAAGTACAGTATTATAATCTATTCTTTGTTTGAAGAAATTTAAGGCCACTCTTTAAGCCAAAACCCTTTTTCTAATGCAGGGGTCTCCAAACTTGGCAACTTTAAGACTCGTGGATTTCAACTCCCAGAATTAGAGCTTTGCTGGCTGAGGAATTCTGGGAGATGAAGTCCACAAGTCTTAAAGTTGTCAAGTTTGGAGACCCCTGTTCTAATGGATTAAATTAATGGCAGTAAGTGCACTGTTGGAACACGAGGTTAGGGAGAGATGGGGAAAAAATCTATTTATGTGGTTGCTGAAGAATCAACAATGCCTTAATGGTACAAAATAAATAATTAAATAAATGCAACCAAAACAAAATAGAAGAGAACGTATAGAACATTTATGCATACAGAAAGACAACTCTGTATATACATTTGATCAAAGTATTTCAATTAATGATGATAAGGCATACTTCAATTAATGATAAGGCATACTTCATTATAATTCAACTCTGATTTATATCAATAAGACCATTCAGCAGATGGACCCAACTACTTATCTCTCCAATGTTGAAGTCTTTTAACTATAAATAGAATACAGAAAATCAGTGGGTTTTTTTGTCCAGATATCAATTTCCATGTGATACTGCAGAAAAAACAATTACTGCAGAAAAAACAATTGCTACCAACCTGCCTTCCATTGAGGACCTGTATACTGCACGAGTCAAAAAGAGGGCTGTGAAAATATTTACAGACCCCTCGCATCCTGTGCATAAACTGTTTCAACTCCTACCCTCAAAACGACGCTATAGAGCACTGCTCACCAGAACAACTAGACACAAGAACAGTTTTTTCCTGAATGCCATCACTCTGCTAAACAAATAATTCCCTCAAACTATTCACTAAGTCTGCACTACTATTAATCTTCTCATCGTTCCCACCACCCATCTCCTTCCACTTATGACTGTAGCTGGTATTCTTATGATTTATATTGACTGTGTCCTAATATGATTTTTTTTTAATTAGATTTATATGCTGCCCTTCTCCAGAGACTCAGGGTGGCTTACAAGGCATTAAGCAATAGCCTTCATACTTTTGTATATTTTTTATACAAAGTCAGCTTATTGCCCCCACAAACTGGGTCCTCAATTTACCTATCTTAGAAAGAATGGAAGGCTGAGTCAACCTTGAGCCTCAAACTGGTGTAATTGCAGACAGCTGGATGTTAATAACAGGCTATTCAGCTGGTTGAGCTATCTGAGGCTCCTTGATTTGATTGCTTATTTGTACCCTATGACTATCATTAAGTGTTGTACCTTATGATTCTTGATGAATGTATCTTTTATTTTATGTACACTGAGAGCCTATGCATCAAGACAAATTCCTTGTGTATCCAATCACACTTGGCCAATAAAGAATTCTATTCTATTCTTCTATGACAGAGATACAATTCAAGGAAAAATCGAAGAGTTTAAGTCTTGTCTCAAAAACTGAATTACACGTAGTAATTTCGTCCCAAGAAAAACAATTCTAGGACAGCACATACATGTTTGAATTAAGCATGAATGCTTAACCTAATTCAAATTAAAATTCCTCAAAGGGGAAGTAGCATTTTTCAAAAACACTTTAACATAGGATGTAAAGAACAATGCTTTGGGAAAGGGTTTCCTTTATCCAGCTTTCAAGTCTTTCCTGGTTATTTATTTCAGCTTTAGTATTACAAAATGTTCTGCAATCATCAGGCAAAAATGTAGCAATGAAGAGAATAGAATAGAATAGAATAACAGAGTTGGAAGGGACCTTGGAGGTCTTCTAGTCCAACCCCCTGCTTAGGCAGGAAACCCTACACCAATTCAGACAAATGGTTATTCAACATCTTCTTAAAAACTTCCAGTGTTAGAGCATTCACAACTTCTGGAGGCAAGTTGTTGCACTTATTAATTGTTCTCGCTGTCAGGAAATTTCTCCTTAGTTCTGTTGCTTCTTTCCTTGATTAGTTTTCACCCATTGCTTCTTGTCCTGCCCTCAGGTGCTTTGGAGAATAGCTTGACTGCCTCTTCTTTGGGGCAGCCCCTGAGATATTGGAAGACTGCTATCATGTCTCCCCAAGTCCTTCTTTTCATTAAACTAGACATAACCCAGTTCCTGCAGCCATTCTTCGTATGTTTTAGCTTCCAGTCCCCTAATCATCTTTGTTGCTCTTCTCTGCACTCTTTCTAGAGTCTAATTCTAATTCTTTTTCTAGAGAATTAATGAACAGAACTTGGAATAGACTATCGGTATAGCTACAAATACTTTTAAAGAAGGCATTTATTTATGTACCTTTAAAGAAAACAAAAAACTCTTACTTACAAGAAAAAGAGAGGTGTTCTTTAAAAACATGGTTGAAAAGGAAATAGTTAAATTTTCCTTCATCTTCCAGCGTGGATCTTTTATGAAGCTGGAATCCTTGTGCTTACAATTACATTTTTAACCTTTCATGTAATGACATGTTTAGCACTGGGCTAGCTTGGATGGCAGGGAAATTGTGTTCCTCCAGTGATGCTGAATTATTTTAGACCTTGCCCATATGTTTACATTGTCTGTCTGTTGCTATTGTGTACTCTAGGTCTGGTCTGGTTTTAACCCTCCATTCACTACCTAGAGTCACCAGTGTGGAATAGGCACCTATACGATTGGTAAAACAAAATAAAATAAATGAATTTTCCTGCACTCCCTCACCATAGGCTTGTTATCTGCCTTGTCAGGACCGCACATAGGCAGCATGGGATCCTGGTAATTCAAGGCCCCAAGATTACTATATCTAATTGATAAAGATATAGCAAGGTGCTGATTATTTGTTTACAGCAGTATTTTCTACCCCTCAATCATACCCTAACTCCAATTGTCCTTTCCCCCCCTCATGTCGGAATCCCAAAGCTTGTTTTCTAGGCAGGTAAAGGTAAAGGTTTCCCTCACACATACATGCTAGTCATTCCCGACTCTAGGGGGCGGTGCTCATCTCTGTTTCAAAGCCAAAAAGCCAGCGCTGTCTGATGACAATTCCATGGTCACGTGGCCAACATAACTCAACACCGAAGGCGCACGGAACGCAGTTACCTTCCCACCAAAGGTGGTCCCTATTTTTCTACTTGCATTTTTTATGTGCTTTCGAACTGTTAGGTTGGCAGAAACTGGGACATGTAATGGGAGCTCACGCGTTATGCGGCGCTAAGGATTCAAACTGCCAAACTGATCGGCAAGCTCAGTGTCTTAGCCACTGAGCCACAGCATCTCTTCTAGGCGGGTAACCTAGGCTAATGTTAAAAGGAACCACTAAAACTGGTTTATCATTTCCATTTTTTCACACAGGAGAAGTCAAGTAACAGGACACAGCAAGAATATTCCACAAGACAGAAACAAATTAAAAAGCATGGAAACCTTGGCACAACTTACTTACTACGTGTTGGACCGAATTACACACCTGGTTCAAATCCCATTGTTGCCAAGAATTCCAGAGTCTTCGACCTACTACATTTTGTGCTCCCCTACAACTTTCTAATGTTCCTAGCTCTTTTTAGATTTTTAAACTCATGTTTGTATGTATATGTGTCTGTGTGTGTGTGCATCTGTGTGAACATATATAGCTTGTTTCAATATAGTACATATATTTTATACTAGAAGGTTTTTCATATTTCTCTGGACTCTGGTGTACTTTCTGTGCTTTTTAATGACTGTACCTTGCCCTCCTTATGCTGCTCTTTGACTATCATAAAGTTAAGATTTGATTGTTGCCATGAATTCAGTAGGAAGCTCTAGACCAGTGATGATGGAGCTTTTTGGCACTAAATGCCCAAACTGGAACGTGCACGCACTGGGGCCCTGGAAATTCGAAGACCAGCTGGCCGTTGTGCATGCACATGCCAGCCACCTGGCCTTCTGCTTTCCAATGTGTACATGTGCACCAGCCACCTGGTCTTCGCGCAGGCCGGAGCACTGGAAACCCAAAAACCAGGTGGCTGGAGCGTGCATGCACACCGGCCAGCTGGTCTTTGAGTTTCCAGGGCTCCAGCGCATGTGCATTCCAGTTTGGGCATTCGGTGCCAAAAAGCTTCACCATCACTTGTCTAGAGCTTCCTACTGAGCCTGGTCTTTGGGTTTCCAGCACTCTGGCATGCATGAAAATCAGCCTGCCGGGAGGAGCAGCTGGCGACGGCACGGGTGCCCACAAAGAGGACTCTGCGTGCCACCTCTGGCACCCGTGCCATAGGTTTGCCATCACGGCAGTGGTGGGTTGTTCCTGGTTCTGTCTGGTTCTTTAGAACCGGTAGTAAAAGCGGTGGGAGGCTCCGTCCAGATGTCATAATTGACAACCTGCTCGTGCAAAGCTTGTGCGCTCCCACTGCAAACCAGTAGTAAAGGTAAGTAGAACCCACCCCTGCATCATGGCTCTGGACAACTGACCATTCTCTCAGACTTAGCATCTCCACCTACACCTGGGGAAAGGGGGAAAATTTAGAATACAAAGAACTAAGAAACAGTTAAGATTTTAAAAAAGCATTCGATTATATACACGGGAATAAGATCATGGAAATAGAATATAAGAATACTTTATAGCAGTGATGGCTAACCTTTTTTGCCATCGTGTGCCAAAAGTGGGGGGAGTGTGGGGTGGTCGCGTGAGTGTGTGCCCACACCCATAATTCTATGTGCCCTGCCCCCCCGCATATGTGCATGACCCGCCCCATAGTCCCCCCGCTTTTGGCATGTGATGGCCTGGTGGGCCCAGTAGGCCAATTTTTTCGCCCTCCCCAGGCTCCAGAGGCTTTCTAGAAGCCTGGGGAGGGTGAAAACAGCCTTCTCCACCACTCCCGGAGGCCCTTCAGAGGCCGGAAACAGCCCATTTGCTGACTTCCGGTGGGCCCAGAAGGCCCAAAAAATCAGCTGGCCAGCATGTACACATGCCGGAGCTGAGCTAGGGCAATGTTTGCATGCCCACCAATATGGCTCCGCGAGCCACCTGTGGCACGCATACCATAGGTTCGCCATCATGGCTTTATAAATTAAACAAGAATAGAAATAGAAAACCAAGAATACAATAATAGTATAATAAAAAAGTGTTATGAGAAAAAGTATGTCCATGTCTGTGTGTCCATGTTGTATTCCCTATTAAGAAAAACCCTAAGACACACAACCAAATTATACTGTCAAAGTCTTATGTCAATCAACACCTGCTGTAACTATCAGCAACCACAAATTAGAGACAGACAATGTCGAAGTTAAAAGAGAATCCAGAACAGGTTCAGGCAACCTACAACTTCTTGGATGTCTGGATGCCAATTGCTTGTGCTGATCACTTTTCAAAAAAATGACAAATGTACCAAACTATTTATAGAAGAGATACTCTTCTGATAGTCCTGAACAGAAATGAAAAGGTTTTTGTTATTCAAAGCAGAGGGTCAATAAGGAAAGCTGGTGATGAAAACAAAAAACACCAGGGTGATGTAACACTTGTGGTGCATTCTGATATATATATAATATATATCAATATATATCTATATCTATATCTATATCTATAATCTATAATCTATATATCTATATCTATGTGTGTGTGTGTGTGTGTAGGTCTTTGGTTATTCGGGTCTTCTCCCACATAAAATTGGAAGTGTCTTGGCGACGTTTCGACGAAGTTTCATTCGTCAGCAATTGCTCCTGGAAGCACGAAGCCGAAGACACCAGCCTGAAGATGACGAATGAGACTTCGTCAAAACATCGCCAAGACACTTCTAATTTTACACGGGAGAAGACCCGAATAACCAAAGACCTACAAACACCCGCGAAAACCTCAGAAAACACACACACACACACACACACACACACACACACACACACATTACTGATATAAATAAGCTCAGAGAGCACCAAGGACCCCTCATATCAACCCTGAGCTACAAATGCTTGCAATATTATTTTTGCTTTCATGACATAATTCCTAAATAACAAGCAGAGAATACTTGATAATTTCCTACCATCGGGAAGGAGATATAGAAGTATAGCCAGCTGCACAAACAGGCTGAATAATAGTCTTTATCTGTGGGCTGTCAGACTCCTGAATGAGAAATAACGTAATAACTATGTAGTATGATGGACTGCAGGGCCGGCGCAATGTGTAACACGTTCACACTGGTGCAATAGGACTGGGTGTTTTGTTAATATGATTTATTGGGTTACAGATTTTCTGTCTTCACTGTGAGTTGTATTGTGTTGGGGGGGGGGGTGCACTGAAGGAGCTCAGCCAATCTCATTGTACATATGTTGTGAACTGACGATAAAGATTTGAATTTGAATTTGAATTTGAATTGAATGTGAATTTGAATTTCCTATGATGGCTTGTGAAGAACATATTTGCTATTTTGGAAAATTTCAGCTTTCTTTTTTCCCCCAAAGCCTCATATGGAAGAGAGTTCATGCAAGGTCAGTAGAAAAAAGATCGATCTGTCCATCCATCCATCCACCCATCCATCCATCCATCCTTCCAATTTATCTGACAACTTGCAACCAACTGGTCTTATAGAATATATACAATAAAGTGGCTTACCATATTTACACACTAAAACAAGAATACAGAATCAAAATAAAATTAATTACAAACGGTAACCAGGGACAAATAATATTAGATGTGCATTCTTTGTGAAACGGGATGCAAATAAAATTACTTGCCGCCTTTCTGACCAAGATAGACACGATTCAGACACAGGGACAACTGGATTTAAAATGATGTTTTCAATGTCCTGTCCTGACTTTGTAGCCGCAAGGAAAAATATTTGGCATTCCAACCTGACATCTAGTGGCATTTTCCTCACATTACATACACTCTATATTGTACTACAGATGTAGACAAAGCCACAGAAATATGTAAATAGTTGACCACCTTATGAAACTACATTGAAGGAAAAGACAAGAATGACAGTGGAAAATGTGTGCAACTGAACACTGATTTCTATTAAAAAAAAACACAAGAAGAGTTAGATAACAGTCAAAAGGGGAGGAGAAATGATTTATTGAATAAAATTAAAGGAACAACAGGAAAGATGAGCATTACAGGTAGTCTTTGAGATACAACCACAGTTGGGGCCAGAGGTTCTGCTGCTAAGCAAGGTGGGTATTAAGTAAACTGCACCCAATTTTACAATATTTTTTGCCATGGCTGCTTTTTTTCAGATCAACAGATTGTTGATCCATAGGTTGCGACAGGAATTAACCAACCAGCTTGTCACCCAAACTTGATGTCATGGACCGAGAGTGAGTGATTGGCCCAAAGTCACACAATCAGCTTTCATGCCAAAGGTGGGACTAGAATTCACACTCTCCTAGTTTCTAGCCTGGCGCCTTAAGCACTAAATCAAACTGGCTCTCTATTTAGAACAGAATATGGAGCAATTAAATGATTCAAAACTTGGAAAAGAGAACACTTCAATTGTATATTACCATCATTTTCATTTAACATATGTAAAACAGATCAGCAGAAATAACTGAGGGAAACATTAACAACTTCAGTTATGGTTATGATAACAACGTCAAGGGCTGAATGCGAGGAAGTCTTAAGGAACATCCTGTTGAGGGTGAAAATTCAAAAGCCACTCCGCTGCTCAATATTTTAAAAACTAACATTATGTCAATAGGCACCACCCACCAATTGAAAAGAGAAAAAGCTAAAAAGATGACCGATTTTCCCTTCTTAGACTCATAAACTATCAAGAATGGGGAAAGTTGCCATGAAACCCCGACGGGCCACAACACTTCCTCTTATTTTTGATCCTTCTATGGCAGCACGCCAAGCAGGGGTGAAATCCAGCAGGTTCTGGAAAAACGATAGCGGAAATTTTGAGTAGTTCAGAGAACTGGTAAAGGAAATTTTAAGTAGTTCGGAGAACTGGCAAATACCAGAGTGGACTGGGAATCGAGATTTTGCAATATCCTTCCTACAGGAGTGGGGTGGGAATGAAGATTTTGCAGTATCCTTCCCCTGCCATGCTCACCAAGCCACACGCCTACCAAGCCATGCCCACAGAACCGGTAGTAAAAAATTTGGATTTCACTACTGACGTCAAGATATTCCAATTATACATGGTGGACTAAAGTCACATCACAGCCACATCTACTTAGTGGTCTTAATATCCGATTGGACCAGAAGTGAGCAAAAATTCATAAAATGCACCCAGTAATTTCCCTCCCCTTCTCTTCTCTCCGAGGTCAACCTTACCTGTCTGTAAGTACTAATGATGATTTCTCTGAGGTGGTAGTGCATAGGCGTCATCGTTTCGCTCACTGTGTCCAATGCCACATCAACTTCCTTCTTCATCCGATGACCTTCCGGCAATATCTGAAGCATTTTCATCACCACCTGGCAAATAAGAGCAAATCCTATAGCTGATTATGAAGCTTTTCCCTTCTGCACTCACTTTTCTCATACAGGGACTAAACACTCAGCAAAGAAAATGTCTCCAGCAGATGTAAGAAACACAGTTTCTCTAGGAAGGCAAAGTTTAGTACTTAGATACACTTATATGGTGAAACAAAAAACAAAACCCAACATAGAGACCCTGAGATGTATATCTCAGTGTTACTTCAACCTTGGCTCTTCAAGAGGCATGGACTTCAACTCCTAGAATTCCCCAGCCAGCTTTGCTATCTATCCCTAAACCTATCCCTAAAAAGATCCAGGTGCAGTGGTGGGATTCAGCCTGTTCAGGTTAACTGGTAGTTAAATTGCTGGCTGGTCCCTCCCCTTCCTTATCAGAAGTCCCCACGCACCCCCTTTTGGCTCCCAGGTAAGGGCAGGGAAGCCTCCTAGGCCCAAAACGGGGCACGGGGGGACATGCGTTCCCCCCGGCCCATTTTTGCTCCCAGGGGGGTGCAGGAGGCTATGTGCTGCCTGTCACACCCCTGGCCATGCCCACCCAGCCGGTCATTAGGGCAGAGAACCGTTGTTAAATTATTCGAACCCCACCACTGTCCAGGTGTTTATATTGGTTTTCATACAACACGCACGTGGTCAATCTATAGGTAGGTTGTCTTCCGCTTACGACCACAATTGAGCCCAAAATGTCCATTGCTAAGCAAGACAGCTATTATGTGAGCTTTGTCCCATTCGAAGACCTTTCTTCCACAGTTGTTAAAGTGAATCACTGCGGTTATGTCAGTGAGAGTTGTTAAATGAATCTGGCTACCCTATTGATTTTGCTTGTGAGAAGGTTGCAAAAGGTGATTGCATGACCTCGGGACACTGCAACTGTCCTAAATATGAGTCAGTTAGCCAAGTCCCCGGATTTTGTTCATGTGACCTGAACGGGGATGCTGCAATGGTCGTATGTGTGAAAACAGATCATTTGAGTGCCATTGTAATTTCAAACAGTCACTAACCGAATGGTTGTAAGTCGAGCATTACCTGTATTATCCTTTTTATCTACTGAAGATGTTTAAAATAGGCAGATTCCACACTATCTATTTGCACAATAATCTTAGCTTGTACAGCTAGTCCTCGACTTACAACAGTTCACTTAATGACAGCTCAAAGTTCCAATGGCACTGAAAAGAGGGACTTATGACCATTTTTCACACTTACGACCAAGTTTGCAGCATCCCCCATGATCGTGTGATCACAATTCAGATGCTTGGCAATTTATGATCGTTGCTGTGATCCACTTTTGTGACCATCTGACAAGCAAAGTCGATGGGGAAGCCAGGCTATTAACTCATCAACTACGGTTCTTCACTTAGCAACTATGGCAAGCAAGGTTATAAAATGAGGACACAGCTCACTTAACAAATATCTCACTTAACAACAGAAATGTTGGGCTCAATTGTGGCCGTAAGTTGAGGAGTACCTGGAGTTCAATCAGATCCATTTAGGGACCATGTTTCATGGCAACTGTGTGAAAGACCTGTGAGATGGCAGCTGCCATCTCACGATCCTGGAACTTGTGTCTCCTCTGTGCACATATACATTTACATGCACAAAAGAGCCAGGCCTTGGGTCACAGTGCCACACCTGCCCTCTTGCAGATGCTGGACCTAACTGAGGACATCCATGCTTCGATGGGATCGACTGCGTCCCCCCAACTATTCTATGACTGTAGAGATCGGGTGATGCTAATTGTTCAATCACAACATGCTGCAGCCATTTTGAGAGGCAGGTCCTGTTCTGTGTGCGACCAGCATCTTGTTATTATCTGGTTAGTAGATGTGTTAGCTTCCTGTCAAAAGTTTTTCCAGGCTGATTAGTAGAGTTGCTGGGATCAACTGTGTTACAGATTTACCTTGGGCAGTTCAAATGCAAATGTTAATGTTAAGCACAAAAGGGCAATAGCTGGAAGCCACATTTTAGCTCTTAGATATTAGGAGTCGTCTTGGGGTGGGTTGCCATTAGAAGGCATGGGGATCTTCCTGCATTGTGCAAAGTTTTGCTTTGCAAACAAATAATTCAAAACTATTGCTCTTAATGTGTCAACACAAAGACTTTTAGTGTGCTATTAGTGTAATTCATCTACTTGGCTTTGACGTATGTGCGTGCACATTTTGTTCATTATCTCGTTCTGAGCATTAGGATGCATAAAAAATGCAAAGGATATATTAGTTTGGCTAATTGGCTAAGCTTTGCTGGCATACCCTCTCTAACTTCTCTTGTCTTTTGCTGTGATGTTAATGTTATTCATCATTTAAAAGCTCCTTCCTTCCTTCCTTCCTTCTTTCCTTCCTTCCTGTCACTGCGTTTTTATATTTACCAGCAGAGCTATTATTTCTGAACTGTCAGACTCACTGTAGTTTGCCAAATTTCTTATCAGCATCTACTGTGCATGTCATGCATTCTTTCTTTTTCTGAAAAACTTTCCTTTGTTCTCCTGCCAGCTAAGGTCAAGCTGAGGATTTTTTGCCAACATGTAATCTAATTTAGATAGTGAGATGTCTTTATTTTCTTACAATAAATATGAGTTTAATTAGAAGATGTATTCCGGTTTTATTGATCAAAGTATACACAAGGAGAAGGTCACGATCCAACTCAAAATGAGGGCAATTACCCCACGCAAGGTAACGGGGCTGATTGCCGCTCTGACACTTCCTTCCTTCCTTCCTCTTTCTTGCAACTGGCCACTACTTTTATATGCGAGAAACCCACAATTGCCTAAAAAAGGAATTGTGCAAATCTATTTATAGGATGCCACTATGAAAGTAGCATAGCAAAACCTATGTAAAAACTGATCAGACTGCTTAAAATATTTTTAATTTTGGCCTATCAGAACACAGCCAGTTTACAACTCATGTCAAGGTAACATTTCAGGTTGGGCTCTTCTGTTCAAAGCTGTTCAAGATGGCTTCTGTTCCATGCACACTCTCACTGCTAAATTAAAATACATTTTGTTGAATAAATCGCAAGAAGCGAGGTTGACATGAAACTCAAATCAATGCATTTATTTATGACTGTGAAGGTTCCCTGCTGGAAAAGCATTATATTAAGAAAATACAAAGCATGCATTAGAAGGCACCAACCTCAAATTCTCCTTTTGTGTACTTGGCATCCGGCACACTCACAATCTCATCCTCCATGATCTCGGGGATTCCCTGCAGCAACAAGACAGGCTTAGCCTCGATTTTAAAACTATGAAAAAGCTAAAACAGTGGTTTCTCCTTTAAAGAGTTGGTATATACCAGAGGCGTCTAACTCAAGGCCTGCAGGGTGGTTCCTGGAAATAGCAAAGGACTGGCCCGTGGTGGCGCACAGGTACCCTCCTCCCTGCTTCCTGTTTTCAGCCTGGATGGCCTCTTGCAGCACTCTGCTGGCCAAAACTCTGCTGTTTTCGGCCTGGACAGCCTCCTGCAGCACTCTCATTTGGCTGGCAGAGTGCTGCAGGACGCCGTCCAGGCTGAAAACAGGGCGTAGAGTGTGAATGCATGGCCCCCAATACCCCATTTAGGCTGGCAGAGTACTGCAGAAGGCTGTCCAGGTTGAAAATGGGGGATGTGTGGGCACGTGAAGCCCCCCCCCCCACGCCCGTTTTAGCCGGCAGGGTGCTGTAGGAGACTTCCATCCCATCTCCACCACCCCCGGTTGGTTCATGGAGACCTGCAATGCTGATCTGGCCTTGAAGAAATCCAGTTTGACACCCCTGACATATACAATGTAAGAAATACACTAAAACCAGGATTTCCAACAATTTTGGGTGCTTCTTTTCTTTCTGTGCTTATTTGTAACAAATGTATTATTTTGTAAACCACTACTTCTTTCAGCTTTCAAAAAGCTTTTGATCATTGACAAATCATTTTACAGAAATCCTGTCTCAAAGTGTATTGGTTAAGGCACTGAATTAAAGACCAGGACATCCTAAGATCTAGTGCTACCTTAGACACAGAGACAAGTTGGGTGAACTTGGGCCAGTCATTTTCTCTCTGTCCTAGGAAACAGGCAATGGCAAAGCACTTCCAAAAAGATTTCCAGGAAAACTATAGGGACATGTCTAAGCCATCATCAGGAGTCAAGACTGACTCAAGAACCAAGCACAAATATACATTTTACATCCCCCTCTCTCCCAAGGAACTCCACAGCACTACACAGGATTCTTGATTTTTTTCTTAAGTCCACATAGCAAAGTTTCTAGGAAAGTTTAAGTCTAACATGAGAACAATATGCTCCTTCAAGTTGCAGCCAAGAGTGTCCTCCCCCCCCCCCCCGTTTGTAAATGGCAGAAAGAATGGGATTAATTCGGTTTAGGAATATAGCCACTATTTTTCTGATTATATGCAATTCAATAGGCTGCCCAACTTCCAAATAAACCAGGCTTATACCGTGTTTTCCTGAAAATAAGACAGGGTGTTATTTTCTTTTGACTCTCCCAAATAAGGGCTTGGCTGCCTTATCGGAGGGTCTTATTATTTTGGGGGTCGAGGAGGTGGCGAGCATGGGACTGGATGTCCCGTCGTTGCTGTCGCCTCCCCTCCCTGTTCTTCGCGCCGGCCAAGTGGCCCAACATGTCCCACCCCATCCCAATGGCAACAGCTGCTTCCCTTCCCCGCCGACTCTTTATCGAGAAGGGTGGCAGGCGGGGCGGGGGAGGAGCGAGACATGTGGAGCGAGATGTGGCTCCCGTTGCCATCCCTTCTCCTCACTTCACCAGGCATGACAAGGCTCCTGCCCCTCGCTTAGCCACCCATCCCTTTAGGGATGCAATTTGGGGGTGGCAGGTAGGGCGGGTGAGAAGCAGGACGTGTGTCTTACCTTTCCAGCCCGATTGGGCTTATTATCCGGACATGTCTTATTTTCGGGAAAACATGGTAATCTAAGGATCAAAATCGGCTTACTGCCAGACTGTTAACAAATTAGCCAGTTTGCTGAGCAACAAGACAAGGTTGACCAAATTCCAATTCTTTCTCCTAGCTATGCCATAATAAAAAACAAATGGCCTTCAGCTTGACTCTGAGGTTTTTAAGGATCGAATTGACATGACAATAGAAAAAAATGCTTTTATCCTACAATAAGCAAGCATTTGTTCTGAAAATAAAACAGCTCAAGTTGTCTTCTGGCCAGAGCTGAGTGAGCTATTTTCTAGGGACCTCTGTTATTCTTTCATTTCTCACTGAAGACCACTCTGGATGTTTTCACAGAGCTCAATTTCCTGGGAAATGTCTGGACAACCCTGCCTTGATTTAGCCCAGCTTGGAATATTTATATTAAAATCGTGATCCAAAACAACAATTAAAAATGAGCACGCATATCCACATTGCTTTTTAAAAAAAATAATTCTCCTGTTTTAAAAAAAAATAACATTCAACCAGAAAAGGAAGAGATCATATTTCAACATGGACCAATATAATCAGTACCAAGATAAGGTCTCTCTTGAAGATTTGTCTTGTGTTGCCAACATGAAAAGCTTTTTTAAATGGATGAAGAGACAAATATGAATTTGGAAAGATTAGGAAGCTCTTCCTACAGAGTTCCTCAGAGGGGAATCACAAAGACTGCCAACATCTGGACAAATTAATGTCATACTACGAGTAGTGTGAAAGATTAAAACCCCTGACCCAGCTTAGAAATAATGTGGGATCTGATATCCTTTGCAGTAGGATTTCATTTCAGATCTGAGGTCCCACTTTCTACATAACCCTAGACCAGGGGTGTCAAATTCAAGGCCCGTGGGCCGGATGCAGCCTGCGAGGTGCTTAGATCTGGCTCGCGGGGCCACCCTGGAAACAGTGACGGTGCCTCCATGGTGCCTCTGCCAATGATAATGGAGCTTAGGAGGGCCACCCGCGCCCTCCCAAGCTCAGCCTTTACTGGCAGGGAGCTCGGGCCTCCACAGGCACCCCCAACATGAGTGACATTGAGCTGGCCACGCCCACCCTGGCCACATCCACTCGGCCCCCTGAGGTAAAACACAACCGTGATGCGGCCCTCAATGAAGTCGAGTTTGACACCCCCGCTCTAGACTATTTAGCCCATGCCTCTCCAAAGGAGCACATACATTGAAATGCCAAAGGATGAGGACAGCAATAACCATGGCAGTTGTAGTTCGCTCTCTGCCACTGTGACAGTTGAACACAAAGGCTGTGTGGGAGTCTTCAGCCAGCGCGCCCTTCATGGCTTCCAGCATCTGATCAAAGTCCTAAGGACATAAAACCAAAGATGTCATGAGAAAATTTCTCTCTTTTTTTCAAATGACAAAAATAACAAATTTTAACTTCCAAACCACTTAAGTGGATCCTCCAAAAGTTGAGAAGAGTTTGCTGTTTTTTTTCAATGCCTATACAAATGATGGATTGCACATACATTAAGCTTCTCTGACTACTGATTATTGAATCGTAGGGCATTCAATTTCCTTCAAATTAGGCCACTTTCTTAAAACTTCCTACCTATTTCTGTTCATGAAGATGCATTACTCAAACAGGAAGCTGCACCAGTTGAAGTGTCAGAATCAAAATTTGGATCTGAAGTTGCTGAAGTGAGATAAATGTACTCAAGTGTTAAATAAAAATGGACACACTATCAATATTCAAATAAAACATGCAGGACCTATCTTTCTTCTGAGGCACTAAATAACAACAGACTGCACCGTGCTTATACTACAAGCAGCATTAGTCATAATTGATTCTATTTATATAGTATTTATGGCTAACCTTGTCTTTCCTTTTTCACTCACGCACAGATACACCCAAACAATGTCAAGAAAGGCTAAAATATAGAATGGAAAACATTGCAAATGCAGCTTTTCACCTACCTCCAGCAGAAGCAGCAGTGGTGGTATTCAGCTGGTTCATATCGGTTCGGGAGAATTGGTTGTTAAATTACCTCCCCCCTATCAAAGTGGAAAATGGGAAACAGAACAGCCGGTTCAAGGGAAGCAGAAGGCCACTTTCCTTCTTTCTTCTCCCTGCTCCTTCTCCTCCTCTCATGCCAGCCGTTCCATTTCCCATTTTTCCATTGCAGCGCAGCACTCAGGATCCACTTTGATAGCTGGGTGGGTGTAATTTAACAACTGGTTCACCAAGGATCAGGTTGATCATTGTGGGAGGCTCGTCCCTCATGTGCAGCGGAGCTGGAGGAAGGGGACGGGCCACGCCTCCCATCACAGCTGACCTGACCCTGGGTGAACCGGTTGTTAAATTATTTGAATCCCACCAATGAGCAGAAGTGACACTTCTAAGGTATTTGCTTACCTTCTCCTTCAGGCCACAGAAATCTGGAACTGGGATCCGTTTGTAGGCCAGCCCTTGGCAATTGCTTTTGTGCTGGTTAAATATCTCCTGCATGGTTAAGCATGATTTCAATACTTTCATCTGCTTCTCTTGTTCCAAATAAACCTCAATCCGTTTCTGGGATTTCAACAGATCGTTCTTCAAGACAGATTCAAGTTTCTGAAGCAGTGTCAAAGAAACAAGGGAGTCATTCACCTCTTTCAGTTCTATTTTCAAGAAGTTTAATCTTCATAAACTGTTTCAACTCCTCCCCTCAAAATGACGCTATAGAGCACTGCAAACCAAGACAACTAGACACAAGAACAGTTTTTCCCCAAGCACCATCACTCTGCTAAACAAATAATTCCCTCAATACTGCCAAACTATTCACTAAGTCTGCATTACTATTACTATTAATCTTCTCATCATTCCTATCACTCATCTCCTCCCACTTATGACTGTATGACTGTAGCCTTGTTGCTGGTATCCTTAAGATTTATATTGACTGTTTCCCTATGACTATCATTAAGTGTTGTACCTTATGATTCTTGACAAATGTATCTTTTATGTACCCTGAAAGCATATGCACTAAGAGAAATTCCTTGTGTGTCCAATCACACTTGGCCAATAAATTCTATTCTATTCTATTCTATTCTATTCTATTCTATTCTATTCTATTCTATTCTATTCTACGCTATGCTACGCTACGCTACGCTACTCTACGCTACGCTACTTTACTCTACTCTACTCTACTCTACTCTACTCTACTCTACTCTACTCTACTCTACTCTACTCTACTCTACTCTCCTCTCTCATCCAATGCCCCCCAGGTAGGTTGCAATACAATGCCCATCTTTCCATTAAGAAAAGAATTATAGAAACGCATCTGGAGGGAACCAGGTCGGAGAATACCCTGATACACAGGAACAAAAACCCAACTATTCACACAAGTAACTAGCAGGTTGGGTATTTCTCTGTTATACATACTAGGCTTTCTTACAATGCGTAAATTAAGGCAAAACAATTCATTGGAGAAAAAAAATGCTACATAAATTTACAAGGCAAAAAGCCTCATTTCTGTCCTGTTTGTTTGTTTGAATTTCTCAAACAAAAATGAGAACAAGAATACAAGAATAAAAATACAATGACAGGGACAATCGGCACGTTAGTGCACTTACAGTACATACGCCCCCCTCTACTGATCACTTAAGTATGATGTACGATCCAAGGAAGTCAATTTGTGACTGAAGCATATAGAATCTCTGTAAATCTACAAAATTAGTGTTTCTAAGAAAAGCTCCTATATACATCAACTGTACATAAATCAACATCTTTTTATTTTATTTTTATCACTCTCTGCTGTGCTAGTGTGATGTAATTATTAAGATGCTGGACTAAGTCCTGCCAAAGGTTTACAAGCCAGCTAAGTATTTTAGTCCAGTGGTACTCAACCGGGGGTGGGGTGGGGGGCAATGTCATCACAAGAGGTCCCATGAAGGCTTGAAGAAATGTTATGATTTAAATCTTGAATTAATTCTTGGGGGTTTGTGGCCCTGATCTGCGAACACAAAAGGTATTCAAAGGGGATCAAAGGTTGAGAACCACTGGTTTAGTCACTTCTTCTAAGCCTCAAACCAGCATCCGGCTCTACAGAAAAATATCTTGAAAACAAAAGCCCGCATCTCATAATGCATTGATCATTTCAACATCCAAACTGCAATGAGCAATGAGAACAAAACAACCAGCCCTTACAACTAAGCAGCACAAAGACTATGAACAATGTCTGTTATGTAGCATCTTGAAGTTTCTTTAATAGAAATAAGAAAAGTATTAACAATACCTACCGTATTTTTCGGAGTATAAGATGCTCCGGACTATAAGATGCACCTACCTTTTTTGGTGAGGAAAACAAGAAAAAGAAATCTGCCTCTGCCTCCCGGCAATTTTGCCTTGTTGCAGCAAACAGCAAACAGCCTGCTTTACTTTCATTTTCGTTTTCAGCATAGCTTGATTAGCGCAAGAAAAAAAATCTGCTCCCAGCAATTTACCTCCTTGCAGCAAGCAGAGGCCCACGCAGCCATAGGCAATGGCAATCCCTGCTGCCTGAAACAGTTGAGAGTCGGGAGGCCGATCCAATTGTCAATCAACTTGTGCTAATTAGGCTGTGCTGAAGCTGAAATGGGCTGTTTCTTCTTGCTGCAAGGAGGTAAATTGCTGGGAGGCAGGGGCCATAGGGTGGGGGTCAGTGGGTGGGCAGGACTACATCTGGTGTATAAGATGCACCCAAATTTTCACCCCCTTTTAGGGGGGGGGGAAATGTGCGTCTTATACTCCGAAAAATACAATATTTTTGTCTTTTCTTTCCCTGAACGTGTGATGATTCACACCTTGCACACTTTTACAAACATTTATAGAATTTGGAAAAGTATTTTATGAAATAGGTCCTTGAGAATATAATTGAATTTGATGTTGTCGTCACATATAAACGCACAAAAGGCCATACACCCAGCTATTTCCAAGAACGACATAACATGAAGAAATTATTTTGCCTACTATTTCTACAGTAATCAATGCTTGTCTTTAATCACTTATTGCCAAAAACATTATATTTCACAAGACTTTTTATTTTCCCCAGAGTACACATTGGAGAATAGAAAATTATCTTCTTTGGCTCCCATGTCAAGGAACGTTTGACTTACCCTGATTTTCCTGCATTATATAAAAGAGCACTCTGCCTTTAAACATCCATCCCATTAGATTATATTTGGTTAGTGAAAACACAGTTTCTCTTTTCCAGAACTGTCCATACACAAAGTCAGAATGTTGCTTTGTTATTGATTAGCACTAACTAATCAATTAAGGCCCTTTTATGATTTGTGGATATCTGGGAGCTGAAGTCCACAAATCATAAAGGGATCCCAGTTCCCCACTTCTGGATTAGCATGATGTATCAACTCATTTTTAAAAAAAACGTAATGTTATGTGCCAACTGGGCCACCAAAGTTTATTCAACAATTCAAGGTTACTAAATCCTGGCTTAACACTTCAACAATCATGTAGACATAACATCACAAGGTCAATAGTGAATTACTCTTGAATATCAAATCCCTGTTAGGAATCTTTCATGGTATGAAAGGGGCCTCATCTATGCCCATGAGGGCGAACCTGTGGCACGCGAGCCCAAAGTGGCATGTGAAGCCATGTCGCCTGGCACGAGCGGCCTTGCCTGTTTGTCTTCTGGGTTTCTGGCGTGCATGTGCGCAAGACAATCAGCTGTCCTTTGCGCGTGTGGCATGCCCAAAACCAGTGTGTGCATGCGGGCTGGCCAGCTGATAGTTGGGCTTGCATGTGCACTAAAACCCAAAAATTCAGTTTTTCCGGAGCACGGCCTTGACAAACATGTGCACAATGTTTCCGCGTGACCACCGCGTGACCAGTTCGCCATCACTGATCTATGCTATAGAACAGACACACAATTCAGGATCAGATTGTCAAAGATCATATTGCTTCAGAGGCCACGCTGTGATCGAAATTATACCGATCACCTACTGAGTGATGCATTTAATTTCTTTTCCTATGAACGTGTTATTATTACTTCATGCCATGAATCGACAAGAGTCTAATGGACTGCAGCAGGTGCAAACTGAATCCTCAACTTACAATCATTCATTTAGCAACCATCTGAAATTAGAATGGACCGCAAAAGTGACTTACAACTGGTCCTCGCACTTATGGCCATTGCAGCATCCCCACAGGCACGTGACCAAAATTGGTGCGCTTGGCAGTCGGCATGGACTGATATCAGCATGCCTGGGTCATGTGATCACTGTCTGCCACTTTCCCAGCTGGCTTCTGAGATGCAAAATCAATGGGGAAAGCCAGATTTGACCAACAAACACCTGATTTATTTAACAATTGCAGTGTTCACTTAGCAACCATGGCATAAAGGTTGTAAAATCAGGCACAACTCATGTAACAGCAACCTTGCTCTGCAATGGAAGCTCTTGTCCCCATTGTGGTTATAAGTTGAGAACTAGCCATAAATAAGTAAATTCTACAGGAAGAATTGTACCCATCCTGTACAATTCTAAAAATAGAAGAACATCTTCCAGTTCATTTTAGGTTTAAAACGTTGATGGTGACAGATACACTCGTGTGGACATGAGAAAAACGGTTATGTCAAGAAATAAATATCACAAGCTGCTTTATTTATCTTCTTTAAATATGGAACTCGTCCAATTGATATATTAAGACTATAAAATGTGGAAGAGGAAAAATCAGTAATTTTGGATTTTTCCCTTCCGCCTTTTACTTGCAGGAGAGCAAGTGCAAGGAAATGCTTTTTTCCAACTGGGAAATTACTCAGGAGGAGAACACAAACAAAGCACGACTAACTCCTATCTGCTAAAGCTCATTCTCCATCACTACACCATCTCCACGGCACATCACTGAATTCATTCTTACTGGATATGCTATCAAGACTTCTGTGGATAGTAAGAAATTTGCTAGCAGCGTAAGTAGGTGGAGGAATCAACAGAAAGTTCAAGAATCCAAGGTCTCACCTCTAGTTGTTCTGACGATGCTACAGGTAGCGTTATCTGCTGTTCCAGATTGCCAGTTTCCCGGAGGGTATAGGTTTGTTCATTCTCTTCTAGAAATATATCTTCACGGAGATTAATCCATAAAATGTGAGAATGCTTCCTCTTTGCATCTGTCAGGTAGTTCAAGACATTCCCAATTGCCTAAACAGAAGAACACTCACAATGTCTTAAAAAAGGAAAACCAGAGAAATTATCTACAAAGATCTATTTGTAGATGATAAGCCTTGTGTTCCTATCCCTTAGGCTATTGCAAATAAATCAAATCAATAAATCAAAGAACTATAGAGACCCCCTTCAGCTACGGTTGTTTCTTTCAGATCAGCTTTGATAAGAGGCCTTCTGAAGTGAACTTAGTGGAACAGGAATCTCTGAGGAGAAAAATGAGCAGGCAGGCGTTGAAAACTTATCTTTGACCTTGACCATATGAGGCAAAGCGGTGACAGGCAATGGGACTGAGAATTCTTTTTTTTAAACAGTTTATTTATATATTTTCACATTACATATATAAGTGCTTAGTGAACAGCATAATGTCTGGGTCAATTTATTTTTGTACAACAATACTTTTCCTGCTCCTAATTTCTACCTCTGCTATCCAACCATTTATAAAAACAAATTCCATGTTCAAAAGTATTCTGCATCTTTTTTTTCTTTTATTTTTAGTGTCAGTCTATCAATTTCTGTACAATCTAAAAAAAATTAATTACATCATCCTCTATAGATGTTTCCTCATTTTTCCAATACTGTACAAATATAATTCTTGCTGCCCTCAAGACATGTAGTATTAAGCATAGGCTCCCTTTATCATACTTTTGGGACTGAGAATTCTGATAATGGCCAAGTCAGAGGGGCGGGGGAGGGGATTATGACTTTCAAAAAATTCCACAATTCTTTTCAAGGAGTATTACAGAGAAGTATTTTAATGAGAAAACTTCTATTTTACTGATTCTGCTAGATTCCATTAGGAGAGGAGAGGAGAGGAGAGGAGGGCAGGAGAGGGCAGGGCAGAGGAGGGTAGGAGAGAGGAGGGGTGGGCAGGGGAGGGGAGGGGAGGGGAGGGGAGGGGAGGGGAGGAGAGGAGAGGAGAGGAGAGGAGAGGAGAGGAGAGGAGAGGAGAGGAGAGAAGAGAAGAGAAGAGAAGAGAAGAGAAGAGAAGAGAATTCTTTATTGGCCAAGTGTGATTGGACGTACAAGGAATTTGACTCTGGGGCATAAGCTTTCCGTGTTCATACATAAGTTCTCAGTGTACGTACAAACAACAAAGTGGTAAGTAATAGATCATAAATCATAAGACACAATCATAAATCATAAGATACAAACAGGAAGTGGTAAATCATAAGATACCAATAGAAGAAGGTAGTAGGAAACATGAAAAGAAGAGAAAGATGAGAAGATGATAAGGATAATAGCAATATAGCCCTACTACATGATTAGATGTCCTTAGACATAAGACAGTGCTGTTGGAATTGGGTGTTCAGAAGAATGATGGCATGGGTGAAAAACTGTGTGTCTCTTTGTGTCTGGTTGTTTTGGCATGCAATGTCCCATAGCAGTGTCCTGAGGGAAGGACTTGAAACCATTTTTGTCCAGGATGTGAAGGATCTGTAGATACTTTCTCTTCCTGGCTCGTGCAATATACAGATCCTAAGTAGAAGGTAGGCTGGTTGCAATTAAGTACCAAACTGGAAAATCTAGAAACATTAGTATAGCTTCAAGTTTGGGAATCAGGTTTGGATTGACCTGGTCCCAACAAAATCTCTTTATGGAAACCATACTTACCTTGGAGTTGGGCTGAGCCATTCCATATACAGGCATTTTAGGAACCCTCCGGAAGTTGGCCACGCTCATGTCTTTGACAGTACTAAGAACATCTGGAGAAAACCGTTCATCCACAACCTACAACAGTGATAAACTTATGAAGCCTTTATTCAGTTTACATATAAACTGAGTATCTATTATTTATATTATGGAAAAGTTTTCTTTCATCCAATGCAAATTCCAAAGGAAGGACAGTAATAGCTATGGTTACATGAAAGGGGGAAAAAAAACCCCTGTTGTTTTGAGATATACAAGCTTATTGGGTTCTCCGCAAACAATCATGGAAGAGATAAGCTACTGTTTGCTGAACTCTTACTATTTTTTTTTTAAAAAAACTGATTTCCGTATACTGTATTTTTTGGAGTATAAGACGCACTTTTTTCACCCTTAAAAGACAGTGAAAATTTGGGTGTCTTATACACCAAATATAGCCCCACCCACCCCCACTCTTTGACCTCTGCCTTCCAGAAATTTGCCTCCTTGCAGCAAACAGCCTGTTTCAGTTTCAGCACAGCCTGATTAACACAAGCAGCTGATTGTTGGATTGGCCGCCCGAAGATCAGCTGTTTCAGGCTGCAGGGATTACTGTTGCCTATTGCCACCTCCGTGTGCCCCATTTTCGGCCTCTGCATCCCATTTTCGGCCTCTGCACATCCCGTTTTTGGCCTCCGCGCACCCCATTTCCCTTCATTCCAATCCCCGCTGCCCAGAACGGGCAGAAAATGAGGCACACAGAGGCCAAAAACGGGGCTGTGGAGGCTGCAATAAGCTATGGCATTCCCTGCAGCCTGAAACAGCTGATCTTCGGGAGGCTGATCCAAACAACAATCAGCTGCTTGTGCTAATCAGGCTGTGCTGAAGTTGAAATGGGCTGTATGCTGTTTGCTGTAAGAAGGCAAATTGCTGGGAGGTAGAGGTAGATTTTTTTTTTCTTCTGCTAATCAGGTTGTGCTGAAAATGAAGCTGAAACGGGCTGTTGCTGTTTGCTGTAAGAAGGCAAATTGCTGGGAGGTAGAGGTAGATTTTTTTTTCTACTGCTAATCAGGTTGTGCTGAAAATGAAAATGAAACAGACTGTTTGCTGTTTGCTACAAGGAGGCAGAGGCTGATTTTTTTTCTTGTTTTCCTCCCCAAAAAAGGTAGATGTGTCTTATAGTCCGGAGCATCTTATACTCCGAAAAATACGGTAAATGCAGGGGAGAATCTTAAGAACTTGACTTTAGAGAAGATTACAAATTAATTTCAAGGCAACTGAGAGGAACAAACAGTCCTAGTTCTAAACAAGAATATTGCTATAATGGTCTATTAACTGAACTATTTAGCACAATGACTCTCACACTGTGAAAGGAACACTAAGAAAGAAATCCAAAAGATTAAGAAGATACAACACAGGGCACTCACCAGGACCCGTACTCCCTTAGTTATGTGTTCCGCTGTGATTGTAAGTTCTGACAGATTCATGTTGGCTTGAAGTCTATACAGCTCAGGGTGCCTGCAGATCCATCTACTGAAATTGAGAGCAAAAGCCAAGGGATACTGCCAACCCAGAAGAAAAAAAGAAAAGGACAATTTCAGGGACAGGAAATTGGATTCCAGCAATTGTACTCATCATCACTTCGACTCATCAAAAGATCTGGTTTTCAGGCCACTGAGGTGCATCTATTTATTTATTTATTGCTTCATTTGGTTTCTATAACTGCCCATTTCAGTCACTGACTCTGATTGCAATTCAAATAATATAGTTAAACAACAGAAAGCAATAAGGTAAAGGTAACGGTTCCCCTCGCACATATGTGCTAGTTGATCCCGACTTTAGGGGGCGGTGCTCATCCCCGTTTCAAAGCCAAAGAGCCAGCGCTGTCCGAAGATATCTCCATGATCATGTGCACGGGACGCTGTTACCTTCCCACAAAAGGTTGTCCTTATTTTTCTACTTGCATTTTTTACGTGCTTTCGAACTGCTAGGTTGGCAGAAGCTGGGATAAATAACAGGAGCTCACTCCGTTACGTGGCACTAGGGATTCGAACCGCTGAACCTTTTGATCGACAAACTCAGCGTCTTAGCCACTGAGCCACCGCATTCCTTCAAAACAATAAAGACATTTATTGTTTGTTTTGGTTGTCTTTATTAAAACAATAAAGACAGCCAAAACTAATATACAAAGCAACTGAGATACTTGGCCAGTTAGCAGTACAGCTAGGAAGCAGACCCTTGATACATTCAGGACCTCAGGCTGTGAACCTAGTCAGTTATTTAGGGCCTTATAAAAGGCTAACGGGGTTGGGGCCATTCCGCAGGGGTCACTGTGGAAAAAGCTCTTCTATCCCTGCCACCTGATATTCTATGGTTAACAAATCTGTAGCAGTCCATTCTGCTTGATCTAATTGGATGGGTTAGAGACTCTTGGAAAAAGGTGATCTCTCAGGTAATCCAGCTCCAAACCATGTAGGGCTTTAAAGATGAAAACTAGCATCTTGAATGGCACTTGGAAACATACCAGTAAAATATTGCTTTCCATGTCCATTCATAGATAAATAGATAGATAGAATTCTTTATGTGTGATTGGACACACAAGGAATTTGTCTTCGGTTCATATGCTCTCAGTGTACATAAAAAGACAAGACACACTTGTCAAGAATCATAAGGTACAACACTTAATGACAGTCATAGGGTACAAATAAGCAATCAAATCATACTAGAAAGCAATCAATATCAATATAAATCGTAAGGATACAAGCAACAAAGTTACAGTCATTTATTTATTTATTATTGCAATTTATATGCCGCCGTTCTCCCGAAGGACTCAGGGTGCCTTACAGAACAACAATCGATAATACAAACCACAATACAGAATAAAATCCCCATTAAAACCAAATTAAAATTATTACAATGTACAAACCCCCAACAGATCAGTCCATTTGGTGATAGGGCCACGTCTTCAGTTCGCGGCTAAAGGAGGGGAGGTCAGGGGCTGTCCTGAGCTCAGTGGGCAAACCATTCCAGAGGGTCGGCGCTCCGACAGAGAATGCTCTCCCCCTGGGGGCCGCCAGCCAACACTGTTTGGCTAATGACACCCTGAGGAGGCCTGCTCTGTGAGAGCACACGGGACGATGGGAGGATGGCAGGAGATGGTCCTGCAAGTACCCCGGGCCTAAGCCATGCAGTCATAAGTAGGAGGAGATGGGTGATAGGAACGATGAGAAGACTAATAGTAACAGTAATGTAGCCTTAGTGAATAGTTTGATAGTGTTGAGGGAATTATTTGTCGTTTTGAGGGTAGGAGTTGAAACAGTTTATGTCCAGGATGCGAGGGGTCTGTAAATATTTTCTCAGCCCTCTTTTTGACTCGTGCAGTATACAGGTCCTCAATGGAATTCATCTAACTTCTATATCAGGAAAGCCTGGCTGAGAAGAAATATTTAACGGGCATCTAGAAGATGTGGCAGAAGTTGCCTGACCAATTTCAGGAGAGAGGATATTCCATGGTGCAAGCACCAGTGCAAAAAACAACAAAACCAAACCAAAAAGGCAACATGTCAGAGGCCACAAGATGGCACTCTGAAGTTTTCAACACACCCAGCAGGGAACCACTCAACTTTTCAAAAGTTGATCCAGGTCTTAGAGATGATAGCTAAGGTGTTATTTAGAACCCACATGACTCAAGAAACTCAGGGTGTTTACCGTCATTAAATAGTCATTAAGTTATACCTCTAATAGTGGAGAGGCACAGATTTTCAGGAACAATAATTAAACATAGACAGGCAATAGCTATTAAGTTCCAACGGTACAATAAAAAGCCAGATCTTCAACTGGCTCCAGAAAGAAAAAAAATGTTGACATCTGTCTGGCTGACCACCACAGCAGAAAAGGCACTTTGAGATACTTCCATCAAGAAGCCATGCTGACCTTAACGTTCACATATATACATAATCATTTAGGATCTTAAATGTCATTATTAAAAACCTGAAGTCTGACAGGCAATGTATAGGTACATTGTACCTAAACGAACACACCAGGTTCGTTTAAACGAACTTGGTGTGACACACACACACACGGTCTCTTAAAAAACTACATCACCTCCAGTTTCTGGGTCAACTTTATGAGTAGATCATGTAAAATGCTTTGCAATAGTTTAATTATGTGAGCATAAGAACATGTCCTACTATGGCGGTTATTCCTCTATTCCAGTGGTGAAATCCAATTTTTTTTACTACCAGTTCTGTGGGCGTGGCTTGGTGGGCATGATATGGCTTGGTGGGCATGGCAAGAGAAATATACTGCAAAATCCCCATTCCCTCCCCACTGTGGGGCCAGCTAGAGGTGGTATTTTCCAGTCCTCCGAACTACTCAAAATTTCTGCTACCGGTTCTCCAAACTGCTCAAAATTTCCATTACCGGTTCTCCAGAACCTGTCAGAACCTGCTAGATTTTACCCCTGCTCTATTCCTGTCCAAAACAGTCATTTATAGCTGATCAAATACACATATGATTATGAAAACATTTGGACCTCAAGTGTTAGGTGATCCAGAAGAATGCTAACATTGCATGTCTACTCTTGGTGGAGTGCAATCCTATCTAGAATTGGAAATTTTAACCAAATTCTTAGAGCTGTAGTCCATCAATCCATAGTACCTCTATCTTATCAAGATTCAATCATAGCTTATTTTTCTTTATCCAGTTCATTGAAGAATCCAGACATGAGTCCAACAGCTTCATTGTCTCATCTGATTTTAATGTCCAAGGGACCAAACAATGGGTATTATCCACTTATTGTTGGTACCCAAATTCTTTGTATGACTTCACAGACAACACTGCCACACATGTGCAGTCATGTCACTGGTTCTCAAGTTTTCTTTTATTAGGCCTCCAAATATTTAACATTACGTATATTTTAATTTAGTACAATTGAATATTGTTCGAGAGATGATGCCGGCAACAAAAGGCAACCTTTTTCAATAATTTGATTTGACAGATCAAGATCCAAAGATTGTCATCAAAAAGCAATTATAGAAAATGTCTTACCATCACTCTATCAAAGAAGACAAGTAGTCCTATGTTCACATCAATTCACTGGTAGAGCCTGCAGCTTTTATCACAATATTTGTGTAAAATACTTTAGGGCAGAGCTCAGATATCTGATATCAAACTTCTAAAGGTCCTCCTCACATACTTACAGTAAATGATTGATGAGTGAGATTCATGTATTTTTCAGTTTTACTGCCTAAAAAGGGTATGTGCTAGTCGTTCCCAACTTTAGGGGGCGGTGTTCATCTCTGTTTCAAAGCCAAAGAGCCAGTGCTGTCCAAAGACGTCTCCGTGATGATGTGGCTGGTGCGACTAAACGCCAAAGGCGCACGGAATGCTGTTACCTTCCCACCAAAGGTGATCCCTATTTTTCTACTTGCATTTTTTTACGGGCTTTTGAACTGCTAGGTTGACAGAAGCTGGGACAAGTAACGGGAGCTCACCCCATTACGCGGCACTAGGGATTCGAACCACTGAACTGCTGACCTTTCAATCGACAAGCTCAGCGTCTTAGCCACTTAGCCACCGCATCTTTGTATAAAATACTTTAGGACAGAGCTCAGATATCTGATATCAAACGTCTAAATTTCCTCCTCACATATTTACAGTAACTGGTTGATGGACCTGAAGCTTGAAGAATGAAATACATGGATTTTTCAGTTGTACTGCCTAGTCTATAGAATAATAAACTGTAACATGGGTAGGCATGATGTGATTCTCTACTGTTGTCAGAACAAAATGCCATTTCCCTCACTATTAGTCTTACTGGGTATTGAGTTAATAGGAGATGGAACCGAGTTACGGTATATCTGAATATATGAACAATACCCTGATAAACCATGAAGGAACAGATGGACCTTTGAGACAATACATGGCCAAACATGATTGTTATGAGTCACTAGTCTGTAGCAGGGATTGGAAAGTGCACATTGCAAGATAATGATCTGTAGAAGTCCGCTCACCTGTTCATGAAGGTAGTAATTGAAAGCGATCAAGAAGAAATAGCGTTCAAGTCTCTGTAATGTCTTCTGAAGGAGACACTCTTTGGTGCTGTTCTTCTACGACACAAATAAATATTACAATTCAGGTAACTGTACATGACTTATGGGATGCTAAACTGACAATATACACTTTTCGACATCTAACATATTCCAATGAACCAACTATATTTATGCATATATTGAGAGAGAGAGAAAGAGATGCAAACAAATTTGTAAATTTGCCTCTCAATGTAAATTATTACCTAACACTATGCTACAACTAAGACTCCCTAAATGTCTTTGAAGAAAATAATTGAGCAGTATCAATCAAGCAGTTCCCAAATCATGACATTACAGATATATATCTATGATTTAAAAATTTAAAAAAAATGATAAGAAAGCAAAAAAACAGCTTAAATTTTATTTCTAGAAATCTAACTGAGCCTCAAAAATCTTAGAAAATAAAAAAGACCAAGAGGAATACAAAATATTCTGGTCTAAAGAGTTGCCAGCAAATCGGTATATGGTTATGTCACTGCGACGGGCATCTTGTGAATAAGTGAATCTCTCAGCGGCCATTTTGTGAAGATTCCAATCAAGATTCGGGATTCATATTTAATCCCATGATTTTCTAATAAAGACATCTGCTAATGTCCTCTATTCTTTGGGTAACTCAACTTTGGAAAGCGCCATTTTTCCTCCAAGAAACATAAGAGCACAATCATGGTCTCCATTGTCTACTACAAACTGTATCCCCCTGTCATTCCATGACAAAGGCTAAGCTCAGTGATAATGTTCTATTAATACCATACCATGAATTTCAAAACTGTGTGGCAATTTAGATAAAATAATCCTCATCTACCACTGTTTCGTTTTGTTTTTTTAAATTACATTGGCTCTGCATGGCCAAAACAGACCTTGAACAAACTCAGAAAGGCTTCATTTGGTTTTGAAAGAGAGAGAATTTGGCAAGGATCCATTGGAATCTTAGGTTATATAATTGCCTTTAATTAATATTTACTTGTTAACCTCCAAGAAAAATCTGCCCTGAAGTTATTTGTTAAAAAGATTTAAGAAATGCACTCAGAAATATTTTCCTGCACAGGCTATTTCCATCCACATGTTAAAATAAATGATAGTGATGGCACAAATCCAACTATTCAAATCTCATTGCTCTCAATTGCAGAGATCTGCAACAGTTTTAAAAATAGTATTTGTAGCATGCTTTATGGTTTCCCTTGGAAGGATATTTACTGAAATCTTATCGTACATCTAGATATGCATAAATTATGTATTTTATAAAGCCTGCTTTTATTTATTAAAGAAAGACTGCATTAGGCATACATCAAATCTCCATAATCTGTGTACAACCTGCCACATAAAGATAGCATAACAATAAATTGCGGGGATATTTTGCTCCAATTTTTGCAGCCCCAGAAAGTAACAAGAACAAGAATTCTGTCAGCCCTCATTTGGCTTAGAGACCTGCCATGTCTCACAGATATATATGTTCTGCTGCTTTTCATAAGGATGACAAAAGGATATTTTTCAAGGTAAAAATTTCCATTGTTTAAGAAGAGCTGTTGCTCCGCTTGAGTTTCCTATAAACATTAACTGTGTTTATAAGTAAAGTGACTTCCAAAAGCTGATCTTTTAGAGCCGGTGAAGACATACACTACATGCTGTGAGGGCAACCTGAAAATCACTTCAAAAAAAAAGCTAAATTATTCTCACAAAACTACTTGTCAGAACAACAAAACGAGAAGAGGACTCCAGCAGGTGAATTTCAACTTGAAGAAAGAATCTCATGTCAGTAGAGATAATAACTTTAGGCCAGGGGTCGGCAACCTTAAACACTCAAAGAGCCACAAAAACCCCTGTTCAATTCTGGTGCCGACCGGAAGTCCAGTCCCCCATCATAGTCTCCTCTTAGCGCAGCATCCTTTTTCCTTTACCTGACCTAACCGAAAGCCCTATCAATTGTGGAGCTGACTAGCAATAGGGAGCCACAGCAAAGGGATGTAAGAGCCACATGTGGCTCCAGAGCCGCGGGTTGCTGATCTCTGCTTTAGACCTACTCTCCAAAGGGATGGCTAAGTCCAGAATAATTCACAGATCTAGGGAAAATATTATTTAGCACATTTCTACACTACTTTCTATCAGGAGTTTGGTGTAATATGCAGTACAGGTAGTCCTCAATTTACAACGATTCAGGCCAACATTTCTGTTGCTAAGTAAGACAATTTTTAGGTGAGTTTTTTTCCCCATTTTAAAACCTTTCTTGCCACGGTTGTTAAGTGAATCACTGCAGGTGTTAAGCTAGCAATGTGGTCTTTAAGTGAGTCTAGCTTCTCTCTTGACTTTACTTGTCAGGTCACAAAAGGGTATTACATGAGTCAGGACACAGCAACTCTCATAAATATGAATCAGTTGCCAAGTGTCTGAATTTTGATCATGTGATCGTGGACAGGTTGCAACCGTTGTTAATTGTGAAAAACGGTGATAAATTGCTTTTTTCAGTGTCATTGTTGCAATAGCACTTAGACTTACATTCCGCTTTACAGTGCTTGATAGCCATTCCATTTTAAAGTGCTTTTACAGCCCTCTCTAAGCGGTTTACAGAGTCAGCCTATTGCCCCCAACAATCGGGCTCCTCATTTTACCCACCTCGGAAGGATGGAAGGCTGAGTCAACCTTGAGCCTGGTGAGATTTGAACTGCCAAGTTGCAGGCAGCCGGCAGTCAGCAGAAGTACCCTGCAGTCTGCATTCTAACCACTGCACCACCACGGCTCCTAACTTCGAACTGTCACTCAGCGAATGGTTGTAAGCTGAGGCCTACCTGTAGATACAATTTTCCCCCATCATTGAAACCAGGTGAGTTTGTAAAGGAGTTTATTCAAAAAATGGGTGACTGCCCTAAACTCCATTTATGGCTAAATAAAAATTAGAATCCCCTGAGCTGACTCTATCACTAGGCAAAATAAAGCACCAACTACTGGCTGGCTAACTATGCTTGGCCAATTTTGGCCAGCCAACTATGAGGTTGGCCATTCTCCTGCTGACCATTTTTTTCTGCTGATCTCCTTGATTGTTTCCTTCTGCTAGCAGAGAGAATGGAGTACGTGGTGAAGCTGAACCTTTGATTCATGAGCTTATTCTTAAACGCTATGAAGAATGCCATCTGATCATAGGTATAAATGACTACTAGTCAAGCTTCTTTATGTGAAATGGGGTGGTGCTATTTGGTCTTCCATTGTGCAATACAGTAGGCCCTGAGTCAACTCTGACATGCAATCACTTTATCAAACTGTTGGCCAAAGACGAACAGTTTTGTGCCTCCTCTGTTTATCTTAAGCAGAAGCAAGACTAAGAATGTAAAAAAAGAGGACTCTTTGCTGTTTAAAATAAAGCTCTCACCTATCACCTAGCAAGGTCAGCAAACTGAGCATAGCATACTTCCATCTCTCAATCCAAGTTACTACACAAGTTAGTTGGGAACATAACACTAAATATCCTGTACTGAAGGAGTATAATGGATTGTTAATCCATTATAATAATTTTTTTTAAATGGATGAACTATTTCAAGATTAGAGATCCCACTTATGAAGTATCAGACTTCTTATAAAAGAACGATGAAATCTTCAGAAGAATTTCAGCCCAAACAACTTTGAGCAATAACAAAGTCTTGAAAAACTTGGCAATCTTATGATATTTCAGCCATTTGGGGGGAGCTTTCTATGCATGTCATAAACGGATGTCACAGGAAATTGGGAGCTTTGAGGAACTGAGTTACTGACTCCTGCAATACAATGAAATTAGGCTGAAACAGTCAGTGTCAACTCGCAAAGCATCCTTGGCCTGTTCTCGAGTTGCCATAAGCAAGGGGGGATGGGAAACCAACAAAATGGCATGGGACTCAAACACAGATGCACATTCCAGACTTATCTCTCTCAAGACAATTCCAGGGTTACCCACAGCAGCCGGAAGGGTCTCTACAACCCCCAAAATTGCTCCATTGGAGATTGTGATTGATGACACACCATGGGGGGAGGAGGAAAACAGAGTCATGATTGGGGCATAAATTATGTAGGTTCAGAGCTGGCTCCACTTGGGAACATGCACCTAATAAGTAACTGGATTTCTTTTGAAGCTTGGCTCGAGGCTCATGATTTAATTAGGGCATCCTTCGGAACCTTGACAGCAAGCCAGCTCTGACCCTGACACAGACAGGAAAAACAAGACAAAGACCTAACTGAGGCATATGGGCTATCTGATACAGAAAGTTCTCCCGATGGGCTTAAGAGTCACTCTACAACTTCCTTCTCATGCCCAGAACTAGGTGGTGCACAGAGGCTGAGGCCCAATTCCATTTTAAGCATGAAACCTTGGAAGAAGAATAAATAACAGTGATAAAACAATTAAGAGCAAGGGTTTTGCATCTTCAACTCTCAAGAGTTCACTTGGAAATTCAAAATAGTTTTGTGATATTCTGGATAAACATTTATCCAGTGGAAAACTTTCTGGCTTTCAGGACAAACAGTTCTTTGTTTATAGTCATCTTTTACACCTCAAGAATTTTATAGTCTATCCTGTTTATATGTCTTTAGGCACAGTGGGAGGAAGGCGCTTTTAAAAGAAGAATTAAAGCCACATGTCTCTCTTTTAGCCTTTTTTTCAATTTTACAAAGTCTCTTGTCACCGTTTGATGATGCTACATGTTGTAACAGAAAACCACTTCTCTCACTCCCCAAAAAATAACAAAAAACAAACCAATTAGCAGACTGAAATATTCATGATATACAGTAAAAGTAACAACTTATTTGGGGTAAGCAAATTCAAGTCATTAAATCACAAAGCAACAGGTTGGCTAAGAAAAGTAAAGTTCATAAAAGGCTTCACAGAATATACCATGCCAATAAATAAAATGACAAGTTGAAATAATAAGCAAATTTATCATTTTTTTTAAGAGAATCTCTGAACTTGAGGATTACATAAACAAGCAACACACATACACTGTGACACAATTGTAAGTCTCTGGTTTCAGATACAGGTAGGCCTTGACTTACAACAGTTCATTTAGTGACTGTTCAAAGTTATAATGGCATGGAAAAAAGGACCTATGACTGTTTTTCAAACTTATGACCAGTGGTGGGATTCAGCCAATTCAGGCGAACCGGTAGTTAAATTGCTGGCTGGCCCCTCCCCTCCCCACCCTGCCCCTTCCAGGAGTCCCCACGTGCCCCATTTTGGCTCCCAGGTAACTGCAGGAAGGCCTACTAGGCCCAAAATGCGGGTGCGGGGTGTATGTGTGTGGTGCACCCACCACATGGCCCGTTTTCACTCCCAGGAGGCTGCAGGGAAGCCTCCTAGGCCCTCCCATCGTCTATTACGTGAGACTGTTAGCTGGAAATGCTGAAGATTAAATCGTCAGAAGATTTGCAACTATGATTCTTCTGAATGTACCTATCTGGTTCAAGCCAGTAAGGAACTCATTACAAGATATAATTTCTCAATTTCAACCTCCACTTTGCCTGTACCAGAGGTGGGTTTCAGCAGGTTCTGACCAGTTCTGGAGAACTGGTAGCGGAAATTTTGAGTAGTTCGGAGAACCGGTAAATACCACCTCTGACTGGCCCCGCCTCCATCTATTCTCTGCCTCCCGAGTCCCAACTGATCGGGAGGAAATGGGGATTTTGCAGTACCTTCCCCTGCCATGCTACCAAGCCACATCCACCAAGCCATGCCACACCCACCAAGCCACACCCACAGAACCGGTAGTAAAAAAATTTGAAACCCACCACTGGCCTGTACGATTGTAGCCCTATTAATTTTAATTACAAGACAGATGGATTTCAAATGTGCATGAAGGCCAAGAATTATATCTACAGTATATGTTTATCGGATTATTACGAATCCAAATGATAGTAGCTTTTTGGAGATCTAGAAAATAAGCGTATATAGCCCAGATGGGCTACCAATTCCTTTTCCTGTAGGGGTCCCTGCCAAACCACAACTGTTAGAAACTGGGGTCATACCCTTTTGAGGTGGGAAGTGTGTGAATACCTGCATACACTCAGAGAGAAAGGCATGAAATCCTAAAACAGATTCAGTGTAATGTATAAATCAGAGATAAAATTCCAAAATCTTCAAACAGATGTTTAAACTTTGGACCCACCATTCTGCATTATGATCGCATTGTTGCCTTGGGCATCCACAAATGCTTAGTCCAACCCTAGACATCAAAGATTGCCAGCCCCAACATATATGAAGAAGGGCTCCTGTTGCAAGATCTGTAATTTAAGTATCCATCTACCATTCGTGACACTTTTCCAAATAAAAGCTAAGAATTCTAATTGCTTTGTAGTTAGATATCAGGGGTGGGTTCTAAATTTTTTTACTACCGGTTCTGTGGGCGTGGCTTATTTTGTGGGCATGGCTTGGTGGTCATGTGACAATTCTTTAGGATTTAGCAGAGGTACTGGTCTACCAGGCTATTAACTGCTTACAGAGCTGTACCGGTTTGCAGTCTACCCATTTATTTTTGCAGGCACTGGTCTATCCATTTATTTTTGCAGGCATCGGTCTACTCATGTATTTTTGCAGGCACTGGTCTACCCATTTATTTTTGCAGGCATCAGTCTACTCATTTGTTTTTGAAGGCACCCGTCTACCATCAAACTGCCTTTTACCCCTGATCAGCTGTAGGGCGGCCCTTTGAAGCCCCGTGGCAAGAGTTTAAACAGTTTTTCCTTATAGCCCATCAGCTGGGACTCAGGAGGCAGCAATAGATTGGGGGTCAGGCCAAATAAAAGTTAAGAATAATGCGGGGGTGGGGTAGCCAGAACCGGTTCGGTGATGTTATATCGTCACCGCTGCCGGCTCGGCGGAACCGGGCGGAACCAGGAGGAACGCACCGTTAGATATCCCCATTTTCCGAAGAAACCAAATCGCAATCACAACAGTTCTCCAAAGTATAACTACATAGAGCACTGAGGAGAGAACTTCCTACAGGAAATCCTCAGGTTACAACTGTACTTTGAGCCCTGCAATTATGGTCATAATTGTGTTGCTCATATCATGAGACCGGATCTCATTATGATCTTTTTTGTGCTGGTCAACATAGTGCTTGTTAAGTGAATACCATGGTCATTAAATGAACCTACTGTTCACTATGGAGCAATTTTTGCCTGAGGTAAACACCCATTTCTGGCAAAAAATGTCATAAATCGTGGTTGTGTGACTGTGGGGAGACAGAGATCAGAACTTTGAAACCAGGATGTAAATCCCTTTTTCAAGATCCAGTGTAACTTTGAACAGTTGCTAAGCAACCGGTCCTAAACTGAGGACTAGTGCCATGGATCTTGTCAACATTAAAAAAGAACCACTAATACCTGGTTTTGGTAATCTTCTCCAATTGCTTCCAATTTCCTCTTGTATTCATAGATGGCTTCCTTCACATCATGCATTTCTGAACACAAGGCAATGGCAGCATCCACCTTTGAAGGCCAAAGAGAGAACATCAAAATCTATTGAGGGAGAGGATTTCATTCTCTTCAATTGTATTTCTATTTTATCACGGTCCTCTCTTAATGATCACCTGGAATCTTTTTTTTTTAATTGAAATGAGACACGGGCAACCACAGATACCATGTGGTCCTTCAATCTCTGTACATCTTCAGAATTTTGTACCAGTGAAGTAGGATGGGAAAACCTCAAGAAACGGAGGACACTTTCTAAACATTTCTAAGAGAGATAGGTAGGTTAAGAAATATGAAATATAAATAAATTAAATAGTTTTGGAGAAGAAAAACTGCCAATATCTTCCCCCTCTCAAAAATGCACCCTTCCTTTTACTCAAAATGCTGATATAAAGGCCCAGCTAAGATGAAAAATGTGTGTTTGAAAAAAACCTCAGCATAAAAAGCTTTAACTTACTGAAAAATGGACAAAAGGCTAGGAGAAAACCACCAGAAGAAGGAATGAAGTTTTAGGATTTTAATCCCTTATAGGGCCAAATTAACTATTATGCTATACATGCTAAAGGGACGCTGTGGCTCAGTGGCTAAGATGCTGAGCTTGTCGATCAAAAGGACGGCAGTTCAGCAGTTCGAATCCCTAGTGCTGCATATCGGAGTATGCTCCCGTTACTTGTTCCAGCTTCTGCCAATCTAGCAGTTTGAAAGCATGTAAAAAATGCAAGTAGAAAAATAGGGACCACCTTTGGTGGGAAGGTAACACCGCTCCATGCGCCTTTGGCATTTAGTCATGCCGGTCACATGACCATGGAGACATCTTCAGATAGCACTGGCTCTTTGGCTTTGAAACAAAGATGAACACCGCCCTCTAGAGTCAGGAACGACTAGCACATATGTGTGAGGGGAACCTTTACCTTTATCTTTATATATGCTAAAGAACTCTTCCACCCAAAATGTGATCTCTATCCTAGTTTACCTTTTACATATAATAACCACCTACTCCCATGTCTTCAGACAGCTTCTTCAATAAAACATATCACTATTTTGGACAAGTTTCCCCAATCTCATGGCCTCTTTCAACTCTGAATACTGGGAATTCTGGGAGCTGCAGTCTGAAAACCTCTGGGTGAGCATCCAAGTTGAAGCAGGTTGACTTATTGTCTTTCCAGTCATAATGGAGAAAACTCAATATTTCTTTTTGTACAATCAGGCTGTTTTCATCATTAATGGCTACATTAATGTCAAGCACTAGAGAAATTAGGAGATAAGCTCTCTACGAGAATCTGACTAACTAATGGTCAAGGGAAATGAGTGGGAATTAAGGAGGAATCCAAGAGGGGTGGGACTTAGATCTCTTGTGGGCGCAAAGGAACTCATGACTGATGATGCATTTGACCTCTCCTCCCTCAGATTCTGTCTGGTCATCTCCTACATCTCCTACAATTAACAGAGAATTGTAATCTCTCTCACACACACACATATGCACAAACTACCGTATTTTTCAGACCATAAGACACACCTAAATATAACACACACCTAAATTAGAAGAGGAAAACAACAACAAAAAAAGTTTCTGGCCTTCTTTTTTTCAGGCCTTTTTTGGGCCCGTTTCCGTGGCTTTTTTTTTTTTTTTTGGCCCGTTTTGGGGGCTTTTTTTTTTCTGCCCGTTTTTGAGGCTTTTTTCAGCCTGTTTTTGAGGGGTTTTTTGGCCCATTTTTTAGGCTTACTTGGCCCGTTTTGTTCAGAAAAACAGGCTGGAAAAAGCCTTGAAAACGGGCAGAAAAAAAAGCCTCGAAAAAGGCCTGAAAAAAGGCCCAAAAACGGGGCATGTGGAAGCCAAAAAACAGCTGGTGGATGGGCGGGGCTTTGGCAATATTTGGTCTATAAAACGCACAGACATTTTCACCCCCTTTTGGGAGACAAAAAAGTGCATCTTATACTCCGAAAAATACGGTATATGATACTTCATTTAAAGAAAGCACCACGAATTTGTCATTGTAACTTCTGTGTTCTTCTGCTCAGTTTGTAGAGCATCCCAATCTTTATCAGAGGCTGTCACAGACTGAGACAAGTAACTCTATCAGCGTTATTAATTAGCCTCAATGAGAATAATGGGCAATGAAGCACAAGAAGATCACTGAGGCCAAAGGAACAATATACAATTAATTTCACTCACCTCTTCCACTATCTGTTGCCCATTGGGTACCATGCCAATGAAGTTTTGAATAATCCGAAACTGTTCCCTGGGTGAATATTTGGAAGACTGTGGAAGGCTGTGATTGGATAATATTAAAGATATGCCTAAATGCATGGAATCGCACAAAAGTTTAACAAACTTTCTAATTCTGCTTTTATTAAAATTATGTGATGCACTTCATGCTGCTCTTACCAACACCACTTAGTTGAAGGAAAAAAATGCAAGTTCCTACCTGAAGCAAAGAATTAGTTTATATACAATCTATTACATTTGGTGTACTCTTGATATATTGGTTGGTACTACTGCACTTAAATAAAATAAGGAGCCTGGATAGCTCAACAGACTAAAAAGCCTGTTATTAACATTCAGCTGTCTACAATTATTGCAAGTTTGAATCTCACCAGGGTCAAGGTTGATTCAGCCTTCCATCCTTTCTAAGGTAGGTAAATTGAGGACCCAGGTTGTGGGGGCAATAAGCTGACTTTATATAAAAATATACAAAAGTATGAAGGCTATTGCTTAATGCATTGTAAGCCGCCCTGAGTCTCTGGAGAAGGGCAGCATATAAGTCTAATTTTAAAAAAATATTAAAAAGAAGCTGTAGCATTCAGCTTGTTCAAACATGAAATCTTGATGCCCATACTGAAAATATGTTGTTTTATATTTTGTGCTCTTAATGTTGCATATAAAATACTGCTCAATAAAGTTTCCCAAGCCATCTATTTAACACCCTACAGATATTCGGAAATCTTGCATTTTGGATGATATCTAAAATAGTAAATTGACAATCATTATGTAAAGGATGCAGTTCAATCAACGCTTCACTGAAATAATATTCTAATCATAGATAAGGGGAACAAGTTCCTAATTCCTTCCAGTTTGTGATAAAACAAGTTCGGGAGATAGGAATGGAACATGTAAGCAGATTTTCAGTGCCTCTAAATAATCATGACTTCCTCCCCATTTCCTTTCATCTCAGTAGGAGATGCCATACAGTTCTTACTCTTGTTTTTGTAGGCCACCTTTACGGTGATACAGGACCAGAGTTCCTAAGACCATGGCGAAATTGGTTGCCCCGACACCAGTTTGGCAACTAAACACCAGAGCAGGAGGTGGCTTGTTGGGATCTTGGAGAAGGAGCAGATTTGGACTTTCCTGCAAGACAGAATTGTACACATTCGTTGGGCTGCCATTCGGTCAAACGACAGGCTATCAAACAGCCATGTGAGAGGAAAAATAACTTTCAGCTTCCTAAAGTGTCTTTATTTATTTAGAAAATTTATATAAATGCCTACCCGCTCATAAGCAAGTCCAGGTGGCCTACAAGCAATAAAAACACAGTATTGAAAATTAAAAAATTAAAATTAAAAAAAGCATTTAAGAAACACACCCCATCCACCCTCCAGCAAGAACACACAGTCTGGGTTCCCCTATCTCATTGGCAAAACCATGTCTTCTAAAGCACCATCGCTGGCTGTTGGGGATGAGATCTTACCCCCCTCAGAGAGGGCTCGCAACTTGGGTGTCCTCTTGGACTCACGGCTGTCTTTGGACAATCATATGACTGCCATGGCCAGGGGGGCTTTTTATCAGGTTCACCTGATTTCCCAGTTGCGTCCCTTTCTGGATTGGGATGCCTTGCGTCACTTCCCGTCTGGACTATTGTAATGCTCTCTACATGGGGCTCCCTTTGAGGAGCACCCGGAGGCTCCAACTGGTCCAGAATGCGGTTGTGCGAGTAATAACGGGGGCAACTCATCATTCCCATGTAACACCCCTCTTGCGTGAACAGCACTGATTCCCGGTGGTCTTACAAGTGCGTTTCAAGGTGTTGGTTACCACCTTTAAAGCGCTCCATGGCTTAGGACCTGATTATCTACAGGACCGCATTCTGCCACGGATTGACTCCCATCCACCGACACGCTCCCACAGAGAGGGCCTCCTCAGGGTGCTGTCAGCCAAACAATGTCGACTTCTTTGTGGGGGCTCCTGCCCTATAGAACGAATTGCCCCCGGGACAGGATCCCCAACTCCGTGCCTTCCGTCGTGCTCTGAAAATCCTATTATTCCAGCAAGCCAGTCTGATGGGATAAACGATTTTAATTGGGTTTTTAAAAGTGGTTTTTAAATGGTTTTAGCTGGGAGTTTTAAATTTGGCCAAGGATTTAATTATTTTAATACATTTTTAAATTTTGTCTTGTATATTGCTTTTACCATGGCTGTCCACCACCCTGAGTCCTTCGGGAGAAGAGTGGTATACAAACATAATAAAATTAAATAAATAAATAAAATAAATAAAGTTGCTCTAGACCATGGGTGTCAAACTCAAGGTCCAAGTGCCAGATCCGGCCCACAGGGTGCTTAGATCTGGCCTGTAGGGTTGCCCTGGAAACAGCAAAGAACCAGAATACAGTGCCTCTGCCAGCAAAAATGGAGCTGGGTAGGGCCGTGTTCGGCCCACCCAGGCTCCATTTTCAGCTGCAATTGTCCCCTGCAGCCCTCTGCCAGCGAAAAGCTCTATTTTTGTTGGCAGAGGGCTGCAAAAGGCCAACATGGCCAAAAATGGAGCCTCTGTGTGATGTTGAGCTGGCCACACCCTGGGCATGTCCACCCTGGGCACCTCCCCCTGGGCATGCCACTCCGGCTTCCCAGGTCAAACACAACCCTGATGCAGCCCTCAACGAAACAGAGTTTGACACAGGGGTGAAATGCAAACTTTTTCCCTACCGGTTCTGTGGGCATTTCTTGGTGGGTGTGGCAGGGGAAGGATATTGCAAAATCTCCATTCCTGCCCCACTGCAGGGGAAGGGTATTGCAAAATCTCCATTTCCTCCCATCCTGAGGGAAGGATATTGCAAAATTTCCATTCCTACCCCACTCTGGGGCCAGCCAGAAGTGGTATTTGCCGGTTCTCTGAATTACTCAAAATTTCAGCTATCGGTTCTTCAGAACCTGTTAGAACCTGCTGGATTTCACCCCTTGTTTGACACCCGTGCTCTATACCAAGAGAAAGAAACACTCTTGAGTGACCAAAAAGAGGGAAATTACTTTTCTGGTCAACCCCTCTTCCTTCTGAACAAGCAGGAGATGGGATTTGATGGCCTGTCAACCTTCTAAGCTCGGTTAGTACTAATGTTACCTAGTTGGGTGTTGAAATATTTGCAAGAAAATAACCAAACTCAGAGAGCACAAAGGACCCCACAGGTCAACCCTGAGTTATATATATTATCTTTTACTGGAGCCTCTCCTAGTTCAGTTCCTACCTATTCACTCTCAAAAGGTGAATTAAGATTAACCTCAATCCTATTGGTCATTCAGAGAGAGCTCTCAAGACATGATCTTTCTAGCCGGTCTCGGGATCCCTTGATAATAGAGTGCCTTCAAAATGGCTTTAGTGTATAGAAGTTTTTAAACACTCTTCCTTAGTTTTGTTCTATACATGTTTCTTGCTTTCTACGTATATTTTAAGATGTGTCTTTATTGTTTTGTTTTTATTGTTCCCTGACCAAAATCACATGCGTAATGGATGGCTATATAACATAGATCAGGGGTGTCACTGAGGGTCGCATCAGGGTTGTGTTTGACCTTGGGGAAGGGTGGACACAGCATGGCCAGGGTGGGCGTGGCCAGCTCTACATCACTCGTGTCGGGGGCACCTGTGGTGGCCCAGGTGAGGCTGTGGGGAATCCTCCTGCAGCCCTCTGCCAGCAAAAATGACACTCAGGAGGGCTGTGAGCTCCGTTTTCACTGGCAGAGGCACCGTGGACCAGTCCTTCGCTGTTTCCAGGGTGCCCCACGGGCCAGATCTAAGCACCCTGTGTGCCAAATCCAGCCCGTGGGCCTTGAGTTTGATATCCAACATAGATAGATAGACAGACAGACATAGATTAGACAAATGTAGCAATTGTAAATATAACCTTAACTCTTAATATCCTATTTATGTAGCTGAATACACAGAATAGCAGCTACTAGCAAACAAACAAAAATTATGCTTTTGTTAGTGTGTGTGTGCCCGGGGGGTGTCTGAGTTAGTCTTGATGCCTAGAAATAAGGTACATATAGAAATACAGATAAGGCCAACTTTGCCAAACTGTGGAAAGATGCAGATACAGCCCCCGATCATCTGATAATAAACAAGATTCTCCGATGTGCTGAGATGGATAGATTACTGTACCGTATTTTCCGGCGTATAAGACGACTGGGTGTATAAGACGACTCTCCTCAGAGCCATTTAAGGTCATCAGAGCCTTATGGGCTGGTCTGCCTGGTTACAGGAGAATGAGACCCGGCATATAAGACGACCCCCGACTTTTGAGAAGATTTTTGTGTGTTAGAAAGTAGTCTTATACGCAAGAAAATACAGTATATTTTAAAAGATAAGAAAGATTCAATATACAATAGAAGTTGGGACAAATGCTTTGTCTGGCTCAAAAGAAGGTTAAACCTAGGAAATGGGTGACAAGATCATCTATTTAGATTAATTAGGTATTTATTAGGCTATATGATTTCTTAAAATTTCAACAAAAACAGGCTAATTGTTTTGTAGATAGTTAGTAGAAATTGATTCTATTGAAATGTTTGGTTTGGATGACACTAGTTATTATTAATTGGAGAGTGAGCTTAACTCCCGGTTAGTCATGTGTGTCATTTCGTTTTAGTCTTGTGTTTATGTGTTTCTACATTTCACCATTTATATTGTTTCCCAATTTTTATTTTGTGTTAATTTTAATGTAAATATTTAATAAAGATTTAATTAAAAAAAAAAAAAGAAATACAGATAAGGCCCTGTAGCTTTCTTGCCAAGCTTTTGGAAGTGAATTGCCATTGTCTTCTTCTTAGAGCTAAGTATGTGTGACTGGCCCCAGGTCACTTAGCTGCCTTAGTGTGTAAGGTAGGACTAGAATTCCCTATTTCTAGCCTGATATCTTAACCATTACACCAAGATGACTTACCTTTTAATCTTACATATTTTTTAAAAAAAATCTGATATGAAGTCTCATATTATTTTAAATGTCAATCTTTTTTTTTTTTTTTAGAAAAATAAAACCATCTCCCAGGAAATATAATTGCATATAATTGCAACTGAATGGCGTATTACTTCCCAAAACGAAGAAAGCCTCTCTTCCTTCTCTTAATCAAATTAACTTAACATATTAAACGCGGCTTAGAACCTATCCTGTAATTACTTTAACCCTGAATTGTTCCCATAACACTTTACGTATTTTTAGTATCTCCCAAAACTGTCTCCAGCCTTAGCAAAACAATGAAATGTCCAAAGTAAACACTGGCACTGCAACTAGCAATTGGATGCGCATTAATTAAATTCAGTATTATAGATTTGATCCAACTCCAAAAAGCTAAGCATTTATTTGAATGGCTTTCTAATAAACGGGTCTTTCAGAGCTTAATTTCTGGCTGGTTTGTACAGTAATTCTTTTTATAGTGTGTGTGAAGGGGATATTAGGCCTTTTATGTTTGGCACAACAAAACCGTACAGTTAAGTCATGAGTCTAAAGCAAATACAGGCGTCTAGCACATGTGTGTGTTCAAATACCAGCTAGAGGGATCCAGAAATAGACACATGAATCTACACTTGGCAGATGTAAATATGGGAGGAGGGGGAGCCAATGTTTGTAATATATCCACCCAACAGGAAGAATTTCCAGCTTCTTCTAACAAGCATCTCGCATGTGCTTCCTTTTCCAAGTCCGCTTATTAAATAAAAGACAGCTTGTAGATTAACATCTGGCATCAGGTCTTACCCGGAGGAAACTAATGAAAGCATCAAACTGTGTTTCTAAAGGCGCTCCGTCCATAGGCAAAGGCAGCCGATGGTACCTGCCGAGAAAAATGAATTATTTCCAGTTTTGGGGGGGAAAAACCACCCTCGGTCAACATTGCAGGCAAGCTTTTGAAAGTGTTCTCGAATAGAGACATTTAATTCAGCACATTGGCATGATGAAAAGAAGGAATTCAGGTGTAATATTGCTTTCTCGTGTGACTGTTTCAATTACCGTATTTTTCAGAGTATATGAAGCATCTTTTTCCCCCTTAAAAGGGGGTTAAAACTTAGGTACGTCTTATACACCGAATGTAGCCCCGCCCACCCACTGCCTCCCCACCTTTGGCCTTTGCCTCACAGCAGTTACCTCCTTGCAAGCAAACAGCAAGAAAAAACAGCTCCTTTCAACTTCAGCACAACCTAATTAGCAAGTTGATTGGATCGGCCTCCCGACTCTCAGCTGATTTGCTCTCAGCTGTTTTGCACAGGGCTCTGCTGCTTGTTGCAAAGAGGTAAATTGCTGGAGCAGGGTTCCCCCCCCCCTTTTTTTCCCCTTCATCAAGCTATGCTGAAAACAAAAATGAAAGTAAAGCAGGCTGTTTGCTGCAACGAGGCAAAGTTGTTCAGAGGCAAAGGCAGAGGGAGATTTCTTTTTCTTCTTTTCTTCACCAAAAAAGGTAGGTGCGTCTTATACTCCAAAAAATACAGTATACATTTCTGAATAAAAGCCAAGACTTTATTTTAAACCATAGAAAATTTTAACCCTGAGCAAAAGCCATGCTTTATTCAATCATGTCGGTTGAAAAAGGGTTGCTGTTGTTAGTTGCGAAGTCGTGTCTGACCCATCACAACCCCATAGACAACGTTCCTCCAGGCCTTCCTGTCTTCTACCATCCTCTGGTGTCCATTTAAGCCAGGGGTGAAATGCTCCCGGTTTGGACCGGATCGGCTGATCCGGTAGTGATGATGGCCAGTATTTCAGAGAACCAGTAGCGATGGCAGCTGGAGGCCCCGCTCACCCGCCTTAGACTCTGCAGCCAGAACGGCAATCAGCCCCATTACCTTGCATAGGACAATTCCCCTCATTTTGAGTTGGATCGTGACTTTTATCCTTCTGTATACTTTGATCAATAAAGCGGAATACATCTTCTAATTAAATTCATATTTAATGTAAGAAAATAAAGACATCTCACTAATCTAAATTAGTTACATTTTTGGCAAAGAATCCCCAGCCAGACCTTAGCTGGCAGGTGAACAAAGGAAAGTTTTCAGAAAAAGTGAAAGAATGCAGGACATGCGCAGTAGATACTGATAAGGAACTTGGCAAGCTACGGTAAGTCTGAAAGTCCAGAAATAATAGCTCTGCTGGTAAATATAAAAATGCAGTGACCCACTGGCCCCTCTTGCCCTTCTCTTTCTGGATGCAGAGCTTCTGCTTGTGGGCCACTTCCCTGCAGTGCTTCAGCTGGTGCCACCACGCAAGCCTCCCATGAGGAAAAAGTGGGAAAAAGCAAAGTGGCTGGTTGCAGAGCTGCCAGCTTCAGGAAGTGGCAACAGGCAGAAGTGACACACCCAGAAAGAGACTCCGGCCTTGCCACGCCCTTTAAAAGCACACACCATTTATTTCATTCATTCATCAGTAGCAGGTTGGGTGTGCGTTTGCGCAGCTGGCTCGTGGACCAGGGCGGCAATGGTGGCGGCATATTCAAGAAGGAGAGCAGCTCTGGTAACTTTCAGGTGCTTGCCTTCCCTGGCAGCCAGCTGCAGGAGAAAGGTAAGGAGTAGGACATGCCGCGTGGTGAAGGGCAAGTGGGCGGCGGCTCCGCGGCAAGGCTGAAGTCGGGGAATGGTGCATTCCCCAACCCAGCTGAGGCAGGCGGTGAACAGGCGGCAGTTCCGGGGCTTCAGTGAATGGCACATCTCTGGGCCCTAGCCCCCAACCCAAAGCAAAGGGAGAGCGGGTGGTGAGCGGGCGGCAGAATAGAAATTTAAAATCTTTTCCTACCGGGTTCTGTAGGTGTGGCTTGGTGGGCGGGGTGTCTTGTGACTGAGTGGGAGTGGCTGTGAGTGACATTGAGTTGGCCATGCCCACTTAGTCACAGGACATCCCCCTCACCAAGCCATGCTTACAGAACCCAGTAGGAAAACATTTTAGATTTCACCTGATTTAAGCTCACGCCAACTACTTCAATGATTCCATCCAACCACTTCATTCTCTGTCGTCCCATTCTTCTTTTGTCCTCAATCATTCCCAGCATTAGGTTCTTCTCCAATTGAGTCCTTCCTTATCATTAAGTGGCCAAAGTATTTGAGTTTGGTCTTCAGGATTTGGCTTTCTAAAGAGCAGTCAGGGCTGATCTCCTCTAGGACTGACCTGTTTGATCATCTTGCAGTCCAAGGGGAAAAGGGTACAGTTTGGCTAAATTTACAGAATACATTAAGTCAAAACCGAACAAACAAAGGGTAGTCCTTGAATCACGACCGTAATGGAGTTCCTATTATAGTCATAATTTGTAAAGTGGGTCATCATGTAAGCAGATCTGCTTTTTACAACCTTTTTTGGAGAATAACGGAATAACAGAGTTGGAAGGGACCTTGGAGGTCTTCTAGTCCAACCCCGTTCAAGCAGAAGACTCTCTTGTCACTGATTCACACAAACAGATTGATCCCCCTAGGATAGGTTGTCATGCAGTTTAATTTGCCCTCCGTGTTCTATTTCCACTTGTCATTTCTCAAATGTTTATAGTGCCTTGCCTCTTTTGGCGGGGAAATAGAAGGGGCTTCACTGACTAAATAAGGCGACAGAGACATATGACAAGCAGGCAACTTTACTGATTGGTTTGATAGCTTCCTGGAGACCTCTGTATGGCATGGATGTAGGTCACAAAGATGGAGGAGCAGGTGAACTCTGATAGGTGGATAAGGGAGGCGGGTCATATGCTTGGGAATTCTCATGGCTTTATGACTTCATCCCTATAGGTTAAAGTGACAGTTATTATCAGTTATCAGAGGGAAGATGCCTTTCTAGAGGTAAGTTGCTCTTCAGTGGGGCTCCTGGACTCTGGGGAAGCTTCCTTCTTTTGAGAGAAAAGGCTGAGAAGATACCTGAGGCTGAGAGTCAGATTCAGGATCAGGGGAAGGAGGAAAGGAAAGGGACAGTGGTGGGATTCAAAATTTTACTACCAGTTCTGTGGTTGTGGCCTGGTGGGCATGGCTTGGTGGGCGTGGCAGGGGAAGGATACTGTAAAATCTCCATTTCCACCCCACTCCAAGGGAAGGATACTGTAAAATCTCCATTCTCACCTCATTCCAGGGGAAGGATACTGTAAAATCTCCATTCCCTCCCCACCCCACTAATTTGCTTTCCAGTTCCCTTCTCCTATGCAGGGCAACAAAAGAAGACCCAGCCGATCAGCTGGGACTCGGGAGGCAGCAAATAGATTATGGGCAATGCCAGCCAGAGGTGGTATTTGCCGGTTCTCTGAACTACTCAGTAGTTCCGCTACTAGTTTGCCAGAACCAGTCAGAACCAGCTAAATATCACCACTGGAAAGGGAAAGGAATTGGCATGGGGGATGGGAAGAAGAGGATAAAAAGGGAAAGGGGTCAGAGAAGGGGAAAGGAAGATGGGGAACGGGAGGAGGGGCAAAGAGGTGGAATGGGATGGGTAGGAGAGGTGATGGGGAGAGGGAAGTGGGACAGGACGAAGAGGGAAGGGAAGGGAGGAAGATGAAGAAAAAAAGAGGAGAGGGATGAAGAAGTAGAGTAGGCCCAGTAGGAGAGGGGAGGAAAGGAAAGGGAGACAAGACAGGGAGGGGAGGATAGGATAGGATAGGCACAAATGGGAAGGGTGGGTGCAATTCTAATGCCTTTATATAGATAAAACCAGAAACTTTTCCTTTGGGCTTCAAGGAAAAAAGCTCGGGGGAAAAAATTAGAACTTTGATGTTGTATGTGTTGATGGCAGCAAGAGTACTTTATGCACAAAAAAACAGAAAGGACACTTTGATTCCTACAATGGATGAATTGTTGCAAAAGCTGATTGGAGTTAGCAGAGACGGCTAAACTGACTGTTTTGATCAAAAGAAAGAATATAAGTAAGTACTTTTGTTTCTACTTGGTGTTGTGGCTCCGTTGCCTGAGCCTGCGTCATCAGCAGGGGAGGACTCTGAGAGTGAGGGAGAGGAGTTGGCAAGGCCTCCTTCTCCAGGCCTCTCCTCTCTGGCAATGCCTCCGGAGGACACCGAAGGGCAGGAGATAGGCCCAGAGCCAAGCTCGTCCCCGCAGCCACAGGAGGACATTGATGAGGGGAGTGAGTTTTGGTTGGATCCTCGCCAGCGTCGGAGAGACAGGAGAGCCCAGCAGAGGAAAAGGTGTGGTCGTGATTAGCTGGTGGACCACACCTCACAGGCTATAAAAGAGAGGGATTGCAGCCTGTATCTTTGTGATGAACAAAACAAAGATTCATGGATCCCGGTTTCGAATCGGCCCTGCGTCTCAGCTCTGGACATTTTGGTGGTGTGTATTTGACTGAACTATTAATAAAGACTTTGGCAAGCAGCTGCGGGGATTGCTGCCAAGCTTTGTTATCAGCTTACTTGGTTGCCTGCCAGTTCATTAGACTCTGACTGTCTGAGGGGGGGTATTCCTGGGAACGGGGCCAGAACACTTGGAAACTGCTTCTGGACTATGTGCTTGAGGTGGAAAAAAATGAATTGTTTCTCATTGGAAACCAGTTCTGGACTGTGTGCTTGAGGTAGGGAAAAAATGAAATTTTGATTTTGGGTTTTACTGATTAGATAGATTTGTTGTTATAGAAATTGTTAGTTTATACTATTATGGAAAAGTAAAAAGTGGAGGTTTGATGTTAATGCCTTATTGTACCGCACCAGAGAAAGTTGGACGTCTACGCCTTTTTTTTCCTTTTTCCTTTCTTTTCTACATTTCTCTCTTCCCCTTCCTTTTGTTCCCTACTTGCTTTTGTATTTTTTGTATGTTATATTATAAGCTAATAAAACTGTTAATGAAACTCTCTCTCTCTCTCTCTCTCTCTCTCTCTCTCTCTCTCTCTCTCTCTATATATATATATATATATATATATATATATATATATATATATATATATATACACACACACACATACATATCTCAAATTTATATTTCACTGATAAATAAAGGGAGACTTATATATAGATAAAAAAAGAATCCTCAGTATGACCCAAGCTGTACTGCAAATAAACTTGCTCGGATGAAGAAAAAAAGAAAGAATGGAATGGAATAAGGATTAGAATTACAATAGGAACTACAATAGTATTAGGATAGAATCAGAATTCTAAAATTACAATAGAATTTACAATATGACAGAATATAATAGAATTAGAAAGAATAGATCAGAATTAGAATACAAAGGACAGAATAAGAAGTAGAATAGAATTAGAATAGAACAGAATTAGAATATTTATTTCTATATAAATATAAATAGAACATAACAGAATTTGAGAGAATACCGTTTCACCGAAAATAGGACACAACCAGAAAATAAGTCCGAGCATGATTTTTCAGGATGCTTGTATTATAAGCCCTACCCCCAAAATAAGCCCCAGTTAAGATTGTCAGCCAGATGGGTGCATTTAGTACCGTATTTCTCCAAAATAAGACCTAACCAGAAAGTAAGCTCTAATGCATCTTTTAGAGCAAAAATTAATATAAGACCCAGTCTTATTTTCAGGGAAATATGGTAGAATCAGAATTTTATTAGAAAAATATTAGAATTGGAACTATAGAATGAGATATAGAATAAATTAAACTTAATTTAACTTAAACTTAAATTAGAATAAAATTACAATTAAAATTTCAATTCTGTACAATCAGTACAGAAGAAAATGAGAATGGAATAGAATTAGAACAGAATTACATAGAAATGAATTAGATTTAGAGCAGAATTAATATTAGAATTAGAAGATAGGGCATAGAACTACAGCACAGTTAGAATAAAATAGAATAGAATTAGAAAGAGTACAATAGAATTAAAATTAGAATAGAATTGGAATTAGAATAAATTCTGATCCTGTGACCATGGTGATGCTGCAATACTCGTCAGTGTGAAAACCAGTAATAAGGTCACTTTTTTCAGTGCTGTGGTAACTTCAGTCATTAAATGAATAGTTGTAACTTGAGGACTACCTGTAATGTTTTGTAATGCTTCCACTTAAATAAAACAGAAAATGGTGGGGGGGAAAAAATAAGGTCCGAGTTAGTACAATTATTTATTAATAAGAGCAAGACTTTCTTCCACTGAAATTTACCTGTACGATGGTAGCAGGAAGACAGGCCTCTTGTACACTTCCTCTGTCACTTGGATGTCTTCTTCACAGAAGATTTTGACTGAATGCGGCTCATCTTTAAATTGTTCAATGTCATTGTAGACGTAATATATATTCTCACTCAGCTGCGCAAAGTCATGTATCTTCAACAGATAAATCCAAGAAACCAACCTGAGAAGAAGCTTGCTTTATAAAACATTATCTACAACCTGCTGACATGCAGTTTTCTTCCTTAGACCTACTTGCTGACTTTGCTAAATGGTTTCCTTTGTAGAGATACAAAGGAAAAAGCTCTGGTCCTACTCATCTCAAGTTGCCCGTGCAGACATTATAGGAGCAATATTAAAATTGTGTCGTAAGACTACTAAAATACCAAAATAATGCCAGATAGGCTTCTGTTGTGCTGTGCAGGTATCTAAGACGGAATCTCAGTTCAATGGCACAGAAATGTTAAAAGGACACCATGCAAGTTGATAGCCATTCTCATTCCCAAATTTAAACCCCTGAGAAATATTTTGTACGATTGTGATGACTCCCCCAGATGCTTCCCCAGATACCTCTCCATATGTCAGCTAGGAGGAGGGTGAACCAGTTCCGAGCACGTCTAGAGGAGAGTTGGTCAATGGCTCTAAGCAGCCATCTGAGAGAGATTTGGTTGAAGCTCAGCTGCAGCAGGACAGCCCTGAGACTTCAGGTGGGGAAAGCATGGGATGAGGAAGAGGAACTGCCTTCTGCACTTGATCCAAGAAAACGGAAGGCAGAGAAAAGGAAAGAGCAGCAAAGGTCAGCCAGATTACTCGTGAGGAGGCAGCCTTGCCCTTCTTAATGGGCTGCATCAGAAGCTGGCTATTTAGCACAGCAGACAGATGGAGGCAATGCTGGAAACAATGTGTTCATTTCCTAGCTGTGTGTTTCCCGTCTTGCTTTAGATTGACACAGTGCCTGGATTGTGCCTTGTGAACTCTGGACTTTTCTTGCCTCATGAACCCCCTTGTATTGGGGATTTAACTTTGTCTGCTGGGTTTATCTTGTTCGGGAAACTTTCAAGTGCCTTGTGGACTCACTGGCCATTGCTTTGTGGACTAGCATTGGTCTGGGTTTGGCTTAACTTAATTGGGACAGTTCTGGTTTCTGGTGAAGGGAATTGCTGGGGACTATTAATAAAGCCACCCAATTATACATCTCTATCCCAGACCACCCCAGAGATGCCCTTTCCGTGATGTCCCGTTGCCTGGAGGCGGTACGGGCCTGGATGGGTAGAAACAGACTCAAACTCAATCCTTCCAAGACTGAGTGGCTGTGGATGCCGGCATCTCGGATTTCAGAAGCCCCATCACTTTTGATGGATGGAGAAAAACTTGCCCCCGTTGATAGGGCTCGCAACTTGGGTGTCCTCCTGGATGCTCGATTGTCCCTAGAAGACCATCTAACGGCTGTGACCAGGGGGGCCTTCTCACAGCTTCACCTGGTGCGCCAGTTGCGCCCTTTCCTGGACCGAGATGACCTTCGCACAGTCACTCATGCCCTGGTTACTTCCCGCTTGGATTATTGCAATTCCCTCTACATGGGCCTGCCCCTGAGATGCACCTGGAGACTCCAGCTGATCCAGAATGCAGCCGCACAAGTTGTTACATGAGCCCCTCATTACTCCCATATAACACCCCTCCTGCGTCAGCTGCACTGGTTACCAGTGGTTCTCCGGATCCGCTTCAAGGTACTAGTTCTCACCTATAAGGCCCTACATGATTTTGGTCCAGGATATTTACAGGACCTTCTCCTGCCTGCTTCCCACCGTCCTGTTCGCTCACATAGGGCCGCTCTCCTCAGGGTCCCGACGGCGAGCCAATGTCATCTAGCGGTGCCCAGGGGTAGGGCATTCTCTGTGGGTGCTCCCACCCTCTGGAATGAATTACCTACCGAGCTCCGGACGGCTCCTGATCTCCGCTCCTTTCGTTGGGAGCTGAAGACTTGGCTGTTCAAGCAAGTAGGCTGACTCTGATTCTGGGTTTATTATTTATCATTAATTAGTTATTTGATTTAAAATGTGATTTTATTGTCCATGTTTCTTAACTTGTGTTCACCGCCCTGAGTCCTTCAGGAGAAGGGCGGCATATAAATACAATCAATCAATCAATCAATCAATCAATCAATCAATCAATCAATCAATAAATAAATAAATAAATAAATAAATAAATCACCATTACGTGTGATTGAGTGGGACAGCAGAACTATATAGTAATGTAACTAAAGCTGTACTACTTTTTTAAAAGCAAGGGAAAATATAAGTTAGAAAACTCAAAATAACACATTATGAAGAAAGTGGAAGTTATAGAATAAATGATATTACAGGTAGTTCTTGACTTACGACAACAATAGAGCCCAAAATTTCAGTCATAAGTCATTGGTTGTAAGTCTCCAAAGTTGTTAAATGAATCATGCGGTCATTAGACAAGCCAATGCAGTTGTTAAGTGAATTCCAGCATATCCAAAGGTTGGAGTTTTTTGCCATTGTCTGCCAGAAAATGACAAATAAATAAATATCACAAATCGTGAACATGTGACTGCAGAATGCTGCAATTAGCTGTAAATGTGAGTCAATTGCAAATAACTTGAAATGCAATCACATGATTACAAGGAGGAGTGGGCAGTCATCATTCTGATGATGGGTCATCAGTAGCTTTTTTTAAAGTCCGTTGTAACTTAGAATGGCCATTAAATGACAATTTGTAAGTCGAGAATTACCTGTAACAAAAGTGGGGAAATATATCTCAAGCAAATCTCAAATGCAGTGTGCCTTCTGGTAGCTCTCAAAAATCACCTCTTTTCGAATAGAGACTTCCAGGTCTTCTACTTTGACTCTTCTATGCTGATCGTGTAGATTTTCTTTCAAGTTCTCCTTTGCTCTTGGAGTGTAGGGGATGAAATCATTGTCCATACGCAAAAAAAGTATAGGTTCTTCACGAACGCAAAACACAATATATTCCTGCTACGACAAAGAGAAGAACTGTGTTGGCTAAATTCTCAAGAGAGAATGGAGAAATTCTGATTTACATACAAAGCTTTTCTTGTCTGCTGCGGTGGCGCAGTGGTTAGAGTGCAGTACTACAGGCTACTTCTGCTGACTGCTGGCTGACTGCAATTTGGCAGTTCAAATCTCACCAGGCTCAAGGTTGACTTAGCCTTCCATCCTTCCGAGGTGGGTAAAATGAGGACCCAAATTGTTGGGGGCAATATGCTGTCTCTGTAAACCACTTAGAGAGGGCTGTAAAGCACTGTAAAGTGTATAGAAGTCTAAGTGCTATTGCTATTGTTAAGCAGAGAGGTCCAACCTTGGCAACTTCAAGACTTGAGGACTTCAACTCCCAACATTCCCCAGCCAGCCACGTATCTCAATTTGGCTTTCTTTCATATACAGACCTTATGACCATCGTTCTGAAGTTTCTGCAGGACTTGCTTGAATCCACCAAAGCTGGGCTGCCCCATCCCAAACACAGCATATCCTCCTTTGGCCTGACGAAAGTTGGGAGCCCCACAAGTGCTGGAAGTATTCAGGACATCTACTTTGCCATATACATCACGGACCATAAAATATTTCCCCTACATGGAACAATAACAAAAAATGGAGAGCTGTCAATGTGCAGAAGACGACAGTGTAAGTAAATGGTCAATTAACAACTTCACAAAAATAACAAGATTGAGAATCTGCAGAGAACCAGGCAAATTCACGGAAGACAGTCCTATTATGGTCATTGTCTATTAATGCTCAATAGTAATCATTCAGCAATATTATGGTGCAATGCACCACTCGTTAGACAGGGAACCAGAATAGGAAGACTACATCATGTTTCTTGGCCTCTATTGGCCATTATGAGAATGAGATGCTGATCTTTGGGCCTAGAAAAGCTCTTTTTTAATGATTTTAATCACCACATCCTTCTGAATATCCATGCATAATCCGCAACATTCACCTGGACAAGATAGTGTTCTGGAGTAGCTTCTGTAATCCGCCCCACAGTATAGCTGGCTTTCAATAAGTCATCATGTATTTGAAATTCTTCTTTGCAATTGTAGCTGTAAGAAACACAAGACAGAAATTGAGTGGCTGGTTTTTCTGCAACTAAAATGTTTTCTGTGATTAAACAAGCATCGTAAGATTCCATTGCTTGATTTCCTATTCGCAGAAAGTTGCTGCATCTTACCCAGATGCCACAAAATAAAAGAACAAGCTCATAGCCATAAGTCAAATTAGTTGTTGTAACTGTACTATTTTACATTGAACATAAACTGTACATACTGTTACGTAGTCTATACAAAATTACAATCCAATTAATAACATTAATTGCAACTCCCAAGTTGTTATCTTGCAAAATTAAGATCTACATTCTTATATCATCCTATACTTTTTAAAACAATTAACAATACAGTGACATACATACACAAAAACTACACACACAGTCTTATTTGATTTGTTTATCTATGAACTTGGAACTGGATAATACACAATTGTTATGTTGTGCTTCACATGGTCAACCATTTTTCCGTTACAGCAATTTTCCAACGTATTTGCCACCATGTGAAAATTCTCAAATCCCATTTCTGCTTTCCAGGATCCTGCTACTAACTGTCTGGCTGTAACCAATAAGAAAACTATCAATTCTTTGTTTCAAAGTGTGTCAACTTAGTAAGGTTTGATTTTTAACTTGCAAGTTTTATATGCCAACAAAAACTTGCTAATTATATTTTATGCTGTGGCTAATTTTCTTTCTTTCTTTCTTTCTTTCTTTCTTTTTGATTGGGGAATAAGAATAAGCAAGAGACTGCATTCAAACTGTCATACATATTGCAGATTTCTGTGTCTGTACTACACCAGCGAAGACCACTAACTACTGACATCCTGGAGCTTCAAGATTTTTCTCCAGTCCATTCCCATCTGAGATAACAAAACCAGGTGAACGGACAGAATTCCTAATCAAAATCCATGGCAAATGGGCTATAATCAATTTACTAGGCGACAAGAAGAAATGGCTTGTTTTAGAGAAGCCTTTCTTAATTCATGTTCCTCAGATGTTTTCCAGATGTGCTATGCAGCCGTTGTCATCCCAAGGTACGAGTACCAAGTTCACACACTCAATATAAAATATGAAAGGACAAAAATGCTGGGCATCTTTTCTTAGCCTAACTCTTTATATAGACAACATCACAGCCCTTAGAAGACCACGAAGCTGCAGAAAGTTGAAGCAAAAGATTAAAGCATCTGCAGAGAATATAACGGTGGTTGCAACTCACGTAATGACAACAGGAGCCACCTTATTAGTAATGATAGACTTGGCTTTGTTATTGTGGAGGCCAATGGTCTGGAAGGAGTGGATGCTGAGGGAATGGTGATCCTCCATGGTTCCGCTGCCGTGGATATTCTCAAATGTTGCTGTTGCTACTGTCTGCTGAGCTGTGCTGGCAGTTGTACCCATAATCCACAGGCAACTGTACCAATAAAAATAAGCAGAAGATGAATAAGCAGAAGGGGAAGGTTAAGACTTCAATAATCTGCAGAGAGGAAGAGAGGAAAGGAAGAAGAGAAAGAGAAAGAGAAAGAAAGAGAAAGAGGAAGGAAAGGAGGAAGGAAGGAAGGAAGGAAGGAAGGAAGGAAGGAAGGAAGGAAGGAAGGAAGGAAGGAAGGAAAACAGAAATATATTTAGGAAAAGGCAATCAAGATTTGTTTCCATGTATTTATTTATCTACAGGACTTATACGGCTGAAGAGCCAACTGATGGTAACATCTAAGGGATGAGAGCATGCTCATCCTATCTAACCTAGTAGGACAGGCAGATACCTTCAAGAGAGGTGCTCCCACAAGTAACCTGCTCCTCTGCCATGTAAGGCTTTAAAGGACATAACCAGCACCTTGAATTGGACCCAGAAAGCAACGGGAAGCCAGTATAGTTCAAGTAGCAGTGATGTTACTATTTGACATTGTTATCTTCCTCGTTTCAGAACTGGAGCTTTCAGACTCCATTCAAGAAAAAAACTGGGGACTCCTCAGGCATTCTTTACAAAACTGTGGATGAAAGGCATAGCTGATGTTGCATAGGAATGAGGAGCCTGCAAGAACGTTTCAGGCATCATATTCTAGGGATTAAAATCCTGGCGTTCTGTGGCAGATCATGAAGAAGTTCTTGGCAAATGAACCAGTGCTGAAAACATTGCCCAAAACTGGGGAAAAAAACAACATCACAAGCCAGTGATCTATTGCTGTGCCCGCAGTCCATTCTTGCAAGTCTGACGACTTGGAAGTCGTTTAATAAAATAAGGTAAACACTGGGTAAATAGTCTGGAAAGAAAGTATTTAGAGCCATCCATAATCCTGCAGTGTTGTGACTTGCAATGGGATCAGAGCTTCAACGAAATCCTATTAAAGAGGTACTAGTTAAACTGGTAGCACATCAAACAGTGGATTGGGCCATAACTTTATTTATAGAAGTTGAGTCAGCGTGTTTTTAATAGGTAGTGACTTGCTAGGTCCATATATTAAATGAATGGTTGAAATCTTGCAAGATGGCCAAGTAGTCTAAGATATTAACCATAAGCTTATTTTGGTATAAACACCTGCAAATACTTGAACTGTCAGAGGTCTCCAGATCTTATCAACCATCTAAAGAACCAAACTTACTAGTATAGTAAGTGTGTGTTTTTCATCTGGCTCCATGAAGTTTTTTCTCAGAGAGCATTACTGCTTCCATGTCTTATAAGTAGCGTAGGGGGCTAATGCCTCCTACTAAAGGCAGCAATTAATATCCAGCTGCCTGTAATTCTGCGAGTTCAATCCTAGCCAGGCTCAAGGTCGACTCAGCCTTCCATCCTTTCTAAGGTGGGTCAATTGAGGACCCAGTTTGTGGGGGCAATAAGCTGACTTTGTATAAATATATATAAAAGTATGAAGGCTATTGCTTAACGCACTGTAAGCCGCCCTGAGTCTCTGGAGAAGGGCGGCATATAAATCAAATTTAAAAAAAAAAAATGCTTGCAACTTGGACCAAAATTTTTGCAGAAGGCTAAAGACTTTTCAACCAAGTATTCTACTATTGCTTCTGCAACTCGGCAGAATGCTGTCACGTATAAATCCAAGTGGTATATATAAGTGGTGAAATGTAAAATTTGTTACTACTGGTTCTGTGGGCATGGCTTGGTGGTGGGGGGGGAGTAATGTGACTGGGTGGGCGTGGCCAACTTTTTTTTTTTTACTTTTAAAAGCATTTTAAAATGCTTTTAAAAGGCTTTGACGATCCCAGCTGAGTTGCCTGATCGTCAGAGACTTTTTTTTAAAAGCATTTTTTTTGGCTTTTAAAAGAAAAAAAGCCTCTGATGATCAGGCAACTCAGCTGGGATCGTCAGAGCCTTTTAAAAGCATTTTAAAATGCTTTTAAAAGGCTCTGACGATTCCCAGCTGAGCTGCGTCTTGTACCACATGCCCCAAAATAATAAGACGTCCCCGAAAATAAGGCCAAGCACTTATTTTGGGGTTCAAAAAAATATAAGACAGGGTCTTATTTTCGGGGAAACACTGTACTCATTTAATAAAGAAGGCTGTGTATATGTGAAACAAATTAAAATAGTTCTTTTTAAAGTTTATCATCATGAAAATTCTGCCCTTCCATAGAGTAAGACAGACCACTACTAGAATTAGAGTAGCAACCAGAATTCCAGGAACAATTTCATGAACAAATAAAAACAGCCAATGAAAACATCTAACACAGATGTGATATACCATGACAGATTCTTTCATAGAAGATTGGGCAACCAATCAGTTTTCAGTTGTTTATTTTTAAATTTAATCGCTTATTACAAGGGTCCCCAACCTCCATTCCATGGACTGGCACCAGGCCACGGCATGCCAAAAACTAGGCCCTGCAAACAAGCCCCATCCATGGGATACAGGCAGCACACAAACCATATCCCCTCCGGTCCACGGAAAACCTCTCTCCATCGAACTGGTCCCTGGTGCCCAAAAGGTTTGGGGGCCACTGATTTATTTGATCAATTATGTCTTCGCTTTAAAAAAAATGGGTGGCTATCTGTAGATGCAATAAGGGCAGAAACAGTAATGTTTTGCTGTCCATATCACGATGAGGTAGGCCTCATTGTGATAAGGACATGTTCAATCAGGTTTTCTCCTTGTCCTCCACCAATGCCGTTCTAGGTATCTCCTTTAGATCCTCAGAGGAAGTTCCAGGGCCCCTGAACAGGAAAGGTTGCTCAGATGCAATCTAGACACCCTCTTATTCCAGATGGCCATGAGGACTTTGATTAGGAGACCATCCAGAACAATCCCAATTGGCCAATTAGTTTCCCGGTCTGTACTCTAAGGAGAGGTTTTTCTCTGGAGTTCAGGCTGACTCTAACCCTGCTAGCTTTTCATAAGGTCTTAAAGACTTTAAAGGCCAAATTTTATACTAGAGCCTGGGGCACCAGATGTGCAAAGGTACTCATCTTTTAGTTATGGTAATGCTCATATGTGGTATAAATGTAATGGGGTTGGACTTTTTTGGTCTAGGATAGAAAATGAAATATTTGAAATGATTAAGAAGAGGGTCAAATTGAAATTGGAAACTATATTATTATTAATATTGAATGAAATAACATTAACAAAGGGAGAAAGAGAATTGGTGAGGATTTTGGTTATAATGGGAAGAATTATAATTGCTAGATATTGAAAATTAAATGTTGACTTAAAACTAGAAGAATGGTATAATGAAACATGGAAATTTGCATTAAATGATAAATTGACTTGTGACATTAAAATTAGAAGTGGTATATACAAAGAAAATGTTTTTTGGAACACTTGGCAACCATTTGTGGACTTTGCATTTGGGAGATTGGATGAATCGGCGCCAGTACCTTATCAAAGAGATTTCTGGAAGAATTGAAGACCTTAATTTCCTAAAATTTCCTTTCCATTTGTATAGCATGCTGGGGGGGAATTTTTTTTTTTTTTTTACTATTGAGTTTTGTATTGTTTTTTTTTCTTTTTTCTGTTATTCTTTAACAATAAAAATACAATAAAAAAATAATTTAAAAAAGTTATGGTAATGTATGTTTGTAATTTTTCTCAGTTGCTGTCTTCTTATTTTTGTACGTGTATTTGCTCCTTGTATGTGTGTTTGGTTTTATTCACTTTTAATATTGTTAGCTGCCCAAGGACATTTGTTTGAGATTGGTAGCCAAATAAATTGATTAAATAAATATTTTTCCCCTTCTAGTTCACTTTCAATTCCCCAGAACAAGAAGTTTACAAGACAAGTTCAAGCTGTTCCGAACAGCTGGCTCTTTTTTAAGGAAGTGAGAGAGGGCTGCTGTTGCAAATCTTGAAACTTGAAACATAGAACTGCTGAGCGGAGGACATCTACCTTTCCTTGTAGTCGTTGTTCTCATCTTTGTGATTCATCCAATCACCTGGAAAAATCCATTAACCTCCCTAATCTAAGCGCAAATTACTTTGAGTTTAAGGGAATGGTACATAGATTTTGTACAAAATACGGGTTGCATCTCTATTTCCCACGCTAATAGACCCCAAACGAAACCTGCCATTATTTTATGATTTCCCTGTACCTCAACCCACTTAAAACACAGAACATAGAATGCTAAGGATGGAAGTGTCCTTGTAATACAGTAGTCCTCTACTTACAACAGTTCATTTAGTGAACACTCAGTTACAAAGGCACTGAAAAAAAAATGACTTATGACCATTTCTGTGACATTTTGACAAGTGAAGTCAATGAAGAAGCCTGATTCACTTAACAACCTTGTTAGGAACTTAACAACTGCAATGATTCACTTAACAACTGTAGCAAAAAAAGGTTGTAAAATGGGATAAAATTAACAATTGTTTAGCAACATAAATTTTGGGCTCAATTATGGTCGTAAATCGAGATCTACTTGTATTATATATTACTAGCCGCTTGGGATTGTTTGTTTTTTCCTTTTGGGGAGGCAATTTCAGAATGAAAATTTGAAATACAATATTTAGACAGCCAAAGTAGGACAACAATTTCCTAGAAAGAATTGAACTAATTTTACATTTTCTTAAAATGCTGCCATTTCTGCTCAATGTTTATTTCATATACTTTGCCATCATAAGTTACAGCAAATACTATATCGCTTTTCTGAATAATTTAAAAAAGAATAGCTTTTGAAAGTCAAGGAACATTATCTTCTAGCAGTTTAGTAAGTTTTTATTTCTTGAATTGTACTCTGTGAAGGACAAAGTCCTTTAGGTATCATCTTAATCAGGCAAAAGGGATTGCCACTTATTCCCAAAACAGGAATAACATTGTAGCCTTAAAAATCAAAGAGAATGTTCTGACTCTAGCTTTCTTAGAAAGTATACAGCACAATCTTAGCCCCGGCAAACCTCTTTTATTCCTACAGTCCGAAAGGCTTCTCAAACAGTCTTTCAGGGGAATGTTTATAAACACCCACTTATCTCCCTTGGAATGCTGCCAGAGAACTAATTGCTACATGCAGGACAAGGCCAAATTTAGCACAGAGTCAAACAACTTTCCAAAGCTTTAACTGACCAGATGAACTAATTGTTTCCTGCAGAACCTCACGTCCCGTTCGCTCTTCTTTTATGTCTTATGGGAGGGGCCAATCATCTCCAAGCCTTACTCCCAAGTTGACCCTGTTTTCTTCATTGTCCTTGGATTCTGGCAGCTCTGCACATGCGCACACTGGAAACAGGCTCCTGCTGATGTCTCGCTGTTCTGCCTCGCTGATGTCAGACTCCGGAGATTCCGGAGGCACCAAAGAACTACCAGATGGCCTTGGCCCCCTCTCTGCCTCTTCGTCTGAGCCTTCCTCAGACTCCAGGACTGGCCCATGTTCCTCCCCAACCTCCTCACTGCGTGAATGTGCTGCCAGTTCTGCTGGCCACTGACGGGCCACAACAGAAAATAAACCAAGAAGCATTCTAACTTCTTTGGAAGAAGTTCCGCACTCTACAAAATTGCACTTGATCCTTTCCTACATTTTTCCTCAGTAAAACGGAACACCCCTTGCTGCATCTCCATTCCCCTTAAATGTAATAAATCATGGTCTTCATTATAAAATCATAAAGACTACTGTTCCTATACTTCATGCAACACTTAGAAGCATATTGATAGCTGAAGAATCTACAGTACTCAGATATGCTGGTTGGGAATTTATAAGAAACCATCTTAAGGGAGGCTGAGTTAAGACGATTGTTTGATTTCATCCATGCCAGGAGATGTCTTCGGAGAAGCAGTTGGGATTGAACATGCAGCTCAAGGAGGAATGTTGTGGAGCACCTTCCCCAGCCTGAGCAACCCCTCTTGTAGAGAAGAGACCCAAGGAATATGTGCAGTAGAAATTAGGACTGGATTTGTGCTGGCTAACCTGGGCAACGGCACCATCAGAAATATAATTAGTGACAGTATCAGCTGGTCTTGTTTTTTTGTCCACATTGGTTCCTATTCAGCAGACTAAACCAGGGGTGGGCAAAAGAGCCACATCAGCCCACCCCTGGGCTAAGCCATTCGTTCTACCCACACATCATCACAAGATTAGTATTGTCAAAAGCGATGGCTGACCTTGAACGTAAACTTTTTAAGGGAAATTTAAAGGAAAAAAAAAAGAATAATAACCAATAAAACTGTCCACCTTTTTTGGAGGGGATGAATAGAGGCCAAAACGAATGACAAATCAGCAAGCACTCTTCTATTGTCCGGTGAAAGTTTTAAAAAATGTTTTATCAAAGAGATCTTCTGTTCTATACACAGTATCTACTCCTATTAACGGAGATAAATTTTGTGAGTAATGCTGCAAGTCCATTAATGGAAGACATTATGCTCCCAATCATTCACGGTGTTCCTCTTTTTTGCACATTCCCAAGCCAGCTCTCCTAACCACCCAAGCAGTGGTGGGATTCAAATCATTTTACTACCGATTCTGTGGGCGTGGCTTGGTGGGCATGGCATGGCTTAGTGGGCGTGGCAGGGGAAGGATACTATAAAATCTCCATTCCCTCCCCACTCCAGGGAAGGTTACTGCAAAATCCCCATTTCCTCCCGATCAGCTGGGATTCGGGAGGCAGAAAATAGATGGGGGTGGGGCCAGTCAGAGATGGTTCTCTGAACTACTCACAATTTCCGCTACTGTTCTCCAGAACTGGTTAGAACCTGCTGAATACCACCTCTGCACCCAACCCACAAGATTTCGGACTAAAGGCCAAACAAATGCATTCGCTTTGCCATTCCACAGGCCCTAAACCAAACCTAAGAAGTCACATGTCAAAAACAACTCCAGTGTTGGGGAAGTCTGTGTGAAGGGTGCAGGCAGGAACTTGTGCTGGCATTGTGTGAAAGAAGACTTCAAAGAAAACACAAAGTTTTCATTTATTCCATTAATATCCGTATTTCCTTTGAAGAGAACAGAGTGCTGTACCGTTAGCCCAATTAGGGAGACAGAAATGTTGGCTCAGATCATTCTACTTTGGAAAAAAGTATTTAGATGTTAATGAAAAACTTACACTGATCGGCAGATAATGCTGTTAATATGGCACTGCAATATATATCTTACAACACCTTGAATCCCTAAGGATTTATGTAAAGGTCTAGAGCTCAACATTTAATACCATCATTCCAAAAAAAAATTTCTCTAAACTGACTCAGCTAGCTGTACCTGATCATATTTTTGGTGGATTATAAAATTTCTAACAGAGAGGAAGCAGCAGGTGAAGCTAGGCAAAATCTCATCAAATACCTGTGTATTTCGCGGACACCTGTACAAATAGCACAGGTGTCCCCCAGGGCTGTGTGCTCTCTCCATTACTCTTTTCTCTCTCAAAGGATCTCTCTGTTAAAAGTACTGTAGATTGCAGATGATTAAACAGTCATTGGTCTCATTTCAGACAATGATGAGTCTGCATATAGACAAGAGATAGATCAACTGGCCCTGTGGTGCAGCCAGAACAATATGGAGCTCAACACTCTTAAAATTGTAGAGATGATAGTAGATTTTTAGGAGGGGCCTCCTACTACTTTGTACAGTATTACGTAACACAGTACCAATAGTAGAGAGCTTCATGTTTCTGGGATCTATAATCTCCTAGAACCTGAAATGGACACCTAACTTTAGAACTGTCATTAAAAAGGTACAACAAAAAATATTCTTCCTGCACCAACCCAGAAAGCTCAGATTGCCCAAGGAGCTGCTAATACAATTCTACATAGCAATTATTGAGTCTGTCATTTGTACTTCTATAACTGTCTAATCTGGTACAGCAACTGAACAGGACAGGCACAAACTTCGATGGATAGTTAGGATTGCAGAAAAAAACAATTGCAATCAACCTGCCTTCCACTGAAGAACTGTATATTGCACAGGTCGGAAGGAGGGCTGAGACAATATCTACAGACCCCAAACACAAACTGTTCCACTTCTCTCATCAAGATGCCACTATGGGGCACTGCATGCCAAAACAACTAGATACAAAGACAATTTTCCCCCATGCCATCACTCTGCTAAACACATAATTCCCACAGCACTATCTTATGCCTAAGTACCATATATATAACCATATAGTAGGACTGTATTACTATTATCCTTCTCATCTTTCTTACCACTTACTCCTATTGATATCTTATGACTATCATTTTCTTGGTTATATATTATGATTTATCATTGTAACTTATGATTAATCACTTTGTTGCTTGTATGTACACTGAGAGCTTATGCACCGCAGACAAATTCCTGTATTTCATTTCATTTCATTTCATTTCATTTCATTTCATTTCATTTCATTATTTCAGTTCAGTTCAGTTTTCAGCTCAGTTCAGTTCAGTTCAGTTCAGTTCTGTTGTTCTGTTTCTACTCTACTCTACTCTACTCTACTCTACTCTACTCTACTCTACTCTACTCTACTCTACTCTACTCTACTCTACTCTACTCTACTCTACTCTACTCCACTCCACTCCACTCCACTCCACTCCACTCCACTCCACTCCACTCCACTCCACTCCACTCCACTCCACTCCACTCCACACTACACTCCACTACACTCTGCAGATATCTAAAATGTATATCTCAGTTCAGATACAGAAAGCATACTGTGAATGTGGAGGGAAGTATATGCAAGCTGAGAGAGCACAAGTGACCCAAAATTACTACACATCCCAAAGTTAGTTTGAAGCTGATAAACTGTTAGCTCATTTTTTCTTCATTCATCTTATCTTCAGACAGTAGGGACATTTAAGTATAAGTTAGGTAAGTTCGGAATTAATGGTACTGAAAGAGGGTAACTGGCAAAAGAGCAACCAGAAAAGTTTATAATTACAGTGAGTGGAAAACTGAATTTGGGCTTCCTAGTCCAATGTTGATTGGGTTCACAATTCATGCTAAACCATGTTTGCTTAATCACAGCTCATAAATGCACAGGGACTGGATTCACGTACTATGCTAAACCAAACAAACTCATACTACTGTATAGCTGAGCCAAAACAATTGGAGAGGATGAATTAGTCAATACAACATATTGATATTAAGAAATTAATTTAGCCACCTCAGCTGAAAGATGAATAAATCACATTTCTTTCAATTTATACGAGTGACAGAGCCCAAACAGCTAATCTTTATGCTGGCTGTCAATGCATATTAACGTTCAGATGTCACTGCATCTGACCATGAACAAATACACATTTTACAGATCCCAGGAGATGGGTGGGAGAGAACACAACTCACTCCCATTTCTTCCTTCGGCATTTTCACGCTGTCTATCAGAAGGTGGCTTTGTACGCAAAGACTAGGATCCCAAAAAGACTACAGCAAAACGCAACAACTCTGCTTCCAAAGACACAATAGCAGTGTTGTTTCCCTGCCAGTCCCTCGTGGGGGGTGGGGGGGGGAAGCTTCATCCCTCCTCCTGAATTGTCCTGTGCCACAGTTATTCACACATCTTGAATTTACATTCCACCAAAGAAGAGAGACTTGACAGGAATCAGAGACAAGCCTAACAATGGGCTAAATTTAGAGAGTGTCGCTAACAGGGAAGAGAATAGAGGGCCGCAGTTGCAGGATGCATCTGTCTAGGTTTTCCCTTCTCTTAGCGGGAGGGATTCCTTTTTTTTTTTTAAGCTAAGGGAATCAGTGCAAAGAAGAAAAAGCACATACGGTATACACACACACAAACACAAGCACACACACACACCTTTAGCTACCTCCCCTCTCCAAAAAAACCCTCCTTTCATCTGAGCCAGAATCATGCATGACTTAGTAATTAAGTAGGATATTTTGAAAAATGTTTCTGGCTTTCAAGTCAGCTCAACACCTACTACCATATTTTGAAGTCAGATTAGGGTGAATTCCAATTCCTTTCTATCTGCTCCTAAGGAAAAGGTTATAGAAATAGCACTTAGACTTATATACCGCTTTACGGTGCTTTACAGCCCTCTCTAAGCATTTTACAGAGTCAGTATGTTGCCCCCAACAATCTGGCTCCTTTTACCCACCTCAGAAGGATGGAAGGCTGAGTCAACCTTAAGCCTGGTGAGATTTGAACTGCCAAATTGCAGGCAGCCGGCAGGCAGCAGAAGTAGCCTGCAGTACTGTACTCTAACCATTGCGCCACCGTGGCTATACATGACAGCCAAGCAGAGAGACTTTGCCATTTGCCAATATTGGCAAGGTGAAGTCATTTTCTGAAAAATCATAAACTGCTGTTTTGGAACTCCAGACCGGCGTTCCGTTTCATCAATGTTTTTGGTAAGCCGAGACATCCTTTAGTAGCTTGGCAAGCTAAACATCTTTTCACCTCCCATTGCTTTGGTTGAGTTCATTTTTATTCAGGACTACTCTTCTTTTCAACAATGAGAAAGAAAAAGGGCAGTAAAAACTCACAAAAGGGAGCTAGCTGGTTTACACAATCAGCGTAAGACACAGTCCATGCAAGGTCTTCAGGCTTTTTGGAAAAACAACCCCAATTTTACGTCACATCTGGCACAGGGGATTTTACTGAAGGGCTGGGCTGTAAACTCTCTCCAGGAGCATGGAAGAACATATTTAACAAAACTAATCCTCCAACTTCACCACCTAGGATTCAATTCTTGATTTAAACAAAAGATCCGTAAAGTTCAACAATACTCAGAGGGACTAACTCAACAGGAAAGAGGAAAGTCACGCAAGAGAGACAAAAGCATTTCCATCCTCGAGCAATGTCTGTAAAATCAGGGCACATCTGTGTATGACCTGAATCTCCGGAACAAAATGGAATTACAGCAAAGGGCAGAGAACAAGGGGAAATGTTATTGTAGCAGCCAGCAGCAGCTCGTAGTTGAACGTATCAAGACGGAAATGATTTCACCGAACAGGTTGTCTTTTGGCATTTCCCAGGGAAGATCCGGAATATGCATTTGTTCCTTTTCCAGCCCTGGGTCAAAAGACAACTATTTTTTAAAAAAATCTCCTTTTCAACAGAGAAGGCCTTGGTGGAACCGTAATAGTATCCTTATAGATCAGGGGTGTCAAACTCAAGGCCCAGGGGCTGGATCCGGTCCTCAGGGTACTTAGATCTGGCCCACGGGGCCTCCCTGGAAGCAACGAAGGACTGGCCAGCAGTGCTTCTGCCAGTGAAAACAGGCTCCCAAGCTGTTTTTGGCTGCCACGGCCTCCTGCAGCCCTCTGCCAGTGAAAACGGAGCTCGGGAGAGTACCCCTAACACAAGTGATGTCGAGCTGGCCACACCCATTTTGATACCCCAAGGTCAAACAAAACCGTGATGCGTCCCTCAATGAAACTGAGTTTGACGCCCCTGTTATAGGTCCTAGTTTGAGCTCTTTGTTTTGAACAATTTAATTTATTAGGATGAGATAAGACAGTGGGACAGTCCTGAGTAGAGACAAAATAGAAGCCATCATTCTTTCAGCCTATCAAAAGGCAGATATTAGGGTCAAATTTTATCAGCTGAAACCAAAAAAATCTGCGCTGGAATGAACTGCAGTTAAAAAGACAAAAACGGGAAGCTAGAATTAAAGTTTTGGATGATGGAGTCTTTAAAAACATATTTATCTGCATATCCAGTACAACATCAATTCTATTCGTACTTCTCCAGAGATAAATTTATTTATTTATTTATTTTATTAAATTTATATACCGCCCTACTCCCGAAGGACTCAGGGCGTTGAACAGCCAAGATGAAATACATATAGTACGAATTAAATACATATAGTACGAATTAAATACATGTAGTACGAATTAAAAGGTATAGTACGAATGAAATACATATAGTACGAAAATGCAAGAGGGTGCATTTTAATATGACAATTTGTGCATTTTGCTCTTCTCTCAAAGTTTCCAAGTCTCTAGTTTTGCTAAATCATTTTCTCAGCGTTTGCAGTATTTTTAAACAGTCAAATCTTGTTTTATTAATTATAGGAAGTATCAAGAAATAAAGCTGGATGTTAGAATTCTATTTATGCTATAAACTGCCCAGACTCACTTAGATGAGATGAACCGTTTATAAATTTGATAAATACATGAAGGCAGTACTCTACATGATTCAAATGTCTATATATTACTTTTCAACAGATTTATGCTCTTTGAAGAAAAGAGATTTATAGTGAATTCATTTAAATTCTGCTTTTGTTATTCAGCAGTAATGCCTTCAAACGCCTAAACATATCTTGACAAGGCAGGAGGGCAGAAAGGGGTATGTTTTGTGAGAACCTTGATATTAACAAAAGAAAATTTTTGTATCTGTTAGTTTATGTACTTATATTTCTGGCTGTTGAATATATACAGTGCATACAATATGTATAGCTGGATTGTCTGTAGCAACTCAAGGCTGTAGTCTATGCCAAGTTGTGTATATGAAAGCAGTGGACATGGTAAGAATATTTTTACACACACCTACTGATTTTGTGAAATGCCTATATGATTCCTTGTTGATGCTAGAACAGCGTCATATCAAAATCCTAGCCCAGAAGCCTGGAGAACAGTTAAGGTTTAGAGAAAAGATAATACTTAACTCAGCAAAAATGCAACAGATGAAACTCAATATATCTGAGGTCATAATCATGCAGACATCCCAATAATTTGTCTAGAAACATGAAATCAATAAATAATTTGCCCTGATTTACAGGAATCTGGCTCCTTTACACTTAATAATTGGGCTAATCAACACCAGGCTCAGCATAATAGCAGAAAAGTTTATAAATAATGACTGGTCATCCCCTTAAAAGGTCCCCTCGCAAATACGTGCTAGTTGTTCCCGACTCTAGGGTCCGGTGCTCATCTCCGTTTCTAAGCCGAGGAGCCAGCGCTGTCCGAAGACGTCTCCATGGTCATGTGGCCGGCATGACTAAATGTCAAAGGCGCACAGAACACTGTTACCTTCCCACCAAAGATGGTCCCTATTTTTCTACTTGCATTTTTACATGCTTTCAAACTGCTAGGTTGGCAGAAGCTGGGGAAAGTAACGGGAGCTCACTCCATTATGCGGTGCTAGGGATTCGAACTGCCGACCTTTCTGATCAACAAGCTCAGCGTCTTAGCCGCTGAGCCACCGCATCCCCTACTGTCATCCCCTTACAAAGTGGCAAAGATCACCAAGGTCCTTTCATGTAAGCATGCAAAATTCATTGGCGAAGTCAGCTGCAACTCTGAGAAACGCTTTTAAGGAAGAGAAGAAAGTGGCTTCCAATCTCCCCCTTATATAGGCAGGAAAGAACATCAGGCATGTTCTTTCTTGGGGAAGGGGAAGAAAGGTTCCTGTTTTTCCTCCTCAAGCTGTAGCAACAACTTGTGCTGGCTGTTCCGTTAAATGAGAGCCGTGCCAAGAAACACATCCTGTGCGGCAGGAGAAGCATCTGTAATCTGTAACACCTCTCCCTCGGTTTTCACTGCACTCCTTAAATATATAGCAACATGATGCTTCATACCGAATTAATTATATCCTGGGATGGGGAATGTCCAACACAGATGATATTTTAACTCATGTGTCGGGGTTGAAGGCTTACAAAGTCTTCCTGGCATTCATTTTCAGCACTGCATTAACAATTTCAGGGGAGTTAGCTTTAACTATGATTATACATTCAATCCAGACAGGTATATTACCCAGTGGCTAACTGTTGAATACATGAACCAGAGATTATCCTATAGAATAATCTTTAACTCACAATGGTTTATTTACATGGGCAAGCAGTACAGACTTCAGTAAGGTGTTTTTAATGTTAGCCTTGAGTCAATACAGAGTCTAGGACAGCGGTGTCAAACACAAGGCCCGCGGGCTGGATTTAGTCTGTGATGTGGTTGGATCCAGCCCGTGAGGCCATCCAGGAAAATGTAATGGGCTGGCCTGCGTTGCTTTGGCCAAGTCTACTCAGTGCAAAGAGGAAACATTGGGCCAGCGTGGCTTCGGCCCAGTCTACCCACTATCTAGAGAAAACATGCCAGCAGTTTGGGGAGTGACGTCAAGCTGGCCACACCCACCCAGTCGGCCACATTCAGTGATTGGCGTCAAGATAACCACGCCCACCCAGTCGGGCAAACCCAGTCAACCACGCATGTATGCCCCCCCCAGAGGTCACCCACAGCCCTGATATGGCCATCAATGAAATTGAGTTTGACACCCCTGGTCTAGGACATTACAAGAGAACTTTCAAAGCCTTCTTTATAGTGAATTTATTTAGGCATAAATTCTTTGAACAATATGAAATGGTTCTTCCTAGGTTTCTTGCCACCTGGAGCTCAGCTTCCATTTCCAAAATAACTTGCCAATGGACTCCCTTTCTATCTCTTGACTCATTATGCCTAACCTCTCTTCCATTACTTTCCCAGCTTCTGCACAATCTCTCACATAAGGTCAGCATTGGTTTTCCATCTTTTCTGCAGAACACTAAGCATGCTGCAAGATACATCTCACCCATCGGTAACCATGCAGCTCTTACATAGCAGAATTGTAAGCCCATCCAGCACGGAATCTCGTAGTACCAATTTCACCCCGGTTAATTCATCTCTTCCCTCCCTGCACCCAAAATGTCCAGGTACCAAATAAGTGACATTTTGCTCAAAGACATATAAACCACAATTCTGCAACATGGCACAATTGAATAGCAAAACTCTTCCCGGATCATGTTACTTCGGATTGTAAATTTTTGTGGAGATTTTTTTTTTTTAAAAAAAAAGTGAATGAATACTCCTTCCACTGCAAACAACAGAACTGTTATTATAAAGTTGTAGACCAAAAAAGTTATAAGCCATCTTCCTGATACATGATATGCCATATGTCAGAAGTTACAAACCTCTTATTTGGTAGTGGCTTTCAAAGGCTGCTCCCTGCAACTCATAGTATTTATATAATTCAGAAGTAGGAAGAGTGTCCTATTTCCAGTTAGCGTCGTCTTTCCCATCTTGCAAGCTACCATTCTGTTCCTTTCTATTTCTACATTAAACTGCCCATTTAAAAAAAAAAAATCATCTGCAAATATTATTTAAACCCACACCAACGTACATTTGGATAATCAAAATCACAGGATTGCAGCACCTGGAGAAATATAAAATCCAGTAGCCAGCTAGGTTCCAGAACATCATTAGAGTAACTACATTCAGACTAGTGAATTGTATTTAAGCTGAGTCAAGAAACTCTACTTAATGCTGTAGCATTAGAGGCCATTCTTACAACTGAAGAAGAGGAAAGCAGACCTTGCGATGAAGAAAGGGATTTTTGATCAGGTTCGCCTGATCCGCCAGTTGTGTCCCTTTCTAGATCGGGACTCTTTACACACGGTCACTCATGCCCTCGTCACCTCCCGTCTGGACTATTGTAACGCTCTCTACATGAGGCTCCCCTTGAGGAGCACTCGGAGGCTCCAGCTGGCGCAGAGTGCAGCCACGCGGGTGATGATGGGAGCGACGTGACGCTCCCATGTAACGCCTCTCCTGCACGAGCTGCACTGGCTCCCGGTGGCCTTCCGGGTGCACTTCAAGGTTTTGGTTATCATCTTTAGAGCGCTCCATGGCTTAGGACCTGGTTATCTTCGGGACTGCCTGCTACCACCAATAGCCTCCCACCGGCCAGTGCGCTCCCATAGAGAGGGGCTCCTCCGGGTGCCGTCGGCCAAACAATGTCGACTGGCGGCCCCCAGGGGGAGAGCCTTCTCTGTGGGAGCACCTACCATCTGGAACGAGCTCCCCCCGGAGATACGGAGGATCCCGGATCTGTGCACCTTCCGTCGCGCGCTCAAGACTCATTTATTCCATCAAGCCGGCCTGACCTAAGTCTGTCCCCCTTTTAATGGAAATTTTAATGTGCTTTAAATTATGAGGGTTTTAAATTTGTCTCAGCCAAAGTATTTAATTCGTTTTTATTATATCTTAAATTTTTTGTATTTATGTGTTTTATCTTAAGGCTGTTCACCGCCCTGAGTCCTTTGGGAGTGGGGCGGTATATAAATCTAATAAAATGAAAAATGAATGAAATGAAGAAAGAGACTATTAATCCCTAGATTAAGCACAAAGGCCAGAATGTAACAGAAAGAAAGGACTGTTGAAAAGATGTTCAACTAACAACAAAACAAAGCTTTGGGGTATTTTTGACCACACAGTATCAGTAAATTGAATTCTTTGTTAATAACACAAAGGCCCATTGCACAACTTTTTCGTATGTGGAAAGGAGGGTCATTTGACTTCACCACAAACTGTCCAAGATTTACCTTGATCTACTCACACAAGCAACCTACACACAGGCACAGAGGAAACCGGGTACAGCTGCCTTCCTAGCCAGTGCCAATTCTGGTGTTCTATTATCAAGCCCTAATGTTATAACTTCAACTTAAAAGCCTACATAACGATTCTAAATTGGATCATCTCTTCCGTAAACTGGATTAGGTACTAAACTGAAACAGTTGCTGAGGGGGGTGGGAGACTCTTTGTTTTACAACTTTAGAACAATAAGATTGGGCAAGCGTAGAAGTCACATCTGTTCTCAATATAGAGACAAAATTATATAAAGTTTGTGTGTGAGTTGAGTGTGTGCCTTTGAATCAGTGTTGACTCCTGGTGACCGACACTGGACAAGCCCAGCGGTGAAATCTTCGGTACCGGTTTGGGAATGGGAACATGCACACCTCTTCTGCACATGCACAGAACATCAAAAACGGGACGTAATGACGTCCTGGTGGGTGGGCGGAGCCTCCCGCTGCTGGCACTACCAGTTCACGCGAGCTGGATAGCTCCAGTTGGATTTCACCGCTGGACAAGCACCTACAGTTTTCTTGACAAGATTTCTTTGGAAGTATCTCGCCATTGCTACTTTCCTAGGATTGAGAGAGAATCGCTGGCCCAAGGTCACCCAGGTGGCTTTGGGCTTTTAGACAGGAGTACAGCTCACAATCTCTCAGTTTCTAACCTGGTGCCTTACCCTGCATCAAAGTGGCTCTCAAGAAATTTAGGCGATAATTCTCCCCAGAGGAAGAGATAGGTGCCAAAAGGAAAGGGGAAACATACTTTACTAGAATCCTCAACACGTAACTATCTGTTTAACAGTGAAATTCATGACAGCTTTGGAAAACTTATACTGCCACACTACCTCTTGCAGTTGTGTGGTTGCAATTCAGATGCTTGGAAATTTAGGTATCCTCTCATCGCTTTCCCCTTGTTTTTAAAATGAATTACAGCTGCTTAGAGGAGTTTATGGCCTCTACAAACACAGGCAAACAATAATCAAGTAGCACGTTAAGTGGAAACATATTCAAAAGGCTGCCTCCGCCACACTCATTTTCTACATTTTGGATTTGTGAATAACTGCAAGTATGCAGTCAGGTTTACAGAAAGTTGTGCCTAACTGGTAGCCAGTAGAAACTGCATCAATTTCTATTCATTTATGACTTCAGTGAAAGAAAACAACTGAGTCTGGGTGCCTACATTTTCCTATGCCCCTGTAAAGCTGACAATAACTCTGTACAAAGAAAGATGGTTATTTATCGTCAATCTGTTCTTCCTGCCATACAGAGTTGCCAAAAAATAGAAGTACGCATTGAAATAAGAACAACCATCATCCCAAGCCCACAGAGACAATGTTATCATTCAGCTAACTAAGAGTTTCCCTCCCATATGAGGTTTTAGAGCAGGGGTCCTCAAACTTTTTAAACAGGGGGCCAATTCACAGTCCCTCAGACTATTTGGGGAGGGCAGACCCAGGGGTGAAATGTTCCTGGTTCGGACTGGATCGCCCAATCCGGTAGCGATGGCGGCGGGTGGTTCGGAGAACTGGTAGCAAAAATCCCTGTGCCCCACCCCTCCATGCCCAGCTGAGCTGCACAATCATCAGAGGCTTTTTTTAAAAAAAAATTTAAAATTAAAAAATTAAAATTTTTAAAAGCATTTTTTTCTACAACCCCTTCGGTCGAAAAAATGCTTTTAAAAGTAAAAAAAAAAAAAGCCTCTGATGATCATGAGGCTCAGCTGGGATTATCAGAGGCTTTTAAAAGCATTTTTTCTGCAACCTCTTAAGGTTGTAGAAAAAATGCTTTTAAACGTAAAAAAAAAAGTTGACCACGCCCACCCAGTTATATTAAACCCCCCCCCCCCAAATCACACCCACAGAACTGGTAGTAACAAATTTTACTTTTCACCACTGGTCAGACCAGCTCGGTGGGCGTGGCTAGGTGGTCATGTAACTGGGTGGGCATGGCCAATTTAGCAGTCCAAACAATACACACAAACTTTAATTTGTTATGTTCCTGATGGGGGAAAGCAGGTTAGTGAAGGGATGTGGCTGCCTTGGGGTGTGTATGAGGAACTTGTGTGTGTGTGTGTGTGTGTGTGTGTGTGTGTGTGTGTGTCCCTCCCTCTCTCTCTGCACATCCCATTTGTGGCCTCCCCAGCCTCCAGAAGGCAGGTGGGGGCTGGCGGATGGGCGGGGCGATGTGGGTGGGCCAGCCTCGTGGACCTGTGCGGGCCAGATTAATAGCTTCGGTGGGCCCTATCCGGCCCATGGGCTGTAGTTTGAAGACCCCTGTTTTAGAGTTTCAAGAATTCTAAACCTTGACATCTAAAAGTCTGCTGTTATTTTTGCAAAATTTCATTTGCTTAGTGAAGGCATTGTTATCTATGGTTTTCATTTTTCTTCCCTTCTTGTGCCAGCATTAGTACTTTTGCTCTGTAAAAGAACGAATGAGTTTTCTTGACCCAGAATAAGAGGAAACAGAAGCCAAAAGTGTGGGGGGAACCCCCCTCCATAGCACTTCAGATAATATGAAACCATTCATATATGTAAGCTTTGGCTTGGAGACAACACGCTGCATATAAAAGGATTATATTTGGAAGCTCAACATTATGATTTTTGTTCTATTCATAGCAAAACCGCGGCTTCTCCTGCCAATTAAGAGATCCCGAAAGCAACAAGGATCGTGTTTATAGGGCTCATCATCTTTTCACATTGCTCCAATTAAGGGGCCTTCAGAATTCTGCAAATCGTTTTCCCGAAAGCAAAAAAACAAACAAACTTGGGGCTATTTAAATGCGCAAAGAACAGTTTCAATCCAAACACGTTTCTTCTTCCCCTTTAGGAAAATTATTCAGGGTGCAACACAAACCTGGTGAACAGAACAACGCAATTCAACACTCCTTGGTTGAAAAGAAGAGGGAGGGTTGAAGAGACTGTTTTCCATCACAAGGGGGGAAAATGTGATCCATTGAATGACTGGGGAAAACTTTGTTATACACTTTTAAATGTATGCCTTTGTTTATTCTTATCTTTACTTTCTTTCCAGGAGCTCAGACAGAATGAGTGGTGTCCTACCTCAATTTTATACCCTTAATAGGCTCGGCTGAAAAATAATGAGTGACCTCAATTCACCCATTGAGCTTCTATGTCTGAGTGTGATTAACTGATCGCCAATCACCAAACAGATCTGAATATACAACACGAGTGTCGGAGAAAAAACAGGGCTCCTCAACAGTGAGGAGCTAAGCTTGCCTACCGTATTTTTCGGCGTATAAGATGCACCTTTTCCCCTCCCTAAAAGGGAGTGAAAATTTAGGTACATCTTATACACCAAATGTAGTCCCGCCCACCCACTGGCCCCCCACCCTTTGGCCTCTGCCTCCCAGCAGTTACCTCCTTGCAGCAAACAGCAAGAAGAAACAGCTCCTTTCAGCTTCAGCACAGGCTAATTAGCACAAGTTGATTGGATTGGCCTCCCGACTCTCAGCTGTTTTGTGCAGGCCTCTGCTGCTTACTGCAAGGAGGTAAATTGCTGGGAGCAGATTTTTTTTTTTCTTGTGCTAATCAAGCTATGCTGAAAACGGAAATGAAAGTAAAGCAGGCTGTTTGCTGTTTGCTGCAACGAGGCAAAATTGCTGGGAGGCAGAGCCAGATTTCTTTTTCTTCTTTTTCTCACCAAAAAAGGTAGGTGCGTCTTAAAGTCCGGTGCATCTTATACTCCGAAAAATATGATAATTCAGCAGTCTCCCTCTTCCAAAAATCAATGGGGGAGATCAGATTCACTTAACAACTAGGTGATTCACTTATTAACCATGGCAAAAAAAAAAGGATTGTAAAATCAGCACAACTCGCTTAACAAATGTCTTGTTTAGCAAAATTAATTCTGGTCCAAATTGTGGGCATAAATCATCTGCAATGTATCTGCATTGCCAAAATATAGATTGCTAGAAAACTTGCAATAACTAAAAGTAGAGATAATAATCTATCGTTTCTTCAGGAATACTACGTATTTTAAAGTAGATGTGTCATTCAATGCTGAATTATTCAGAGAATCTCCAGTTCAGCAAAACATTATCTGACTGTCTACACTGATGAGGACATAAATTCAATTTATCCTGACAAATTTATCTACGGTAGTTATGTTCCTTATAACTATTAGCAGGTCTACAAGGCTGATTTAATTAGTGCAGGGGGAAAAAAAAACAAAAGAAATACAATAATTCACAATAATCCAGATGGTTTTTAACTCTTGTAATATTCCTGTGTCTGAGGAATCCAAACAATGATTTAGAACTGATGGAATGCTGGCTGAACAAAAGGAGTAAATTATTTTATTTCTTTACAAGACTACTGTGGGGGGGGGGGAGAGATTCCAAAAATTAGCATCTGCTGATACTAGTGTTAGAAAACATCTCCAAGAACCATTCTTTATAAAAGTTATCGAAGATTTAAACAGCCCATAGGCCTCATTTATGAGTAGTTGTTTCTTAGAAAAATGAGAATTATGAAAGTTTGAATAGCAAATACAGATAGTCCTCAATTTACGACGACTGAGCCCAAAATTTCTGTTGCTAAGTGAAACATTTGTGAAGTGAGTTTGGCCTCGTTTTATGACCTTTCTTGAATGGTTGGCTGGAGAATTCTGGGAGTTGAAGTCCACAAGTCTTAAAGCTGCCAAGTTTGAAGACCTCTGGTTTAAATGAACCAGTGCCATTAAGTTAGTAACACACTTAAATGAAATTGGCTTCCCCATTGACTTTGTCAGAAGTTCGCAACAGGTGGATTACATGACCCCAGGTCACCGCAACCATCATAAATAGGAGTCAGTAGCCAAACATCTAAATTTTAATCATATGTCCATGGGGACGTGCAACAGTTAGAAGCCGAAAAATGTGCATAAGTCACTTTTTTCAGTGCTGTTGTTATTTTGAGCGGTCACTATACGAACTGCCGTAAGTCAAGGACTACCTCTACATGATCAATACCTTCAGCCTGGAATAGGTAAAATGCTGGATGACTTGATTTAAAGCAAATGGTACACAGTTATAGGCAGATGCACACAAAAACAAGATTTGTTCTAAAGGCTACATTATTCATGTAGAGATGAAGTAAATTATAGACATTTTTAATCTATGGGGTTTTGATTTACGTGGGACAAAGCTAATGTTTCATGCTCCTCAAACTTTTGCTCAGTTGAAAATATAGCTTCCACTAAAACAAAATAGATGGGGAAGAAATGGAGGTAGTGACAGATTTTATTTTCCTGGGTTCCAAGATCACCACAGATGGGGACTACAGCCAAGAAATTAAAAGACGCTTGCTCCTGGGGAGGAAAGCCATGGCAAAGCTAGACAGCATACTAAATAGCAGAGACATCACCCTGCCAACAAAAATGCTTATAGTCAAGGCTATAAGCCATACAGTTGCAATGTATGGCTGTGAAAGTTGGACTATAAGGAAGGCTGAGCGCCAAAGAATTGAGGCCTTTGAACTATGGTGCTGGAGAAGACTCCTGCAAGTCCCCTGGACTGCAAGGCAATCAAACTGGTCAGTCCTAGAGGAGATCAATCCTGACTTCTCTTTAGAAGGTCAGATCCTGAAGATGAAACTCAACTACTTTGGCCACCTAATGAGAAGGAAGGACTCACTGGAGAAGAACCTAATGCTGTGAAAGATTGAGGGCAAAAGAAGAAGGGGACAACAGACAATGAGGTGGCTGGATGGAGTCATTGAAGCAGTTGGCCTGAGTTTAAATGGACTCCAGAGGATTGTAGAGGACAGGAAGGCCTGGAGGAATGTTGTCCATGGGGTCACCAGGGGTCAGACTTTGCAACTAACAACAACCACCATAGATCAGGCAAAGAACTGCTGGTAGATTTCAGAGGTATCCTACTCGCCCATGGGCTAGATCAACTCAACTGGTTTATATTGTCTAAGATCCTTATCACAATTCTCTTCTCAAACAAAGTTTTCCATTCCTGATGATATCTTCTATTTTGGTTTCTGAACATAAGATTAAGCCATTCTAACACTAAAGGATCTGAGTTCATTCAAATTATTGATCTCTCATAGAAGTCTTGGGTTAGTCACTGCCTCTCACAATAACATCTTACTGTATTGACACAAGAACAAAATAAATTAGGCATGAGCTTTAATGGACTCCAGGGGATGGTAGAGGACAGGAAGGTCTGGAGGAACATTGTCCATGGGGTCGCGATGGGTTGGACACGACTTCACAACTAACAACAACAACAACAAACCAAATTACAATCAGCAAAATATGATATACAATTCCGAAGAACAGCATGGTATATTTTTATCAGGTTTATTTTTCCCAACTTCCTCTGTTCTTTCTGTTTCTGCAGTTGACGGCTTAAAATCAGTAAAATGCATTTTATTTTACAGATAAAACAATGCAGTATCTTTTAACAGCACTCAAGGCTAAAGCAAGGAGACAGCAGAAATGACACCATATACAAATAAGACACAGATAAGTTGGAAGCATAACAGTTTGTCTGAGACTCCTTACATTCCTGCCAAAGTTTTGGAGAAATGGGCAGATATTCCAAAGCCAGGTTTTACTATCTGTACTTTCATTCTCTTTTTGCTTATTTCAATATTTTATTGTTATTCACCCATTTGGCTATCTCATCACAAGAGATTTAATCTTTCTTAAGACGTACACAGTACAAGAGCTTCTTATGGCACTTGCACCAAAGTTTTCATTCCAAGCCTAGAATGTAATAATTCTGCCAAGTTGGTCCATTTTCTTCCTAACAATGGCCAGCCAGGTGTTCCTGGGAAGGAAATACAGGAATTCTTTTGTTTGGCGAATAGAATAACTTTGCTGGATCAGATCAAGGCCTAAGGATGATACTAAAGAACCTACGGAGAGAGAGAGGCTTACACGAAACAGAAGAAACACAAAAAGGAGAACAAAATTTTTTAAATAGTAATTCACTAAGGCAGAGGTGTCACACTCGATTTCATTGAGGACTGCATCAGGGCCAGGGTGAGCGTGGCCAGCTCGAAGTCACTCGTGATGGGGGTGCCTGTGGTGGCCGGAGCGCTCTGCCAGCAAAAACGGGATCCCGAGCTCTGTTTTCGGCTGGGACGGCCTCCTGCAACCCTTTGCTAGTGAAAACGGAACTCAGGAGGGTCACGGGCGGCCTCCCAAGCTCTGTTTTCGCTAGCAGAGGCACTGCGGGCCGGTCCTTCACCGTTTACAGGGTGGCCCCATGGACCAGATATAAGCATCCCGTGGGTCGGATCTGGCCCCGGGGCCTTGAGTTTGACAACCCTGCACTAAGGTATGAAAAGAAAAATAAAGCATTGGAACATCGGATACCAACAGCAGATCAAAGACCTGCCTAATCTGGGATCGATTGAGATGTCTGTGATCCTACAAGAGGGATACAAATCCAATAGCAACTTTCCACCTACGTGTTGTGGCCCCGTCCTCTGAGCCTATCCCTTTGGAGGAAGGCAGCTCTGAGCAGGAGGAAGAGGAGCCAGCCAGATCTCCCAGCCCTCCCCCTCTGGCACCGGCTCAGGTGCCAGCTGAAAGAGAGCCAAGTAGTGGGGAAACAGGTGTCTCAGATGAGAGTGAGGGAGAGACGTCATTCCTGGACGCACGCCAAAGAAGGCGAGAGAAAAGGGTACTGCAGCTGCGGCGTATGAGGAAATCCTGAGTCATTGGATTGGAGTCACAGGATCAATGACTCACTGGACCACACCCAGAAACATATCTATATAAGACAGTACGGTGGGTCACGAAGTTCGTGACGAACAAAGCTAAACAAACGGAGCAACCTCGTAGTCTTGGAAGCTGGATGAACGGCAAAGCTACGTAGGTGATTTTCTTGTTTGTGTAAACCAATAAAGTCCTTGGCAGACGGTGTGCATATCGCTGCCAAGGTTGAGATAAGAACTGCGGAGTGTGCCAAGTGCTTCTTAACCCTCGGCTGGCTGTGTTTTTGTGGGTCTCTGAAGGGGGGGGACAGATCACTACGCTTCTCAATACAGAGCAATGATAAACAATAACCTCATTCTCTGTAATCTGCCTCAATCCTTTTCTGAAACAGGGCTGGAGCAATCTAAATTCAAGTTGGTTCACTCTTGGTAGGACTCTGATTACTTCAGATTTTTCAACACAGGATGCCCTGAAACATAACAAAAAAGTTACGTATGATGGTCAAAGTTTATTTCTCTGTCGTGATCCGATTCCATGGTACGTAGCTTCAACACGTAGGCAGTTGCAGAGAAAAGAAATTGAAATTTATATAATGTAGTTAATTTTTGTTAAAAGATTGCCTAGTTCCGTGATGACGAACCTATGGCACACGTGCCACAGGTGGCACAGGGAGCCATATCTGTGGACACGCGAGCATTGCCCTAGCTTAGCTGCAGTGTGCATGTGCGTGCCGGCCAGCTGATTTTTACACCTTCCGGGCCCACTGGAGGGGCCTTCGGAGGCCCTCCAGGGGGTGGGGAAGGCCGTTTTCACACACCCCCAGGCTCCAAAAAAGCCTCTGGAGCCTGGGGAGGATGAAAAACCGGCCTACCAGGCCCATCGGTAACTTTTTTGCCGTCGTGTGCCAAAAGCAGGGGGAGTGTGGGAGGGGGTCGCACTCGCATGCATAGTGGGGCGGGGCACAGGGGCATTGAATTATGGGTGTGGGCACACGCACGCGGGACTCACATACACCCGTGCTCCCCTCACTTTTGGCACACGATGGCAAAAAGGTTAGCCATCACTGGCCTAATTCAACTTCTTAGGTATATTTTGAAAGTTGGTCACTAGAGTTAATGTTCCACTTAAAACATTCATTTAGCGACCGAAGTTATAATGGCACTGGAAAACGGACTTGCAACCAGTCCTCACAGTAGGACTATTGCATGGTCACGTGATCAAAATTTGGTTGCTTGGCAACCAGCATATATTTGTGATGGCTGCAGCATATTGGGGTCATGCAGTTGCCATTGGTGTCCTTCCCAGCTGGCTTCCAATAAGCAAAGCCAATTGAAGGAGCCAGAATTGCTTAATGGCCATATAATTACTTAACAACTGCAGTGTTGTTACTTCACTTAACAACCATGGCAAATAAGGCTGGAAAATTGGGCATGACTTTACTTAACAGCTGGTCTGCTTAGCAATTCTGCTCCCAACTGCAGTCGTAAAATGAGGAGTACCTGTATAGGTCTAAATAAACACTTATTGACCAAAAATATTGTGAATATCCTTTGCACTAAGCTTGTATAGGAATACACAGCACTGTATACACTTGTTAATTGTGTGCATGTCTGATTTGTTCTTATCCAGTGTCACCTCCCAATTTTTTCCTATCTCACAAGATCATTCTGAAGAAAATTGGAGAAGAAAATGCCATGCACACCTCTGTACGTATCTTTTGAGTTTGGAAGAAAAAGTGAGACAGGAGAACTGCACATAAATTCATTTAAAATATGAGAACAGAGATATTGCTTTCCTTAATTTCTTAGGCAAATAAAGGGCAGGACCTTTCCTTATTTGAAAGCACACTTCATCTGCATGTAAAAAAAAGAAACAACTTAGGACAGCAAAAATCTGGGGGATGGGGGAATGAGACTTGTGCTTCAATCCTTCACCTGATGAGAAATGCAAAGGGAAACAAAACAGATTTGATAGTAAGTGCTGTTGTGCCACATTTTGCAAGGCCTTAAGTTGTGATGAATGTTTTCAAGGCACATGTAAGGTTTTGAAGACGACAACGCAGAAGTTCCTGGCAATTTGGTCTAATGGTTAGACCTCTTCTGATGGATTATGTGCCTCCAGCTCGTTTTCAACTGCTTGCATCTCCTACACAAGATTTTCTTTAAGGACAATCCGTCTCCAATCTGTTCTTTCAGGTCTCCCAATGGCGCACTCCTTGCCATCGTAACTGAGTCTGTCCACTTCGCTATTGCTTGTCTTCTTTCCTTCCACCTTTCCCAGCATTAGAGACTTCTTAAGAGAGCTGTGTGTCTGAAGTAGATCATTTGTGCCTCGAGCGAGAACACTGGGTTGATTTGTCTGATGTTCCATTGGGTTTTTGTTGTTGTTTATCTATGGCAGAGGTCTTCAAACTTGGCAGCTTTAAGACTTGTGGACTTCAACTCCCAGAATTCTCCAGCTAGCATGGTGGCTGGAGAATTCTGGGAGTTGAAGTCCACAAGTTTTAAAGCTGTCAAGTTTGAAGACCTCTGGTCTATGGTATCCTAAGGAGTCTTCTCCAGTACCAAAGTTCAGAGGCATTAATACTCTTCCTATCCTGCTCCTTCAAAGCCCCAACATTTGCTTCCATAGAGTGTCACAGGGAATATTCATGGCTTGCTTGACTATGATCTTTATAAGTATGGACACATCACAGTAGTTTAGTATCTTTTCAAGGCCTTCATAGCTGCTTCAACAAGTGCTACTCTGAGACAAATTCCTTGGCTGCTTATTCCTTTACACTTGTTGATCCTAAGGGGAAAAAGCTATCTACCACCTTGATATCTTCACTGAAAGATAAATCTCTCCCATTGTTTCTTAAATGATCCCCAACAATCCAGAATCTATAAAGCAGGGGTATTAAACTCAAGGCCGACGGGTCGGATCTGGCCCACGAGGTGCTTAGATCTGACCTCCGGGGCCACCCTGGAAACACCGAAGGACTGGCCTGCAATGTCTCTGCCAGCAAAAACAGAGTTTGGGGATGCTGTGTGCAGCCTGCCTGGGCTCCGTTTTCGGCTCCGACGACCTCCCCAAGCTCTTTTTTTTGCTGAGAGTTTGAATTTGAGTTTGAGTTTATTGCATTTCTATACCGCCCTTCTCCTGAGGGACTCAGGGCGGTTCACAGCCATATTAAAACAATCCATACAAAAATTAAAATTACTAAAATAAGTTAAAGCTATTTGGCCGTTATTAAAACCCCTTATTAAAACCCCATTAAAACCAATTTAAAACCCACTAAAATTAATCTATTCAGTCAGGCCGGCTTGGTGAAACAACAGAGTCTTCAGAGCCCGACGGCAGGTGCAGAGGTCGGGAATCTTTCTTAAATCCGGGGGCAGTTCATTCCATAAGGCTGCAGGAGGCCGTTGTGGCTGAAAACAGAGTCTCAATGAATGATAACGCGCTGGCAAAGTCTACCTCAGTCATGCCCACACATCCCTGGCCACACACACACACACACACCCCAAGGTCAAACACAAACCTGATGCAGCCCTCAATGAAATAAGAGTTTGACACCCGTATTGTAAAGGAACAATTGGCAACAGCTTTGAGGTTAAAACTGAACTCCGCTCCTCTCACTGTGTTTGCGGTTGCACCAGGGTTGAAATCCAGCAGATTCTGACAGGTTCTGGAGACCCAGTAGCAGAAATTTTGAGTAGTTCGGAGAACCAGCAAATACCACCTCTGGCTGGCCACAGCATGGAGTGGGAATGGGGATTTTGCAGTATCTTTCCCATGCCATGTCCACCAAACCACGCCATGTCCACCAAGCCACGCCCACAGAACCGGTAGTAAAAAAAATTGGATTTCACCACTGGATTGCACATTACATTAATAGCAATAGCACTTAGACTTATATACCGCTTCACAGTGCTTTCCAGCCCTCTCTAAGCAGTTTACAGAGTCAGCAGATTGCCCCCAACAATCTGGGTCCTTATTTTACCCACCTTGGAAGGATGAAAGGCTGAGTCAACCTTGCCACATAGTTTGTTTAATTACAGCCCAATGAATTCACCCCAACTTCCTGGATTCATCACACAACAAGCTAAGCCAAAATCAAACATACTACACACAACTCAGGGTGTGAATGCAGTGAATGCAGCTTGTAAACATGCTAAGGAAGAAAATACACCTTTGAACTGCCCATTCTCACCACAGCAGGAAAAGGAGGATCAGTCAATTTCTCCCCCTCAAAACCAGCCCCAGGAATGCACTTAGATCCTTTTCAAAGGCTTTTTGAAAACACATCACGTCCTGTGGCTCAATACCTGCATGATCAATTACAGAAGCTTCAGGGTACAGGGTAGACTTTGATGTATTCTTAATATTTTAAAATGGTTGCTCTTCTGGTATACACCAATTACTGTATGTATATACTAAACCCCTGAGGTTTGCATTCAGTGTAGAAAACACAGCAGAACTATGGAAGGTCTCAAGGCCACCGCACCTCCTTCTGTTATTGAGGACATCCTCACAATCATTTTCTAAAAAGTACAATTTGCTATAATAGGGAATATAATATAAATTATGGTTTCGGAGTGAAGTACCACCAGTATGCTGATGATACTCAGCTGTACATCTCCACCCCGGACCACCCCAATGATGCCCTTGAAGTGATGTCCCGGTGCCTGGAGGCTGTACGGATCTGGATGGGGAGAAACAAACTCAGGCTCAACCCTTCCAAAGCCGAGTGGCTGTGGTTTCCGACATCCCGATATAGTCAGTTGGCACCATCACTGACTATTGGGGGCGAATTGCTGGCCCCCACAGAGAGGGCTCGCAACTTAGGTGTCCTCCTGGATTCACGGCTGTCTTTAGAAGAGCACCTGATGGCTGTGGCCAGGAGGACTTTTTATCAGGTTCGCCTGATTCGCCAGTTGCATCCCTTTCTGGATCGGGACTCGTTAAGCACGATCACTCATGCTCTCATCACTTCCCGCCTGGATTACTGCAATGCTCTCTACATGAGGCTCCCCTTGGGGAGCATCCGGAGGCTCCAACTGGTCCAAAATGGGGCCGCGCGGGCGGTTATGGGAGCGACGTAGCGCTCCCACGTGGCTCCCATGTGGCTCCCATCTTCCGTGAGCTGCACTGGTTCCCAGTGGTCTTCCAGGTGCGCTTCAAGATTCTGATTACCACCTTTAGAGCGCTCCATGGCATAGGACCAGGGTATTTACGAGACCGTCTTCTGCCACCAGTAACCTCTCACCGACCAGTATGCTCCCATAGAGAGGGGCTTCTCGGGGTGCCGTCAGTCAAACAACGTCGACTGGTGGCCTCCAGGGGGAGAGCCTTCTCTGTGGGGGCACCTACCATCTGGAACGAGCTCCCACCGGAATTACGGAGGATACTGGATCTGTGCACTTTCCGCCGTGCCCTTAAAACATTCTTATTTAAACAGACAGGCCTGGCCTGATCTTCCCTTTTTAAACTGTTTCAAATCTATCCTAAATTGGGTGTTTTAAATTATTGGGCCAAAATATTTATTATATTCTAAATGTTTTTTAACATTGCATTTTATGCACTTCATCTAACTGTTCACCGCCCTGAGTCCTTCGGGAGTAGGGCGGTATATAAATTTAATAAAATAAATAAATAAATAAATAAATAAATAAATAAATAAATAAATAAATAAATAAATAAATAAATAAATAAATAAATGAAGTTCAGGGATTGAATTGCTGGGTTTTGGTTGCTCTTTGTACAATTTGTGGAGGGGAGAATAGAGCAAGAAAATATATATATTATCTGGATAGTCAACAATAGTGTCTACAATAGGTTTTTGCATTAACCTCGATCCAGAAATATAATGATACTGTAGATGATTGATGACGATAGAAGATAGATAGAAGACAGAAGGCGGATGATGGGTAGATAGGTAGGTAGGTACCCTGTTTCCCCCAAAATAAGACATCCTCTGATAATATGCCCAATCGGGCTTTTGAGCGCATGGCAATAAGGCCAAGCGCTTATTTCAGAGTTCAAAAAAAAAATATAAGACAGGTTCTTATTTTCAGGAAAACACAGTAGGTAGGTGGGTAAGTGAGTGGGTGGGTAGGTAGGTAGGTAGATAGAGATACAGACACAGAGAAAGATAAACAGATAGATGTTTTATTAGATCAATCGACCATATCAAATCTATAAAATTGATACAAAAATACAAAGAAATACACACACACACACACACACATATGTATGTGTATATATATATATATATATATATATATATATATATATATATATATATAGGACATGTTTATAATAGTCTTCGCAACTTCTTAGCTAAGATCAAGTGTCTGAGAAACAATCAATGAATAACATAAGCCAAGTCTTAACCTCACCATCTCAAGGCAATGTGCAAACCAACCCTCTCTGCACTGGGCAGTCCAGGTGGGCCCAGAAGGGCTAGACTTGAATTCTCACAATCCCCAAACACAACGACAGACCTGAAATTCCCACCACCAAGTCTGCCGAGTTTGTCTTCCATGTCCCCAGATGTATCTGTGAGCTGAGAAAGCCCTGAGCTTGATTACAAATGTGCAGTTGTTACCCATTTGTTCAAGGCTTTCCAGATGTCAAACCAGCCCCTGATGATAAAGCCAGATTTAGTCAATGACACGAGGATTGGATAACACACCATGGCTGCTGGATTGCTGCTACAGCCAAGAAGAATCCAAACCCTTTCACATATTTTTCACATTTGAACCGGTGCACGCAAATCAATCTTAGCATTTCACCAATATACCTTCCCCCAACTCCCCATGCTTGCTGCTTAAACAAGAGCTTCTATTGTAATAAAACTTGAGCATCCCTGGCCTAATGCCAACTTCATTATACCCATGAAGCAGACATTAGCATTCACCAGGAAGACACATTTTTAGCTCTTGGATAGAGATAGCTGAAGATGATCCTTACACAAGTCCTTGCCCATCATTTTGTCATCATGAATAACATTCACCAAGTCTTTTATCCCTTATTACTCAAATATTATATACAGTACATCATATTCAAAAATGGGGAGGTTTGAGAGTTAGGATGGTAATTTATATTTTAGAGACAAGAGTGCAGTTTCCAGAAGATCTAAGGATGATTGTAGGGTGAAAGGAACAGGATGTGATTTCAGTGGTGAAATCCAAATTTTTTTACTACCAGTTCTGTGGGCGTGGCTTGGTGGGTGAGGTATGGCTTGGTAGGCATGGCAAGGGAAGGATACTGCAATATCTCCATTCCCTCCCCACTCTGGGGCCAGGCAGAGGTAGCATTTGATGGTTCTCCGAACTGCTCAAAATTCCCGCTACTGGTTCTCCAGAACCTGTCAGAACCTGCTGGATTTCACCCCTGGATTAAATGGAATGAAATGTAACGTTTTATATCTGGGAAGGATATAAAGAATGAAGATCCAAGCATAGGGAGACATGGCTTCGCAGTAATACTTGTGGGTAGAATCAAGATGTCCTTGTCAAACACATAAGCCATGTATGATGCAGGTGTGTTAACAGAAATACAGAATCTAGATCAAACTCAAGGCCCGGGGGCCAGATCCGACCCACAGGGTACTTAGATCTGGCCCACAGGGCCGCCCTGGAAACAGCAAAGGATCGGACCACAGTGCTTCTGCCAGCGAAAATGAGCTCCCAATCTCCATTTTCACTGGCAGAGGATTGCAGGAGGCCATGGCGGCCAAAAATGGAGCTTGGGAGCCTGTTTTCACTGGCAGAGCGCTTGGATCACCACAAGCGTCCCCAACAGGAGTAACGTTGAGCTGGCCATGCCCATCCTGGCCCCTCCACCCTGCCCCCTCCCCGAGGTCAAACATAACCCTGATGCGGCTCTCAATGAAATCAATTTTGACACCCCTGGTCTAGATCAATGTTTCTCACCTTTGCCCATGTTAAGATGGTGGATGTCAAATCCCTGAATTCCCCAGCTATCATACTGGCTGGTGAATTCTGAGAGTTGAAGTCCACTCACTTTATCATTGCTAAGGTTGAGAAACACTGATCTAGATGATGAAGAAGTCCACTCTACTCTGTCCTGGTAGGCTCCGTTTGGAATACAGTATGTCCAGTTCTGGGCATCACCATTCCAAAAGAATAGTGTCAGGCCTAAGCCCAGAGGCAAGAGAGCAAGATAAATCTTTCTTTTGCTTAGATCCAATGGGCAGAATCTTGCCAAACTAAAGCTATAACATTCTAACTCTCTAGATATATCCTGAGATGTTCTAGGTCTGTGATGGCAAACCTATGGCATGGGTGCCACAGGTGGCACACGGAGCCATATCTGTGGGCACGCGAGTGTTGCCATAGCTCAGCTCCGGCCAGCTGATTTTTGGGCCTTCTGGTCCCACCGGAAGTTGGGAAATGGGCTGTTTCCAGCCTCCAGAGGGTCTCCAGGGAGTGGGGAAGGCCATTTTTGCCCTCCCCAGGCTCCTAGAAAGCATCTGGAGCCTGGGGAGGGTGAAAAACGGGCCTACCGGGCCCATTGTGTCATTGAGTGCTAAAAGCGAGGGGACTTGGGGGGGGGGTCACACACACATGCGCTGAGGCAGGGTGCATTGAATTATGGGTGACCTCCCCGCGCTCTCCCCGCTTTTGGCACGCGACGGCAAAAAGGTTAGCCATTTCTGTTCTAGGTTGTAGTTGCCCTGAACCTCCCTGTCTTGCACACAGCTTGGAACTGAGCGGTTAGAATAATAGAAGAACAGAGTTGGGAGGGACCTTGTAGGTCCTCCAGTCCAACCCCCTGCTCATGCTAATTTGCATAATATGGGCCTCTCTCTGGGAAACTGTGTTGCCGAAAGATTCCCTCCCTGCTCCTGCAGGTGGACAATCCATCACAGACCATGATAATTGGAGTGATGCAGGGGAGGATTATCAAGATGGTGAGAGGTCTGGAAGGGAAGCCCTAGGAAACAGCTGAAGGACCTGAGTAAGTTTATCCCTCTGAAAAGATAACTGAAGGAAGATGTGATGGCGGTCTTTAGATATATGAAAGCCTGCCAAATAGAAGCGTAGGTGGACATATTCTCTATTGTCCTAGAAAACCAGGACCAGAATAACACTTAAAACTCATAATAAGTAGATTCATGCTAGATGTCAGAAAGAATTTCCTAATTATATAAGCTTGCAGGAGCAGCCTTCCCCGGGGAACCAGACAGGAAACCCAACTAGATGAGCTAATTCTACTTTATCGTATGGTTACTTTAACAGAAACTTTAAGTCTGATAGGACAAATCTTTGCATCCTGTCTCTTTTACATCCTGACAAATTAAGTAGGTTTCTTTTCTGAATCTCTTCCCATTACACAGTTGCAGGCTCTTACCTTATCTGATCATTCTCTAAGTACCATCTCTTCCTCCCACGTGTCCCAAGATCATTAGCACATACCATTATAGGCAGGTATGCAGTATAAAGTGGCAAACTCCTTTACATTCAGAGATTGAATGGTTACCTGTCAGAAATGCTCTAGGAAAGGGGTGTCAAACTCAAGGCCCATAGAGTGGGCCCGTGGGGTGCTGGATTTGGCCCATGGGGTGCTTAGATCTGGCCAGTGGGGCCACCTTGGAAACAACAAAGGACCGGCCCATGGTGTCTGCCAGAGAAAAGGGAGTGCAGGAGGGCCACAGGCAGCCTCCCCAGCTCAGTTCTATCTGGCGGAGGTTGCAGGAGGCCATCGCAGCTGAAATGGAGCTCACAAGGGCCACGGGCGCACTCCCAAGCTCCGTTTTCACTGGCAGAGGGTTGCAGGAAGCCGTCGGCTGAAAACAGAGCTCAGGAACCTGTTTTCGCTGGCAGGAGCCCCTCGACACAAGTGACGTTGAGCTGTCCATGCCCACTCTGGCTCCCCGAAGTCAAACACAATCCTGATGCAGCCGTCAATGAAATTGAGTTTGACCATCTGCTCTAGCATAACCTGTGCTGACTAGGGAGTTGGACTAGATCAGGGGTCCCCAAGCTCTGGGCCATAGTCCACTACCGGCTTGGCCACAGAAGCAATGGGCAAGCAAGCGTGCACAGCTCCATCTGTGTGAGCAGCGGGCACTCGCACTTGCTCGCCCCTGCCACTCACACAAAACCATCCCATCTCCTCCCCCTCCCTCCTGCCAGGTTGCCAAGTCAGAAAAGTTGGGGACCGCTGGGCTAGACGACTTCTAATGTCATTTCTAATTCCATTATTCTGTGTTCTCCGTTCTCAGCATCTTGAAATCCAATGGTACGTTAGTTGGGCCTGCCCCATCTTGCCTGTCAGGGAAATGAAACTGAATGCTGGGTGGGGGTGAGGAGATCAAAGCTACCCATGGCAGGTTGTAGTCAAGTCATTCAACATCCCCCCCCCACCCTCCACCAAATATTCCTTTTATCTCCTGAAAAAAGGCGGTAACCCATTTTAAACGATGCAGGCATTTGTAGAAATATGACAATTTTGTTCCATTCACAAAGTAGGCTGCAGCCTACAAAAAATGATGGCTTTGCTATAACAGTGGAACCCACCATACTCCTTTGCTAAATGCAGGTCAATATAAAACCCTGTGGCATACTCCTTGTGGTGTCTTCCAGTGGTGAAATCCAATTTTTTTTTACCAGTTCTGTGGGCGTGGCATGGCAGGCTTGGCTTGGCTTGGCGGCTGTGGCAGGGGAAGGATACTGTAAAATCCCCATTCCCTCCCCACTTCTGGGGGAAGGATGCTGCAAAATCCCCATTCCCACACCACTATGGGGCCAGCAGGAGTGGTATTTGCTGGTTCTTCAAACTGCTCAAAATTTCCACTACCAGTTCTCCAGAACCTGCTGGATTTCACCCCTGGAGTCTTCCCAAGCCACGCAGAACAGCCTCCTTACTTCATCCACTGGGAAGTACTTCCAGGGAAGTTTAAAAAAAAATTCTCTGGGGATTCCAGCCAAAGCAGCATTTCTTAAAATATTTCTCAAAATGTCACAGAAGGCATTTTTCTCTCCACCCTTATCACCACAAAGGGAACCCATTTTTTCCCTTTGTGGGTTTTTTTTTTTTAACTTTTCCTTTTTCTCTCTACCAGACCGTAGAACTCTCTTCAGAAGGCACAAAATGCTTGCCAGAGGAAGCTGGGAATTTTCCTAATCTGGCAAGAATTAGGAAAGGATTAGGAATTGGGAAGAATTTTTTTAAAAAAAGAATGCACGAATCAAATCCATTTGGAAATGCATGGCCTGGGATCAGGATTCATTTCCAAATCAACATAATTAAATTCCGAGTGCAAATCTACTGTATCCAGTCAGCATGGATAACATCAATAGTTTCTTTGGCAGTTTTTCTACTACCCTAAATTCTAAGATGCAATAATCAAAATAAACTACATTTTGACTGAGAAACTCTGTTCTATCTAAAAATGCATCATGACCCATCAGCCACAATAGATACAACGATCTCTTTAAGAACCGGAGCAAATTCTGTATGTAAACATGCTTTCTTTAACTTTCCAAACAATACCAATGTTTCAGTGACATCTCGTGATCTGCTAGAATGTGAAGAATTGTGGCAATTATTCCATGCTCCTGCAGCATATACATGAAAATGCGACTTTCTTGCACCCATGTAGTTTTACTATGGCCATAAAATGCAGGAGAAATTAGATTTTCAGCATTAAGAGAATAAGCAACCACTGAGACCCTCTAAGAAATTCTTCAAAATTCTACCAGGGGAAACAAGGTTTTATAACGCTGGACGTCTTGATGTTTATAAACTGCTAACAACATCCCCCAGCCCCCAAACAACTTTTGAAGCCAGCCAGAGGAACTTGCATCAAAAAACATCTATTTTCCAATCCCACCAGAATCATCGTGTCTTTTTTAAGTTTCCAGAATTAAGGAAGTTTTATAACTGAAGACAACAGCAGAAAAGAAAAGAAGAAAAAAAGTCCACATAATGTACCTGATTTTTAGCTGCCAGGGAAATCATCCAATTTCCTCTCTTTGGAGTGAGGAATTTTTAAAAAAGGAAAACAAGCCAGCTGACTCAAAAGTAAAGCCAGCCAATCTTTCCAGAAGGGCTTTCAAGAGATTCCTCTATTCTTTCTCCAGATTCTCAAGAGATTCCTTCAAAGTTGGCCATGGCTGATCTTCTCTGGTCGTGAAGCAGTTAAGCCCATCCTCGGGGACTGGGGGAGGAACGCCAGCCACAGATGAAGCAGAGACTGTGTAGCACTTTGTTTTCAAGAGATCAAAATCCTAGCCAATGCCAATTAAAACAGGACTAGCGGATCCTCTCCCCGGGCAGAACAGCCTCCTCTCGACCGTCTGTGGGCTGGAGCGTGTGAGAGACAGCTCAGTTCGGGGACTTTTCTGCCAATGAAAAGCCGGGAGATTCCTGGCAACAGAAGCCACAGGCACTCAGCCGCCAAGTGAGGGGGACTTCGAAGGCAGGAATCTCAGTCTTCATTTGTCAGGAAGGAGCTTTAAGAAAGCCTACCAGTGCAACATCTCTCAAGCTTGGCAAGTTGAAAGACGGGAGGACTTCAACGCCCAGAATTCCCCAGCCAGCCTGGGATTTGAAGTCCATCTGTCAACCTGCCAGGGTCGAGGAAAATACAACTCTACGCCAGGGGTCTCCAACCTTGGCAACTTTAATACTTGTAGACTTCAGCTCCCAGAAGCAAGCTGGCTGGGGAATTCTGGGAACTGAAGTCCACAAGTCTTAAAGTTGCCAAGGTTGGAGACCCCTGCTCTATGCACAAAAATGGAAGGATGGAAAAAATGGGTGAGAGTTAGCAGAGATGGCTTAAATTGACAAGCTTTGATTAAAGGAAAAAACACCATTTGTGTTTATTTCTATTTGGAAACGCTTTTGGACTTTGTGCTTGAAGTGGGTGGGAAAAAAATGAAACTTTCATTTTGGGGGTTCCTGATTAGATAGGTTTGCTGTTATAGAAATGGCAAGTGTATATTATTATATAAAAGTAAAAAGTCAGGGTTTTGTGTTATTACCTTATTCTACTGTTCCAAAAGGAATCAGAAGGTCAATGCTTTTTTTTCTTTTTCCCCTTTACTCTACACCTTTTTCTTTCCTCTTTTCCTCCCTTCTTTTCCCATTATTTTTATTTACCTTTTCTGTATTTCTATATTTTATATTTTGATAAACAAATGAAAACATTTAATTTAAAAAGAGAAACGCGGCTCTCTCTAAGGGTCTAGGCTGCCAGTAAGTATCTCAAAGAACTGTCAAGACACCAGGTTACTGTAGCAAAAGCAGATAGTTCCTAAATAGTTCCTTTGTACCATCATCCACTTCTTACCTTTAACGTTTATTTCTTTCAAAAGAGACGGAGGTGTATCAGCATTTCCCAACGCTGGAGGAAAGGAGAGAGAAGCCATTGGAAATGAATCCCCTTGGGACTTCTCAAATAAAATCCTAAAATCCCTCCACCAAGCAAATGTATTCATAAGCAATATTTAATAGAATAGTTAATAATTCCTGCAGATAGCCTTCCATTTGTAAGAGTTCGTTTAATGACTGCTCGAACTTAAAAGAGCACTGAAAAAACTGACTTGATCATTTTTCACTTACGACCATCACATGATCAAAATTCACACGCTTGGCAACTGACTCACATTTATGACGATTGCAATGTCCCAGGGTCACGTAATCCCCTCTTGCGAACTTCTGATGAACAAAGTCAATGGTGAAGCCAGATTCACTTAACAACCGTGTTACTAACTAAGCAGCTGCAATGGTTTACTTATCAACTGGGGCAAGAACGGTTGTAAAATGCGACAAAACTCACTTAACAACTGTCTCGCTTAGCAACAGAAATTTTTTGGGCTCAATTCTAGTCGTAAGTCAAGGACTACCTGTATTAACAATATTAATAATACTTAATTCAAATGCAACACTGCATGTTGCTTGTCCGGGTTGTACGTGAATTGCTTTGTGTTTAATTCACACAAACGCACGTCAGAAAAGCAGCCACTCTTTAAGACAAAAGAAGCAAAATCTATCCAACTCCATTTGCTTGCATTCTTTGGGGAACATCCTTGCCAGCATCTTCCCAAATCTTCTTTGATATTTCCCCCCCGCTGAAATTATACTGTTGACTCACAGGGGGTGCTTCCCCCGCCCCTCCAGACATAATTGTACAGCAGCACAAACCACTTTGCTTCTTTTAAAATAGGACCCGCTCCACTCCTAGATAATGGCAACTTGTAAACCAACTCCAGACGGACGGACGGACGGAAGGAAGGAAGAAAGGAAGGGTGAGCCACTTGGAATCATCATGACTGAAGGGGCACAGAAACATAAATAAATCAAAGGCCCCACAAAAGTATCAGATTTACTGCAGATGATTCATTTAAAGCGATTCCCACCATAAAACTTTCCTAACCCTGCTGGGATCGCTGTTGACTTAGCTACTTCCCAAAAAACAAAGACAAAAGATCGGTGGATGAGTTATTTCCTTCATTTCCTCCTTCCAAGGTAACTATAACACACACTGCAAAATGTATTTCTCCACATGTCTGACACCTGCATTGGCACCCCGATACAGGTGACCTTGAGGGCGCAGATAAACCCCACAAGTGGCTTCAAAAGCTCTCAGGGAGAGTGCTAATGGCCAAATGCCTGCAATCTACTGTTTTGTTTTGTTTTTTAATTTGATTTATATGCCGCCCTTCTCCGGAGACTCAGGGCGGCTTACAATGCATTAAGCAATAGCCTTCATACTTTTGTATATTTATATTTATACAAAGTCAGCTTATTGCCCCCAACAAACTGGGTCCTCAATTTACCCACCTTATAAAGGATGGAAGGCTGAGTCGACCTTGAGCCTGCCTGGGATTGAACAGCTGGATCTTAAATGCTGCCTTTGTAGGAGGCATTACTCCCCTACGCTACTCAGGCTACTGTGATCCTTCTAACCCCCCTCTCCATCCTGTCAGAACTAATCCTTCCATCTCCCACCACCATCCCCCCCCCGAACTGATGAAGCTTCCTGGATGAGAAGCGAAATGTTTTCTTCGGTGGCAAGTTTCAAAAAATTTTACTACCAGTTCTGTGGGTGTGGCTTGGTGGGTGTGGCTTGGTGGGCCCAGAGGAAGGATGTAAAATCTCCATTCCCACCCCACTCCAGGTGAAGGATACTATAAAATCTCTATTCCCACCCCACTCCAGGGAAAGGCTGCTGCAAAATCCCCATTTCCTCCCGATCAGCTGGGACTTGGGAGGCAGAGAATAGATGGGGGCAGGGCCAGTCAGAATTTTTACTACCAGTTCTCCGAACGACTCAAAATTTCCACTACCGGTTCTCCAGAACTGGTCAGAACCTGCTGAAACCCACCTTGAGGTTTTCTTCCTCAAGGGAAAAAAAAAACCAGCCCAATTGCCTTTCGATAAAGCACCTCTGAGGCATCTCTCCTGAGTTACTGTACTGTACTTTTCTCACCACATTCCTGGAACCTGTCATCCAGAGGTGGGATTCAATTTCCTTCCCTATCGATTCGCACCATCCATGCATGCTTGGCCTTCTGCGCATGCTCTTTGCTTGTGTGTGCTCTTTCTGCATATGCGCACGGCTTCGAAAATATGGCTAAATAGGCTGGCATTACTTCCGGGCAGGTGGGTGGGGCCTACCACAGTTGGCACTACCAATTCACCTGAACCGGACAGAACCGGCTGAATACCACCATTGCTGCCATCCATTTTCTCACTCTTCACCCATCAAATGCCTTTTCATGAAATCTTGGCCTGCCTCCAAGGACTGGAATGACATATTGAAAGAAGAAAACCAAATGATGACACTTGCTAAAAGCATAATGGCAGTTGACTCATGATCCTTCATAGATTTCAGACAGTGTTTCTTCTACTATATACCATGCTTAGGAGGGGCTTAGCCTAAGACTAGTTTTTACACATACACACACACCAGGGAGCCCGATTACCCTACATTAAAAAGAAATAAAAATGCTGAGTTTTGATCCAGAAAAATAGCAGGAACACCCACATTTTAACCAGATTTCTCCTTCCTCTTTGGAAGTTTTCTTGATGGTCAGTATATTCAAGCTGAGGAACCCTCTGGGTAAATGCCAACCACAGAGACTGAAACATGCTCTTTAAATACGATATTTCTTCCGCAAACACCACTGACTTGTGCTGCAGCCACCAAGCAGAAGCCAAATATTTACAAGATATCATCAGGCTAAAGGAAAACAGTGGGGAAAGGATCCAAGGCAATAAATATTGGGAGGAATGTAAATGGAACCCAGGCAGTGCCCGAAAATGGTTAGGAGTGAAAGGCTAAAAGTCGGCTTTATTCTGGATTAAGGTTGTTCACCTTTCAAAGATTATTCGAAGCAATGCTTTGGACATTGCCTAAGTATATCACTCTCCTCTTTATTAAAGCAGCCAGGTCACTTTTAAAGGTAAAAAATATTGGACGAAAACACATACTTGGCTGGAAAAAATGACAAAGCAACATATAGACCTGAAACCAGAGATATTTTTGTTGGGCATTCTACCAGAAAAATATGATAAAAAGACTACATATCTGGTCTTGCATATATTAACCGCAACTAGAATTATATTTGTGCAACAGTGGAAAAATAATGAGATTCCGTCTGAGGGGAATGAAGGAAAATATTAGAATGTGCAGAAATGGATAGACTAACACTTACTGCTAAGGATAAAGAAACTGAATATTGTTTGACATGGGACATATTTTATCAATGGCTAGACAACAGAAACAGAAGTTAGAAAGGAGGAGATACAAAAAAAGGAAATGCTAAAGTGGAGAGTTGTTAAAGATGATGATGTTAAGTATTATTGTTACTATATTATCATATTATGATATTATCAATATTATGGTGATGAATACCACAACAAATATGTGTATTATGATTGTTTAAAAATAAGTGTACCCAGACCACACACAGTTTGATGAAAATTGAATGTTAAATAAATAAAACAAATAAAACATTTTTAAAAAGTCACTTTCAAGACTTCACACCATAAAGCAATGAATGCCAGAACAAAAAAGACATTGCTGCTTTAATTAACAGCATAACAGATGCAGTATTTTCAATGGCTGGAAGCATCTCTTGAAAACCATTTTCAAAGCACACTCAACCCTATTATAAAGGCTGGGTTTTCTTGCAGTCTTTCAAGATGGCGCAAGTAAGTAAATTTTTTTTTGTCAAATCAACGAAGAGGACATCGGAAATGGCCTTGAGGACAGGAGTAAGAGCAAGTCAATGGTCAGATAAGAAAAGATTGAACCCGGCTGAAGAAAATAACAGAAAAATGTCAGGCAAACTCCTCTCCAGTTTGTATGGAGATAAAGGGATGGAGGTGAGGGTGGGAATAATGGAAGCACATTCAGACATGTAAGATTCTGTTATTATAGAAAGATAGTTTAATGTTCCAATAAAAGTACTCCCGATCAATATAATGTCAGTTTCTTAGTTTTGTTTACCACAGGGGTATCCAATTTGGCATCCCCTCAATCACAGAACAGAAAGCCATTACTTCACTGCATGTGCCTATGGCATGATTTGGACGTTAATATCCATAGTTATAGTTATGAGCCGTAGTGGCACAGTGGTTAGAGTGCAGTACTGCAGGCTACTTCTGCTGATTGCCGGCTGCCAGCAGAATCGAATCTCAACGGGCTCAAGGTTGACTCAGCCTTCCATCCTTCCGAGGTGGGTAAAATGAGGACCCAGATTGTTGGGGGCAATAGGCTGACTCTGTAAACCGCTTAGAGTGGGCTGTAAAGCAGTATGAAGCGGTATACAAGTCTAAGTGCTATCGCTATAGCTGCATTCACATCTCATGCTAACCCATGTTTACTTTTAAGAAATTTCTCAAACCATTTTGAGAAATTTTTAATTAAGGAGTGATATATAAATATCATTAACACTTGTGGACTTCAACTTTCCCCAGCCATCCATGCTAGACACTTGATATAAGGTCGACACATTTCTTATTATTCAACTGGATCTCTGTAATTCAAGTTACCACCACAAATGTCAAAGTGATCATTTCAGTATTTCCTTTCAAGGCAAGATTTCTATCTTTGGAATATGAACTGTAACCCACTAATTACTGAAGGTCAGGCATGAAGAGAATAAATAGGGTTTGTAAAACGTTACTTCACCATAGACAACCATTTTAGTAGCAATAAAACATTTTTAAAAACAATCCCTAAGTTATCTTCATTTATTTTTTTCTTCCCTTCTCCTTTTCCTTCTGTATTAGGCAGGGACTCCATGGGGCAAAAAAGTCAAGATGTCAGTCACAACACTGCAAGCCAAGTCATGGCCATACTCTGCAACCAAGAACCCTGGATCTTTTTAATTTTAGTTTTGAAAACTAAAGAGGAAAGTGGAAGCTGTTTGATTTTTATTGTTCCGTTCAGAGAGCTTTTTAAACGAAAAATGTTTAATTAACGAAGTATACCACAGCAGGGTTTAAGTAATACCTCAGTTAAGGGAGAGAAAGATTGTGGCCTTAAGGCTCATCAAAAATATTACTTACAAGATTTTTTTTATCAAATGTTTTAAGGCACAAACTTAAGCAAAAGCACCATGCTTTAAAAAATACAGAAGTTTGAGCCATGACTGCTGGTTAAAACAGGGGAAATTTTTGTTTTACTTCCTCTGTCCTCCTGACTTTTTGAACACAGGTTGGTTGCCAGGCAGTTTCCAAGCAACCATGATTTCCTCTCACAGATTTTTGCTATTATACCACAAACGCTGTTTGTAAAGCTACAGGGATAAAGTTGGGAACTAGGAAACAGCTCAGCATTATTTTTGTAATGCAAGGAAGCCTGCTGACCTAAGGAGATGGGGATGGGGGGAGCAGCTAAAGAAATTGTGCACACGTAGATTCTGCAAAATTATTTTTCTAATGCAGTGTTTCCCCAACCTTAGCAACTTTAAGATTATGTGGACTTCAATTCCCATGTTGGCTGGGGAATTCTGAGAATTGAGGTCCACAAGTCTTAAATGTTGCCAAGGTTGGACACTCCTGGGCTAGAGGGAAGCCTAAAAGGAAGAGGGAATTACACCATTAGCGTTGAGAGCAAAAAGTTTTGTTATCTCACAACTTGTAAGAGTAAATAGGCAGAACTACCCTGGCTAACCAGCATCTCTCTCCCAGATGTTAATTTAAAAATACAGGGCATTTTTGCTCTTTCAACATGATCACAGAATGATTTACTTCATTTAATGCTTGTTCAGGCAGGTGTTGTTTTTTTGTCTTTAATACTGACACCCTTCTTTTTATTCACTGATGTATTCAGTTTTTACTTTCATTTCTACACTCTTTTTTAAAACTTGTGTAATGGTGACCCCTCCAGGCAAAACAAGGCATACCTCTGCAAACATTCAATACATCTACAAAAATGTTACTAAGTAGTGATTAATTTGAGTGCAAAAATTGGCTTGAAACACAACATTAAGAAAATTAAGATCATCCAACCCTCTCAATTCCTGGCAAATAGATGGGGAAGAAATGGAGGTAGTGACAGATTTTATTTTCCTGGACTCCAAGATTACCCACATGGGTACTACAGCCAAGAAATAAAAAGACGCTTGCTCCTGGAGAGGAAAGCTATGGCAAAGTTAGACAGAATCCTAAAAAGCAGAGACATCACCCTGCCAACAAAAATGCGTATAGTCAAGGCTATGGTTTTCCCAGTTGCAATGTATGGCTGTGAAAGTTGAGTTAAAGAAAGTTAAAGAAGGCTGAGTGCCAAAGAATTGAGGCCTTTGAACTATGGTGCTGGAGAAGACTCCTGCAAGTCCCTTGGACTGCAAGGTGATCAAACCGGCCAGTCCTAGAGGAGATCAACCCTGACTGCTCTTTAGAAGGCCAGATCCTGAAGATGAAACTCAAATATTTTGGCCACCTACTGAGAAGGAAGGACTCCCTGGAGAAGAGCCTAACGCTGGGAAAGATTGAGGGCAAAAGAAGAAGGGGACGGCAGAGAACGAGGTGGCTGGATGGAGTCATGAAGCAGTAGGCGTCAGCTTAAATAGACTCCAGAGGATGGCAAGAGGACAGGAAGGCCTAGAGGTTCATTGTCCATGCGGTTGGGATAAGTCGGATATGACTTCGCAACTAACAACATCAACAAAATGATTAATTCAGCAGCAACCAACAAGCTAAGAACTGAAGTCCTGAGATATATCGAAAGAGTTAAACCCAAGTACTGTTAGTACTAGAAAATTTAATAAAAGGTCATGGGTTTAATTGGTTGTATGGATTAAATCGTACAAGTTGGAGTTGTGATTGTTTTCATACTGTTAAAAGACAAACGGCAACTACCACAGATATTGCTTTGCCTTCTCAAAAAAAGCCAGCTGCTTCCCTTTCTAGATCGGGACTCCCTGCGCACAGTCACTCAGGCACTCGTCACCTCTCGCCTGGATTACTGCAATGCTCTCTACATGGGGCTCCCCTTGGGGTGCACCCGGAGGCTCCAACTGGTACAGAATGCGGCCGCGCGGGGAATTATGGGAGCATCGGGGCGCTCCCACGTTACACCTCTCCTGCGCGAGCTGCATTGGTTGCCGGTGGAGTTCCGGGTGCGTTTCAAGGTGTTGGTAATGACCTTTAAAGCGCTCCATGGCTTAGGACCCGGGTACTTACGGGACCGCCTTCTGCCGCCAATTGCCTCCCACCGGCCGGTTCGCTCCCACAGAGTGGGCCTCCTCAGGGTGCCGTCAGCCAGACAATGCCGGCTGGCAACCCCCAGGGGGAGAGCCTTCTCTGTGGCAGCCCCCACCCTCTGGAATGATCTTCCTCCAGAATTGAGAATTATCTCCGACCTCCGGACATTTCGTCGGGCCCTGAAGACGCATCTTTTTCAACTTGCCGGTTTAGCCTGATCCCTGCTGCATTTTTAGAATTTTTAAAATTTTAAAATTTTTAATGTTTGTAGCGTCGTCGCATTTTAATATTTATTTGGTTTTAATTCTCAGCCTAATGTATATGTGTTTTAAGTTTTAACTTTTATGTATTGAATTTTTATTTTGGCTGTTCACCGCCCTGAGTCCGTAAGGAGAAGGGCGGTATATAAATCTAATAAATAATAATAATAATAATAATAATAATAATAATAAAAGAGAGAAAATTAACAAAAACTTTGTTATCACCGATTGTCTCTATATAGGTATCAATTTGAAAGTAGCATCCTTGTTTAAATTCTTGTGCTGCAACTTCAAAACTTCCTTCTAACAAATCAAGAGTATTTGGACTATTTTTGGTACCAACTACAGGTACGCCTTCAACTTACAACAGTTCATTTAGTGACCGTTCAAAGTTACAACAGCACTGAGAAAAGTGACATGGTCATTTTTTACACTTACCACCAAATCAGCATCCCAATGGCCATGTAATCAAAGTTCAGATGTTAGGCAAATGACTCATATTTATGACAATTGCAGTGTCCCGGGGTCACATGATTACTTTTTGCGACCTTCTGCCAAGCAAAGTCAATGCAGAAGCCAGATCCACTTAACAGCTATGGCAAGAAAGGTCATAAACTGAGCCAAAATTCACTTAACAACCGTCCTACTGAGCAGCAGAAATTTTGGGCTCAGTTGTGGCCGTACCTCGAGGACTACCTGTATCAAGTCTGACAGCAGATTATTCAAAAACGTAACTTTAGTCACACACTGGAGCAAAAGACGACTAGCTTTTAGTGACATACTATATTGCAGGGGTGTTGAACTCGATTTCATTGAGGGCCATATCAGGGTTTTGTTTGACTTTGGAGGGCCAGGGTGGGCGTGGCTAGTTCAACGTCACTCATGTCAGGGGCGCCTGTGGAGACTCGAGTGCTCTGCCATCAGAAACAGTCTCCCAAGCTCTGTTTTCAGCTGCAACAGCCTCCTGCAACTCTCTGCCAGTGAAAACGGAACTCCAGAGGGCCACCTGCAGCCCTCCCAAGCTCCGTTTTCATTGGCAGAGGCACCACGGGTCTGTTGCTGTTTCCAGGGCAGCCCCGCGGGCCAGATCTAGGCATCCTGTAGTCAGGATCCGGCCCCCGGACCTTGAGTTTGACACCCCTGCCATAGCTGAATATAGGATTAGTTTAATTCCCTAGCATCTATCATCATACAACTTGATTAATACATAAGAAAATCCCAAGACTGCAAAAAGTTGAAAGAAATATCAAGCAAAAAACATCAAGATGGCAACGGTAGACGAAGGAGATATGCTAGAAGTTAAGAGTCTTGCATGGCAGAATGCCAAATACTGCATTTTTCAGAGTATAAGACACACTCCCCCCCCCAAGAGGGTGAAAATTTGGATGCGTCTTATACACCAAATGTAGCCCCGCCCACCCACTGGCCCCCCCGGAAAATGGGGCATGCAGAGGCAGCAATAGGCTACGAAAATCCCTGCAGCCTGAAACAGCTGATCTTTGAGAGGCCAATCCAACCGACAATCAGCTGCTTGTGCTAATCAGGCTGTGCTGAAGCTGAAGTGGGCTGTTTGCTGCAAGAAGGCAAATTGCTAGGAGGCAGAGGCAGAATTTTTTTCTTGTGCTAATCAGGTTGTGCTGAAAATGAAAATGAAACTGAAACACACTGTTTGCTGCAAGGAGGTAACTTGTTGGGAGGCAGAGGCAGATTTTTTTTTCTTTTTCCTCCCCCAAAAAAGGTAGGTGCGTCTTATAGTCCAGAGCATCTTATACTCCAAAAAATACAGTATATCAGTCATCAATTGCTACTTATTACCTAATAGCAATAGCACTTAGACTTACAAACCACTTCACATTGATTTACTGCTCTCTCTAAGCAGTTTACAGTCAGCATATTGCCCCCAACAATCTGCATCCTCATTTTACCAATTTCTCTAAGCAGGAGAAATACAAAACAAGGCATCCATGAAGCTGTGGAAGGATGAAGTGCCAGGTTTAAACAACAGAGGATATTTGGAATACTACACCCTGATTCTGGCAACTCATCAAATGGAGTACTATAGTTTCAGTATACTATGCAACACAATTCTTATTCAAGTGATGTGGAGCATCTGGATAGCTTCTACTGAGTTCGGGTCAGCTAAATTAAGAGAGACATTGATAACTGATTGCTTTTATAGTGGTGCCAAGAAAATCTTATGACTCCGCAGAGTCCATAAAGTCATGAGAAGTCAAACTTTACTATACCAAGAAAAATTCAAACCTTTTATATAAACCTATAGCCACCTTACGAGGGATGATAGAAGTAATCATTTCCCAAAGCTAGATTCTTGTCCTAGATTCTTACTTATTTAAAAACAAAAATTGTAACACTGTTAACACAGGGTTGTGAAACTGGATTTTATTGAGGGCTGCATCAGGGTGTGTTTTACCTCTGAGGGCCAGGGTGGGTGTGGCCAGGGTGGGCGTGGCCAGCATGACATCACTCGTGTTGGGGGGTACCTGTGGTGGCCCGAGTGCTCTGCCAGAGAAAACAGGCTCCTGAGCTCTATTTTCAGCTGCAATGGCCTCCTGTAACCCTCTGCCAATGAAAATAGAACTCGGGGGTGGGGGCACACACAGCCCTCGCGAGCTCAGTTTTTGGCTGGAATGGCGTCCTGCAACTTTCTGCCCCCCGCCCTCAGGCGAGCCACGCATGACCCTCTGAGCTCTGTATTTGCTGGCAGAGGCACTGCCGGCCGATCTTAACTGTTTCCTGGGTGGCCCTGCAGGCCAGATCTAAGCATCCTGTGGGCCGGATCCAGCCCCCGGGGCTTCAGTTTAACACCCCTGCTGTAACAGATTAGCCCTTAAAAGTGATCTGTACAATCAATCAAAGTTAAGTCTCAATCATGAAAAAGCCTATGCAGTGATACACAAAGTAGGCAGCGGTTATGAAGGCCTTTTTAAGTTTTCCCAAAATTCTTAAAACTTACACCTTTACAGCTAGTCCTTGACTAATACCACAATTGAGACCAAAATTTCTGTGGCTAAGGCAGTTGTTAAGTGAGTTTTGCCCCATTTTACGACCTATCTTGCCACAGTTGCTAAATGAATCCCTACAGTTGTTAAGCTGTTTTGAAATAAAATTAAATGAAATTAAATTAAATGAAATTTAAATTAAATGAATTTAAATTAAATGAAATAAAATTAGTACACAATTTGCAGGATGTGAAGGTACCATTGCACGTGGCACTAACCCCCAAACTTTCTTTTTTTAAAAGATATTTGAAAACGAGACAAAAAAATGAGACAGGCCGTGCCAGAACTCAGACAAAGCTCTTTAAGTGGGGAAATGGCCAAGAGGCTGCAATGTGACTGTGGTGCTCCAGAACAAACGATATTACATGTGATTCAAGAATGTCTCCTCAGAAAATTTCAAGGCACCTAGGATGATCTCATGGCAGCCATACCAGAAGCAGTAACATGATTAGCTTCCTCGAATTGTAACATCTATCCCATTGCAATTATATGGCTCCATACTACAGTGATTTTATTATGGTTTTATCTTAATTTAATATTTTATCTCCTATATTGTATTGCCCACATCACTCTCTCACCACCTCTCCCTTGTCTTATTTATATGTAGTTATTCCAAATGGTTCGTCTTGGAAAACTAATTCTTGGTGAAAAAAATGATGTGGATGTATGTAAACAAATCAGAGATCTTCATCTCCAATTTTATTTATTTATTGTATGGCCTCTGCGGAGCTCACTGACATACAAATTTAGTTTAAATAAAGCATCAGCAAATATACTGGTATATATGCTGATACTTTAAGCTAAATGTGTGTATATATATGTAACGTAAAGGTTCCCCTCACATATATGTGCTAGTCGTTTCTGACTCTAGGGGGCAGGGCTCATCTCCGTTTCAAAGCCAAAGAGCCAGCACTGTCCAAAGACATCTCCGTGGTCCTGTGGCCGGCATGACTCAACACCAAAGGCGCACGGAATGCTGCTACCTTCCCACCAAAGGTGATCCCTATTTTTCTACCTGCATTTTTAACATGCTTCCGAACTGCTAGGTTGGCAGAAGCTGGGACAAGTAATGGGAGCTCACCTCATTACGCAGCACTAGGGATTTGAACCACTGAACTGCTGACTTTTCGATCGCCAAGCTCAGCTTCTTAACCACTAAGCCACCGCGTCCCCTTTACATATATACATATGTGTATGTGTGTGTGTGTGTGTGTGTGTATGTGTGTGTATGCTTTATTTTAAATTTGTGTATCAGTGATTACATGGCCTCTGCAGAGGCCATATGCTAAATAAATACAATGAGACAGAACATGATTGGAGATAAAGAAGATCTCTGATTTGTTTACATACAGAATTTTTTTTTTCACCAAGAATTAGTTTTCCAAAATGAACCATTTGGAATAACTGTATATAAATAAGAGGACAAGGGAGAGACGGTGGGCTACCCTGGAAGCAGTGGTGAAATCCCAATATATTTTTTTTACTACCGGTTCTGTGGGCGTGGTTTGGTGGGCATGGCAGGGGAAGGATACTGCAAAATCCCCATTCCTTCCCCACTCCTGGGGCAAGGATATTGCAAAATCTCCACTCCCACCCCACTCTGGGGTCAGCCAGAAGTGGTATTTGCTGGTTCATTACTCAAAATTTCTGCTACCAGTTCTCCAGAACCTATCAGAACTCCTGCCTGGAAGGTCACATCCAGGAAACTAACCAACCAACCCACCCATTGACTCCGTAAGATGTTGCATCGCTCAGCGCAGCCACCGAAATGAAGGAAAAACATGTCAATAGCGGTTGGGCAGGACTCATACAGCAAACACACTCTGCGGTTTGATATTTAGCCAAATCCGTCAAGGGAAGCCTTTAAAATGTTAAATATTGCTCCCAGACTGGACACTGCTTATAGCTCCCAACGCAGAGCAAACAGAATTCCTTCCTAGTAGGAACTTAAAAAATAATAATAATGCACTTTGCCTGCTCTGGTTGAAGTCCTCAAAACTGGGGAAAAACTGATTTTATCAAGTGTCCCAAGGGAAAATGGGGAATGTGCCATTCTGCCAGTATTTTTAGAAAGAGAGAGAGAGAGAGAGAGAGAGAGATGGAGGGAGAGAGAGAGAGAGAGATGGAGGGAGAGAGAGAGAGAAAGAGTGAGTGTGAGTGAGTAGGAAAGAGTCAATGGAACAGAAATGAGAAAACGCTTTGCAAAGTATGGATAAGTGGTACTACTTTTAACCAGCAATATAGATTATAGTATCGTCATTCCAACCTGCTGCTCTACATTTGTGTTGCATGCAATTCACAACATCTCCAGGTAGATCATGACATAAAGCTTTTGTTTATTAACTGTTCAAAGTTACAACAATTTTGTAATTCAGAAATGTGACTTCTGACCAGTTTTCACATGTATGCCCATTGTAGCATCCCCATGGTCACATGATCAAAATTTGGGCACTTGGCACCTGACATGTACTTATGACATTTGCAGTGACCCAGAATTGTGTGATCACCGTTTATAAAATATAGAACACATTAAATACACACTAGCTGTGTCATGTGATTTGGCCATTTCTGAATACACAACAGCTGTATGTATACAGCAAACCCCAGAAAATAAATTTCACCAAAATGCTAATATTCCTAGATAATGGCTATACTTCCAAATAATAGTAGGCAGGTGCTATTTCATAAATGTGAAACACAAGCCTAAATAACTTCTGGTATTTTAGATTACATCCCTTATCAAATCCTGACCATTGTTTAGAACAGTGTTTCTCAACTTCAGCCACTTTAAGATCTGTGGACTTCAACTCCCAGAATTCCCCATCCAGCATGCATCTTAAACTGACTTGTAGAAACACTGGTTTAGAAGAAGAATCCAGTTGCAAGACACACAACAGACTATATCTGCACTAAACCCACTGAGATTAGAAACTAATGTTCCAAGTCTCCAATTCAAACTCAGAAAGGAAAGTTCCATCCATCAATATCAGTTCATACTCAACTACTAAAATGATTGACAGTTTATTTGGAATTAATATTTCCCATCTTACGTCCAGTAACTTTAATTTGGGCTGCTAGAAATCAGTAACCCGAATGAGAGGTTTGTTTGTTTATTTAAATTTGATATACTCGCCCATCTCACTTATTAGATTCTGGGTGACTCACCGATTTCCCGCGTCTCCTAAGAAGGCTCCTTTCATTTCGTGTCCCAAAGCAAAGCTCAACAGCCAATAAATCAAATTAAACTCCATAGTTTCCGGCTGCGAGTCCCTGAATTTCTGCAGTCTCCATTATTTCCACTTTCGGTCCACCCATGTTTATTATTATTATTATTCCAATGCTTTGTTTACCCTCTTCATCTGCCTACCCAAAACTACCCACCCAGGCTTGCATTTTCAAAGCCATTAAAAACTCTAACCTCCTTCCTCCCCCATTTCAAAGAATACACAAAGAGGCAGACAAATCTTTTAAAGCCCTTGGTTGCACCTCCACTTAGAAGAGGCTGTGCAGTCTGGAGCCAGGGGTCTCCAACTTTGGCAACTTTAAACCTGGCGGACTTCAATTCCCAGAATTCCCCAGCCAGCAAAGCTACCCACCCAGGCCTGCATTTCCTATCCAAAACTACCCACCCAGGCCTGCATTTTCAAAGCCATTGAAAACCATGATCTCTCTTCCTCCCCCGTTTCAAAGAATACACAAAAGAGGCAGACAAATCTTTTAAAGCCCTTGGTTGCACCTCCACTTAGAAGAGGCTGTGTAGTCTGGAGCCAGGGATCTCCAATTTTGGCAATTTTAAGCCTGGCGGACTTCAATTCCCAGAATTCCCTTTGCTGGCTGGGGAATTCTGGGAGTTGAAGTCCGCCAGGCTTAAAGTTGCCAAGGTTGGAGACCTCTGGACTATCTCTGCAAACCAAACTCATTCAGACACACTGGCTTGTAAAGCAACTGCCCAACCGGGTTTTGCACCGCCAGGCTGAAAAAAAAAACCGTGACTGAAATGTAATCTAGGCAGTTGTCTCCGTCGCCACATGTTTTAAACCACGATTAAGGTGTGCCCCACCCCACCCGTTTATATCATCCTTGGTTTGCCCCAACCGCTGGGATCATAACCACGAAGCCCGATCAATGGCTGGACTCGCCTTACAAATTAAACCACAGATTTAATTCATAGGTTTTTTTTTTTCCTCCCACTCTATTCTCATCGCTCGCGGCCCCGGTCTACCCGCAAGGTTCAATCTCCCCCCCGCCCCCCCCCGCTGCAAAAAGTGCCAACCACAAACAACCCCGTCGGGACTTACTTACTTACGGGAGTAATTTACACCGAGGTGTAAACCTCAACCCACCCGGTCCTCGCTTCGTCTGAGGATCTGAGCCCCGGCATCCGTTCGCAGGACGGACGGACAGCGGGGGACTCCGGAGGCTCAGCGAAAACTTGCCTTTCTCTCCCTCCCCCCCCCCCCCCCCCCCAGTTGAGCTTCGAGGCAAAGCGGCGCAGAGATCGACCCGCCCGGGAACAAGCACCAGCAGCCCGAGCGCTTCCTACCGGTGGGGGTGAAAAGAAGCGAGAGGTTCCCACCCGCCCCGCCTCAAGCCGCGAAACTCGGGCCCCGGCTCACCGGAAAGGCTGCGATGCATCCCCCGTCGGCCCGGGAGAGCCAAGCGAAGAGAAGCGAAGCGGCGGGGGCGCAGAGCCAGCCCTTTGTTTCCTTTGCGCATCCACGCGCCCGCTGGGGCTTCTGGAAGAGAGGGCGCAGCTCTCCGACTAGGGGAGGCCGGAGGAACTTCGGCCGCTCCCTCGGCACCGCTTGGCGGCTCGGACGAAAGAGCGGCTGGTGGGGACGGGAGGCACATGCGCAGGGAGGAGAGTGTGTGTGTGTGTGTGTGTGTGTGTGTGTGTGTGTGTAATGTGTGTGTGTGAGAGAAAGATGGTTTCAGCTCTCCCCCCCCCTCGCCCGCCTGCCTCCCTCAGCCAGTCCCACCCTCGTCTTCCGTGTGCTGCCCTCCTCCGCCACATCCTAGTAGTTGTGGTCTCCTTGGCCAAAACATCCAGACCCGCTTGTCCTCGAGGTGCGACCTCAGTTGAGCCCAATGTTTCTGTTGCTCCCCACCCATACACCCACACACCCTCCAAGCAGGGGTGAAATCCAGCAGGTTTTGGTGAACCGGTAGCGGAAATTTTCAGCAGTTCGGAGAACCGGCAAATACCACCTCTCAAGCTGGCCCCAGAGTGGGGTGGGAATGGAGATTTTGTAATATCCTTCCCCCAGGAGTGGGGAGGGAATGGGGATTTTGCAGTATCTTTCCCTTGCAGTGGGATGGGAATGGAGATTTTGCAGTATCCTTCCCCTGTCACGCCCACCAAGCCATGCCCACAGAACCAGTAGTAAAAAAAAATGGATTTCACCACTGGTAGGGAGGAAATGGGGATTTTGCAGTATCCTTCCCCTGGAGTTGAGTGGGAATGGGGATTTTGCAGTATCCTTCCCCTGCCATGCCCACCAAGCCACACCACGCCCACAGAACTGGTAGTAAAAAAAAGTTGGATTTCACCACTGCCTCCAAGGTTTTTTATGTTATATTACTTACAACATATCAACAAGGGGATGCGGTGGCTCAGTGGCTAAGACGCTGAGCTTGTCAATCAGAAAGTTCTGATCGTAATGGGGTGAGCTCCTGTTACTTGTCCCAGCTTCTGCCAACCTAGCAGTTCGAAAGCATGTAAAAAAAGGCAAGTAGAAAAATAGGGACCACTTTTGGTGGGAAGGTAACTGTTCCGTGCGCTTTTGGCCTTGAGTCATGCCGGCCATATGACCACGGAGACATCTTCGGACAGCGCTGGCTCTTCGGCTTTGAAATGGAGATGAGCACCGCCCCCTAGAGTCGGGAGCAACTGGCACATATGTGCAAGGGGAATCTTTATACATATCAATGTGTGAATAGTGTGATAGCTGGGTATCGTATATTTTGATACAAATAGACATAATATTATTATTCTTGGTTGTTACATTTCATTTTCATTGTTTCATATCGTTTAAATGTACCTAATACTACAGCCCTTCAATTTCTAAACCTCTCTCTTATTATTACATATATCTTGTTATATTAATATATACAGTATGTGCTATTATTCCCCTCTTATTTCTATCTCTAACTTTTTTTTCATGTCACCATAGTATTCAAAGATGTTTCTTTTCTATCTTCCATCTGCTTTATTATTCATATTTCCCTTATTTAGCTCTTCACATCTATTTATATTAAGCTTTCATCCTTCATTCTTTCATTGTTCAGTGTTTCAATGTACAATTCTAATAGCAATCACAATATCATTTAAACATATAGGGTAGATCCATTCATGTTCTTTCCAGCCATCCAATCTGTGTAACTCTACTATTAATACACATGCTTCCATTAAAATACATTATTTCATTACTTAATCACTCATTGTTTTGATTGTATCATTTCTGCTGCTAAGCGAGACAGTTCTTAAGTGAATTTTCCCCCATTTCCCTTTCTTGCCATAGTTGTTAAGTGAATAACTGCAGCTGTTGACTTAGTGATGCGGGTTTTTTTAAGTGAATCTGGCTTCTCCCCACTGATTTTGCAGGTCAAAAAGTCACATGATCCCGGGACATTGACTGCCACCGTCATAAACAGGAGTCAGTTGCCAAGGGTTTGAATTTTTGATCACGTGACCATGGGGAGGCCACAAAGGTGGTGTGAAAAAAGGTCATAAGTCACTAAATGAACTGTTGTAAGTCGAGGACTACCTGTACCCCCAAACTCTTGAGTTTGCACAACTTGGAGATTTACTAAGTGTCACAACTGGCTGGGTTGGCGCAAGGACCCATGATGGGTGAGGATATGATTCAGAGCTGTATTTACCTTAATACATAGAATTCAGTTTAAAACTTTCAAGATTTTTAACAAAGCCGCTAGCCTTTTGCTTGGATTCTTGGATTTATATCTTCCATCTCTCTTGAATTTACTAGTTATCTTATGTGGGAAGATAAATATTAAGTTTCTTCTGGATCTTAATGGCTTGCTTTGATAACAGCTACAACCTGCGTTTCTTTCCAGGTTAAATATTGATGGGGCCATGCTGAGGAAATAAGAGACCTAAATAAGCAAAACTTTCCAGTGAGCCAAATTAAAGTAACAAACACAAGCATAAATAGAACAACTGCAGTTTAGGCTTCGTTATCCTCACATGTATGACTGTCACAATATCCTTGAGGTCATGTGATCGCAATGTGCACATTTCCCACTTGGCTTCTGCCAACCAGCTATCGATAAAATTGCAATAAAATTGAAAGCAAACCGTGATGTCTTACTTAATGACTGTGTCACTTAGAGAGGGTGCTTCCAGTTCCAGTTGTGGTTTAGTGAGGACTTCCTATGTAACTAGCAAGAGATGAGGTTTTATTGGGTTTTGTATTTGGGGTTTTACTTCTGTAAGCCTCCCAGAGTCCAGTGGTGGGATTCAAATAATTTAACAACCAGTTCTCTGCCCTAATGACCAGCTGGGTAGGTGTGGCTCTGTAGTCATGTGACCATGTGGGTGTGGCCAACTCAACATCACTCACGTTGATGGTCGCTTTGCCTTAGGTGTTACAATGTAATAAGGATTAACCAGAGAGGCAGTTTATGTAGGCAGGGCAATAAAGATTAGACTAGAAACAACACCAGAATGTTTCCTTCCTGCCTTCCTTACAGGATTAGCCCTGTAAAGTGGAAAAAAAAACAAAATAAGATTTCTTCCCAACTGCTTAGAAAATTAACAACCAGTTCTCCTGAATAGGTGCAAACTGGCCAAATCCCACCACTGCCAGAGTCACTGTAAGTTGGGCAGCCATATAAATGCTCTTAATAAATAAAGATCAGGAGAAGATAAGGCATTAAGCTTTGACAGTGTTAGAACTTTGCCAATATGCTTGAGTGGCGTAGGAGGCTAATGCCTCCTACTAAGGCAGTATTTAACATCCAGCTGCCTGTAATTTCTGCGAGTTCAATCCTAGCCAGGCTCAAGGTCGACTCATCCTTCCATCCTTTCTAAGGTGGGTAAATTGAGGACCCAGGTTGTGGGGGCAATAAGCTGACTTTGTATAAATATACAAAAGTATGAAGGCTATTGCTTAACACATTGTAGGCCGCCCTGAGTCTCCGGAGAAGGGCGGCATATAAATCAAATAAAAATAAAAATAAAAATAAAAATAAATGCTTAGATTTAGAAGCCAAGCAAGACTGGGCAATCATGGTTAGAATTCGGATGGAAATCCACTAAGCAGTGTAAGGATTATTAAGCAAGATTAGGAAGTTCGGAAAAGAATCTCAGACAAAGGCAGTAGAAAGCCACTTCCATCCTGTTCTGCAATATTTTTTATCCCACCTTGCAAAACTGAATTGTAAAACGAAAAGTCCTTAGCATTTCATGATTAAAGGTCAGCATTTTGTTTCCCATCCCCTCTCATTTCTTTCAAAGCGGGGAGTTCCTGTTGTTTAGAAGTAGCCAAGAACAAAGCGAGTTCCTTTATGCTTGACCCCCTTCTCATCACATTGAGTCGATTGTTGAAATGCATCTGTTGTGCCTTTGATTAACGGTATTTGTTTGTGTTCTTTGTATGAGTATCCCGTCCTTGCTCTGCCACATGCATCGCACATGGACAGGATATTGCACAATTGTAGCGCGGGTCTCGTTGCCAGGAATTTCATACAATAGTTAAGTTGAAATGTGGACATAGTCTGATGAAAGTTGGAAAAGAGTTATAAACCTTTAGTAAGTTACAGAAAATGCCCCAAGGCAAACACCATAATGACAACCTAGAGAAAAGACAATACGGCACGTCCAGTAATGAACTGCAGTCAAACTGAGGTAGTTGAAAGAAGTTTGTCCAAGTAAAAAAACGAAGGGAAATTTGCTGCTCAAGATAATCATAACTTAGAATGTGGTGGACTGAAAGAAGATCTGAATCTTCTGGTTGATTTCGGCATCATTTACAATAAAAGCCACCAAGGATTTTGGGTTTATAACTGCAGACGATCAGCAACAATTTTCCCTAAACAGCACAATTTATAGTCTGTAGAGATTCTCTCAGTCATCCAGGTCATGGTTGTCCCAAAGGTGCTTCTTTCAGGAGGCAACTGGACTTTCTTGATTTTTCTTTTGAAGACGTTTCGCTTCTCATCCAAGAAGCTTCTTCAGCTCCTTCCATTCCCCACTATCCTATCAGAGCTGAAAATCCAGTTGCCTCCTGAAAAAAGCACGCTTGGGACAGCACAATTTACCCTCTATTGTGTGGATCCTGATGTTCCTGAACAGGCCTGGATGGGGCTGAACAGGGTTAGACTTAAACCTAGAAAGACTGAGTGGTTGTGGGTTCGAGGGCTGCACTTCTCCAATAATCATCCGTTGTTACTTCTGAATGGGGTTGCCCTTCTCCATATTGGGACCGCCTTCTGCCACCAATAGCCTCTCACCGACCGCTTCGCTCCCATAGAGAGAGGCTCCTCAGGGTGCCGTCAGCCAAACAATGTCAACTGGCGGCCCCCAGGGAGAGAGCCTTCTCTGTGGGGGCACCCGCCATCTGGAACGAGCTCCCCCCTGTGATAAGGAGGCTTCAGGACTTACGCACCTTCCGCTGCGCCCTAAAAACGTTTTTATTCCAACAGGCTGGTCTGGTCTAAGTCTCCCCTTTTAAGTCGGGTTTTAAAATGTTTTATATAATTGGATGTTTTAAATTTCGTTCCTAAGCCTAAATTATTTAATCTATTTTAAATAACTTTTAACTTTTATATGTTGTTGTATTTTATTTTGGCTGTTCACCGCCCGGAGTCCCTTTTTGGGAGTAGGGCGGTATATAAATTTGATAGATAGATAGATAGATAGATAGATAGATAGATAGATAGATAGATAGATAGATAGATAGATAGATAAATATTGAACTGGTCCACAATTTGGGGAACTTCCTAGATTACTGAAAGAGTCAGCAGTGTTGTGGTTAGGAAGCTCTTTTGTACAAATTCGTCCTGTGCACCAGTTGCATCTGTTTCTGGATCAAATGGCCCTAGTCACAATTAGCCATGTCTTTTTTACCTCTTATTGGGCCTTGTAAGGGGATTTAGAGCTGACCTTGAGGAAGGTATGAAAAAACCAGTTAGGGGAGAAAGGAGTAAGCTACATGGGATGAGATAGAAGGAGACATGAGAAAGAAACTCAAAATAATCCCACCTTGATTTTGTTCAGTAGACAGAAAGAAACTAGGCTAGGCTTTCAAGATTGTTATTCTATTTTACTATAATGTAAACAATGGTGGGATTCAAAAATTTTTACTACTCGTTCTGTGGATATGGTTTGGTGGATGTGGCGTGGCTTGGTGGGCGTGGCAGGGGAAAGATACTGTAAAATCTCCATTCCCTCCCTACTCCAGCAGAAGGTTACTGCAAAATCCCCATTTCTTCCCAATCAGCTGGGACTCAGGAGACAGAGAATAGCTGGGGGCTGGGCCATTCAGAGGAGGTATTTATCAGTTCTCCAAACTACTCAAAATTTCTGTACCGGTTTTCCAGACTGGTGAGAACCTACTGAATACCACTTCTGAGTGTAAAGCAATCCTAGAATCCTTGCTATTCTATTTCTTTCCTGGCCTTTCATGAAAGATTGATAGTACTGCAAATATTTTAGATGGCCTGACCTTGAAGGCCACTCAGAAGCTATAAACTGATCCAGAAATGGCAGGGCAAGTAGTTACGGTTGATATACTAGTTAACATCACTACTGTGTGAATTGCACTTGCCAGTGGACTTCCAGGTACCATTCAGGGTAGTGACAGTCATCTAAAAAGGCATACTTTTTAGTAAAGGCATTTTGTGGTCATCTATCCTCGGTTACATCTGCCAATCCTGATAGGTTGGCATCTTCTAGTCAACTAATCAACTAAGCAATGTTACATAATGAGACCTGGGAGAAGTGCCTTCTCTATAGTAGTACCTTCCTTCCCATGGAACAAGATCCTTCCAGAGATTCAGATGGCCAGCCTTTAAGAAGGCCCCAAAGACTTTGAGGTCATTGGGCCAGCAAGGCATATAAGTTTGTTGTGTTATGGTTCGTCGCACAGTCAGCCAGATGTTCAGACTGGATTTGACATTTTTGTCTGCCTCGTAAATCCTTCCTAAAGACCTAGGATAGGCAGATGTGGTTGTTTGATAGTGTTACAGATATTGTTGCAGGATGTAAACCAGTGGTGAAATCCAAATTTTTTCATTACCGGTTCTGTGGGCGTGGCTTGGTGGGCGTGGTGTGGTGTGGCTTGGTGGGTGTGGCTTGGTGGGCATGGCAGGGGAAGGATACTGCAAAATCTCCATTCCCACCCCACTCTGGGGCCAGCCAGAGGTGGTATTTGCTGGTTCTGTGAACTATTCAAAATTTCTGTTACCAGTTCTCCAAATTGCTCAAAATTTCCGCTACCGGTTCTCCAGAACCTGTCGGAACAAGCTAGATTTCACCCTTGATGTAAACTGTTCCAGGTAAAGCTGTATTTTGCAATTGACTGTTCATTTGATGGTATTCAAGTGGTGCTCAAGTTGCTTTGGGATTGCACCCATGGTGCCTATTACTATTAGTACTGTCTTTGCTTTCTTTTGCCACATTCTACTTCTTTTTGCAAGTCTTTGTATTTTGTTGTCTTCCCCAGTTTCTTCTCTTCTCTTCTCTTCTCTTCTCTTCTCTTCTCTTCTCTTCTCTTCTCTTCTCTTCTCTTCCCTTCCCTTCCCTTCCCTTCCCTTCCCTTCCCTTCCCTTCCCTTCTCTTCTTTCTCTTCTCCTCTCCTCTCCTCTCCTCTCCTCTCCTCTCCCCTCCCCTCCTCTCCTCCCTCTCCCCTTCTCTTCCCCACTCCCCTCTCTTCTCCTGTCTCCAGGTTCTCCCATGTCCACTATCCAGACTTTTTTGTCTTTCTTAGTGACAATTGCAAAGATATCTGAAGGACAGGAGGCATGGGAAAATAAAGCATTACATGGCCAGTATATTTTTAAAAAATAACATGGAAAACAGTTAATAGCAAGACCTGGCAATGGCTGAGATTAGGAAATTTGAAGAAAGATGTAAAGGGGCTAATTCTGGCTGCACAAGACTAATCCTTAAGAGTTTGTTGTAAATATATACACATACACAAACACACACATATATATTGTCATCGTCTCATATTGTGATGCTTTTAATTTTCTGTTAGCCCCACAGAACCATCTGGCAAATAGGCACCCATACACATTGAATAAATAAATGTTACTGAAATTAAACAGGAGAGGAAGTTTGGGTTTGGAGTCCTTCATTCTTTTCTTTTTAACCATGCTCCATTTGATGGATCTTAGGATTCCAGTAAAGGGAAAAATGAAATTAATTTCATAAACGTGAAGTTTGTCCACTCCTAAATTAGGTAAAACCAGTGGTAGGATTCAGCCAGTTCACACCACTTCGGGAGAACCGGTTGTTAACTTTCTGAGCAGTTTGGCAAACTGGTTGTTGGAAGAAATCATTAGGGCAGAGAACCGGTTGTTAAATTATGTGAATCCCACCACAGGGTAAAAGTATTGCATACAAGACCCACTTGAAATTCAGGAAAGAAAACAATTATCTGATCGGTATGACAGAGAAAACTGCGTACAGTTTATGTTTTTTCCATTACAAGGGAAAAAAAGCAAAGTAATGTATAAAATACTAGCAGGCTCAAAAGAAACAGAAACAATATCAGATTGCACCAGTGTCTCACTTTAATTTTACTTGTAACTTGCAATAGCAGACTTACATGTTGTAGTATAGATCTAACTGGGCTATGTATTTTACAAAGGGTGCATGTCTAACATGGAAATTATCAATGAGCTATTGCAAAGGTAGTGGGCTCTAGCAGCAGGAAATGTGGTGAAAAGCTTGCACCATGTTGTAATGAGAGCCCACATTAGGAAAGAGTTGTAAAATGGAAATCATGTGAGGGGACGGCTGGGGAGAGAAGAGAAATTGTGACACTGATGTTTCCCTTTTGGACTAGGAAGTAAGCAGGAAGGGAAACTAGCTGTTAGAACAGGTTATTTTCCCAAAATGACCAACAATTGTGGCTACTGAAAAAGGTAGCCGCCATCGGGTTGCTATCAGTGCCACCCTAGAAATGTATGTGAAATTGTATGACTAGTGAATTAAACTATATGATTAGTTTAGAACAGGGCTAGGCTTCAAACATTTTAGCAAGGGGTTCTCTGCCTGGTTGCTAGGTGGGTGTGGCCATGGTGGGCGTGGCCTAGTTGGTCTGCATCATGTGTGGGGGGAGGGCGTTTTTGCCCTCCACGGGCTCCAGAAGCTTCCGAGAGGGTGAAAACGGTTCCCTCAGACTCCGGATGCTTTCTGGAGGCCTTCCCGAACTTCCGATAGGCTTGTTTTTCACCCTCCCTGAGCCTCCACATGCACCCTGAACATACCTGCATCCAAAACAGGCCGTATGGGGACTCAGGGGAGGGGCAGGGTGGGGTGGGCAGGGCCAGCCAGGAGTGGGATTTGGGGGTTCTCTGAACTGCACAGAAACTTAGCTAGAGGTTCTCCCAAACCCCTGTGAACCCCCAGCAGCCCACCCCTGGTTTAGAATGGAGGACCAAATAAATTGGAAAGGTAGTAAAATGGAGAGAAATAAATATTAAGATAGGAATCTTCAAGGGCAGCAGAATAGAGACCAACGGCCTTCAAATGGCACAGTGAATTCGACCCAAGTTAAGGAAAACTGGAATTCCTAAAAGCAATTTAGAAAAACAAAGCAAATTCATGGAGGCAGCTTCATTCGTTCTGCTATCCAAAATACACCTATCACATACAGTGATGGTTGCAAGGAAAATCAACCTTCCGTGGGGCCAGCAAATGTCTACCCTTGCTTAATAGATGGTCTTCCAAAATCTCAGAGCCAAGGCAATCCACGCGGCAGCTGCTGAAATGGAAGTTTTCTCTGAAGTTAAAGAACCTGAGAAGAAGGAGAACCTAGCACCGTGATGGTGAACCTATGGAACGCGTACCACAGGTGGCACACGGAGCCATATTGGTGGGCACGCAAGTGTTGCCCTAGCTCAGCTCCAGCATGCATGCGCACGCTGGCCAGCTGAGTTTTGGGCCTTCTGGGCCCACCGGAAGTCAGCAAACAGGCTGTTTCCGGCCTCCAGTGGGGTGGGGAAGGCTGTTTTCACCCTCCCCAGGCTCCTAGAAAGCCTCTGGAGCCTGGGGAGGGCAAAAAAACAGGCCTACCGGGCCCACCGTGCAATCACATGCCAAAAGCGGGGGGAGCATGGGGAGGTTGCACGCACATGTGTGGGGGGGGGGCAGGGCACATGGAATTATGCATGTGAGCACGTGCACGCACAACTATCCTGCACTCTCCCAGCTTTTGGCACACAATGGCAAAAAGGTTATCCATCGCTGACCTAGCAAAACACTAATAACTACTATGGAAATAATTGCTCTGCATATTTTAAAATGCAGTCCTCAACTTACAACAGTTCCTTTAGTCACTACCTGAAGTTACAATGGCATTGAAAACAAAGTGATTTATGACAGTTTTCACACATTCCCCATGTCACGTGATCAAAATTCAGACACCTGGCAACTGGCTCATATTTATGACAGTTGCAGTGTCCCGGGTCATGTGATCACCTTTTGTGACCTTCTGACAAGCCAACACAATGGGGAAACCCAGATTTACTCAATAGTGGTGTTACTAACAACTGCGGTGTTTCACATAACAACTGTGGCAAGAAAGGAGGTAAATTCTTTCTAGATCGGGACTCCCTACGCACAGTCACTCAGGCGCTCGTCACGTCTCGCTTGGACTACTGTAATGCTCTCTACATGGGGCTCCCCTTGGGATGCATCCGGAGGCTTCAGCTGGTACAGAATGCGGCCGCGCGGGGGATTATGGGAGCGACAGGGCGCTCCCATGTGACACCTCTCCTGCGTGAGCTGCATTGGTTGCCGGTTGACTTCCGGGTGCGTTTCAAGGTGTTGGTAATCACCTTTAAAGCGCTCCATGGCTTAGGACCAGGGTACTTACGGGACCGCCTTCTGCCACCTATTGCCTCCCACCGGCCGGTTCGCTCCCACAGAGAGGGCCTCCTCAGGGTGCCGTCAGCCAGACAGTGCCGGCTGGCGACCCCCAGGGGGAGAGCGTTCTCTGTGGTAGCTCCCACCCTCTGGAACGATCTCCCTCCAGATCTGAGGACAATCGCTGACCTCCGGACTTTTCGTCGGGCTCTGAAGACTCATCTCTTCCAACTTGCCGGACTTGCCTGATCCCTCCTATTTTTTAAACTTTTTAGAGTTTTAGAGTTTTATTTGGTTTTACATTTTCAGCCTAAATTTATATTGGTTTTAGTACGTTTTTAACTTTTTTGTATTGTATTGGTTTTAAATTGGCTGTTCACCGCCCTGAGTCCGGAAGGAGAAGGGCGGTATAGAAATTTAATAAATAAATAAATAAATTGAAGCAAAACTCACTTAATAACTGTTCTCAGTTAGCAATGAACATTTTGGGCTCTATAGTAAATTGAGGACTACCTATATTGGTGACCTTGAGGGTGTCAGTGGAAAGACAGATGATCTATCGTGCAAAGGGAATTTAGAGCAGGGCTCTCTAACCTTGACAACTTTAAACCTGGCAGACTTCAACTCCCAGAATTCCCACCAAAGCTGGCTGGGGAATTCTGGGAGTTGAAGTCCGCCAGGCTTAAAATTGCCAAGGTTGGAGATCCCTGCTTTAGAGCATGTGGCTCTAGCATCCATGAAATCTTAGAAAAATATGAATATATGAACACAGTGGAATTTAGAACTGGTGTCCTAATGCTAAATACATTTAAATGTGCAATACATTTCAAAAAACGATAGCCTATTTTTAAAGCAAAAATAACACGAGCATCTGCAATAATAAACATGCCTGGTCTTCCACTTCAGCCTATATTGAAAAAATAGGAAATGGGAAGAAAGAAAAAGTGCTAAAAATATGCCTTTGTCCAAATGGCACCTGACCTTCCCAAGTGCAGATGCCAGGTTTCCCGCTGGCTCCATTCAGTGACGGTCTTTGAATAGAATGATTCACTTGGTGTAGGGACCCTGGATTTATGCTTGGAGATCACCATGCATCTATATGACGGTATCCAGGTTCCCTGGTTGGCTATTGTTGTTCCTTGATAAAACATCTATGAAGTGCCATGAATCCACAGTAATTTTACATGGTCTATCTGGACATCTTGTTTTCTCTTTCCAGAAGAGCAGTGAAGATGTCAACATTCTCACTCTCAGACAACAACCCCATAACTGGCTCCAAGAAAAACTAATTAATTAAGGGCTGGGTGGCATTATATACTGACTCATTCATTCATTCATTCAATTTCTACATCTGCTCATTTCAATAAAAAGACTTTGGGCAGCATATAATTCAAAAAATAATCTAGTATATTGTACAGTAAATCTACAACAGGGGTGTCAAACTCGATTTCATTGAGGGCTGCATCAGGGTTGTGTTTGACCTCAGGAGTCCAGATCACGACGTCAATGGTGTTGGGGGGGGCCTGTGGTGGCCCAAACACTTTGCCAGAGAAAACAGGCTCCCGAGCTCTGTTTTCAGCTGCAATGGCCTCCTGCAACCCTCTGCCAGCGAAAAAGGAGCCTAGGGAGGCCGTCGCAGCCAAAAATGGAGCCCAGGAAAGGCCGCCCACAGCCTGTTTTCACTGGCAGAGGCACCATGGGCCGGTCCTTCACTCTTTTCAGGGTGGTCTCAAGGGCCAGATCTAAATACCCTGCAGGCCAGATCTGGGGCCCAGGCCTCGAGATTGACAGCCCTGATTTACAATAAATGATCTCAGAAAGCTTGAAAATATTATCAAATAGAAAAGGCTGCCACCTTCTCTACCGCATCATTGGAATCTATGCCCCTGGTTTGAGCTTGCCTCTGAGTGACTCCATAGAGGCAAATATATTGTTTTCTTCAGCAATACAGGTATTCTTCGACTTAGAATTGTTTGTTTAACAACCATCCAAAGGGATGGCGGCCTTGGAAAAAATGATTTATGACTTGTAGTCACACAGCTGTCGCACCACTCCCACAGTTATGTGATTGCAATTTGGAAGTTTGGCAACTGGCGCACCTTTAGGACTGGTTGCGGCATCCTATAGTCACTTCACCAGTTATGCCAATTTCCTGGTTCGAATAGCTGGTTGCAATATCCACCAAAAAGCAACTGGGGCGGAGGGTGGGGGGTGGGGAGCCAGATTATTTAATGATCACTTGATTCATTTGACCACCACCATAAAAATTATTCAAAGGGAATGGTGCAGTGGGCGAGAGGTGGAGCTCTTGCCTCACAATCAGAAGGCTGTGAATTCAATCCTAGGTAGAGGCAGATATTTCTCTCTCTGGGCACACTGAGAATTTATCTGCTGAACAAAACTCCACATTGGTGATAGGAAGGGCATCTGGCCATTAAAACACTCTGCGATCCCGTTGCGAACTGGTAGTAAAGATAAGTAGAACCCACCCCTGTCCCACACATATACAAAAGGATAGGATTTCAATTGTGTGGTTGAACGGACATTTCTTTTTTTGACCCCTCCCCTCCAGAGAAGTTATGAAGGCATGGTATAATTTTTTAAAAAAACTTGAAAATATGTACCATATTTTTCAGAGTATAAGACGCGCCTTTTTCCCTCCTAAAAGGGGTTGAAAATTTAGGTGTGTCTTATACACAGTGTAGCCCCGCCCACCTACTGGCTCCCACCCTTTGGCCTCTGCCTCCCAGCAGTTACCTCCTTGCAGCAAGCAGCAAGAAGAAGCAGCTCGTTTCAGCTTCAGCACAGCCTAATTAGCACAGGTTGATTGGATCGGCCTCCCGACTCTCAGCTGTTTTGCTCTCAACTGTTTTGCTGGGGCCTCTGCTGCTTGCTGTAAGGAGGCAAATTGCTGGAGCAGATTTTTTTTTCTTGTGCTAATCAAGCTATGCTGAAAATGAAAATGAAAGTAAAGCAGGCTGTTTGTTGTTTGCTGTAATGAGGCAGAGGCAGGGGTAGATTTCTTTTTCTTGTGTTCCTCACCGAAAAAGGTAGTCTTATAGTCCAATGTGTCTTATACTCTGAAAAATACGGTATTTGCTTATTTTGTTATAAAATGATACGAATTTGGTTTGCGCCCACAGATTGTAAAAATGGAGGTTTGAGTGCTTGCCCGCCGCTTGTGCAACCTGGTTCCCAACAGGCCACAGACTGGTACAAGTCTGTTGACTTGGGGTTGGACACCCATGGATTAGAGTACCAGGAGATTGAGGGAATCCACCAAACTCTCAGCCTTTTTAAGGACGCTGGGTCAATCTCACTTTCTAAACACTTTTGGAAATTGCACATTTAGCTACAGTATCTTAAAGCTAATAAGGATTTTCAAAATGAAAAGTTTGCAGAGCCACCTGGTGAGTTTACTTTCATTCAGGAATAAAAGACAAAAATATAAGCTTAAGAATTTAAAGAAATGGGAAAAAATGGAAAAAAAGCTAAATACAACTTTAAGAACGTCGTAAAAGAATTAGGAGTCTAGATGAATTTGAAATATTAGGACTTTTATTATATAACATTTGGGCAAAATAATGTGAAAAATATCACGTTTGTGGATACCAAGATATTTTAAGTCTTATTTTAAGTCATAGCAGAAATTAGAGACTTTGTTATTTCAGAAATTGGACACTAGAGGGAACTAAAGATTGTAGGCTTAATAGGCCTAGAAAAAGAAAAGATAGCATTACCTTTTGTCTTTAGTTACACTGGAATAAAATCAGTGGTTCACCGGCCGTGCGCGTGTTTATTCACATACAAGCCTTCCATGCATACACCCAGCCTTCCGCGCATGCACTTTGCTAGCTCACGTATCTTCCGTGCATGCTTTTGGCTTCGCAAACGTGCCTAAATAGGACATCAAAGAGCGGGAAAGGTCCCGCTCTTGTATGAACCTGTATAAGGTTTGTATGAACCTGTATAAACCAGCTGAATACCACCTTTGAATAAAATGACAGAAAATGGAAGGAAATCTCCCTCCATCTAGTGACAACATATGGATGGACTTCTATCAGCAAGAAATGACATAGTTCTCAGTTGCCAATATATTGCCCACTTAGTAACTCCCAACATTTACTTCGAAGTAGGTAGTCCTAGAAATTGTAAGGCAAATAAAACAAAACAAAACCACCCTTCAGATTGAAAGTAACCTTTCCAGGACTTCCCAGCAGCCACCTGGGAGCAAAAACAGGCTGCGGGCCTAGTAAAATTACACAGTCATTCAAGCCCCCGTCATTTCCCAACTTGACTACTGCAATGCTCTCTACATGGGGCTCCCCTTGAAGTGCACCCGGAAGCTCCAACTGGTCCAGAATGTTGCTGCGCGAGTAATTATGGGAGCAACATGGTGCTCGCATGTAACACCTCATCTACACGAGCTGCACTGGCTTCCGGTGGCCTTCCGAGTGCGCTTCAAGGTGTTGGTTCTTACCTTTAAAGTGCTCCATGGCTTAGGACCTGAGTACTTACGAGACCACCTGCTGCAACCGATAACCTCCCACCAACCAATACGCTCTCACAGAGTAGGCCTACTCATAGTACCATCATTAAAACAATGCCATCTAGTAGTTCCAAGGGAGAGAGCCTTCTCTGTGGGGGCACCTACGCTTTGGAACAAAATACCACCTGGAATACGAATAATCCCAGATCTTCGCACTTTCCGACGTGCCCTGAAGACCTTTCTGTTTCAACAAGCAGGGCTAGCATAAACATCTAAATTCTATGCCAAGGTCTTAGTAGATACACCAAGTTGACTCAATTTATTATTTACTGTTTATAAAATATATTTATATGTATATGAAATCTTAATCTGTTCACCGCCCTGAGTCCTTTGGGAGAAGGGCAGTATAGAAATTCAATAAATAAATAAATAAAAATAAATCAAAGGCCCACACCTGGGAGCAAAAACATTGTGGGCCTAGTAGGCCTCCCTGCACTTACCTGGGAGCCAAAATGGGGTGTTGGGACTCCTCGGAGGGGAGGGGCAGGACGGGGGTTAGGGGATAGCCAGCAATTTAACAACCAGTTCGTCCGAAATGGCCTGAACTGGTTGACTCCAACCATTGACTACAGCTACATCAATTTTTACATTTTAAGTTCCTGAAGTAGCTTAGGGGCCATACCACAGCAAGCAGGTGAAATAAGCCTACCCTAGAATGTTTTACATCAGGGTCAGGTATCAAAACAAGGATACCATTCATCCCACCCCTATAAAGAAAGTTTAAAGTGTTGCTTTCCAAAAAGGAAATAGTGCTAACATCCAAGGGACTCTCGTGCTAAGACCACAGTAGATCAGGAAGAACTATACAACCATTGCTGAACTGCATTTGCCAATAGGGCATTAAAATGTGTGAGAAGGAAGCAGAAGGAATAATTTACTTGGAATAAATAACATTCAGATCGTTTGCTTTGGCATGATCTCTTAACAGGCAGCAAACAAAACCAGAGTGTTGATTTTTACCTTGAAACGTCAAAGGGTCTGCAAGTTTTTTTCATCCTACAATAAACTGCCGCTATCTAAAGATTTAAAAAAAAAACAGATTTATGGAAAAGTGTGTGTACTCGTCCCTTTTAATGATAATTCAGAGCCAATTTCTGGTGACTTATGTGCTCTACCTGCATTCTTAAAACTACAATTAAAACTACATGCAACATTTAATTTAAACTGTTACAGAAACAGTACATCCCATTTACTCCTTTACAGATTAACATCTGGCCTGACCACAGACAGACCGTAGGTAAGTAGTTCTTTAGAGTGAGATCCCGAGATATCATTCCTGGAGGTAACTTTCAAGTAGCCTAAACTTCAAAGAACAAGATTACCAATTGCTATCCTTGAAACTAAAGAGTGAAGAAATACGTGGACCTCAAACCTGAAATTGGCAAGGATCTGTTTACATTAGAAATCCCAACCTGGTTTTTTGTTGTTGTTGTTGTTTTTTGCAGGTCTAATTCAGAGTTAAAGCTGCCTTATTTTATGACAGCAAAAGAATATTTAGATATGCATTCCAGAATTCTTGAACATATAAAAAGGAAGATCGAGGAGAGAAACAACCTGGAATTAAGAAGAAACTTCCTAACAATGAGGACAATTAACCAGTGGAACAGCTTGCCCCAAGAAGTTGTGGATGCTTCATCACTGGACGTTTTTTAAAAAAGTCTGAACAGTTGCTTATCTGAAATAGTACAGGTCCTCTTGCTTGAGTAGGGGGTTGGATTACATGACCTCTGAGATCCCTTCCAGCTCTATTTTGATTGATTAAAGACAAGTTGCAGTTATATAACATTTAGAACAACTAAACTATTAAGGTGCCAGAAGATTCTTGTTCTCCTAGTAATACATTAATACTAGCTATCTCTTTGAATATTGTTTTTTTTAGTCTTTTTCCCCCTGTGTTTTTTGTCTTGGTACTGCTTCATTTTCTTTCCCTTCCGTTAAAAGAGCATATTTACTTTAAATAATGTGGGAATCAAATCTTTGCTTATGAAAACATCAGCATGAACTTTATACAGATTTGTTCAATTAATAGCACAAAAGATATCACGAAGACCATGGCAGATTTGCAACGACTTTTCAACCAAATTCCTTGACATTTCCCCCCTAAAAGTACATTCTAAAAGATGGCTTTACTTTGTCAGAAAACAAGATTTATATGTGGACTGACCATATTAAACGATTTTTGGGCTGGACTTTATTTTGATCTGTGCAGTCATGAACTGGGACAATTACGAACCTGCTCCAAGTTAATTCTGTTATTGGACAAATTTAGGTATATTTTTAAGGTTCTGTGTCTAGAAATAGGACCACTGTTTTTCTTTCCTGTTTTAGTGCACAAAGGATGGACAATCTCCATACCAAGCATGGCGAGGGAATGAAACAAAATCTTGGCCCTAAATTTAGCCATTCCTTATATGCCAAGACAGTAGCACCGTCATTTTGAGTTATTGAAAGCAACCAGCCTAACCCCATGGTCTCAACTTGGTATCAACCAATAAATCTTTTATGGCTGTGCCTAAAATTTTATAGAACAGTGTAAAGTTATCTCAGTTTCCAAACTACTCCTACATTTCCAGTAAAAAGGAACCAGGCAGCTTATGTGTTCTTTCCTTAAATGAATTTTACCATAGGAAAGTACTGTAGTTAGAAAGTGAACGTGTCCAATTCAATTGGGTCCGATTATCTTGTGAATTCCCTAATTAAGGGAAACCTTGTCTCAAAAGACTTTTTGTTACGCGGTGAGTGTAATTTTTAATACATTCTTATCAGGGGTGGGCTTCAAAAATTTTAGCAAGGGGTTCTCTGCCCGGTTGCTGGGTGGGCATGGCCATGGTGGGCGTGGCCTAGTCGGCCTCCTGCACCACAGCAGGGAGGGTAGGCATTTTTGTCCTCCCCAGGCTCCGGAGGCTTTCCTTGAGCCTCTGGGAGGGTGAAAACGGCCTCCCCAGGCTCCCGAGGCCCTCCTTCCCAAACTTCTGGTAGGCCCGTTTTTCACCCTCCCTGAGCCTCTGCACACCCCCTGCACTTACCTGCATCCAAAATAGGCCGTGTGTGGACTCTTGGGAGGGGTGGGCCAGCCAGGAGTGGGATTTGCGGGTTCTCCAAACTGCACAGAATCTTACCTAGAGGTTCTCCCGAACCCCTGCAAACCCCCAGCAGCCCACTCCTGATTCTTATGGATGGACTCATCTACCCTAATGGAGAGGATTTCTAATCCTCTCCACTCCTTCCAGAACCTGCATTAGAAGAAGAAAAAATACAGGTAGGCCTCATTTTACAACCATTTGTTTAGTGACTGTTAACAACAGCACTGAAAAAAAGTGACTGATGACCATTTCACGCTTACGACCAATGCAGCATACCCACGGTCATGCGATCAAAATTCGGAAGCTTGGCAACTGGCATTTAAAAAAAAATTTTTTTTAAATATTTTATTAAATATACAATTTAAAAACATTAGACTTGGAGCGACTTGTCTGGTACATACTTTTCTAACACTTTTTCTTTCGTGTATATTGCAATATAACATCATGCATATACCATATATACTTTTTGTACAATCACACCCAAGTTACATATATTCCCTTCGTATCTATTCAAATCCAATTTATTCCTATCTAATATTTCTTATATTATTTTATTTATTTTTCTCCCTTTTTCTTCACTTTGTTTCTAATTCTCTATCCCTACATTCCTCCTTTTCTTTAGCCATTTATAAAATGTATTCCAGGTTACATAGAATTCCGATTCATCTTTATCTTTGAGCTCCATTGTTAACCTGTCCATTTCTGCACAGGTCAATATTTGGTTGATGTTCTCTCTGCATTCTCTCTTCCTTAACAACTGTGGAAAGGTAGCAAAATGGGGGCCAAACTCACTGTCTCACTTAGCAACAGAATTTTTGGATTCGATTGTGATTGTTAAGTCGAGGATTACCTGCGTTGCATGAAAGGAAAGGCCATCATGTGATCTAAAGAAGAAAAAAAATTCCCTCAGGTCCTACATTTCCATATTGCCACGATAGTGGAAAAAGCACACACACACACACAGGCATTTTGGTTTGATATAATCAAGGTCTTTATTGATCTCACTGTAACAGCAACCATTGGCGAGAGTGTTTTCCCAAACACCTGTTTCAGTAAAAATCGGATACGTTACAGAAGTACCCAAAGATTTTTCAGACAATCTTTGATGGTTAAAAAAAGAATCCTGGGGTTTAGGTAAACATGGATGATGTGCCAAAAAAAGGGGGGGGGAAGGGAACGGGGAAGATACAACTAGTTTTTAAATGCATTTAAGAACATTCAGTAATATTTTTTTTGGCAGCGGCCTCTACTCTTACTTCAACGCAAAAAATAAGATAGAAAACAAGCTGCCACACATAATGTTCTGAAGGAGAGATCTGCCCACTTAAGGCAAAGAAAGGCACACCGGTTTGCCATCCTCATGCAATGAAATAGGCCAGGGGTCTCCAACCTTGGCAACATTAAGAGTTGTGGACTTCAACTCCCAGAATTCCTCAGCCAGCTAAAGTTGCCAAAGTTGGAGAGCCCTGAAATAGGCAATAGAGGGAAGATGGGATGAAGTGGAGGAGCAAGGTAGTTTTGTGTTCCTCAGATAAACGGGGACGAAGGTGCTGATTGATTTTCCCTTGTTTGATTTACAACCATTTTATAAACAACTGGTCCTTCTAACATGGATTTCCACGTCAATATATATCCACTGGGATGTATATATTTACCCATACACATATATTATTTTTGCATTCACCCTCTCTCCACAGTAGAATTCTCTTTTAATGTTCAAGAGTTACCCAGTTTTGCAGACGATCGGCAACCACAAATCTCTTCCAACCTCCAATCTTTGTGAAATTGCAGGGCGCAAGAGTCAAAACGTTCAAGCAATCTATCGCCATGCAGCATCTGCGCTAGAGTTTATTCTTTTACCTGTTCTTTGAGCTCCCAATTCCTTAGCTACAAGTGGAAACAATAGCCTTCAGAGAGATATGCCTATCAAAATGTTCTTCATGGACTCACCACCACCGTGAAAATTAACACTGAAAGATCATAGAGACAAATCTCACTTTTACATCCATCAGCAAGGCAAGATGAATAGGGAAATGGGATGAGGGAGGGGGCTGAAATTGTGTTTGGTACCAAGTTCCCAACTGCAGAACTAATCCAGAAAGTTTTAACACAGTCCTGAGGTTTATCGAGAACTCAATGCAACAAATGTCCAACTATTGAAATATCAAGGAGCGAACCATGAAAGATGGTGAAGAGCAGAACCTGAGGGGAACATAGTATTAGATACTAGAGGTCTAGGACAAAACAAGTTTGATATGGAAATCAGGATTCTGGATGCTTCTTCCTACATGAAGATAGTTGCAAGCAGGCCAAACTTGAAGAATATCTATCCATCCAGCCTCTCAGCCACAACTATCAAGGTCCATCCAGAGCCAGGCCAAAACCAATCACTCAGTCAGACAAGCAGAGAGAATTAAGGAAAGTATATATATATTTCCAAATATCTACTCAGGGCATGCTTTTTCTTAAGAGCTAAAATGTCATTGTTATTGTTCTGGTCAAAACACCTGATCAAAAATCCTTGCCCAACTAGTAGATCCAGATTCAAATGTAGCCTCCCGGCCAAGACTGGAACACTAGCCAACTTACAATGGAAAGCTTGTTAATCTAATCCTATCTATGTAGACAAATGCCAGAAACAGTGGCAGAATTATGAGCTCTTAAATTAGGCCCTAGAAATCCTCACTGATGCATTGAGCAGAGTCTTTGGTGAGAGCAAAGGGCAACTTACCATGGATCTGTTCAAGTGCTCCAAGTGGCATCTCAGAGTTAAAAACAGATTTTAGCTATAACACTGGAGATTTCCCAAGGCCACTATAGACATCCTTTATTAGTTCTCTGTACAAAAGGTCTTATAACAGAAATCCTTCACAGTGATGATGAGCCATAGCAAGTATTTAAGTATTTTAATTCTACTGTTCCTACTATACCTAAAATATTTCAGTCTTTCCCATTATAGAAACCAGTGGCTTGCTTTCCAGAGTTGATGCAAATAATTACAATTGTCTATCCTATCCTCCATTCTTTTTTTTGCGAAAATCAGCAAATAATCCAGATATCAAAAGCAGTCTAGAACCAGCATTTGACAACCTCAGCAACTTTTAAGACAGGTGGATCACAACTCCTTGAATTTCCCTGCCAGCATCCAACACCTAAACAATTGAACTGGAAGAGTGTTTTTTTAAAATCAACATACCAAGTCGGAATGCTGTAGCTAACAGGATGGAAGACCAGAAAATTTATTTTTATTTTTTTGCCACAAAGGACACAGTGTGTGGTAATTGCATTGTTCAGCACAACAGTAAAGAAATAAACACCAAATAAATATTCCATGGTCTCACATTGCTTGATTTTCTTGCCAAACAAGCCTAAACTGAATTGGCAAAGAACTGCAAACAACCTATGACAGTTAAGTCTTGTGTTAATTTTCTACCAGAGGCATTTTCTGCATTTACTCATTCTTCAGCATATGTGAATTACTACGTTTTTGCACAAGTGTTCAACCCAATGCAGGAAATCCAGGTACTTCCAGTGAAATGTTTTCTAATATGTACTCTAGGTGTGAGGGTGACTTCTAGTTCAGCGTGTCTTTCACCATTACTACACTTTATCTAGATGGATTCTGTATTTCTTTTTAAAAAATAATGATGTAAATAGCTTCTGGTCATTCAGGCTCAGATTGCTATCTGGAAAGTTGAGAGGTTCCAGAATCGCCAAACTGGTCCAACTTATTATTTTTTCATAAAGAAAATATGGCATCTCTTAGCACAAAACGTCTGCCATTGATTGCCGAAATCTTTTTGTGCAAATGTCACATAAAATCCTTCCACCCGCAAAAGCTATTTGCAAAGAACAGCTTCCTTAAGATTAGGCATCCTTCTTTGATCTTTCCACTAGCATTTGCACAATTACTGGTAGAATATGGCCAGTCTCTCCAAAGGTCAAGATCAATGTCTCAACCTTGGCAATTTGAAGATGTGTGGACTTCAGCTCCCAACACTGGTCAAGAGAGTAACTATGACTGAAGTCTCATCCCTTTTTTCAATGTGCTGCATGCACAAGACCTTAAAGAGAAGCTTCAATCACGATCACCTTCACTTTTTCTATTCCCCCATAGATATCCCTCGATGTGTTTGTCTGCTGGCCTAATCCTAGATAAATCCAAAGACAGACTCAATAAATGAATTTTAATTAATAATTTTCAGTCAGTTGATTACATCTATACAGTATTTCAATATGAAGTTTTTTTTAAAAAAGGGCAGAAAATAAAGGAAAGCTTATTCTACATCAGATATAAATGTTCCTTTTTTGTTAGCAAAAAAAGGAATTGACTAAAGCCTGCAGCCTTACTTACCTCAAATGTTTGGCGTGGATTCACTTAGCTCACAATAGAGCTTAAAAATTATCAGCTATTCTAAAGTTTCTTTACAAAAACAAAAAACAAAAAAAAAGCCAGGGGAAATGATCATATATAGCACTGGAGGCCTCTATTTAGAGGAGAGATACAACACTAATTTACTGATAGAGATTGTGGTTCTAAATTTGAAGGACTGCAAAACAGATTAGCAATTATTTCTGTTTTTTCAGCTACTGGATGGAAATGTTTCAAGTAATAAAAATCAGCTGTAGACATTTTTAGTGCCTAGCATTGTTATGTCTTAAGTCTTCTCTGCAGCTTCTCAGAGACTGAGAACTATACTGTGCTAGGGGGATAAATTCTGCAGAGGAAAGCAATAAAGGAATCTCTTTTTTTCTCTATAGCTTTTTCTCTTCTTCTATGATAAAATGCAGCTTTATTCATAGAGAAGGCTGGGAGGTACAATCCAGAAGGCATGGTAAAGAAAATGGCCACGACTGAACCAAGTTATAGGGAAATGGAACATTATTTGTTTCTTAATGACACTCATTATTTTCTCAGAACCATCGGTAAGGTCTGAGTATACTGGCTCAATTTTATAAATTGGGGAAAACTGCAGCAGACAGACCAGGAGAGTTTTATCCAAATCCTGCAGTATCAATCCTTCCCTCTGGAACACTCCTTCCTTCAGCTAAGTTTATATGGAACGGATTTCAGAAGAATCAGGTTTTTTTTGCAAGCAGCAACCGATTTGTGAAATCTTATGGAATTCTCTGATATTATGGGAAAAAGTATGTCCCATTAATGGTATTTTACTAGTTAAATCATTATAAGGGAAAAGTTTAGCATACCAAAGTTAATTCCCAAGTTCCAAATATATTTTTTAAAAAAAAATACTACAATGAGAACAAGGTCTGTTAGCAGCTCCTCAAACTCTATTCTTACCCTCTTCCTTCCCTCGTTGGACTCAGTTGAGCTGGGATTTGTGATTAAAACTTCAGTTTTGCCCAAATCTGTCAAGCAAAGCTGTATCCTCTCCTCTCCCCACCAACTGTACGGCCAATGAAGGGAGGTTCCAGACAGAAATACTGAAACCGTCTGCCTGTGTTCTGATTTATGACTGAACATGCAGTGGATTTTTAGAAGTCCCCTGGCCCAAATCCAGACGCTTACGCTGCACTTCCAAGGGATTGTTCCCTTGACCAGCTGCAGCTTAGTCACAGCATTGTCATCCACTTTAGAAAGCAGCAATCCTTCCCCAGAGGCATTGCAAATAGGAGGTTATTCCTGAGACATTGACAGTCACAAAGCAATTTTGCTTCTGTATTATTCACATTTACAGTAGGCGAAACAAAATAAACATCTTGTCTTTTTTACATGCCTCCAAAGCTACCGCAAAGACAGAGGGGAAGCAACGCCCCCCCCCCCCCGTATTCTACATTTTAGATCACAACCCTCCCCCCCTTCTAAATCTAGTCAATTATGATAAGTTGCCAATTTATAAAGAGAATTAAGAATCAGTCGCTTCCCAGATTTGAAAATACAGGTGAGTCCAAGAATTGAACCAAATTCTATTGAAGTCATTTTATAGGCCAATCCAATAGGATGAACATATTCTCAGATATTCTTCTAGAAGTGAAGCCTACATTAAAAACAAGTTTAGTTGCAACATTCCCTGAGGCTCTATCACTTCCCACTCCCAGTTATGCCTGAACAATAAAATCCATGTGCAAAATTGCCACATTGATGTGACCTCCCCACAAGGGAAGCTAGCACAATTCAGTCATTCTGTTTTTGAGGTAGCACATGAATCACTCTTGGAAGACTTCCTAAAGGAATCAGAGGCAAATATTTTAGAGAAGCAAGAATCTTAGAACAGCAGCATCTCCAACCCCCATCAGCGTCAGATAGGAAGACCAATAACCAGAGATAGTGGGAGTTGCAGTCTAATGACATCTGGGTGGGTCATGGTAGCTTATACTCGCCTTAAGAGCTTTGTTTTCAAAATAAAGTTACAAAGGAGGAAAGCATCACTGAAGACAGGGAGCAAACATCCAGAAACTTCAGTGTGGGTTTGCTATCGTTAAAATATAATCCTAGCTCATGTATACGAAGTCACAGCAAGCATTGTCTTAAGCCAGAGGTCTTCAAACTTGGCAGCTTTAAGACTTGTGGAGTTGAAGTCCACAAGTTTTAAAACTGCCAAGTTTGAAGATCTCTGGCTTAAGCATAGTCCCTTTCCTCAGAGAAAGAAATACATCTCCCTTTGTCATCACTGTAGTTTTTGTTATGTCTGAGTCCTAAAATAATTAACTTTTGGAAAAAAATCTGCTTTCCATCTATTTTAAAGGAAGCAAAGAGGTCTTATTATTCCATTAGCTTAGGCCAGGGGTCTCCAAACTTGGCAACTTTGAAAATTTGTGGACTTCCAACTCTTCAGAATTCCATTTTGTCTTAGGCATCCTGGGAGATGAAGTCTTAAAAGTTATCAAGTTTGGCCTAGACAATAAAACAATCTAATATTGCAGCTTTCTCACGGTGCAAAGTATCAAGGGGCCATGCAGTCACTGGCTGTATTAAACTGACCCATCAATTTTCTCTCTCATGGTAACTGTTTTTTTTTTCCACAAGGAGACCTCAATTGCCTATGAATTCCTACAAAGAGAGAACATACTTGCTCTCTGCAACAATTCCAGGCAAATGGCACAAGCTCACTTATGCCAGAACTAATCAACTTGGGAGTTGGGTCACCAGTAGGTGGGAAATGACCAATATATCCAAATAAACAGAATAAAGTGACATCATCAGCAATTCTTCCTCTGTAGTGACCCTGGATCTACAATAGGCTCCAATGTGACTGATTTAATAATGTATGAATTTGAGAAACAGAAGATAGTAGCCAAGAAACAAATAGGTCTTGTTTGAAAAATGCAGTGAAATCTTTCTGATTAGTGACCCTTTCAAATTCATTTGAAGTCACACATCATGAAATCAGCACTTAACATTTTAATAATTAATTGATTCTTAAGGTTTCCTGGTCCACCAATATTTTTTTCAAGAATTTCATTTTTTGGTTGGGTTTCTCCTAGTTAAGCATAACTAGGTTGCTTTAATTCTTTTGGCACAAAGATGCGCTTGCCAAGAACCCACCAGATGTTATTGAGCAGCAAAAAACTAAAGACTGAAGACGAATAGTAGAGAAGAGTGTTTCTCAACCTTTGCAACTTTAAGCTGTGTTGACCAACTCCCAGAATTCTGGAAGCTAAAGTCCACACAGCTTAAAATAGCCGAGTTTGAGAAACACTGGTATAGAAGTCCATCAAGTGTGATACTCCCCAATTATATTAGGAAAAGATATGGTTCACTTTTAACACGGGTGGGGGTAGGGTGTTAAATGAGGAAATTGGAGAGAAACTTTTTTGGGGGGAGGGGGGAAATTATATTGGGTTGAAATGCAAAGTGAAATGAATGCATGATGAAGTGATGATTCTAAATTATTTATCTGTTTTTTTAAAAAGAAATTTTCAGGGGAAGCAGAAAAGAACTCCAATAATATTCTTTTAGGAAAATCTCACAGCAGCGCCCACATGAAAGGGTACTTAACTAAAAAAGACAAGTTGAACAACAGGATTTAGAAATATCAAAGAGAGTGCATTCTGCACGTCAAAGGAGATATAACATAGGAACCAGTTAATAAATTGACATCAATTTAACAGCAGTTAAGGGAAAGGAGAACAATGGCAGTGTCATGTCACTTCAAACATATATCCACCCTTTCCATGCCCCTTGTGTGTTTTGCAATAAATATCCAATTGTTGATAGAAGTTAAATTCTCGCATGTGCATGTTTTGAACAGTTGTCTCTAAAGTGCGAGAAGCCAAGGGACACTCCTTAGCCGTATAAATTTATCATGAGCTCCAAGTCAGTCATAGGGAGTGAGTAAGGCAAGCAGAGGAGCGGGGGGATGGGTAGGAAGCATGGTATGGTTAATGGAAATCAAGGAGAGTCCTCTTATCCTTTGGCACTTCAAAAGCTGAAGTGAAAATTCTGTGAAAACAGCAGCTTCTTCTTTTTCTTCTTCTTTCATCCTTCGAGTTATTGAACCTGATGGTCAAAATCAGATGTACACAGGTGATCAGGAATTGCTGTCTCTCCATGGTTACCCTCAGGGAAAATCAGATGTCCATTTCAAATTGAGCATCATCACCTGATCGAAAGACAAGAACACATGCAAATCAACAGAAAAATTTTAAGGGGAGAAACTCTATGTTTTTTGTTAAGTCTCCTAAGAGTACAGTGAATTCTTGCTTTCAATGACATTTGAGCCAGACCTCACTGACACATGTAGGTGGCCAAGATAACAGAACAGGCAAAACCACTAGAAAATGCAGATGGAATATGCCATTTTAACTTAGCTAGAAGGTGATCACAATCATTGACTTAAAAATAGTACCCTACAAAGAATCTGCCTGGCATGTTTGGCAAGATATACATATGCTTAATTATTCAAGTATGTATTTTGCTTATTCTTGATCTGTTTAATTTAAATGCTTCTTTGTAAGAAGAGAGTCGACTCTTGCAACCAGTATCTTTGCTTCCTTCTGCTGCATGAGGATGTAAGCAAAGTAGAAGATGTGTTTTGATCTAAAGCAAAACAAAAGAAAAAAGAAAAAGAACACCCAGCATATTTTAGAAATTCTGCTGAAATGCTTTCAATCCACCATGGTTAAGGAGAAACAAAACTCAGAACTTTTTGGATGTTCCAGGTTGTGGTCAAAAAAAAAAAAAAGCATTGGTGAGGGATTTAATGAGAGTTATGCATCCTGGTGCATAACTTTCCTTCTCTCCATTCCTTCTCCATGTGATATGCATGCCTGTTTTTTGCTGCAATGATTTCATGCTCCACTAGCTCTCCTATCCACTGATCTTTCTAATTCCTTCGCTTCAGCTGATGATGCTGAAGTGGGGTCTCTTCATAGCACACATTTACCAGGTGGTAAGATAGGCGGCCAATAAATTTAATTGATAAAAAAAAATAATACAATAAAAGAATGGTTCCTGATATGACAACTGTGCAAAGAGCTAATGTCCCTTTCCTAGCTTTCCTCACTCTGTTTGCTTCATAGACACAGTATATTGCCAAGAAAACCCACTAGCCTTGATTTTTTTCGAGATCATCTTCTGCTGCATTATGGAATCACTATGTTGGGTGCATATCCAAAATAAAACTGTCCCATTTCATTCTGTATATGGGCCAATATATCCACAAGACATTCCACTTTGGGCATGTAGCACCCAACGCCATATGACCTAAGCATGGTAAAATGCATGGGATGTTTGGGATATTTCTCACCTTCATCGTTTTTTAATGTAAATTCAAATTTTAGCTTGTGTCTTACATCTGGCCTTCCTCCTTTACTTCTAAACAGTTTGTTACTGCTTTGCTATATGCTAGTCTTTGACCGAAATTAACTTTGAGCTTGAAATACAACAAGATGGTTCTGTTTGAGACCAGCTACATAAAAGAAAAAAAAAGATTGTTATTAGCCTCACTTATCTAATTTTTTTGTCCAATTCCTATTTACTAATAAAGAATATTTGTAGCTCAAGGTTGAAAAAAGTGGTCTTTGGTGCTCTCTGAGCTTGTTTTCTTGCAGATGTTTCATTACCCAAATTGGTAACACCATCAGTGGTAGCTGATGTTACCTAGTTTGGGTAATGAAACATTTGCAAGATTACAAGCAAGCTCAGAGAGCACCAAGGACCCCTCAATTCCTATAGCCTATGGTGGATTTCAGCTAGTTCCTCTAATGCAGGGATGTCAAACACAAGGCCCGTGGGCCACATCCGGCCCACAGGGCCAGCCTCAAAAATGTAAGGGGCCGGCCCACGTCACTTTGGCCCAGTCTACCCAATGTGATGAGGCAACATCAGGACAGCATAGCTTCAGCCCAGTCTACCCAGTGCCAAGAGGAAACATGCCAGCAGTTTGGGGAGTGGTGTCAAGCTGGACACACCCACACAGTCGGCTACACCCGCCTGGCCTCCCGAGGTCAATCACAGCCCTGACGCAATCCTCAATGAAATTGAGTCTGACAGCCCTGCTCTAATGGATCAAGTCCATCTCATAAATGATATAACCAAAATTGTATGGCAAAAAATGTGTGCACTTTATCTCCACTTGAGCTATTTTATACCATTTTGAAAAGGTAAACATCTTTCAATAATTCATAGCTATTGAACTGCTATGACACAGAAGGCAAAAGGGCAATAATTCACCATTCAGTTCCTACCACATACAATTGTTGCAACAGTTCACTGTTCCCTACAAGCAGAAGCTCTCTAAACACATGAGAGAGAGAGAGAGAGAGAGAGAGAGAGAGAGAGAGAGAGAGAGAGAGAGAGAGAGAACATCTGCAGACAGGAAATAAATTACTTGATCCCAAGGTAAAACTCATATTTGAACAATATCACAGTGCAGGAAATAGAATAGCTCTGTATCACTTCCCATTCTGGCTATAAAGAATTAGGAGATCAGTAATACTGCATGGTTCCCCCCCCCCCCCCAGAAAAATCTCTCTGTTCTTCAGAATAACAGGTAGTTGTCAACTTACATTACAGTCACAATTGCGACCAGAATTTCCATTCCAAGATGGTGAAGTGAGTTGCGCCCTATTTCACAACTTTTTTTTTTGCCACAGTTGTTAAGAGAATAACTGCAACTGTCAAGTGACTCACATGGTCACTAAGCGAATCCAGTTATTCCCACTGATTCTGCTTTTTGAAAATCAGCTAGGAAAGGTACAAATGATGATCACATAACCCTGGGCGTTGTAAACCCATGCTGGTAGCCAAGCACCTGAATTTTGATCACGTGACTATGGAGATGCTACAATGATTGTAAGTGCGAGGATCAGTAATGAGTCACTTTTTTCAGTGCTGTTTTGAGTCAAGTACTACTTGTGGCAGAGAGATGGAGCGATACTGTCAAAGTAAGTATTTGGCATTGATGCTGGCACTGCACTTTGGTTCTACTGTAATGCAAATGTTCTTACCAATTATAGGCTTCCCATCATGATTGTTCAGATTGTTTACTTCCACTTTGGAATCTTCTGTCACAGAACCAGGACTGGTAACTCCTGGGATGTTGGGAAGGTGGCAAGGAGGGGTTTGAGCCATGGGAGAATTGCGCCGATCTAACAGAAACTTGCGGTCGTAGATGATTCTGGTACCTAGAGAGGTGGAAAAGGAACAAAAGTAACTGGCATATCAGATCCACTATACTGAGATGGACATTATAGGATAGCCATGTTAGTCTATGGCAGTGATGGCTAAATGTTTTGCCGTCACGTGCCAAATGCGGGGAGAGCGTGGGGGGGGGGTCGCTGGTGTGCCCACATCCATAATTCAATGCGCCCTGCACTCCTGCGCATGTGCACGTGACCCCCCACTTCTCCCTTTTTTTGGCACGCGATGGCACAGTGGGCCCAGTAGGCCCGTTTTTCCCCCTCCCCAGGCTCCAGAGATTTTCTAGGAGCCTGAGGAGGGCAAAAACAGCCTTCTCCATCTCTGCAAAGGCCAGAAACAGCCAGTTTCCTGACTTCCAGTGGGACCGGAAGGCCTGAAAATCAGTTGGCCGGTGCAAGCATGCGTGCTGGAGCTGAGCTAGGGCACCACTCGTATGCCCACCAATATGGCCCGCGTGCCGCCTGTGGCACCCGTGCCAAAGGTTCGCCATCATGGGTCTATGGCATAATAATAACAACAACAATACCACCACCAAAACATACAATTTATTGATATTGCGGTACCAGGAGACACCAGAGTTGAAGAAAAACAACTGGGAAAAATCATGAAATATTGTGACCTGGCCATCGAAACTATGCAATTATGGATGAAACATGTAATAGTGATCTCCATCGTCATTGGGCACTTGGTACCATGTCCAAGAATTTTATAAAATACATCAAGAAATTGCAGCTTCCTGCAATAACACCAGTGGAACTGCAAAAAAATGTGCTACTCAGAACATCGCACATCTTAAGAAGGTACTTGGTTGATACCTAGGACGCTGGCAGCAACCCGTATCAACCATTAGCACCAGTCAATGGTATTTGTGATGCATTTTTTAATGTTCAGTTGACTGAGTTTCATGTTTAAGGAATAAAGTAAATAACAACAACAACAACAACAACAACGAGTTTATGGAGACCTTGGTGCTCTCTGTGCTTGGTTGTTTGCTTGCAGATATTACATTATCCAATTGTTTTGCTCAAGCCCCTTATTTAGAAAGAAAGGTTGCAGCTCTAAAGAAGTATTACATTCCACTAAATGCACTTTAGTTTAAATCCAAGATATAAACTAAATATTATATCAATCTTATATATAAGAAAACAAAAGAGCCAGTTTTGGTCTAGTAATTGAAGCGCTAGACTAGTAGAATGCAATTCAAGATTTAGTGGCCCAAAGCCAGCTGGATGATTTTGGGACACCATTCATACTCTTTCAACCCTAGGAAGAAGGCAATGACAAACCATTTTAGTTGTCTAGAAGTTGGATTCAAAGGCAATTTATGTTTAGTATAAAACCTAAAACTTAGATGATATTTAGAAACTTCCCTCTTTTGCAACAAGTTTGGTTTTTGACTTCTCAACCCCATTCCCTATATCCTAATCTTCTCAAAGCAGTTGCCCAAGGGGTTTGGTTGCACTCACCAGGTTAGGGAAAGCTACATTACCCTGAAAACAAAATAAAGTATCTTCAAAAAAATGAAATCTCTCTTTTCTGTAGCTGTTAAGTTAGTAACATGGTTGTTAAGTGAATGTGGCTTCCCCATTGACTTTGCTTGTGAAAGGTGATCACATGACCATGGGTCTGCTATAATGCTCGTAAGTGTGAAAAATGGTCATCATAAATCACTTTTTTCAATGCTGCTGTAACTTTGAAGAGTTACTAAATGAACTGTTGTAAATAGAGGATTACCAGTACTTTACTGAAGAGTGTCACATGGTTTTACAGCAAGGATTGGTTTTCTTTTACAGATAGAAATATGTTTCTGGGAAGGCTAAGCTTCCAGATGGCATCTAACATACACCTGTGGCAAACTCGATGCAGGTTTAGTCAAACCTTTGCTCTCATCCAGTAGGGCACATTTTCATCCAGTGTCAACACACTGCTGCCCATCAGACAGTGGTGGAATTCAATTTTTTTTACTACCGGTTCTGTGAGCATGGCTTGGTGGTCGTGGTGTGGCTTGGTGGCCATGGCAGGGGAAGGATATTGCAAAATCTCCATTCCCTCCCCACTCTAGGACCAGCCAGAGGTGATATTTGCCAGTTCTCTGAACTACTCAAAATTTCCGCTACCACTTCTCTAGAACCTGTCAGAACCTGTTGAATAGCACTCCTGCCACCAGATGTTTTAGACTCACACTATGGCAGAATGGTAAGCAATTATAGGAACTGTAGTTGAAAATATCTAGATGTTAGCAAAGTGTGTACCTCTTTTCTAAGCTGAGGCTTGGAGTACAAGCAGAAAATAAGCCTCCTGCTGCATCTTTATCTATGTGGAATTGATTTCTCAAAAATGATTGGCACTAATTGGTCTACACCATTATCTATTATCAAAGGGCTTAAATGCACTATTCCTTTCTGCTTCATAATGAAAATAAATCAAAAATCTCATTTCCTTCCACACTAGAAGCTCTTCTGAACAGCATCATGGAAGTTTTAATATTAAGACAATAGCAACACTGTGTCGCATTAATCAAATGTAAGTTAAACTTAATTTAATCAATCTAATTGACAAAGGGAAAGTGTGTGAAGGGGAAAAAAAGGAGAGATGGCAAAATATTAACTCTAAGAAAAGGAACTTTTAAAAATCTTTGCAATACAAATAAAACAAATGGACATGGAATAGGCTGATCCTCAACTGATCCTACTGCATATTTGAGAGATTCCACTTCCTGTTTTCATCACATTGCTCAATTCTGTTTGCCAATTTTTTGCAACTGCACATTTTGGCCTCCATTTTCTTTACATAGGCTGAAGTCAAAGGAACTTATGTAACATCAGTGCTACAAGAAACCAAATGTAGTGGATTTTACTGTAACCTAAATGTCCTTTGTGGCTTGGGCCAAGGATAGCTATGAAACAGATTTCTCCCTTGTGTTCCATCATACCCCTGTGTCAACTAAGTGTGACATCTATTCAGCACCATCTGTGCATTCCTAGGACACATAAATAACACAGGAATCAAGCCTCCTAAGCTTGTAAACAGCCTGTCACCCAATCAACTCCCCAGTAAGAATCACTGCTGAAAGAAAGAAGGTCCATTTGTGTTTGTTCCCCTTTTTTTCAAGGAACAACAAATGTGGAATGGTCAGTATTAAATAAAGCAAAGATAAGAAAGGTAAGTCCCGTTTGCAAGAATAAATCTCATATCAAATTCTAAAATGGAGAAAACAATGATGTTTCAGCTTAAAACTGGAGCCACAGAGGTCTCCCAGAAGCCATCACCTGAGCCCCTATGGTTGTTATTTTAGAGAAAAAAACAGGAGGCAGAAGAATTATGTACATCTCCTTCAGCTGCAGAAATTAACGGAAGGATGTAAATTCGTAACTCTATGCTTATAACATACCTAGCCTTTTTCATTTACATTCCAATTCTACCCTAAACCTCTGCTGTAAAACAGAAAAAAAAATACACAATTCAACAAATCTGAGCCCATTGTGCTACAGTGATTAAGGTACTGGGCGGGCACCAAGAACATGTGAATTCTAGTTTATCCTCACCTTGGATCTTTCTGGATGGTTATGGAACACTGAGTTAGATTCAATTCCTGTTAACCTTAGTGACATATTTGACGTATCTATGGCTTTTTTTGGCAAGTATTGTATTTTGCCACTGCCTCTAAATTTCCCAGTTTTAGTCTATAGTTTTGGAATTTCCTTGAGGTCTTCCACTCAAGCACAATCCCACTTAGCTTTCTAGGCCCAGACATAATCAGCCAGATTTTTTTTTTGAACATAGCAGTAAACATGCTTGAATATCATTCCACTTAGCAGTGCTTTGTTGCAGGATCTTGCAACTATTAATCTATTGATACAAAACATTTGATAAGACCATTCCTCTGGGTTAAAATTGTAGAGATAGCAGTAGGCTTTAAGTGAGTTTGAGGTACTGGTAGAATTTAATAGCCTGACACTTTTTTAACAGCACATCGAATATGATGAGAATTTTTGAGTCAAGACCAGCTACAGAACACATGTGCTTTTATTCAAAGGCACAATCCCTAGGTTTGAATCTAGGGAAATTATTAGGAAACTGACTTGAAGGAGTTCTGAAGGTCCCATGTTCCCCAAAGCAAAATGGTTGATTTGTTCCATCTACCTTCACTTTGGTTTTCTTATCCCTTCAGCAATGCTTTTGGTGTGTGTGTGTGTGTGTGTGTGTGTGTGTACACAACTGGATAAATATCCCAAGAAAATAGTGGGCTTCTGTCACTTGCCCCTTTTTACTTAATAGGTGAGCATACAGTTATTTAATTATATTAGATTTATATTCTATTGCTTCTATTACACAGTTTTGGGGTGTTATTTTTGGAAATCACTCAAAGCAACCCTTCTCTCTCTCTCTCTCTCTTTTTTTATGAAGTGCCCTTTTGTTCATAAGCATAGTGGTATCTGCAGCAATCAATGGTGACCTCAGAACCACAGTACGAGCAGCTCCTCACGTAAACTCCACCCTTGCATACTTGCACCGTGACATCTGAGGCAAGGAAGCAAAATGCATCTGCCTGATGACATCTTCACACGCATGCCACTGTTTCCCCCTGGGGCTGTCTCTCTGTGGATGCCTATGCAACATCAATTGCACTCACAATCTGAATATCAGAAATAGGGGTATTACAGTTCAAGTAGAACAGTCCAATTCCACCAATGTAATTCCTTAGCATTATTGCTCAGGGTAAATAGCAATTCTGGAAGAAATTTGAACAAATGGCTAGTGAAAAGCAGCATAATCTGTAGTTTGTAAAGCAGCATAGCCCCTTTCTCTGATCAAATATATCAGTTTATTAATTCCAACATTCCAAATAAACGCTGCATAGGGGTCACTATAATAGAGTTCTGTCCAATTTAGGTTACGAAAGTCCTTCCTGAATCCTTGCTGTATTAAAAAAAAAAAATGACCAAAGGTTTTTTGATCATAAAAACCTTTGTATCAGATTTTGAATTTGGACAAACTGAGGCTCACAATAAAGGAAAAATCATGATACTTTAATCTACCTCTCACCATTACCTCTCTTTAATTTGCATATGCCTTATTTCTGAGCCCTAGTGCCAAATTCTGACCCTTGATTTTCACATGTACTTTCAGCCAAAACAACAGACTCTACTAAGAAATCTCTGAATGCTGACTTCTCTTTTCCAGTGTTATTATGAAGACACAATGAAATAACAAAAGTGAGCAATAAATATTTCCACTCATCGTGAATTGAAGACCAACACTCAGCAGTGTCTGCATTTATTTAAAACAATCCATTAATTTACACAACTACAGTTGCCTTAATGCAGAATCCAAAAAGTCCATGGAAAACTTTTTATGTAATTGGGTTTGTTTTTTTTTTTTTTTTTACATATCTTAAGTCAGCGGGGATATCTCTCAAGGAGAAAGTTTTAACTTTTGGCCATGAAAATATTCAGCCAATGGAGCTCATCAAAGCCTGTTGAAATATTGCTTTGCAGAGCAAAAGTGATGGTGCTCAGATGTTCATTACTTTTTCTCTAGGCACTGGTGTAATTTTTGTTTTGCTGACCTGGCTGGGTTCCAGCATCCATGGCAAGTAGCAAGGCATACTCAATGCTTTCAAACGAAACATCACAAAATTAAAGCAAGAAAGGAATGTGTCTAACAAAAGCACTTTTGTAAAAGTGAGGAAGAAATCCAAACATTGCCAAACGTCTGTATTTTGCCTTCTGAAGTTTCTTCTGGCTGTTAGTTCTCCTCAACCAACAAGTTGGTGTTCTTCCAAAATCCTTCTTTACACAGATATAACCACCTTCAGTATCCTTCCTTACTATTTTGATCTAGAATCTGAAACAGGCTGTTAATGTTTCTTTGGTTACAACACAGTTCTTCTCTGTTGCACATGTACCCTTCCATGTTTTCAAAATTATTTTCTTTCTTATTTAACTTATACCCCATCTTTCATACAGGATCTTATAGTGGCAATCGTAGTGTTTCCTCATACTTTCTCTACAACTCTATGACATAGGCTGGACTGAGAATTAATGAGTGATCCAGAATCATTCAGGGAGCTTTCTGAGGCAAAGGTGGACTAGAATTTGATGCTTTCTCATTATAGGAAATAAAGGTGGGGTAATCCAGAATTAGATACTTTACCTTGAAAAACCAACCAACCTTTTACCCTGGTAGCTTTAAAAATTATAATTTTTTGGAAATTTAGAATCACTAAATGCACAGAATCATAAAATAAGGAAATGTGTATTTATAAAGTACAATTTGATTATTTTTTTTGCAATTACTTCTTTAAATATCTGCATTTCCTCTTTTGCCATATTTATGTTTAATGTTGCAATGCTAGGGTTGTCCCCCAGAATATATCCTAATTTAGCTAAACAAGGCAGTTTTCACACCTTTGGATAACCAAAGATTTCAATGCATTCAAGCTTACACTGAATTATTGTATTTATTTATAAAGCAAAATATCAGATTCAGATGCCTGGAAAAAAATACAATAACTAAAACTAAAGTAATGGAATTTCAGCTATGCAATTTCTAATGACCTTTAACAACCTTTCACCTAAGAACAAGGACACCCTGCTTCCACTCTAAGCAAAAGTTTGAAATTAGTATATAGTCTGTCAGTTGCTTCATAAAGAAAATGGGATTAATGTCAAGATCATGAAGATAATATCAATTTGACTGTATCAGTCCTGCATTCAAATTATACCTGAACTGCATAATGGGATATAGTAAAATTAATCTAATTCAAGCATTAGGATTCTTTAAACCTTGCAGATTCCAGCAGAGCATACTTGGTGAGCTCTTTCATTGTAATCAGTGGGAATCTGAATTTTTAAATTATGAATATGCTTCCACTGTTCTGCACCCCAGGAGCAGCAGAAGCATGGAGCGGGGGAGTGGGGGGAGCTAATGTTTTTCAACTTTGTATATTGCACTCTACAAGTAGCCCTCAACTTAAAACTGTAATTGAGCCTTCAAGTAGTTTTAAGTCATGACAATCATAAGGAAGGTCATTATGTGATCAACCTGATTTTATGACCTTCTGGTAGTGGTCATTAAGTGAATCCGTTGTTTGTTATGGGAAATAAATACTGGTTTTCAGCAAAAGCATTGTAAATTGCAGTCTCACATCAGATTGCAGGAAGGTGCAAATGGCTATAAATTCAGTCTGATGGCCAAGCACCCAAACTATAAGAGGAGTGGCTATTGGAACTTCAGAACTGTGTAGTAAATATGTTTGGTGTGTGTGTCAATTGTAACTTCAAACTTTACTAACTGACTAGTTGTAAGTCAAGGACTATATGTGTAAGATAGAATGCAACAGTGTTGACTGGGTTTGCAGAACATTTATATTTGACTTGGATGCCACCATATGTTCCCAGATTCTCAGCTGCTCACAACAAAAAACATATAATGAGGGAGGACTTTGTTGTATCATGTGGCAATGATTCCACAACAGGGAAAACAGAGAAGAGAGAATATAAATACCAATACATCAATTTCAAAATGCCTTCTGGATGTTAAACCATGATGTAATTTGCTGGTTTTTGGGTTACCAAATTACAGGAATTTAAAGATTGTTTTTTCTATAATGTGGTATGTCTACCACCTAATGTGAATCTCATAATGTATTTAATAAACCACAGTTAATGAATAAATACATACAACCATAATAGTTAAAATATAATATTCTGGCAGAAACTGACAAGTTTCACAGCTACTCCTTATCAATTGCTAATATTTATGCTAGCCAGTTATTTTAAATAAGTCTATGTCTAATTTTCCCAACCTGAGTTCCTTCTACGTGTGTGGATTTTGGCCCTGAATTCTCCAAGCAGAAATCTAACTTTAATTCACATATCTGGAGAGCTATTTTGTACCAAATCTTGACTAACTTTGTATCTTTTAATAAAAAGCACCTTGTCATCATATCATCACAATTTACGGTGCTGTACTCTTTCCCATTCAAAGCAAGTTCTGGGCAAAGAAATGACATTCTAGAAATTACATAAACTTCCAAATTTATACTGCTATCTGGCATGACAGCTGTTAACTTGAAATGTAACCTTAATAGTTTTGGGCATGCAGAAGAAACCGTGTCAATGACAAATCAGCACAGCAGCATATCTTACTTTCTCCCCCCATTACCAGTAATTTTGAATAATGTGAAATACGAAAGTATAATTCAAAGCTGTAAAAAAAAAGGCCCGAGAAGGAACTTGATGCTCAACTTTAAAAAAAAGTTTGTAAAGACCAAATCAGTTTGTTGCTATCTAAAATCTAAACCTTGGCCACAAAAATAAAGCTGTTAACTTTGAAGTTTACTAGTACTCACCAGGCTAAGAAGAATACAGTGTTGCACATATGAATATCAAGGCAACATGCAAACAAGTAGCACAGAAGGAGAAAAAGAGACTTGTGACATCTTGAGAACCAAATAAGAGGACAAATCTAATCACAAGACAATCCTTAAGTGGTCTAGTCAATGAAAGCTGGATATCATAATAATTTTACCTTTTCAAGTGTCATAAGAGTGTTTCTTACAACATATTACTGTCATATATTTTCCTCTGGAATTAATCTCTATTAGTTAATCCAGCATTTTCAGTAGTGGGGGGGGGGGGCAAAGTTGGACAAAGTTGTTAAAGCTTCTGAGCAAGTTAATGTGTGTACAGCTAAGGAAAAAAAATCGTCAGACATAAAGCAGCAAAGTTTCAAAGCCAGAGTGGCTTTATGTAACAGCAATAAACAGCTGAAAACAGGGAGCCTACAGCATTACCCTTCTGAAAGAAAAAAAATTATTATTTAGCTGCACACGTGCTCGCATCACCTCCCTTCAACTTCTACCACCTCCAAACCAGCTCGCTCCACGTCTAGGGAACAGAGGCTAATCATTAGCCCAGGGATCCTGCTTGCTCTCTTATCTCCTGCTCCGGTTCAATGCAGGTCCAAGACATTAAATAAATAAATAAAAAAGTCCACAAATAACTGAATTCATCCAATTTGGGCGATTCCACCCAAGTTTGAGCCTCCCCGCGAGGTGCGTTCACCACCCCGCATCGAAATCCCCAAATAACGCGACCGGGGCCCAGCTTTTGGGGAGCAACCGAACCGCGAAAGGCTTATTATAGACACAGAAAAAGCGATTTTTGGCCTGACTTGGTGGCTCAGTGGCTAAGATACTGAGCGACCAGAAAGGTCGGCGGTTCCGAATTCCTTAGCACAGGTCTCCTGCGTGAGCAGGGGGTTGGACTAGATGGCCTCCAAGGTCCCTTCCAACTCTACTGTTACTATTTGGAGAAAAGCACAAAAGTGTTTCCACAGGGGGTGGGTGGGTGGGAAAGCAGAAGCAGCACGTGGTGACTCTCTCGGCCTAGCTTTATTTATTTCGTTATATATTAATATAAACCTAGATAGGGCAGCCGGCTGACGTCCCCCAAGGGCGGCTGGTAAATAACACAGGCACGCCAGCCATATTTCCACGCGGGTGCTTTGGGGGCGCGGTCCCCTCCCTTCCCCCCCCGAAGGGAAAGCGGCCTTCTTCTATACTGGAGGCCGTCCGTCGCCTTCCCTCGCCCGCGGCCACGGTCCCTCCCTCCTTCCCGCTCCTCCCTTCCCTATTGTGCAACAGCCGCGGCGTCTTGAGGCTCTCCGGGGCCTTGTTTACAAATACCTCGCCGCCAGCCCCAACACCAGAGGCGAGGCGAGGCGAGGCCTAGGCGGCGAGAAAGCGTATCCAGCCCGCTTTCCCTCCCTGTGCAAACACCCGGGGAAGCTTTGCGGCCCTGGGCTCAGCCCGCCTGCAGAACAAGCGGGTCCCCGTCCCCACTCCCAACGCCGCAAGGAGAGGCGTCGTTCCCCCCCCCCCCCCTGCAATGCTTCGGCTCGGAAGGCAAAGCGCTCACGAGGGCGCCTCACATTTCCAGAGGGCAACCTCGGACTCTTTTTTTTTTTCTCCCCCCAGGCCCGAGGACGCTTCTGACAGGGGGCCCCTTTCCACCGCCAAGGCCTCTCAGGGGTTCCACACACCCCTTTTTAAGGCGCCTGAAGACGAAGCGCTTGAAAACCAGGCCGGGCGCACGCCCCCTTTCCCCCGCTCCGGTGGGCCTGCTCAGGCGCGGGTCTCTCTCTTTTCCCCTCATGAGGCGCGCGAGGCCCGGAGTCGCCTCGCCTTTTCCTTGGCTTCCTTTCCTTCCCTTCCCTTCCCTTCCCGCCTTACCTCCGGGCGTGGTGGAGAAGAGGGTCCCCCCGGGCGTGGTGCAATAGTCATGAGGTAGCTGCGAGGAGTCGCTGATGGGCACCGTCCTGGTGGGGATGGCGCGGCTCTGGCTTTGCTGGTGGCCACCGGAGGAGGACATCTCCCGCTCTTTATTGTCCTGGGTGGGAGGCAGGGAAGTGGAGGAGCTGCGGAGGGGTAACTTGGGTGGGTGGGTAGGTAGGTGGGGAGGCGAACGAAAACAAAAATGGGAGAGCGGGGAGGCAGCGGGGCGCAAGGAAGAAGAAGGGGTGGCGGCGGCGGCGGCGGCTTCCTTCGGGGACGAGCGGGGTGGGTGGGTGGAGGCAGGCGACCGCTTCTCCGGCTCCGGGGCACTTTTCTTTCCGTCACCGCCTCCACCGCCACCTTCTCCCTCGGCCTCCGCCAGCAGCAGGAAACGAGGGGGCTCGGAAGGCGGAGAAAGGCGGGCAAGGCCGAGCCAGGAGGCGGGGACGCGGCGGAGACACCCACCCGCCTGCCCGCAGATGGGGCACGTGGCCGCTTCTCTGCTGGGCCAAAAGCGGAATGTCTTCGGCTCTGAATAAGAATTTAGCCCGAGAGGCCTTGTTCGGCTCCGTCTGGGCTAGTGGTGGCGTTACGCCCCGTGGCTGGGTGGGTCGGGGATCTAGCAGGGAGTCGGGATTCCTTGTAAACCAGAAAGAAACCTCTTAGATAAACCCCCTTGAGGTCCGTCTCCCCCCCCCCCCCCCAATTTCCTCAGCTTTAAAAGAATTGGGATTAATACAAAGACCACAATTTTGAGCCCCAAATTTATGTTACTAAGTGAGAAACGGGTGGAGTGATTTTTGCTCCATTTTACGACTTTACTCGTCGCATTTGTTAAGTGAATCACTGCAGTTTTTAAAATTAGAAAAACGGTTGTTAAGTGAATCTGGTTTCCACTTGACTGCTTGTCCGAAGGTCGCAAAAGGGGGATCCCATGACTCCAGAACACTGCAACCCTCGTAAATGCGAGTTAGGAATGTAAATCACAGGACTACGGGGATGCTGCAATGGTCATCAGTGTGAAAAATGGTCATAAGTTATTTTTTTCAGTGCCAAATGGTCACTAAACGAACTCTTGTGAGTTGAGGACTACCCTGTAATATTGGAATCTCCAACTTGCTCTTGAGATTCACCCAGAGCAATTTTTAATAGATAAGGCAGCACGCACAAGCACAGAATATGGGACATTGTGGAATAATTGTAGATAAGACAAAGTTGCAATCCAACGTCTCTTGCCAGGACAAGGAGGAACAGAACAAAGCTGGTTCTTTGTGAACTTTTTTATGAACAGGACATTATGTGCTGACTTTGATGCAAATTATTTTCAAGTAGTATAAAAAGCAATCATTGAACCGGCCATAATAAAACAGATTTTTCATACTGGAGCAATATCTATTCCACCTTAAAGATCTTGAAATAGTATGCAAAAGTTTAGAGAGGTTTAGTTTTCAGACTTACACTGTACTTGGAATTGGGCACCATTTTGTTGTAAAATATTTGTATCACATGTACACTTCCAAAATACATGTGCTTGTATGGAAAATAATAAAATGAGCACCCAAATCAATGCATATGACCAGTCATTACTGCATAATCGTAGCCTGTGTAGCGTAGAGGGCTAATGCCTCCTACTAAAGGCAGCAATTAACAGCAGCTGCCTGTAATTTCTCTGAGTTCAATCCTAGCCAGGCTCAAGGTCGACTCAGCCTTCCATCCTTTCTAAGGTGGGTAAATTGAGGACCCAGTTTGTGGGGGCAATAAGCTGACTTTGTATAAATATACAAAAGTATGAAGGCTATTGCTTAACGCATTGTAAGCAGCCCTGAGTCTCCGGAGAAGGGTGGCATATAAATCAAATTTAAAAAAAAATTAAAAAAAATAATCAATTGGCCTATGTGCCACTGTGCTTATCTGCCATTTAGCATACAATATTCATTTAGGCTGTTAGACCTGAAATCAATCTATAGTTAATGCCATACTTTCTCCAAAAGTTTTCATTAGGTAAGACAGAGCAAAAGACAGGAAAGCAGTTGATGTTGGAGACCCAGAGTCTATATTTAAACAATAGTTAATATAAGCTAAAACTTACGAATTTTTACATTATGTTAAATTGGGACAATTGTGTGTATTCTGTAAAATCTAGAATTGTTATTTTTGTCTGTTATTTATTTCTTCCTTGGTTGCAACATTCTGATTCAAAACATGAACCAGTTCTTTATTTCCTTGTATTAATCAGTCTATGGCAAAATTATTGTTAAAAACTTGCTAGTGACAAAAACAAATGCCAGAAAAGGAAAAACTAAATGCACCTAATCATCTATAGGTAATTTTTACTGATTATGAAGCTTACCTATGAATTCAATTATAGGTAGTTGCCTCTAAGTCTTATTCGCTGTTTGTGACTCCACAAATGCTCACCATTTGAACTATCTTTAAAAATAGCTCATACTGTAGGTCTTGTAAAGATATTTTTGCAATATTTATATTTCAGTTCTCTACTGCTTCCTACTTTGATCAAACTTACTAAACATAATTTTTTTCTCGTCAATCATGCATGTGCCTCACCTATCCCAAGTTTCTGCTTGCTAATGCATTGTCTTAAGGCACCATCAATCCCCACTTGGTTTAGTACTGATTGATTCATGCAGTTCATGATACTGTACTCTGAAGAATCATCCCCATACCTATCCATTGAGTTATATACTTTCTCTTATTTTTCAATATTGTACTAAAGGCATGATCTTTCACAATCTTATCATTGTCATTAACATCCCTCCCTAGAATTAATTTTATCTGTGTATTCATCTTCAACATATTGTGGTCAACTGTAGGAATTTAGCTTCATATTCCTGTTGGCTTCTTAATGTTTGATAAAGATTCCTTTCATTCCCCATTTTTAACTTTCATAATATATTCGTACCTATGCTTATTTTCAGCTGAGTAAATCGTCATAAACAGGTAAAGACCTGCACTATATCATTACAATTTTCTGTGCTCAGGATAGAAAGTGTCTTTGATTCAGTGTGATTCACTTCCAAATAACTACGCTTAAGACCAGACTATAAAATCCCAACTTTTTCTTTTTTTTAACTTTAAAGTTAGGATGATCATTAGGCTTTTTAGCCTTTTACAAATGTTTTCTTGCCCATCAGAAAAATGTATCTGCTGGATTGCAACTGTGCAACAAGAATCATGCTTCACTATCTCTTATCCAGTGGTGGGATTCAAGTAATTTAACAACCGATTCTCTGCCCTAATGATTTCTTCCAACAATCAGTTTGCCAAACTGCTCAGAAAGTTAACAACCAGTTCTGCCAAAGTGGTGCGAACTGGCTGAATCCCACCACTGCTCTTATCCCAAACAGCTTTGCATTCTCTTGAATATCATAGTGCCATGAGGAGCAGTGGCCAGGATGTGGTTTCCTACTCCAGATACAATTAATTCAGTCTGCTCTTCAGTCTTCCCATCAAGTTTTTCAGTCTTGTAGCTCTAATCTTGTAGTTGTCTCTTGTAAGTGATTCCTTGTCACTTACTTGTAAGTGACTCCTATCTTGAACATAATCCTATCAAGGGGAGTCATAGCTATCTCTTACTCTTGAATACCTAGAACCACTTCTGCTAAACTCAGGGCTTTGTCTTCCAAATAAGCACACAGCTTTTCAGTACAAGTATGATAAAACTGGCACAGATAGAGGCCCTTAGACAACTTGTTACAATGCTGCACATCTCAAAGAACTACATTTCTAACATCCTTCTTACAGCAAGGGTTACGTTGATAGGTAAAAAGAATAGATTGTGTTCTTAAATTAGTGTAAGCATATCCAATAACAATTGTTTCAGTAAAATGTTATACATATTTAATTGAGGTGGGCATCTGTATTTGGTGACGATGTTATTTTCCTCTGTTGTCCTTTTCCACAAGGCCAAAGTTAACTTTTTTTATTGCTTCCTTAGAGCCCCAGTTCACTGATTCTTACAATGTCTAACTTCAGTTTGAGCCATTTGCTCCAGCCTTCATTTTCTTGTGAGCAGAATATAGGAGGAAAGAGATCCTTGGCACAATTCACCCGTGTCATGCCCTACTTAGAAACAAACATACTACCGGTATTTTGGAGTAATTAGTATATTTTAATTCCATAAAAGATACAGAATAATTAGTATATTTTAATTCCATAAAAGATACAGAATATATTCTGTATTATTCTTAGCATCTAGTTAGATATCTAGTTGGATATGAATGTTTCTAATGCTTTTCTCCAAGGAAGAAAAAATCATTTTTCAGGTCAGTGAAATGCCAGTAACTTGATGTGGTGTGTGCGTCATGATGAAAACGAATACAAAACTGATGATGAGGAGTATTAAGAAATCTTGAGTCAGCAATCAAGCATAACTGAGGATTGCATGATTAATTCTCTGGGCAGAGGGTGTGTGGAGAAAATATTTTGCATTGGTAAGGTCCATCAGGAATCAAAAAAGATCCCTCAGTTCAGTGCAGGAGAACTCTTTCTGAGTTCTTTACTAACTTCATTTTGCTCATCAAGGCTTTAAATTCACAGTCTTCCTTAAAACAACAGCTTTAGGCATGGCTACAGATAGATGAAAGAAGGAAGTATAAAATGCCAAATCTATTTGTGGGTTTTATGCTTTTCTTAACTCATTGCTCTTAAACAGAACACCCACCAAATCTATTATATAGAAGTGAGGAACACACAGAATAGAAGATTAACAATAGAATCTTTAGTTGTTTGCAGTTATGCATGAATATAAGCACCAGCCTCTCTCATCATGGCCAAACATACGAATGATGTTATACAAACATTTCTGCTGTGAGGCTTTCATAACACATTCTTTCAATATATGGGAAAAGGGCTGTGTGAATCTAGCTAGGAACACGTTAGTGAGACCTTTTGGACCAAGAACAGGAAACTTTTTCTGCATTAACAAAAACTTAATAGAGACTTGAACAGAAGGATAATCAAGTTCACTTACATACTATCTACCACACAGCAAGGCAGATATAGATATTTGGACTATGGCTTTTTTTAGGATTCAAATAGAAGCCAACACACACATTGATGTTTGGTGTGAAGTTTAAATACAGTAGCTAAACTGGCTAGTGGTTGGAGATACAGACAGAAATGGAGGGGAGGATTTATCACTAAAAAGTAATTTATCCTTTTTACTGTAGCTTTTTAATAATGCAAATGAGGCAGTCTTTGTTGATTTTTAAAACTTTATTTCAATATTTGCTTTTTTTCATATTTCAATCTTAAACAAGGGGAAAAGGGAAGAAATATACTGTATTTTTCTGCGTATAAGACTACTTTCTAACACACAAAAATCTTCTCAAAAGTCGGGGGTCGTCTTATACGCCGGGTCTCATTCTCCTGTAACCAGGCAGACCAGCCCATAAGGCTCTAACGAGCCTTAAATGGCTCTGAGGAGGGTCGTCTTATACGCCCAGTCGTCTTATACGCCGGAAAATACGGTAATATAGTATCTGATAGCTTTATCAAAGTATCAAGAAAATGGACATGATCATTCCGTAGAATATGATTATTCTTGCTCTTCTAATGCAGTTGTTGACAGTTGTTCCAGATTGTTCAATATTGTCTTATTACAGCGGCACCAATTAAAGGCTACGTGTGTACTATCTGGTTGGCTTGTCTGGCTCAGAAATCAAGCACGGCTGGATTACTTAAGTGTAACACTTGTTAAGAAATCACAAGGCTGTTGCAGGGTGAAAGTCAAAACAGCTTCCTGGGAGGAACAACTAGCAAATCACTTATATATTCTTGCCGAGAAAACTACATGCATGAATCCATGAAATTTGAGCCCCGAGGAGACTTTATCTTTTATGCAAATATTTGGTGCCACAAAATTGCTTATAGATAATCTTCAATGTATACCACAATTGGGACAATTTCTATTGCTAAGCAAGACAGTAAAAAAGCTGTGCCCCATTTTATGGCCTATTTTGCTCTAGTTAAGCAAACCATTGCAGTTAAGTTAATCATGCAGTCCTTAAATGAATCCCCCAATTACTTTGTCAGAATGCTGCAAATCCTGTAAATACATGCCGATTGCAAAAAGCCCAAATTTTGATCATGTGATTGTGGGGATACTGTAACAGTCTTAAGTGTGAGGACTACGTAGTTGCATGCCACTGTAAAATTGGTCAATAAACAAATGGTTGTAAGTGGAGGACTATCTATAGCTCTTACTTTCTCTTTCAACTGCACCTGCTTCCAAAGTCACTCCTGTACTACATGAAAAAAGATACTTTGCTTATTCTATGGACCAGGTCTCTCCACATTTTCCAATCTTGCAGGTTTCTTTTATAGAGTTCCTCTATGCTCTGGCTGGTGTTAGTTTTGATGGTGTCCAGCCATCGTGTTCTTTGACAGCCTGGTTTCCTTTTACCACTCAGTCTTCCAAACATAATTGCTTTCTCCAGTGAATTCCCAAGTGAGAAAAAAAAGTGATACATTTGCACCAGCTTGCAAAATTCATCACTGCAACAGCTAATAGTTAACCCAGAAATGGAGTTATTAACTAGGAGGGAATGAACTGCATTCTTCAGGAACTCTGCTGAGCTTTGGGTGGGTGGGGAATAAACATCCTCCCTCTCCCAAGAAGGTCTAAGTCTAGTGAAAAGAAGGGCTAGAAGTGACATGATAAAGAGTATTTCAATATTCGAGGGGCTGCCTATTGTCCAAAGCACATGAAGGCAGGACAAGAAGCAATGGGTGGAAACTAATCAAGGACAGAACTAACCTAAAACAAGAAAAAATTCCTGGTTCTAAGAATTATTGACCAATGGAACAGCTTGCCTTAGGAATTTGTGGGTGCTCCCATCACTGGAGATTTTAAAGAAGAGATAGGACAACCATTTGTAGGGAATAGTGGAGGCTTTCCTGTTTGAGCAGGGGGTTGGACTAGTCACTAGAAGACCTCCAACTCGTTATTCTGTTAACTAAGCATGCTCTGTATATTTATAGACTATTGGCTCTCTTCTAGAAAAGGGAAGTAAGCACATGGAGACAGGACTGTTTCACTGCATCTTTTTTTTCCTGTTTATCATATCCTGGAAGTGACACCTACCTCTCCTCAGTGCCTCAATTCATTAATTTACTTGCAGGAAGTGGTGGTGGTGTTAACTATACTGAAAAAGGCAAAACCAGCAAATCGAACTCAGCTTGTCACTTCTCAAGCACATCCTTTATTGCCTTGGCTAGAGATTTAAAAAGGGGGTTTGCCCTTAATGTCTCTTGAAAGATGCTTCCACCCCCCACCCCCACCTCGTGGTCTCCCATCCGAACGCCAAACAGGTCTCTTGCCGATCCGTTCAGGCAGAAATTCAATCAGACGACTCTCCATTTAGAGGGCGAGGCCGGGCTTTTTGCCTTTAAATCCTCCCCTCCCGCGGAACCGCGCACGAGAGAGGGCGCTCGTTCTGCCTGGCTTCGCTTGGCTTGCCCGGGGCCTCCGGCTTCAACAACCGCTGATGATCATTGGTCCCGGCGGGGCTACGGGGTTGTTCTCCGTCCGGCTGATCGGGAGAGCTTTTCCCTCCCCCCCCCCCCCCCGGGTGGATTTAAAAACGGAGGCCCAGCTGCTCCCGTCCTTCTCCATGGCCGGGGGAGGTTCGCCGGTGCGCTACGCTCCAGCAGCCGCCCAGGACACAAGGCAACCCTGCTGTGCCTTTGCGGTAAGCGTGGAAAAAAAAGGCAAGCGGGCAGGTGGGGAGAGAACAAAGACCCCGCAGCCTTAATTGAGGGGGGGGGAGAGGCACAGAGGATGGAGACTTGCCCCTCTCCCCGCGCAGAAACTGGCTTGTTGCAAGAGGATAAAGCAGGAGTCTCCAACCTTGGCAACTTTAAGACTTGTGGACTTCAACTCCCAGAGTTCCTCAGCCAGCTTTGCTGGCTGAGGAGCTCTGGGAGTTGAAGTCCACAAGTCTTAAAGTTATCAAGGTTGGCGACCCCCCCGGGATAAAGCGTACTGGAGCGCACAATGAATCTACCTTCCCGGAGATATGGGGGGGGGGGGAGGGTGACGCACAACTCGAACTTCCGGTAGTGATGCGAAGCTCTTGTGAGTTCCAGCACGTACAACATCAGAGTGGTTGCGGTTGTGGTCCTTTTGCGTACCTCAATCTTGGTTTCTTTTTCCCCCCTTGCGGATGGCTGGTCTTCCACTCGGGCTGGTTTCCCGGGCTGAGCGAGGAAGGATGTTCTGTTTATTGTGGTTGGCTTGTGTTTGGCGCAACCCATGTCCTTCCTCTCTCCAAACACTGGGCCTCTTCAAACGAATTGCAAAAGGTGGGCTTTTTTTTAAGGAGGAAAAGGGAGGGTGGGCTAAATTTCTTTCAGTTGCACCATGCAAACACAGGTTGTGCTGAGACGTCTAATATCGCACTGGATTTATAGAATAGAATAGAGTAGAATTTTTTTATTGGCCGAGTGTGATTGGACGCACAAGGAATTTGTCTTGGTGCATATGCTCCCAGTGTACGTAAAGGAAGATACGTTTTTTTAAAAAAAAATTTGATTTATATGCCGCCCTTCTCCGAAGACTCAGAGCGGCTTACAATGTGTTAAGCCATAGCCTTCATACTTTTGTATATTTTATACAAAGTCAGCTTATTGCCCCCACAAACTGGATCCTCAATTTACTTACCTTAGGAAAGATGGGAGGCTGAGTCACCCTTGAGCCTGGTGAGACCCGAACTGGTGTAATTGCAGACAGCTGGATGTTAATTACGGTGCTTAGTCTGCAGAGCTAAACCAGGCTCTTTTTTGTGTTGTATCGCATAATTCATCAAGAATTATACGATAACAACACTTAATGATAGTCATGGGGTACAAATAAGCAATCAGGAAACAATATCAATATAAATAGTAAGGATACAAGCAACAAGGTTACAGCCATACAGTTATAAGTGGGAGAAGATGGGTGATGGGAACGATGAGAAGATTAATAGTAATGCAGACTTAGTGAATAGTTTGACAGTGTTGAGGGAATTATTTGTTTAGCAGAGTGATGGCGTTCAGGAAAAAACTGTTCTTGTGTCTAGCTGTTCTGGTGTGCAGTGCCCTATAGCGTCGTTTTGAGGGTAGGAGTTGAAACAGTTTACGTCCAGGATGCGAGAGGTCTGTAGATATTTTCACAGCCCACTTTTTGACTCTTGCAGTATACAGTATGCAGGATTTTTTTTAAAAAAATAAATGGTTGAACTACAAATTTGCTGAATAATCGCATTTGGCCTGGATAATAAAGTTAGCGGCATGCTATAAAACATGGCCTATTAACTGCAGGTAGTTAACTCAACTTGCAACAATTTATTTAGAGACCATTTGAAGTAACATTGGCACTGCAAAAAGTGACATGACCATTTTTCCCCACATTTACCACTGTTGCAGCATCCCCGTGGTCATGTGATCAAAAATTTAGACACTTGACAACTCACTCATGATTGCAAGGTCCCAGGGTCATGTGATCAGCTTTTTGCAACCTTCTGACAAGCAAAACCAATGGAGAAAGAGATTCATTTAACAACCGTGTTACTAACTTAACAACTGCAGTGATTCACTTAACAACTATGGCAAGAAAGATTGTAAAATGGGCCAAACCTCACTTAACGAATGTCTCAACAACAGAAATTTTGGCCTCGATTGTGGTTATAAGTCGAGGACTCCCTGTACATCCTAGGCTAGTTTAGCATAGGATTCACCCCATGCAACATCACACTATTGTGGGCAATGAAGCTGTGGAGCTGTTCACTTTTGGTAGCGTTTTCCAACCTTGACAACTTGATAATCTGTGGACTTCAACTCCCACAATTCCCCAGCCAACTGGAGGATTCTGGGAGTTGAAATTCACAAGTCTTCAAGTTTATTTATTTATTATTTATTAATTAGATTTATATACCGCCCTTCTCCTTACGGACTCAGGGCGGTGAGTTGCGAAGTTGCGAAGGCTAGGAAACACTGAATGATGGCTTACTCAACTCAACTGTTGTGGCTATCCAGATATATTTGGAGAACACATAATTATGGATGCGGCTTATGCTTTCTTGAAGAAGGTTGATTCAGAAGATCAATTGTTCGGACTCTAGTAGTTGCTTTTTCCCAATCCTAAATGTACACTTTCTCTTTCCGACCACTAGGAGGCAGTAAAGATATACAAAAAAAACTTTTGTGCCCTCAAGTGTTCATCTGGGCATAACACAGCTCAATCATTATTTATACCTATATCCATGAATTAATCTGGTTCACTTTTGTCACTTCGAATTCTTGGCCATATGCAAACTAATTAAACAATACTGGTCAAAAATACAGAACTTTATGGGATCTCTCTACAAACAATGCAGTCCTTTCACACACACAAAATATGGTTAGATTGTATAAATGTTGAAAACCATAGATGGCAATGTTAGAACAAGACTATGCAGTTTAGATAGAAGATCAGTAACTACACATCTGTTAAGGAGCCTCTGCTGTGCTGAATACTACTGTAGCTAGGGGAAATTAATTATTTAATCTGACCGTAAAGTGTAGGACTTCTGTTATTATGGGGTATTGAGTGTAGATCAGGGGTGTCAAGCTCACATCATCACGGTTCCCCTTTGCTAAACCAGGCATGGGCGGAGCAGGGATGAAATGCTCCCAGTTCGGACCAGATCGCCTGATCTGGTAGCGATGGCGGTGGGTGATTCGGAGAACCAGTAGCAAAAATCCCTGCCCCCCCCCCATGCCCAGCTGAGCTGCACAATCATTACAGTTTTTGTTTACTTTTAAAAGCATATTTTTTACAACCTCTTCGGCCAAAAAAATGCTTTTAAAAATAAAAAAAAAATGCCTCTGACGATCCAAGCTTAATTGCTTGATTGTCAGAGGCATTTAAAAGAAAAAAAAGTCTCTGCCGATCAGGCAACTCAGCTGGGATCGTCAGAGCCTTTTGAAAGCATTTTTTAATAACCTCTTCGCTGAAGAGGTTGTAGAAAAAATGGTTTTAAAAGTAAAAAAAAAATTAGCCACACCCACCCAGTCACATTACCACCCCCACCCCCAGCCCACAGAACCGGTACTAACAAATTTTAGATTTCACCACCGGGGCGGAGCCAGTATGTGACGCATCTGGCCTGCAGGCCACGAGTTTGACACCCGGGTGTAGATTAATGAAAAAAAAAGTAAATTTCAACAACTATAGAATCAGGCTGCAGCATATCAAAATCGAGAAAAGTGAAGGGAGTCTGAATACTTTCAGAATGCACTATATGTACCTGCACAAATTGGTCTGCTGGTACAGTGTTGGTTTTTTTCAGATTCAGACCCACAACCATGTTGTAGCTGGTGACCTGGGCAAGTGCTTACGCTGCTAATTTTGTAGGTGGGTATCAGTGGTGGGTTCCTCCTGGTTCGGCCCGGTTCTGCTGAGCCGGTAGCAGTGACGATATGAACCCACCCCTGGTGGGTATGTACTCATAGCTTGCTCAAATGAATTTCACATCACTGTGGAGTGAAGTTCTATAGCCATGATGGCGAACCAATAGCACGCGTGCCACAGCTGGTATGCAGAGTGTTCTCTGCAGGCACACGAGCCGTTGCCCAGCTCAGCTCTACCACGCATACGCATGCCCCTCCTGCCGGTCGTCTTCGAGATGCGTGGGGGTGGGCACATGTGGGAGTCGCACTTGTGCAGGGGGGGATCGTGCATGCGTGGGGATGGGGACGGAGTGCGGGAGGGTGCACTGCACCCCCCACACGGCCCATTTTTGGGCCCAGGGAGGCCTGCTAGGTCAAAAACAGGCAGGGGGGTTGTGTGTGCACACATGGGGGAAGGGGTGGTGGTGGTGTCATGCACACATGCCCAGGGAGGACCGCATTGCATTATGGGTGCCAGCACACATGTGCGCTCTTGCGCGCACGCATGGTTTCAACACATGAGAAAAAGGCTAGCCATCACCGTTCTATAGCGAAAAGAAAAATAACTAAAAATCGGATGAAAGCAGAAACCCTTGTTTAAATCAGGGAGGTGTTTGAGAGAATTCAGGTTTGACGGCTTTGAACAGGCAGCAGTATATAGGTTTTTGACCTCCATTTTAGAAGAATCTGCCAGAATCTTCAGAAATGACTCAGCTTTCACTCTGAAATAGTAGCTTTTGTTCTGTGGATCTGGAGTGCCACAAGTATGTGAAGGTAATTCATTGACTTTATTGGCTTATAAAAGGAGACTGTCCTTCGGCCATGGTTTCTGATTCTGGCTTGTTCATTAAAACAAAAACAAAAACAAAAAAACCAACCAGAAATACTGGATCACTCATCACCTTGACTAGTGTTGCCTAAAGTTGTTTCTTTTTCACAGCCATTATGTGATTGGATCATATTTTACTTCCCACATCTATAAATGTTTAAGTGGTTAGAGTTAGGAGACAGAACGAAAGACATGAAAGATTAGGCTACTTTATCCTGGCCTTCTTAAAATCTGGATGAATGCTTTTTGTTTTCTAAGACTTTATTAAATGTCAACAGATTGCTTAACTGTAAATACAGGAAAATAAATAAGGGAAAAAAAGGTGAGTCGAGGAAAAAGCAAAATTGGGGTACAGAAAAAGAAAAGAAAAATATACAGAAAAAAATAACTTCCATCCTATAACTTCAATACAGATAAAACTATAAAATTCATTCATCTTGTCCTCTAAAATTAAGCATATAGGTCAGTGATGGCTAACCTTTTGGCCATCGCGTTTCAAAAGTGGGGGGAGTGTGGTGAGGTCACACGCATGTGTTCCCATTATTTCTGTGTGCCCCGCCCCCATGCTCCCCCTGCTTTTGCCACGTGATGGCACGGTGGGCCTGGTAGGCCCGTTTTTTGCTTTCCCCAGGCTCCAGAGCCTTTTAGGAACCTGGGGAGGGCAAAAATGTCTTTTCCCACCTTTCCTGACTTCTGGTGGGCCCAGAAGGCCCAAAAATCAGCTGGCTGGCACACGCATGTGTGCCAGAGCTGAGCTTACGTGCCCACTGATACGGCTCCGTGTGCCACCTGTGGCACCCGTGCCATAGGTTCGCCATCACGGATATAGGTAATCCTTGACTTACGACCAGAGTTGAATCCAAAATTTCTGTTGCTAAGCAAGACAGTTAAATGAATTTTACCCCAATTTAAGATCTTACTTGCCACAGTTACTGAAACACTGCAGTTAGTAACACGGTTGAAAAGTGAATCTGGCTTCCTCATAGACTTTGCTTGTCAGAAGGTCACAAAAGGCGATTATATAATTCTGGGACACTGCAACCATTATAAGTATGAAGCAGTTGCCAAGCTTTTGAATTTTGGTCACATGACCATGGGGCTGCTGCAACAGTCGTAAATATGAAAAATGGTCATAAGTGTTCTGCCCCAGCTGCGGACCCCAAAGAACGCAGCACACACAAAGTCTATACAAACCTTAGTTTACTAAATTAAATCAGTCTTTTTCAAACAAAGGCTCTTAATTAACTTTCTTAACAGCCTACAAGAATCCAAAGAATAAATAATCATAATCTTACTAGGATTGGCAGAAAGCCCAGAAGCAATTTACAGGAAACTGATAAAAGAACTAAGATCAAGACACGAAGGAAAGTGAACTAAGTTGTTCCCTGAAAATTGCTTCTGTCGGTGTTCCTCCTTAAATAGGCTAAGAGAGTGGCCAGTTAGCCCAAGCCTTACTCTTGAGGAGATCTCCTCCTGAGAAGCCACTCCTGCCTTTTCACAGCTCTGAGCGCCTGTGCATTGACAAGAGACTCTTCTTCTTCCTCTTCACCCATGGAAGCTTCTGGAGGTTCTGAAGGCCCTGGCTGAATCCCCACCTCTGGCACCACATCTTCTCCAGCCTTCTCATTGTCCGACTCGAGTGCCAGCTGCACAGGCTGCTGGCGCAGCACCACACCAGCCTCCTCACTGTCGGAATCAGCTACTAGCTGCACAGGCCGCTGACGGGCCACAACACTAAGCCACACACACACACACATATATATATATATATATTCCATGTGCTCATTTTCCCCAGGACCTCAAACCATGTGATCCTGTCCACCATTAAACCATCTTTCCAAATAGCTTCCATGTTTCCAGTGTCTTTCTCCCCACTTGGAACTAAACCCAGGTGGACATTTCTTCCAACATTAGTATATAAGCTTTTTCCAAATTTACTTTCTTTTGAACATTCATGTTTCTGATGGAGAGCTGTGTTCCAAGATGCACCTGTTTATTGAATTTGTTTCTCTAAAAAAGTCCAGCTCATAGAAGGAGCAACCTGTTGCTTCTTCAGGTATGTGTATCTATTAAACATTAGCAGACCTCAGTAAATTTTAGGCACACATTGACTTAATATTTTCTTTCTTTCAGAACAGCTGCTTTCTAACCCTTTGTGAGGTATTTAGCACTGTGGAGCCTGTTTTGATTTTTTTTCTTTGCTTAGCTGTAGGAACTTCCGTAAAGGATTTTCATGGTTCGACATACCTGCATGGAGAAAAAAATGGGTGAAGCTGTTGCCAGAGTAGCTAAGAAGGTGAATGAAACAGTTGAAAATCAAGCAGATTCTCTTGGTAAGTTAACCACTGTTGCTTTTTTTTCCAGAATTCAGGATGCTATTATAGGTAGCCCTCAATTTACAAGCACAATTGAGGCCAAATTTTCTGTTGCTAAGCGAGACATTAGTTAAGTGGATTTTGTCCCTTTTAATGATCTTTCTTGGCACAGTTGTTAATCACTGTTGTTAAGTTTATGGTCACTAAATGAACTGTTGCAATTTGGGGACTACTTCTATATATTAAGCTAAAATCAGTGTTTTTCAAACTTGGAAACTGGCTGGGGAATTGTGGGAGTTGAAGGTCACACGTCTTAAAGTTTGAGAAACACTGAGCTAGATGACCCAGTATTGACTACAGCAAGAATTAATGGCTTTTCAGGAGACATTCTCAGTCTATTCTGGAAAATGAGGGACTCCCTGTCCATTCTCCTAGAAGTGCCAAGAATTGAGCCTGTAATTAGGTGGATCATACTTATACCAGGCTCTACCATCAAACTGGTTTTCTAAAATAACAATGGGGAAGGGAAGAGTATCACTAGACAGATGTTCTGGTCCATCACAACCCAGTCAAGTCTCCAACAGCGAAGAGGGTTCTGATTGGGTTTTCAAGACCTACTGGTAGATAGTTCATATCACAGTGTAACAACTCCAGACATGCATATATATCCGTTATTGCGAACCTATGGCACGCGTGCCCGAACTGGCACGTGGAGCCATGTCGCCTGACACACGCAGTGTCACTTGTTCCTCTTCTGAGTTTCTCGTGTGCATGTGTGCACAATGATCAGCTGGCCTTTTTGCATGCGGTAGTGCCAGAAACTAGAAGCTCTTCTAGCCGATGTTCCGTTTTCCTGCATTAGTATGCATGCCAGCCAGCTGATCGTTGCGCATGCATGCACGCCAGAAACCCGGAAGAGTAGCTGGCCAAACAGGAAGTTCAGTAGCTGAAACCGGAAGTTCATTTTCAGGTGCGCGCATACGGCCTGGGCAGCTCCTCTTCCGGGTTGCGGCCCAGGCTCCAGCGCTCCCTTTTCGGCATTCGGTGCTGAAAAGGTTTGCCATCTTAGCATGCATATGACTGCAGTCTCACCTCATATTAAATTTTAAACCATGGCTGAGACAATATACCAAATCAGAGGCAAATTGACTACATTATGACTTGGTTCTCATATCATGCCATGCCATGCCATGCCATTGATTGATTGTTTAACCGTAGATTGTTGAGCAAACTACAATTCACTGGATTTGAACAATAAATCATATAGACCAGAATGTACAGATCAATGTGGCTGTTGATTTGTATTGTCCTAAGTCAAAAAAACGAACTACAGTATGGCAATACTGTATGTTATTAAAGAGGATAAGGATAATTTTGCACAATGAAAAAAAATTACTTTTGTAATTAAGGAATAGATTCCAGATACAATATAAGTTATAGTTATCTATTTTTGAAAAGTCTATGTGTTCTAAAAATCAGAACATGGCATAATCTATATGGACTAGATGTAATGATAAGATTAGGGACTGAATTAATTTTATATTGTTATCTACAGTTATTATGTTTTGTTAATTATTTTTTCTTTTATCACAACTTATTTTAATCACTGTAATACTGTACTCATAATCATCATATAATCACTTTATAATCATTATTTCTCCTGGTGATGCAGAATGTTTTTGTATTTCACCATTAAAAATAATTTTTATTATTAAAAAATTAAAATGCTGTGAATGGGGCCCAGAAGCCTAATGGCAACGAATATAGCAACTTTATTTTGGCAGGTAGGTCTTGTAAAAATAATCTTGTTGCTATACTTTGCACTAGCTACAACACGGAGGTCAAGCTCACCACGTCACATTGCTGTCACGTGTCATTTTGCGACGGTTTTCCCCTTTGCAGAGCTGGGGTGGGCGTGGCCTGTGCGTGATGCATGCAACCCGTGGGCCTCCAGTTTGACACCCCTGACTTTCAGGTTGTAGGCAGCCCATATAAAGTATGTCACAATAGACTCTAAGGCATGACTGCTGATGTCACAGCATATTTGAGAGGAGCACAGTCCTTTCCTGAGTCCTGAAAATAGTATAATTGGGGTGTGCAGAAGTCTACTGACCGCTAGACACTCCATCATTGTGGGTATTGATCTGACCTTGTTTTATTCAAATCTGCACTGGGTCCTTATTAACTTCAGACACTGACCCAGGACCTCTGCATCAGTGGAGTGTAGGAATAGCTAAGAATTTAATGCACCAACTAATTAAAAATGGAGATTTTAAACTAAAAGTCCACGTACATTAAGTTAAGTGTTGTTTACTCCAGAAAGCATGCTAAACTATAATGGCTTTTGTTAGATTTTGGCTAGAAAAATAGGGAACACCTTTGGTGAGAAGGTAACAGTGTTCCGTGCGCCTTTGGCATTTAGTCATGCTGGCTACATGACCACTGAGATGTCTTTGGACAGCGCTGGCTCTTCGGCTTTGAAACAGAGATGAGCACCGTCCCTTAGACTTGGGAACGACTAGCACATATGTGCGAGAGGAATTTTTACCTTTATCTAAGGGCTGTAAATTTATCTGTGATGCTTTGTAGACCAAGATTCCGCATATTTTCAATGCTGGGACCAATGGTATACTTGGTTGAATAATAAAATTAAAAAAGGATAAGGTTAATGTAGATTTTACTTTTTATTTGTATATCTTGATTGAAGTTAATACACTGTGTAAAGTTCCCGTCGCGATCTGTATGTAAATAATTATTCTGTTGTAAAGAAATAAATCATAAAAATTATATATATATATATAAAAGAATAAACAACCTTTAACTCACCTCTGGTTAAACAAACCAGTAATTATAAATAATCATTTTAAATATAGATAGTTCTGACTGTGACCCTTCGAAGTTTTTTGAATGGATATATTTGGCTAATGCAAAGGTTTCTTTGGCCCAGTTCTGTAGGATTCTTCTAATCTGCTTACTTATTTTATATGGTGCTTTCACTGTCACTTCAGTGGATGTCTCTTTTATCCCCACAATTTATTTTAGAGGTAGGTTGGGCTGTGAGAGTCTGTGATCATTATTTTTGTTTTTAATATTTCATTGATTTTATTATAACTTATTTTATTGAGCTATCCAGAGTTGTTGAGAATCAGACAACATGCAAGTTTATTGTATAGTAACAATAATAATGAGGATTTGATAGGTGGATTTATGTCAAATCCAATCTAAATGTCTGGCTGACTGTGCAACCAACCGTCATAATAATAGTATCTTTTAGATTCTGCAGATTATAAAAGATTATCCTAAATTACTGAAGGAAATGAACCATTAGGTCGTGAATGTTTTATCAATTTGTTTTATCAATTTCCCCAGATTGCATAGCTGACGTGCGATCTGGGGAAAAAAGCACATCTGTTTTAAAGAATTGTAGGCCAGTACTATGTTTGCAGCCTCAAATATTCTAAAGCAGGGGTATCAAACTCAATTTCATTGAGGGCCTCATCAGGATTGTGTTTGACCTTGGCGGGCCAGGGGGCATGGCCAGGGTGGCTGTGGCCAGCTCAACTTCACTCATCGAAGTTCCATTTTCAGTTGCAACGGTCTCCTGCAGCTCTCTGCCAGCAAAAACAGAGTTTGGGGAGGCTGTGCGTAGCCTCCCTGGGCTCCGTTTTTGCTGACAGAGGGCTGCAGGAGGCCATTGTGGCCAAATACGTAGCCCCGGTGGGTCGCATGCGACCTCCCCAAGCTCCATTTTTGCTGGCAGAGGGCTGCAGGAGGCTGTCGTGGCTGAAAACGGAGCCCGGGTGGGCTGTGTGCAGCCTCCTCAGACTCTGTTTTCGCTGGCAAAGGCAGAGCAGGCCAGTCCTTTGCTGTTTCCAGGGCGGCCCTGAGGGCCAAATCTAAGCACTCTACAGGCCGAATCTGGTCTGAGGGCCTTGAGTTTGATACCCCTGTTCTAAAGCATCTTTTTGGAATTGAATTCAAAGTAATGTACAGTTTGGATAGTATCCAGTTCGGCAGTGTATTTCTGAATAGTAATTGCTGGGAATACAGCCAAGGGAGTGCTATTTTTAAGTCGGGTGTGACTGTCTACAACAGTAAATTAATATGTCTCATATGTTGACTTGGTTACGTAGGTAGTCCTCAATTTATAACCAATTGTTCACAACTGAAATTATAATGTGGCTGAGAAAAATAGACTTAGGACCTGTGCCTGAAGTTATGGCTGATGCAGGGCCCACAAAGACACGTGATCAAAATTTGGGGCTTTGGCAGCCTGTCCACACTTATGTTTGTAGGGGCACTGCAACTCTCCCCACCCATCTATCTCCCCCCTGATCTATGTTCTTTTGACCACCCTGAACAACAGCCCTTGGCAGCAGCAGTGGCTCTGGGTTGGTGTGGGGGCAGAAACTTGTATTTCAGCCCCAGTGTCAGCATTGCTACTGATGAGTGCCACTGTGTAAGGCAGCCAACAGGTGTTAGTTGGAAGGTGGGGAAGAGATAGACAATGGAGAGAACTGCCCAGGAATTCTAAATGCTCCTTGGTCAGATGAGGGGGTGGGGGGGGGGCTGAGGTTTCTTGGGTGTGATAGCTTTGTGCCGCACTGCTGGGCCAGGCTGGGATAGCTGAGACTTCCAGAGGTGGCTGAGGCTTTGTGCAGTACTTCAACAACCCTCCCTCCAAATTATATGCAGCTTGGACCACCCCATCCCAACAGACACCCTTGGCATGCCTTACCTGGTATTTCCTCTGCTTAACCCACAATTCTCATTTAACAATGGGATTCATGAGTGCTGGGATTGTGGTCACTAAGTGAGGTAGTCTTAGGGTACTAAGACTATGAGGTACTCTTAGTACCCTAAGACTACCTCACTAAGTGACCACTGCATAACTCAGTGACCAAAATTCCGGTCCCAATTGCGGTCATATGTGGAGGACTACCTGTGTTTCAGGCAGATAGTCCTCGACTTATGACTGTAATGGAGTCTACTATTAGAATATTAAGTCATTACAGTTATTAAGCCAATCACCCATATGATCACCTTGTTCAGCAACCACCGTCCTGGCCCTCTCAGGCACAGATGCAAAGTGAATAGCAATAGCTGTCAACTCTGAAGCAAAGCCATCTTGTGCTGCCTCATAATTTGTATTTGTATTTGTATTTATTAGATTTATATACCGCCCTTCTCCCGAAGTACTCGGGGCGGTGTACAGCCATGATAAAATAATGAACCATACAACATTTAAAACCAATTTAAAACAGAATTAAACAAATTGGCCCTCTCAATTAAAAAAACCCATAATTTAAAATACCCCATCAAATTTTTATTCAGCCAGGCCAGCCTGTTGAAATAACAGGGTCTTAAGGGCCTGACGAAAGATATGGAGGTCAGGAATCATACGTATCCCAGGGGGTAGTTCATTCCAGAGGGTGGGTGCCCCCACAGAAAAGGCTCTCCTCCTGGCGGGTCACCAGCCTACATTGTTTTGCTGACGGCACCATGAGGAGCCCCTCTCTGTGGGAGCGTGTTGGTCGGTAGGAGGCTATTAGTGGCAGAATAGTTGCCACGAAGCCTGAGAGGGGGAAGAGAGGGGGAGAAGTAGATGGCCCGGCTAACCGCCAAAACAAAAAGTTTTCCCGTGGGAACCCAGGTCATCGTAACAGGTGGCTGTTAAAAGGAGGAGAGGAGTGACCAAGCAGCCTGCCAGCTATATTCATTGGACAATGTGACCGGTGACATCTGGGAGGCGGGACTTTTGCTCTTTTAATTAGGTGAAAACCGTGGGAAGTTTTAGAGTTGGTTTTCACCGGCTGTGCTGATATGATGTATCCAATAAACATGCCCTTTGAGGAATCTACCTGACTCGGAGTTCTGCTTTCAGTGGGTGCGCTACTCGGAAGGCTAACAATAGCACTTATACACTGCTTCCCAGTGCTTTACAGCCCTCTCTAAGCGGTTTTGCAGTGTTAGCCTATTGCCCTCAACAATCTGGGTCCTCATTTTAACGACTTCGGAAGGATGGAAGGCCGAGTCAAGCTTGAGCCATTCAGAATCGAACTGCCGAACCTGCAGTCAGTCGGCAGTCAACAGAAGTAGCCTGCAGTGCTGCATTCTAACCACTGCGCCACCACGGCTCATGAAATGAAAGAGCTTCTTACTGCAAAAGGCCAGGCAGTTCCTCTCTGGCCACAGAACAGGCAGGCTGGGCTAGAGAAAGGAAGCTTGGATCCTCATGATCCAAGCTTTTTTCTCTGCTCCAGCATGCTGTCTCCCCTCCCTAACCTTTTTGTGTGACAGAAGGTTAGGAAATCTTTCTAGCCAAAAATGTGGAAGGATGGCAGTGCACTATGTGGAGAAATCTCCCAAGGAGGGCAGGGCAGGGCACCGGAAAACCAATATCGTTGTGATTTTCCCTGCCAGTTTCTCTGTTGATTTTCTGAGGAAGCCAGCAGGTTAAGATTGCAAATGGCAACCACATGATCCTGAACAGTTTGTCAACCTGTTGTAGGTACGAATCGGTTGCCAAGAGCTCTGATCGCAATCCCTTGACCTCGTGAGCTCTGCAACATCTGTGACTTTGGGAACCAGTTGTAAGTCCTTTCGTTCAGTGCCATCATAATTTCAAACGGTCGCTTGAATGAACAGTTGTAAGTTGAGGGCTGCCCGTGCTAAATGAGTTGACCGAGAGATGGCCAATACTTTACAAAAACAACTCTTTTTAGATCCCACCTTTTGTAAGCTTCAAAAGCGCTGCAGCATCAGTTGCTCTCAGAGTCCACTGAAAACAAAGATATACCGTAAGTTATTCTGCTTGGGACTCCAGAAGGTGGAGTAGTTTCCCAATAAATCAGGAAACATTGAAAACTTTGGCAAGAAAAATATCAAAATTGAAGCTGGCTTGAAGATGCAATTATATCCCATTTTCTCTGCCTCTGGATTTTGGGGGTGGTGGTGGTGGTGGTGGAGGATACTTTTCAATTGAATATTTCATTTAGAAATATTCAAAGTTTTCTTCATTGCAAAATAGGTGTTCTCTCTCTGTCTCTCTCTCTCTCTGTCTGTGTGTGTGTGTCTCTGTCTCTGTCTCTGTCTCTCTCTCTCTCTCTCTCACACACACACACACACACACACACACATTCTGAAAGTGCTGTTCTGGGCAATCCTTAGGTTTGGTTGAGGACCCAGTCAAAATTATTCTGCTCCAAAGTCAAAATATCCTCTCACTATTATTCTTGAGAAACAGCTAATGAACTCATCACTCAAAACCAACACCAACTGGGAGTAGCACTGAAAATATTTTTTAGTATAGTATAGTAGTCCTTGACTTAGGACCACAATTGGTTATAAGCACCACTCCCTATAGTCAGCAACAACTAGCAGAGTAAAATCTGCAGGGATTCCTTACAGTAACTGATATTAGAATGAGTTGGACAGTAGGCTTATTCGCACAATGACGTTTTATAACATCTTGAAATGATAAATAATGTTTTATGGATTTAGATAAGGGGATGGGATGTTGTGATGCTTAACCTTACAGGGGGTGAAGAGTTATTAAATCTGTTTGTATTTGTGATGAATGTTGGAATTATAATTACCAACAGTGGAGATATCATAAAGTTCTGATATATAAAATAGGTTTTGCAGTCAACCATTATTCCTTCCCAAGAAAGACTGAAAAAGGAAAAAAAAATATTGTTTTCTGTAGCTCTGGAATAAAACTGATATATGGGAAGATAATTGGCTGGGCAATCTCATGACAGACAGTTCAGTGAATATCTCTGCCCATGAGCTGCTCAGATCATGTTATGGAAAAACTTCCAATGACGACAAATCTGAAGCATTGGCAAAATCATAAATAATTGTGCAAGTTTCTTTGTCTGAGTGGCCTTTTTGGAGGGTCATTGCAGTTACGTAACAAGCAAGAAGAGAATGATCGTTGAATGAAGATTCAGATTCAGCAAACAAGCTCAGGGTACTTTCTTCCATGTCTGGTGGCTTTGCCCAGAAATTAAGAAATATTGGAGCAAAATAAAAATATGGATAGTAGAAATAACAGATCATGAAATTGAATTAGAACCTGAAGTCTTTATATTAGGCATGATCAAAAGGAATATTAGAAACAATATAAAATATTTAACACTACACATAATCACGGCAGCTAGACTAACACTAGCACAACTGTGGAAAACAGATTGTTAGCCAACAGATCAGGAGTTAATGCAAAAAATCTACACATGTGCAGAAATGGACAAATTAACCCTAGAATTAAAGGACAAGGAAGACTCAAAATATTTTACAGTATGGAATAGATGGTACCAATGGACAAATCAAAGGGGGGAAAAATGGGTAAAGACAAAAGTTAGGAGAAATCAATTCAATTAAAAAGAGCACTATCAGATGGATAGATAAGGTAATAAGTTACTGTGTGCATTTATATGTGTATATATAACTATAAATAATTAGTTTGTAGGTGGAGTTGTGTACTGTATATCTAATTTTATGACTAAGAGAAACTTGTACATTTTAAATACTTTTAAAATTTAATAAAGTTTTGTTTTAAAAGTAAAAAAAAAAAAGATTCAGATTGGAAGGCAGACCAGAAATATGTTAATAGAGAGAGTACTTTATAGATGACTTAGGCAAGTGCACAAAATTAAGCATGTGGGTGTGTACGTGCAGATTAAAACATGACACTATAGAAATTAAAGTCGGATTTGGAAGAAAATGACAGAAAGAGCATTGATAAGGTAAAGGTTCCCTTGCACATGAATGCTAGTTGTTTCTGGCTCTAGGGGGTGGTGCTCATCTCCGTTTCAAAGCAGAAGAGCCAGCGCTGTCTGAAGATGTCTCCGTGGTTATGTGGCCAGCATGACTAAACGCTGACGGTGCATGGACCGCTGTTACCTTCCCACCAAAGCAGGGTTGGTTTCCACTTACCTTTACTACCACTTCACAGTGGGATCGCACGCACTCGTGCTCTTCTGTACATGCACAGATCACCCATAATGATGACGTGGCAGGTGGGCGGGGCCTCCGGCTGGTTTTACTACCAATTCTATAGAAGTGGACAGAACTAGGAGCAACTCACCACTGCACCAAAGTGGTCCCTATTTTTCTACTTGCATTTTTTACGTACTTTCGAACTGCTAGGTTGGCAGAAGCTGGGACAAGTAACAGGAGCTCACTCTGTATTGCAGCACTAGGGATTCGAACTGCTGAACTGCCGACCTTTCTGATCGGCAAGCTCAGCATCTTAGCTACTGAGCCACCACATCCCTAGAGCATTGATACTTTGAGCTTGAAGTTTCCTAGGAATATCTCAAGAGCCAAGAGAACAACAAATAGATTATACATATAGGGAGCTGAGTGACTGATGGAAAGAAAACAGGCAGTGAAGTTGGGGAAAAGAAGGAGGAGGTGTTATTGATGATCCCAGCAGAGCAACACGGATTGGCCGGTGAAAGATTGGACAGTCAGAGAAAGATGCTATTGTGGATGGATAAATAATGGAGCAGCAGAGTGCAGTAGATCAATTCAGCTGTTGGCTTTCCAAGAAGGCTTAGAAAAACAGAAATTTTGCCTCTCCTCCTCCCTTTAGAAGGTTTAGAATAACAGAGTTGGAAGGGACCTTGGAGGTCTTCTAGTCCAACCCTCTGCTTAGGAAGGAAACCCTACACCACTTCAGACAAATGGTTATCCAACATCTTAAAAACTTCCAGTGTTGGAGCATTTACAGCTTCTGGATGCAAGTTGTTCCACTGATTAATTGTTCTGTCAGGAAATTTCTCCTTAGTTCTAAGTTGCTTTTCTCCTTGATTAATTTCCACCCATTGCTTCTTGTCCTTCCCTCAGGTGTTTTGGAGAATAGCTTGACACTCTCTCCTCTTTGTAGCAACTCCTGAGATATTGAAACACTGCTATCATGTCTCCCCTAGCTTCTTTTCAATAAACTAGACATACCCAGTTCCTGCAGCCGTTCTTCATATGTTTTAGCTTCCAGTCCCTTAATCATCTTTGTTGCTCTTCTCTGCACTCTTTCTAGAGTCTCCACGTCTTTTTTACATTGTGGCGACCAAAACTGAATGCAGTATTCCAAGTGTGGCCTTACCAAGGCATTATAAAGTGGTATTAACAATTTACTTGATCTTAATTCTATTTCTCTTTTTATGCAGCCTTGAACTGTGTTGGCTTTTTTGGCAGCTGCTGCACACTGCTGGCTCATATTTAAATGGTTGTCCACTAGGACTCCAAGATCCCTCTCACAGTTGCTACTATTGAGCAAGGTACTACATATAGTGTACCTGTGCATTTTGTTTTTCTTGCCTAAATGTAGACCCTTACTTTTTTCACCATTGAATTTCATTTTGAATTTCATTTTAATATAGGAAAGGCTAGGTACAAGGAAGCATAAGTAAAGCAATATTATTATTATTATTTAGCGTATGATGAGAACATGACAGAAGAGAAATTAAACTTCTTTGGGGGTATTGCAGTGGCCTCATAATTGGCTGTGCAGTTCAGCTTTCTAGGTGATTGCCTCTGGTGTTGCTTTGTGTAAATCTTCTATCTAGGGCAGTGATGGCTAATCTTTTTGCCGTCGCGTGCCAAAAGCGGGGAGCACGGGTGGTTGTGCGTGCGCATGCCCACATCCATTCAATGTGCCCCGCCCCCTATGCTCCCCCCACTTTTGGTGCGCGATGGCATGGTGGGCCCAGTAGGCCTGTTTTTCACCCTCCCCAGGCTCCAGAGGCTTTCTAGAAGCCTGGGGAGGGCGAAAATGGCCTTCCCCAGAGGCCCTCTGGAGGCTGGAAATGACCAGGTTCCCAACTTCCGGTGGGCCCACAAGGCCCAAAAATTAACTGGCTGGAGCGTACATGCGCGCTGGAGCTGAGCTAAGGCAACACTTGCGTGCCCACAGATATGGCTCCACGTGCCAACTGTGGCACGCTTGCCATAGGTTCGCCATCACGGATCTAGGGAATCAAATAATGCATGTTGTGGGTAATCTTGCACAATATGTTTAATATCAGCATCACAGTCGCAACAATCCATCCCCACTGATCCATCCCCACTGATACAGGATAGAGGGACTTCTTCCAATATAACACTTAATTCTAAAAAAAGAAAAAAAAAGATTAAAATAGTTAAGGAGCTTCAAGGATGCTCTGTAAATAAACATGTACTTTTAAAAAGTTAGGCTTATGATTAGGACATGCACAACCATAGAGGACATAAAATTACTATAGGGTGGAAGTATAAGCACAAATTATTTTCTTGTTTTGCATTTGTAACTAAAGTTGTAATGTAGTTCCTGTCCCTTTCTCAAGTTCCAGCGCGAGGAAATTTATAAATATACTCCAGAGTTTAAAATCTAGGCCTTTTCCTTTTGCCGTTCAGCCGAGTTATTGCACCAATCTCTTGCTGCATTGGAAGGCAGCTGTATGCTGTCTATGTAGTATTCTCTCTAGTCTGGGACTCCAATCTATTTTATCACCACCTGGATTTTCTCAAGAAGAGAGTCAGAGAGGTGACTCTGGAGAAGGCATGCAGAATGTCAACTCGTAAAGCATCCCTGGCCTGCTCTCGAGTTGCCATAGGCCAGGGGGGATGGGAAACCAGCGAAACGGCATGTCAGCCAAAGACAGATGCACATTCCATGCTTATCTCTCTCAAGGCTGTATCCCAGGGTTACCTATAGCAGCTAGAGGGGAGTGACCTCTACAACCCATGAAATTGCTCCGTTGGTGAATGTGATTGATGACACACCCTGGGGAGAAGGGGGAAAACAGGGTCATAATTGGGGCATAAATTACGTAGGGTCAGAGCTGACTTCACTTGGGAACGTGCCAAACAGAGAGTGTTAGTAAAGCATGGATTAACCCTGGGAATAGAAGAAGAAACTTATAAAGAGACTGAAAGAAATTTAAAGCGACCCTGTCTTGACTTTCTAGTGTAAGAGAAGGAAGAGAAACTTGGTCAGGCTTTCAAGAGTCTATTACGGTAGCCTACATCAATAATTTTCCAATATTTACTCAGTTTCTTGACTTGGTCTACCTCAAAGGGCTGAAACATTATGAAGGCAAGCAGAATCTATTTAGCTTGAAAGAGAAGCTCACGATCTGTTCTACTGTATGGTACCTAATCAACAGGAACAGAACCCACAGAGAAGTTCTCTCATCCTGCCAGGTCACTATAGTATAATGTGGTGGCTCATGACTCCAACATTAAATAATAGATAATTGTTTTGCAAAGAATTGGGCATCAGAAAAGGAGAAACACCTGGAAACCGAGCTTTGCAAATTATATTCTTGCCTAAGCCCTTTCTCTCATAACCCCTCTGAATTCCTCCATTGTTCTACTCAAAATCATTAACTGCAGCACTCGATGAGAATGGATCTGGACAGCGTTAGCTGCATTTTTCCATTACATTTTGAAAAGGATTGAATTCAGCTGGCTGATCTCTGGTGCTGCGTGATCAGCAGACAGTGTTAATTCAGTTGAAGTCTCCAGGATTATACAGCATAAATTTCCCAATTTCAGCTGGGAAAGTGTGCCTATTTTAGAGCAAAGCTAATCCAAAGTTGCTAAGGAATTTGACATTCTGACAAATTGGCTATCAACAGACACCAAGAGATACACTCCATCTCTGCGTCGTTTAAAAGACAACCCAAAGCCACTCTGCATTTCACAATTGGCAAACTTCATCCTCTCCTTCCCTGATGATATTACAGAGCCTACGAATAAAACTGGAAAACAGCTAAGCGCAGAGAAAATGGAATATATAAAACCTAGCCTATTCAAAGAGAAAACAAAGAGATATATACAGAAGATCATGTAATAATTTATATTATGAGATACAGTTCCATGTATTAGCAGTGGGGAGCTGCACACTAAGAACCACAGATGATTGGAACTAAAAATGTAGATAACAAACACTAAATATTATAAAGATATGAGTATAGATAGTTGAATGTTAAAGCTATTGTTGTATAGGACAGCGATGGCTAACCTTTTCCAGACCGAGTGCCCAAAGAACACAAGCGCACACCCAAACCCCCAAAATGCTATGTGCATGCGGCCCTCCTGCATGCCCCCCGCCCCATGCATGCGTGCATGGCCCCCCGCACGTGCCCTGCCCTCACGCATGTCTACGTGGCTCCCCACATGTACCCCGCAACCCCGCACATGTGTGGCAGAGACCCAAAGACCAGCTGGCTGGCCGGAGGCACACGCGTACGCGCGACAGACCTGAACTGGGGCGACAGCTCGCCTGCCATCAGAGAGGGCTCTGCATGCCACCTCTGGCACGTATGCCATAGATCAGTGTTGGCAAACCTTTTTCTCGTGGCGTGCCGGAAATGTGTATGTGTCTGCAAAACAGCTTGTGTGCGTGCCAGCACCCATAATGCAATGCAAACTGTCCCATATGCACATGCGCACACAAACCCCCATGCATGTGCCCCACATTGTGCATGCGTGCCCTGCACATGCATTTACCCCTCCCCCTGCCCCGTTTTGGGCCTGGAAAGTCATTATTCTGAGGGCAGTCCAGGACTTCCCTGTCTCCCCGCCTGAGCAGACTTTTGCATAGCTCCAGGCCTCCGGGCATGGCCAGTGCGCATGTGCATTAGGATATTAAGGCCAGCTGATCGTTGCACGCTAATGCGTTCCAGTAACCAGCAGACTAGCTGGCTGGTGCGCATGTGTACCCTGGAAACCCGGAAGAAGAATGGCCGACGCCACCACCAGTGCCAGCCGACATGGCTCTGCGTGCCATTTCCGGCACCGGTATAGGAAGTATTTTAAACAGTACTGTTTTTCAGGACTAAATACAGTACATTTACAGTGACTAAAATAGAAGCTGACTGGATTAATTTATCACACTGACAACTTCATCAGTGTTTATAGTACATTAAAAGTCACAGTGTGTGAACTAAAAACTTAAAATTGCTAGATATTATATAGATATAAATATAGGCAGTTGAAGAGTAAAGCTGTTGTATATGAAACAGCAGCTAAATGGGTTTACTTATCCGAGTGATATTTCATGCGTGTTTGCTTGTTATGGCTGTTTCCAACTGTTTCTACATCTGTTTCTTCAAAAGCCCATCTGGGATTCTAAGAATTCTCTTTCTAACTGTTCTTTGAATTCATTTCTTTGGCTGTACAGCCAACAATCCTCTTCATAGACATTATTAAGATCAGGAACCCCAAAACTCCATGCTCTTTTCCTGAAATTGCTGGGAGCAGAACCAAATTCCGACTGAGAGTTAGTTTGCTGTGTGCAGAGAGGATAAAAGATAGAACAAGGAGCCCATTGATGCTAAAATGATAGCTGGCACTGTCAGGATAACTGAGCACGAGTTCATTTGTTTGACTCATAGGGAGGAACACAATTTCATTTATCGTTCTAGGGTGTCATATAGAGCAAAACTAATTTCAAGAATTCCCAGCTATGTTTGTTGTGTGAATCAGAATATCCCGATTTTGGAAATCAGAGTTTTATGGCATAGCATATTGAGTAATCAGCCAACTGTGATTTATTTAACGAATCACAATTAAACAAATGATGATTACGTACGATGAAAGAACTCTGATGGATTATAAATCTGTATAGTGTTAGAAATACAGAGAAGAATTTTAAAAGTGGAATACGCTGATTGTGTTTCTAAACTTTCATCATCTGGTTGGATTCTATGTGATGGATTTCTGACCTGTTCAAGTGCTGACTAATTGAAGTAGAAAGAAAAGCCCATTAACAGCAAAAGAGGAATGAAATTCTGAACACCCATTTGGCAGCTTTAGAATTTGTATGCAAGTAGCCATTTGTATGCAAATGGACTTAACCCCCATTTATTTAGTAACCGTTCGTAGTTAAAAACGCTGTAGAAAAAAATGACTTACAACCATTGCAACAACCCCATGATAACATGCTCATAATTTGGGGAGGTTGGCAACTGGTATGTATTTACAATGAGTTTCAGTGTTCATAGGATCGCCATTTGCGACCTTCCCAGCCAATTTCTGACAAGCAAAGTCATTGGGGGAAGCCGGTCTTGCTTACCAATCACAAGTTCCACTTAACCATGGCAATAAAGATCATAAAATCTGGCATGACTCACATTTAACAACCACCTTGCTTAACAGTGAAAATTTGGTTCCGATTGTGGTTATAAGTTGGAGGACTACCGAAAATTGAACCTTTTATATTATAGGTCTGTGATGGAGAACCTATGGCACGCGTGCCACATGTGGCACATGGAGCCATATCTGTGGGCATGCGAGCGTTGCCCTATCTTAGCTCCAGTGCGCAAGTGTCCGCCAGCCACCTGATTTTCAGGCCTTCCGGTCCCACTGGAAGTCGGGAAACATGCCGTTTCTGGCCTCCAGAGGGTCTCTGGGGGGAGGGGGGAAGGCTGTTTTCGACCTCCCCAGGCTCCAAGAAAGCCTCTAGAGCCTGGGGAGGGCGAAAAATGGGCCTACTGGGCCCACCGTGCCAAAACCGGGGGAGCGCAGGGCGGGTCGCATGTGCATGCATGGGGGGCGGGTTGCATTGAATTATGGGTGTGGACACACATGCGCGCGACTCCCCGTGCTCCCCCTGCTTTTGGCACGCAATGGCAAAAAGGTTAGTCATCATTGTTATGGGTGCTTAATGAACATCCCGAAGCAATAAGCTTTTGCCACCTGATATTTCATCTATCTTGCTGCTAGCGCTATGATGGCGAACCTATGGCATCAGTGCCAGAGGTGACACGCAGCGCCTTCTCTGTGGGCACCTGAGCCGTCACCCCAGTTCAGGTTCATCGTGCGTGTACATGAGCCTCCTAGTGGCCAGCTGATCTTCAGGTCTCAGCTGTGCATGCGTAGGGGCGGGGTGTGCGCAGGGGGGGTCCACATGTGCATGCATGGGAGGGCGTACACATGCGTGTGGCACATGCACGGGGCCGTGCGTGCATTGCATTTTAGGAGTTCGGACATGTGCTATGGGCCCTCGATCCAGAAAAGGTGAGCCATCACTATGTAGGGAGTCAAAGTGTAAAATTTACCTGACTTAAAAAGACACAAGCGATTAGTGGAAATGAAATGACTTCATGCATGACTTCATGCAGGTGTTTGCCATTGCAGCCTTGTGGAGAGAAAATGAGGGGCATCTCAGGCTAGCCCTATTTGTGGGGTTTCTCTTGATTTTTCCATCTGCGTACTAATCAGAGCCAACCCTGCTCATTTTTTTTTTTTTGGTGGTATTGAATATGATCTTCTAGGCCCTGGCACCTATGCTTACAAAGGCAAGCAACATGAATGAAAAAGGACCTTAATTAGATGTTTATGAGGGGCAGAAGGCTGCAGTCCCGACATTTAGTGTGAAAACAAAATACTTTCTGCTTGAAAAGGATTCAAATATGTTTTTGGTAATAAAGGTGCACATTTTTTCAGGTTTATAAAGGTGTTGAACATCATGAGAGGAGGGGAGAAAGAACAGAGCTAATGATTCTCTGTTGAAATTACAATGGATGGACTCAAACACATTCTCTTTGGGATAACCACCTGGGACTATCTGACCATAGAATAGCACTCCAATTTCCAAGTTAGGATTTCCCAGCCTTGGCGACTTTAAAACGTGTGGACTTCAATTCCTAGAAGCATAGCTGGCGGGAGAATTCTGGAAATTGAAGTTCACACCTCTTAAAGTTGCTAAGGTTGGGAAACCCTATTGTAGATGTCCCAGAAGGGCACCATGGTTGATGATATTAAAATCTGTTGCGATCCTGTTGATCCAAGAGGAATACATGCCACCATCTAAGTCCCAGTGAAGTTCATTCATTAAATCTCCCCAGGCAGCTTCTACCCAGAATGAGGCTTGAAAACTGACATTTTATGTGTGTTGTACGTGCAGATGTGTTTTTATATATCTTGTACTAGTTTTTCTTCATTTTAGCAATGTGCATGTTTTATTAATAATATTAATAACAATTTATTTAAACATTAAATAAAGTCGTGTATTTATCCCATGATAGTCCAGAGTTGCTCCAACAGTGAGATGAAGGGCATATAAATTTAATAAGTAAATAATAACCTGTGATCTTATATTGTGATGAATGCGGCTTTTCTGAAAGGCAGACTGTTGTTAGATAGAGAAGCCAGTTTTGGAGACTATAAAAACTATTCTGTTTTCCTTACTGCACAATTTGTTAGCATCCTCAAAAAATTATTCTCACAATAAAGAGAATACCGTATTTTCCGGCGTATAAGACGACTGGGCATATAAGACGACCCCTGACTTTTCCTGTAAAAATATAGGGTTTGGGCTATACTTGCTGTATAAGACGACCTCTCTTCCAACGCACACCAAATAAAAATTAAAAAACATCAACTGGCTCACCCACAATGTAAAAGCAGCTATGCTAGACCCAAAATGGCCCTTGCAACAATGGACCTCACACAGCCACAAAAAGCCCAAAAAAACAACTTTCACACTTTACACACACAAAATTCCACATACAGCTTTGTGATATTTTGTGCTTTTGTGTAGTTAGAGTGAAATACTACAGAAACACACTAAATCTCAGAAAGCTGCACAAATATTATTTTATTTTTACTTTTACTTTTACTTTTACTTTTACTTTTACTTTTACTTTTACTTTTACTTTTACTTTTACTTTTACTTTTACTTTTACTTTTACTTTTATTATTTTTATATGAAAGCTAAATTTAAAACTTCCTAGCCTAAAACTTAGATCTAGCCTTTAAATGGCTAGGTTTAAAAAAGAACAACTAACCCCCCGCCCCAATTAACTATTTTTTTTAAAGCTCCCAAAGGGGAAAAAACCTTACCCAATAGAACAGGGGTCTGCAACTTTGGCAACTTTAAGACTTTTAGACTTCAACTCCCAGAATTCCTCAGCCAGCTTTGCTTTGCTGGCTGAGTAATTCTGGGAGTTGAAGTCCACAACTCCCTGCCTGCTTGATTGCAGGCAGGGAGATTTAGTTGCTTGCTGATGCAATGGATTGCAGGCAAGGCAAGCCAAGCATTGCGGCTAGCAGCTAAGGTAAGCAAGCTGGGGGGGGGGGGGATTTTTGCTACGTACCAATTAGCAGGCAAAAATTAGCAGCTGGGATGGCCAGCGTGGTGTAAAAGGGACGTTTTTCCCTTTTACACAGGGCTTGCGTGTAACTCAGCTGATTAGCAGCAACTCAGCAGGCAATTCAGCTTGGCTCCTTAGAGCCATTTAAGGCTCATCAAAGCCTTTCGGGCTGGTCTGCCTGGTTACAGGAGACCGACACCCGGCGTATAAGACGACCCCCAACTTTTGAGAAGATTTTTGCATGTTAGAAAGTCATCTTATACCCCGGAAAATACGGTAGTTTGTTTAGTAAACCCTTTACTATAGTAAAGAGTACCGTAGTTTGATTAGAATCATCTAATTCACTTTTAATGTAATAACAGCTTCTTATTTATTTATTTGGCACATGAACAATTTGGCTTTGAATTGGTTTTTCTATGTTTCTACTATCTTCTACTAAGCCTATGCAGCCAACTTTTTTCAATATGTCTCTAAGAAGAACCCTAAATCCTACATCTCGGTGTGTGTGTGTGAAATATTACTGTACTAAGTATTATACAAACAGGATATCACCATTGGCGTCGTGATTTTCATGCAGGCATTTCATTATCAAACTAGGTAACATCACAGTGCTAAAAGGACTTGCTTTTATTTTTATATTCTAGTCTTGTAAGTATCATGGTGGTTCCTTGATTAGGCTATTATTCATAGTTGGCTTGTTTTGGTAGTTCCTTGATTGTGGTATTGTTTACTTTTTGATTGTCAGTCTAGTGTTGGTCTTACGTGTTAATTTCTACTAATATGGGTGTTGATTGCTGGTGAGGAGATGCTGTGGTGTTTTTGTTTCCTTTTGGGCATTTTAATTGTCTCTTTTGAATGATGTATAGACGTTGTTTATCTCTATATACCTGTTGATGGCTGATTTATCTTTTTTTTTGAAAAGTTTTTATTTTTATTTCTCATAAACACATTTAAATGTACAGTCCCTTATCCATTGTTAATCATTCCTCTTTTAACTATTTTTAATTATTATTAATTGTTCAGGGCTGCTTTTTTACCATTTCCTCTCTTTTATTTTACCACAACTTTTCCTCTTCTTACTTTCTCTTCCTTCTGACCCTTTCTACTTTCTTCATTCTTCCTCTCCTTCCCTTTCCCTTCCCTTACTCCTCTCTTCTTCCTTTTCTAACCCTCTCTCCTACTCTTCTTTCCCCTCTCCTTTCTTCCGCTCCTTTTCCCTCTTTTCTATCCCTCATTCTCCTTTCCTTTCTCCTCCTGCCCTTTCTCTACTCCTCTCTCTTTTCCACATCCTTGTTTCCATTTTCAATTCAATCTAAAATAGCATTTGAGCAGTCCTGATTTTTTATTTATATACATCTTCATTTCAATTTCTTTTTTATTTAATAATTACAACTATTTCATCATTCATGTACACTTTTTATAGCAACACTTTTTCCTCCCTCCCCTTCCCCCTTTTTCATTTACTTAGGCATCATCTGAGTTTCTGTTCTTTTCATTATCTTTTCTCTTATTTGTCTTTTCCCTATCCACTTTATCTCTATACCTTTATTCATATTTCTTTTCTAACCAATCATAAAATTGGTTAGAATTTTTAGATGGCCGATTTATCTGAGTGCCAGTTGAGTGTGGGTGGTTTACAATGTCAACATACAGTATTGCCTCCAACAATTGGGGTCCTCATTTAACTGATCTTGGAAGGCTGAGACAATCACTTTTTTCCCCTATGTTTCTTCTACATGCTGGCTAGATTAATGTAGGAGTTATTTGAGTGTTCTTCTCACGTACAGGATGAGAGCAAGTTCTCTGCCAGTTCACCTGAAAAGAGCAAGAACCACTTTTACCAAGAGGAGGAAGAAAATGTGCTCGTTATATTCCTTTGCTGCAGGAATATTATTCCTACATTTGCTGAATTTTAAGTGTTTTTAAGGGCAGGACCTTCAGAGAGAAGTTATAAGATAGAAGAATTCAGAGCGGAGAGATGCGATGGACTATTTACTGACTTCTGAAATGAAGTAGAGACAATACCTGCCTCTGTTTATCCTCCAGATAAATTTATTTTTCATTTCTTAACTGCATGCTGTGTTTGTCAGTGAGCAGGGTTCATACTTAAGTGGTAGGAAAACAAAAGAGTTTTCCTAGCATTATAACTTTCTGGCAGCACTATTACTTTGATATTCTGGTCTGTTGCAGCACCCCATCCTACCTTATCAAGATTGACTTTATTTCAAAGTACCTGCTCTTGATTCTTCTACTGCAAGCATCTAATCCTCTCGGACAGCTAATAAAATTTTGATGCCTCACAACGCAGCTTATTTTGTTCTGGAAAACTCAATATTTCTTCTCTCACCCTTCCTTTCCCCCTTTGATGTCTTCCTTTAGATTTGGCAGATTGCAAACTGATGACATTCCCCATCGCTCTTTATAAAGTCATGAGGCATGTGGCTGAAGGCATACATCTCATCACGCTGGCCAATAATGAGCTGAAGTCTGTAACCAGCAAATTCATTATCACTTTTAGCCAGCTGAGAGGTACGTGGGCACCTCTGGGGGTAACAAGAAAGAGGAAGTGTGTCTGTTGTTGCTTTTCCTTTTCCAGATGTTAGGACTTCTTCATTTTAAAATGCATTTATGCAAAAAAATATTTACATATTTTTTTTACATATTTTACATATTTACATATTTTTCTCAGTAACCATGAATATAATGTTATAAATTGATAGTAAAACACTCATTATCAAAATGTAGGTAGTGCTCGACATACAGCCGTTTGCTTAGTGGCCATTTGAAGTTACAGTGGCACTGAAAAACACTTACAGTAGTGACCAAAATTGTGGAAACCTTTTGGGAAAAGTGTATTTTTTTTTAAAATTAGATTTATATGCTGCCCTTCTCCGGAGACTCAGGGTGGCTTACAATGCGTTAAGCAATAGCCTTCATACTTTTGTATATTTATACAAAGTCAGCTTATTGCCCCCACAAACTGGGTCCTCAATTTACCTATCTTAGAAAGGATGGAAGGCTGAGTCAACCTTGAGCCTCTAACTTGCATAATTGCAGAGAGCTAGGTGTTAATAACAGGCTATCTAGCCTGTCGAGCTATCTGACGCTCCTTTTTTGGAGTATTTGGTGTATTTTTGAGGTTTGATGGCTAATAACACCACTTTTTTTTTTTTCAAGATAAGTTTCAAGATAATCATATTCCATTGCTGGAATGGCCTGGGAATAGCCCAGACCCAATTGAGAATGTATGGAGCCGACTAAAGAAACTTGTTAGTCAGAAGCGACCCATCAATAAAACCCAGTTAACAAAAGCAATCATTCAATCTTGGTTTCACATTATAACAGCTGCAGAACTAAAAGACTTGGTTCACTCCATGGGAAGTAGTTGTAAGGCAGTAATTCATGCTAAAGTTTAGTATTAAATATTAACTGACATGGTGATAATTTTTGCATATCTCATTTTTTCTACGGTGATAATTTTTGTAAAACTCGGGGCGTGGGGGGCGCAGCTCCCGAACAAAGAGAACCAGTTCGGTGACGTCATATCGTCACTGCTACCGGCTCGGCCGAACCGGGAGGAACCCATCACTGAACTGGTTCCTATTTATGACAAATGCAGATTCCTGGGTTCACGAGATCACCTTTTGCAACTTTTTGACAAACTCAATTGGAAAACTTAAGATTCACTTAACAATCATGTTAACTAATTTAACAACTGCAGTGATTAACTTAACAAATGAAAGGCAGGAATGGTGTTAAAATGGGGCAAAACTCACTTAACAAATGCCCCACTTAGCAATATAAATGTTGGGCTCAGTTGTGATTGTAAATCGAGGATTACCTATAAAAGAGTCCTTTTGGAGATGGGTGGCCAATAAATTAATAATAAATAAAATTACCCCTCTCTCAAACGTTATCAGCATTGTGATCACCTTAGCTTCCCACAGTCTCACAAATGTATAATGAAAGGTAAGATCTGAACATCGGCAAAAATTCCACGTGGGAGACTTCTGTAAGATGTTTATTTTTCAAATTTTAGATTGAACCTTCTTACTGTAGTGATGACATTGTTACTCTGCCTTGCAGCAAAGTTGAGGTTTATATCGTTCATTTTCTGTAGAGTTCTCTGCAATGTGGAATAATCCTGTGTCCTTCAGTAACCCACCAGTTTTATTGTTTTCATTTAAGCCAGAGGTTCTCAAACAGGTCTCATTCCCATGAGTGTCTGAACAGCTTAGGAGATTTTTTTTAAAAATACCAAACTTACATGGATAAAATGGAACCACTTTCAAAACTTACTGGCCTTCACTATACAAGCCAGCTGCAGGCAATTGCGAGCATCTCTTGATAGATAGATTAAAAATTAATTTTTAAAAGCAAGAGGTTATATTATCTCATGCCAGCTCCATTAGTTTCATTTGGAGGGAGGTCACTCAAGATCTTTTATCACAAAGTGAGCTAGTACCCATCTATGGAAAGCAGAATAATGGCACAACGTTATAAAAGTAATTTATAATGTTGGCATCTGTTTCCAACAGTTTAGGGAACTGGGTGTGTGTGTGGGGGGGGGGGAATACTGATTTCATGCAAGGAAGATAGGAATGAGAACTAGCACATTATCTTCTAAGATGAATAAATGATTCCCTGACATATTTAATTACCTCCTCAAACGTTAAAAGGAATTTTGCATTTTATTAAGATTGTTGAAAAGTAGTAGGAATATGTAGAGTGAAACTATGAAACTAGAGTGACTCTAGAAAGAGTGCAGAGAAGAGCAACAAAGATGATTAGGGAACCGGAGGCTAAAACATATGAAGAACGGTTGCAGGAACTGGGTATGTCCAGTTCAGTGAAAAGAAGGACTAGGAAGACATGATAGCAGTGTTCCAATATCTCAGGGGCTGCCACAAAGAAGAGGGAATCTATTCTCCAAAGCACCTGAGGGTAGGACAAGAAGCAATGGGTGGAAACTAATCAAGGAGAGAAGCAACTTAGAACTAAGGAGAAATTTCCTGGCAGTTAGAACAATTAATCAGTAGAACAACTTGCCTCCAGAAGTTGTGAATGCTCCAACGCTGGAAGTTTTTAAGACAAAGTTGGATAACCATTTGTCTGAAGTGGTGTAGGGTTTCCTGCCTAGGCAGGTGTTTGGACTAGAAGACCTCCAAGGTCCCTTCCAACTTTGTTGTTCTATTTTTCTATTTTTTTTCTACAATCAAATTGCTACCTATAAATAATATGAGCGTTGATGAAATATATACTGAGGAAGCAACAGTATGTGGTTGCAAAGGATTAATGAGGTTCGACAGAGGCGTGAACAAAAATGCATACTGTATTTTGATAAAACAATTCTAACAGACAAAACAATTGAGTGGCTGAGTGAATAATATTTATAGAGGAAAGATACATATGGCTGCTTATGTTTGTTTTTTAAAGCTTTCTGTACTGTTAGCTATTCAAAGTTGCTGGAGTACATTGGGTCTCCTTAGAAATCATTTAATCATTGATTGACTGAACATTTTAGTAGCTGTGCAAGCTGTGATACAAAAATATGGAATGATGAAAGGAAAATTGAAGTGTCCTTCCAACTATAATTACCAATTATCTTAGCTGTGTCTGTCATATACTGTTGAAATAAATCATCTCTAGCATTGTCCCTATCCAACAATTTAGCTGGAAGGCCAAGAATATAAGTTAGGAAACCTGACGGAGTTGGGTGCTTCTTTCACATTGCAAACTATAGTTGGCTTTTGAGTGAAGACAGGGGTGAAATCCAGCAGGTTCTGACAGGTTCTGGAGAACCTGTAGCAAAAATTTTGAGTGGTTTGGGGAACTGGCAAATAAACCTCTGGCTGGCCCCAGAGTGGGGTTGGAATGGAGATTTTGCAATATCCTTCCCCCAGAAGTGGGGAGGGAATGGTGATTTTGCAATATCCTTCCCCCAGGAGTGGGGAGGGAATGGGGATTTTGTAGTATCCTTCCCCTGGAATGGGGTGGGAATGCAGATTTTGCAGTATCCTTCCCCTGCCACACCCACCAAGCCATGCCCACAGAACCGGTAGGGAAAAATTTTGAATTTCACCCCTGAGTGAAGGGCCAGGGGTAGCCTTACCCAGAAATGAGATTGTGCAAAGCAGACTAGTAGGCAAGACAAAAATCACCTTTGGTTTGATTTCATTTCCAGCTTATTTAAATTTCAATTAAAAGATTTAAAACTATGGTGCCTGAATGAAAAGTGGCAGTAGAAGACCAACCCCGTATCTCAGGAATGGCAAACCTTTTAGGCACAGAGTGCCCAATCCAGAAGGTGTGTGCATGCGTGCGCGCGCTAGAGTGCCAGAAATCCGACGACCAGCTGGCCAGCATGCATGCGCACCTCAGGAATCCGACAATCAGCTGGCTGACCTGTTGCGGTGGTGCACGTGCCCACAGAGCGGGTTCTGCGTGCCACCTCTGGCACGCGTGCCATAGGTTCGTCATCACAGCCGTATCTATTCAGTGGAAGCAAAGAAGACTTAATTACATGGGCGATGGAGAACAGAGAACACTCTTGACCGCTTATCAAAGCACTGGCAATTCCATTATTGACGAAGTTAATGAATTTTAATCACTCAGGCTAAGCTAGACTTGCCTTTCAGTCCTTATCTGCACAGGAGCTGACATTATTTATGCATCGGTTGCTCTTTGAGTGTGAGCTGGGAAAAGCAAGCCTTAAGATTAGCAAATGATCTTCTAGAATTTTGTAAAACCGGGCAGAAAATAAAAGAGGTGATGATTTGCAGGGAGAAATAGGCTTTTTCAAACTTGGCCCTAGATGTATGCAATTCTATACTTGTGTTTCAGCAGTGTCAGCTCCACTAAGTAAACCAGACCATAACATTAACTCCAGGGCAGGGGTCGGCAACCTTAAACACTCAAAGAGCCATGAAGGTCCTAATCGGAAACCGCCGTTCAATTCTGGAATCGTTCAATTCTGGAGCCGACCGGAAATCCGGTTCCCCCATCATAGTCTCCTCCTAGCACCGTTTCCTTTTTTCTCTGCTGACCAGAAGTCTGGTTCCTTCACAAAAGAGTGCCATCCTAGTGTGGCATCCTTTTTCCTCTACCTGTCCTCACCAAAAGCCCTATCAATTGTAGAGTCGACCAGCAACAGGGAGCCGCAGCAGAGGGATGAAAGACTCATATGTGACTCCAGAGCTGCAGGTTGCTGATCCCTGCTCCAGGGGAAGGCAAACATTTATTTTATTGAGATTGGTATAATAACAGAATCTTACAGGTCAGATAATTCCTCCTCCTCCTCCTTCTTGTAGTTCAGTGAATTAAGAAGGTGGCTGGCTGAGGCCCTTCCAAACATTATATCGCTCTTCTTGACTTAAAAGTTTTCAGCCCCCTTTTGCCTAGGCAACAGGACCTGCATCGCTGCGTCAAGGTAATCATCTTCCTTACTTTCTCTGCAAGATAGGAAGAGTTTTTCCAAAGGAGAGCTGCATGAGTTTGTTATAGGAAGACCAAAACAGAAGGATATTTTGGAGGGCAGCAGCCAGCCATATGATGCAGAGAATGGAATGAGGAGAGCAAAGTGTTGTTGGAAGAAAAACCTGGTCCAGTTCCAAGCCGGGAGAAAGGCACTGGAAATAAAATGGAGGCTGACTGGCTGCAAGGAAAGAAGGTTTATTTGGATTCCAGAAACTTCATTGACAGCAGCAATGTTTCCAGGGTGGCTGATCCCTTGGTTTAGGAATGGATGGATTTTTATAGGGTTCTGAGATGCTCCAGGGGTTTGTGCAATGTAGTGAGGCCTTGTGTCTTTTGCTATTCTAATGGTGGTGGATTAATCCTATTATGTCCTGAAGGTCATGTCCTGTCCTTAGAATTTGGATGGGGGATGTAAATTTTAATCCCATCAGCTCCAACCTTCTGTGCGTTTTGTTTATGAATAGATTGGCCTAGTCTCAATGGGCACAAAATATCCATCTCTAAAGATTTGAGGCTTCTGCTATTAAGAAAGACTGGGGCTGCTTTCTGCCTTTAAGAACATCTTTTCTCTATTTCTCCTTTGGGGAAATATTCTGTATTCTGCCTTTCTTAATACTAAGAATAAAGAATATTTTAATCTGGAGAGAGGGGGCTTCCTACAATTACAGTGTTATTTTCTAAAATACAAAATATGTATGCTGTATCCTATAGGAGAGCCAGTATTTTTGAAGGAAGTAATTGACCTTTTCCCCTGGAGATTAATACTAACCTGCACTGGGAGACAAGCAATTGAGTGCATTGACATGCCATGCTGTAACAGGTAGACAATTTAGAAGACACCCAATTTTCTCTTTTATAGCTGGCAACATCTCCTGTGATTGTGGCACAGAATTTGCCTGCACAATTATTAAAAAAAAAAATCACCTGGATCCAGGGGTGGGCTGCTGGGGGTTCGTAGGGGTTCGGGAGAATCTCTAGCTAAGATTCTAAGTGCAGGGTGCGCATGGAGGCTCGGGGAGGGCAAAAAATGGGCCAAAGGGCCTCCAGAGCCTGAGGAGGCCGTTTTCGCTCTCTCAGAGGCTCGAAAAAAGCCTCCAGAACCTGGGGAAGGCAAAAATGCCCCCCTGCCGTGGTGCAGAAGGCCAACTAGGCCACGCCCACTATGGCCACGCCCATCCAGCAACCGGGCAGAGAACCCCTTGCTAAAATTTTTGAAGCCCACCCCTGCCTGGATCCCAAAATTTTGAAAACTCAAAGGATATTATAAATTAGATTTTTTTTTAAAAAAGAAAAGTCTACTTCCTCAAAAACCTAGCAAAATTTATGGGTTCCTGTAAAAATAAAAGAAAAGAAAAGCAGGCTTTTTGTTTTCCCTCCTTCGGTTTGGTGCATAGTTATGATAAAAGACCATCTACTGCTACATCTGCTCTTTTATTCTTTCCAAATTCTTTCAATCCGTATGAAAAATTTAGTGCCACGATTCATCTTTTTCAAAACTGCAAACATGAAAAAACCTTTCAAAATTGTCAAAAGCTTTTTTCTGTATCTGGAGAGATCAGTAGAATCAATATTTTTTTTTTTTGTCTCATTCTGATTTTGTTTCTCCTTTTCAGAAATTGAAAAGGCAGCTTGCGTGAGATAATTAACTATTCAGTTGCTTAAAAAGAAGTTAAGAACATTATCAATTCAGAGTTACTTGCTTCTAGGAGATCACCATTTTGTTTGTTTGAACCAGATATATTCTGTCTGATCCAGTCCCTTTTTTTCCCTTTTATCTTAATTTTTTTATTAGATTCTTGATGTTTTCTGAATATGTTTCTCTGCTTGGAGACATCTCATTACCAGCTAGGTAACAACATCAGTGCATAGGAATGACGTAGTGGTGAAATTCAAATTTTTTTTACTACCGGTTCTGTGGGCGAGGCTTGGGCGTGGCGTGGCTTGGTGGGTGTGGCTTGGTGGGCATGGCAGGGGAAGGATACTGCAAAATCTCCATTCCCACCCCACTGTAGGGGAAGGATACTGCAAAATCCCCATTCCTTCCCCACTCAGGGGAAGGATACTGCAAAATCCCCATTCCCTCCCCACTCCTGGGAGAAGGATATTGAAAAATCCCCATTCCCACCCCTCTCTGGGACCAGCTAGAGGTGGTATTTACCGGTTCTCCGAACTACTCAAAATTTTTGCTACCAGTTCTCCAGAACCTGTCAGAACCTGCTGGATTTCACCCCCGGAATGATGTTTAAGTTAACTCTGAACTATACATAGGTGGGTCTTAACATACAGCCGTAATGGAGTCAGTCCATTAAATTGTATGTTGCAATGGTTGTAAAACAGTTCCTTTTTTTACACCAGTCGTTAAATGAATTCAGTGGTCTTTAAGAGAACCAGTGGCTTTCTATAGGTGTGTTTTTGCCAAAAATCAGAGATTTCAGCAAAACCATTGTAAAACACAGTCATGTAGAAACATGATTATGGATTGCTACAAATGCAGCCATGTTTGCCAAACTCCTGAAGTTCAGTCTTGTGAGTACAGAAGGTCTTGACTCTCATAACACCCGTTTTTCATTTGTAACTGTGAATGGTTATTAGGTTGCTAAGCAACTGTCCTAAATCGAGGACTACCTGTAAATTCTCCGGTATGCTAATTTCCTTCTGCTCTCTTCAATTAATTTAATTTTCTCTTTTGACCCGAAGAGGGAGCTCTGTCATAATTGAACGCTGATCTGAAACGAAAAGTTACAATATTCATTTGAAAAACATTTTAATTACTGTTTTAATGTTTGGTACAGCTTAAGTAATTTCTTTGTGTCATTTCCCCTCACCCTAGCCATTCGTTAAACTATAAAGAATTACTGGACTTTCTATTTTTAGAACTTTCTTCTTCTTCTTCTTCTACTACTACTATTAATGTTATAATTTGCTTTGCTTGAATTTAATGAATAGAAACTCTAGGGGCAAGATTGCTTCATGTTCCTAATAAAGCAGAAGGAAGCATAAGATCACACAAAGCTCTGCTGGATTTTTTTTCCTCCTCAGCTTGAAGAATTTTTTTAAAGGGAAATTGCACACAAGGGAACGAACTGAACGAACAATCGATCAAAATTTAGAAATGGCACATGATTCTGTTAAGGCTAATACTGGACCCCACAGAGTAATGACTCAAATCAGAGTAAAGAATAACATAATAACAGAGTTGGAAGGGACCTTACTATTTACAAGCAGTATTGCAATACTGCAATACTGCCTATAGCAGTATTGACGAACCTTTTCAGAACTCAGTAATGAAACGGGAATGTGTGTGCAGGCGGGAGAGAGCACCAGAAACCATAAGACCAGCTCCCCTGCATGCATGCACGTGCCAGGAAGCTGGGCTTCCGGTTTCTAGCATGTGCATGCGTGCCGATCGCCTGGTCTTCCAGTTTCTGATGTGCATGTGTGTGTGAAGACCAGCTAGCCGGCACACATTCTCATGCCAGAAACCGGAAGCTCAGCTTCCTGGTGTGCGCATGCACACCAGGGAGCTGCCCTTCCAGTTTCTAGTGCTCACCCGTGCACGAAGACCAGCCGGCCAACACGCATAACCATGCTGGAACCTGGAAGAGCAATGGGTGATGGCTGGTGTGCCCAGAGAGGTGGCTCTGTGTGCCACTTCCAGCATATGTGCCTTAGGTTTGCCATCTTGGCCCTATACCATGTCAGACAAGTGATTGTCCAGTCTCTTCTTAATAGGCTCCAGTGACGGACCACAAATGTATGGACCAGAATGTAGCCGCGTGGGTGATTATGGGCGCATCTCGTTGCACCCATGTAACACCTCTCCTACCCGAGCTGCACTGGCTCCTGGTGGTCTTCTGGGTGCGATTCAAGGTGTTAGTCATCACCTTTAAAGCGCTCCATGGCTTAGGACCTGGGTACTTACGAGACCGTCTTTTGCCACCAATAGCCTCCCACCGACCAGTTCGTTCTCACAGGGAGGGACTACTCAGGGTACCGTCAGTCAAATTGTGCAGACTGGCGACTCCCAAGGGGAGGGCCTTCTCTGTAAGGGCTCCAACCCTTTGGAATGAACTACCCCCTGATATACGAAACATCCCTAATCTCCGTGCTTTCCGCTGTGCCCTCAAGACCCTGATGTTCAATCAGGCGGGGCTAAACATGTTAACTGGGAATGATTAAAATATTACCTAATTCTGGATTTTATTTAATTTGGGCTAAACTATGTTATAATTTTAATTATCAATTTTATGATGTTTATGTATCTTTTATTTTTTCTTGACTGTACACCGTCTTGAGTCCTGCGGGAGAAAGGCGATATAGAAATATAATTAATAAATAAATAAATAAATAAATAAATAAATAAATAAATAAATAAATAAATAAATAAATAAATAAATAAATGGCTTCTGATTGCAAGCCATTAACTGCTTAATTGTTCTCACTGTTAGGAAATTTCTCCTTAGTTCTAGGTTGTTTCTCTCCTTGATTAGTTTCCATCCATTGTTTCTTGTCTTGCCTTCTGGTGCTTTAGAAAACAGGTTGACCCCCTCTTCTTCATGGCGGCCTCTCAAATATTAGAACACTGCTTTGCACAATTGCAAAGACACTGCAGAATTACAGGCTGCCTTTAGTTCTAAAGTCTCAGCAAGCAGAACTGAACAAAGAAGAAGCCACATCATAATTTGGTAAAAATAATTTAAAATTCAATCTTTACCTGAGAATTACAGTAAAGAAGTTGAGGAAAAGAAAAATATTCATCTTGGGCGCAGACAAACTACTGGAAATTTAGTAAATCTACAGAGTCACTTTTTGGGTGGCACAAAGGAGAAAACTTTAGATAAACCAATTTTATCTAATAGAAATAATGGTAAATTTCCTCAAAATTTCTTATTCTGCATGTCACTACAGTACTATCTCTCCTGGATGTGTGGAGATCTAACCATCCCTCTAAGGGAAAGAGTATAATTTCTGTTCTCCAGCTTAATACACGGTAACTTGTTTGAGGATGGATTTGTATTAGGCTTCTAATTTACTCTTAATTAACCTTGTACACATGGAGGTGACAACTGCTCCTGATGCAGATGATAATTTGATAATTGTAAGACTAAACAGAAACATTTACAGATCAAAAAGTAGGATTCAATTAATTTTTGCTCTTATAGGAGGATTCCAACTGGAATAAACAACTTTTTCCAAATCAAAGTCTCCTTATGTACAATATGTGATGTGAGTGAAATTTGTTTATCTCTCTGCCATCAATAGAAAGATAACTGCAAAAATAGAAGAATGTGTTACTGAACGATCTGGAATAATTGTATTCAAGGAATGCTTAATCCAGTCTCATATTTAGAACAAAAGATAAATGCAATACAAAATCGAGTAGATTTACTGGATGTAAATGAGAGATATGCAGTTATTAATCTGTATAACTGTATACAGATAAACAGTTCTTAATCAAGAAGGCTGAATGCCTTAGATCAGGGATGGCTAACCTTTTTGCCATTGCGTGCCAAAAGCATACGGGGGAGCGGGGAGGGGGGACAAGCACGTGTGCCCACATCCATAATTCTATGTGCCCCACCCCTCATGCTCCCCCTGCTTTTGGCACGTGATGGCCATTTTTCGCTCTCCCCAGGCTCCAGAGCCTTTCTAGGAGCCTGGGGAGGCAAAAACAGCCTTCCCCACACTCCACTAGAGGCCCTCCGGAGGCCGGAAACAGTGTGTTTCCTGACTTCTGGTGGGCTCAGAAGGCCCGAAAATCAACTGGCTGGTACATGCATGCATGCCGGAGCTGAGCTCGCGTGCCCACCGATATGGCTCCATGTGCCACCTGTGGCACCCGTGCCATAGGTTCGCCATCACGGCCTAAGATAGTTGGAAGCTTATGCAAATAAAATGAAGGATTTCCACATTGATCTGTGTAACAATACTCTACATTCTAGACTTTAGTCATTTTATTAAGTTTTGTGAATTTCTCTCTCTCTCTCTCTCTCTCTCTGCCATTTCTATCTGTGATATTTTAGAAGTTTTAAACTTCTCTCAAAATATTGCAGTGTGGAATGCTTCCATTCATAACACCTATTCCATTTCTTATTTTCGAACAGTCAGTCATCCCCTATTTGTTGGGACTCTCTGAATAAGCTAAGTCCTGAGGGGTGTTTTGGTGGATCCACTCTGCCTCTGTTTAAAGCCTTTTGAAGACCACTTGCCCATCTGTATATATTGCAGCACCCTTCAGTACAGCCCTCGACGTGTGACACAATTAGGCCCCACATTTCTGTTCCTGGGCAAGACAGTTGTTAAGTGACTTTTTGCCCAATTTTATGACCTTGCCACAATTGCTAAGTGAATTGTTGTGGTTGTTAAATTGGTTCTTAAGACAATCTGGCTTCCCCATTGGTACTTTGCTTCTCAGAAAGTCACAAAGGGTTATCACATCACCCCGGGACACTGCAACTGTCATAAATATGGATTGCCAAGCATCTGAATTTTGATGACGTGATCGCTGGGATGTTGCAATGGTCGTAAGTGTGGAAAATGGCCAAAAGTTACATTTTTCAGTGCTGTTGTAACTTTGAACAGTCATTAAACAAATGATTGTACTGTAAATCATGGATTATCTGTAAGGGGATACCTCTCTTTATTTAGTTATTGAAAGTTATGTCATTTCATGTCTGGAGACTCTGAGTAACTTATAGTCTTAAAGACAAAAGATTAGAAACAGAAACCAACTATCTATCTATCTATCTATCTATCTATCTATCTATCTATCTATCTATCTATCTATCTATCTATTTGTATATCTATATATATATGTATATATGTATATATGTATATATCTATTTGAAGAAAAATGCATACAAAAACCTACGCTAAGAGAAGAAAGCATCTATCTATCTATCTATCTATCTATCTATCTATCTATCTATCTATCTATCTATCTATCTTATATTTGTTTTCTTTTCTTTTCATAGGCCTTTATGTGTGTTTTCTCTTTAGCCAGGTTCTTCCTACGTAAACCAAGATTTTTATGCAGCCCTAGTTCAGTGAAATCACAATTTCACTGAGTAAGTGTTTTACCGAGACACCTGGTCTGCCCCAACATGTGGGAGGGGGCATTCTGCTCCCTTTTGCCTTTCAGCTCCAATCCAGGAGCCCTCAAGCAAAATTTTCCCATAAGGAATAATGTCATGATTCAGAAGGCAGTCAAGATTGAAAAAAAATCTAGCTTCTGCATTGAGCATCAAACAAATGATGACTACTGGGACAAAATTTTCATGTCAAAATGGGATGGGTTTCAAAGCAGTTGAGTACCAAGATACCACTGTATATTATTAAAATCAAAGCATACGTATTAAAAACACTGAACAAATCAACCCAGTGTTCTCACTCGAAGCACAAATGACCAGGCTCTGATTATCCTACTTTGAATACATAAGGTGAAGATCTAGCTTTCTAGAGAAGGCTCTAAAGCTGGAAAAGAAAGAGAAGATTTTATCTATTTATTATTTATTAATTCAATTTGTATGCTGCCCCTCTCCGAAGACTCAGGGTGGCTCACAATGCATTTAAAATCATTATAAAAAAACATTTAAGAATTAAAAACATTAAAAACATTAAAACTCATTTACACCATTCATGGCCGGATCTTGCCGGATCGCAAGAGCAAGATCAACGGCCCCAGGCTTGCTGGAAAGCCAGGTCTTCACCGCTTTTCAGAAAGCCAGTAGGGTGGGGATGGTCTGAACCTCGGGAGGTAACTGGTTCCAGAGAGCTGGGGCAGCCACAGAGAAGGCCCTCCCCTGCAGGCCCGCCAGCCAGCATTGTTTAGCTGACGGCACCCAGAGGAGACCAACTCTGTGGGATCTTACCGATCGTTGGGAGTTATGCGGTAGAAGGCGGCCTCGAAGATACCCTGGCCCTGAGCCATCTAGGCCTTTAAAGGGTAATAACCAACACCTTGAATTGTGACTGGAGACCAATAGGGAGCCAGTGCAGCTCGCGGATAATTGGTGTAATGTGGGTGTACCTAGGTGGCCAGAAAGAAGAAGAGGATGATCATCAATAAGGCGAATAGACTCAGTTACAGCAGCACCGAGTGTATGGTCAGAAGTGCTAAAAGACAGATGAGGGACAAATCATTATGGAGAAAATCTATTGATGTAGTTTAGGGTTGGAGAGCTATGGCTCCTTTATGACTTGTGGACTTCAACTCCCAGAATTACTGAGCCAGCCATAGTTGGCCACTTATGATACAGTTGCTAAGAGTCGCTAATGACTTCATGGCACTTAATCTTCAACACACTTCATTATTTTGGAATTATGCATGTGTTATACTTTTAAATCATTTCACAGTTCACTGTGAAATTATTATTTTAGAACAATGTTCTCTTTGTAAATTAATTCTGTTCCGTGGCTTAAAGAAATGTCTTGCATATGTCAGTTTAATACTTTATTTCTTCACAACCAGGATTCTGTTGTAATCTTTTTTTTCTGATCAAAACTACTTGTCCCTGACTATCTCAGTTCCCTTCAATAATTTGTGAAGAGTGGGCTACTTTAGATAACATGTCAAAATCCATTTTTCCCCTCTAATGATATCCTGATAAACAGATTTCATCTTATATTAAGTGAATCAGTACAGTTAAGTCATTAAGCGAATCCAAGCTTCAAGCTTGCTGCCAGCTGCCATGGAAATGGAGGGGATGAGCAATGGGTACTGTATTTTGGAGGGGAAGTGTACAGGAGGTGTGAGACTGGAATTTATGACAAGCAATGGGGAGGCCTGGACTCAGAGAAGCTAGCTTGAGTTGTTTAACAACTTCAAGGCCAACCATCTTGGGAAAGGCATGCACAAAGGAAAGGTAAACCTGGACCTTGTTCCCAAAACATCTTCTCGACTGACGATTGGACTCTAGTTCCCTGGCTACTGGGGGGTGAGTTCTGGGGTTATTTTCAATTTGTCTTTGTGTCTGCTTGCTTCAGGTCTTGCTTTGCTTTTGCTGCAATCAGTTCTTTTCCTAGTAAAAGTACCTTTTCTCTGAATCTATGGAGTCAAGGGTTTTCTTTCCTAGGGATTGATCAGAGGCAGCCCTGACATTGGGCAAGATCTGAAGCAAATATACATGAAAAGGCCAATTGAAAACAACCCCAAGCCCGCCCTGTAAATTGAGAGTTCCCTGTATTAAAGAGGATCTGTGGTTTTCCAATATATACTGCTAAGGCCAATTCTTTTATTTACAGATCATTTTCCAAATTAAGTTTGGAATTCAGTGGTAGTTCAGGACATATAAAAACAATGTTCTCCAGATGTTCTTTTTTCCTCCTGAAACAAGGCATCCTACTATCATCTCCTATGTTGTTTTCCTCTACTTGTTAAGGTATTTGTGTGCCATTAATTCCTGCTGGGTGAAATGCCAAGACCAACTTTGTAAAGGTTGATGCGCCACTCTACATCAGCAGTGGGGTTCAAATCCCGTCGCTACCGGTTCACTCAATGCGCCTGCAATGCTTCTGTGCATGCGTAGAAGCGTCCGGTCAGGTGGGCGGAGCCTCCCGCCACTACCACTACCAGTTCGCCTGATCTGGGGTGAACCGGTAGCAACCCACCACTGCTCTACATGCATAATTGGGACTTTCTCTCTCCTACCAGGTTTTAATTATTTATTTGTTTTCTATATCTGCCCTTTGGTGATTGAAACCCTTGCAGAATAAATTTCCAGGGAATATCAACAGTCATGATTAAAGTCATCATAAATGATGTCTTTAAAGCAGTGGTGGAATTCATATTTTTTTACTACCAGTTCTGTGGGCATGGCTTGGTGGGTATGGTATGGCTTGGTGGGCGTAGCAGGAACGAATACTACAAAATCTCCATTCCCACCACACTCCAGGGGAAGAATACTGTAAAACCCCCATTTCCTCCCCACTCCTGGGGAAAGGATATTGCAAAATCTCCATTCCCACCCCACTCTGGGGCCAGCCAGAGGTGGCATTTGCCAGTTCTCTGAACTACTCAAAATTTCCCCTACCGGTTCTCCAGAATCTGTCAGAACCTGCTGAATAGCATCCCTACTTTAAAGACATTTTCAGAATATTCCCTCAAAGGACTGACTTGATGAAGAGAAGAGGAATTTTAGCTGGAGCAGCCAAAAATGCTTTTCACTTGCCTACTTGGTTCCTTTGAACCTGACCAAGAGCAGCCGGGGAAACAAATATACAATCCTTGGTCAATACATCAATGAAAGTTGCTTTTGACTCAGAGGAGTTGAACAGTAAACAAGAACAGCCTTCTTTTGAAAACACTACCCATTCATTTCACTTAGACCAATATTTTCCGTTTGATCTTGCTCTGTGAAAATGTGTAAATTTATAAGAAAAATATGCAGTAGGCAAATTTGAAATAGAGGACTATCTTGTAGGCCAGGTTATAACTCTAAGGGGGGAACTCTTGTAGAAGTAGTATAACAGTGATGTGGTACAAGATAACAGAAGTACTGAAACTGTGGCATAGTCTACAAGTGCTATTACAATGGCAAGTATAATAACTATGGCATGGGCCCGGGGTATCTGATGAGCTAATGCAGAGGTGGCTTTCAGCAGGTTCTAACCAGTTCTGGACCAGTTCCAGTTTTTGGAACCCACCACTAAGCTAATGGGATTGGCCTGTCCCAGTTGCTACAGCGGAATAAACGTACTTCGGATCCTGTCTGTCAATGAATTATGATTGGTGGTGTCTGGGGGAGGAGCCTTTTCTGTGGTGGCCTTCCCTCTGGAATGCGAGGTTGGCTCCCAGACTCCTGCCCTTCTGAGCCTTAAGTCCTAATCTCTAACCCTGAAAGGGACACTCTATGCTGGGGTTGGCTGATGGGGTAGAGAGAAGCTCCCTGACCCCTTGTTGCTGGTCCTCTATGTTTTAGTCGTTATTTCATCTTTTTTCATTTTTAATTGTTTTGTAATACCTTTTCATTTTGCTGTAAACCTTCCAAACTCACCGTAACAGTGAGATGGGCAATATGTAAATTTAATAAATAAATAAAATGTAATAGATAGTTATTAAATTTAATAAATAAAATGATAATGAGCGCAACTAAACGAAGTTGTTCAGAACTAAAAAGTGAACGTCTTAAGACTTCTTTGGCTATGAGTGTTCCACACAGCACGAATAGAGATATCTGAGGCACAATTACACACACACTGTTAGTATGATTATACATATGTGGTTATTCCTATGCTGCTTCAGCTGTGTCAATCTAAACAGCTTTCAGGTTCATGATATAATATCATAATCATTAATAATAACTAATAACAGTGCAATCAATCAAAGCCCCCCAAAATACACAATATATAGAGAACCCTGGAGCTTTCAAGCAAAGGTCAGAAACCAAATTGTGTTTCTAATATACAATGAATACATTTTCCTTTCCCAAAACCTTTTTATGCTGGCCCTGAGGGGAAAAGTCTAAAAAGATGTGAGAATTGAGCAAACTACCGTATGTGCCCAATTTCTACCACAGGCAATATTAGTATCCCTGTCCAACTGATGAAAGAAACAAGAAACCTGTGTGAAATCTGAAAAACATAATGATATTCCTAGAGAAAAAGTTCTAATTATCTGTTTTGGCCAGTTCCATGAGATGCTTTGATCCTGAAGATGAGAAGAAAGAAAATATTTTTATATAAAAAGCGAACAATGGTAATTGGCTCAACCCCTTCTCATCAATCTTCTCCATCCATTATCAACCCACTGACATGAAGATCCCAGAAGAATCTGTCAATAGTTCCTTACTTAGCGAGGAAAGAAAAATGGATGCTCGCAAGAACTGTTTTTCCTTTGGAATAAGCTTCTGATTTACCGGGTTTTCAGAACTTATTGAAAAGAAAGCCATTTAGGAGAGCTTTTGAACTATGAATTTCATGATCAAAGTATCAACTGTATGTTTTGCTCAATTTTTGTGCTTTTTTTCAGATTTGTTTGTTAGACGGTAGTTGTGTTACTTTTAAAATTTTTTGGGTTTGATTATTGTTTTATAGCATAGATGTTGTAGGGAAATTGGAATTCAACAAGTGTATTTTGATTGAGGCAGGAAAAAATGAATTAGCTAACTAAATAAAGTATTTTATCATTGTTATTTTTATTTAAAAACTGTCCTGCTCCATCCTGATCTTCGCCAGAGATCATCCATAAGTAATGCCAATACTGTTTCTGTCCCATATTTGGGCCTGAAACCTGACTGAAAAGGGTCCAGAAGATGATCTGTTTCCTTCAGGAACTTCTGGAGTTGCAACATCACCGACTTGTCAAGCACCTTCCCTAAAAAATTAAGGATGGGAGACTGGAGGAAAATTGTCCTGAATGATGTGATCCAGTGATACCTTCTTAAGGAGGGGATGTACCAGAGTCTCTTTAAATCCAGCCAGGAACATCCCCTCTAATAAGGATGAATTCTTTGAGGGACATATTTTTAAATTATTAATTGCATATTTATTTACTGTATTTTTCAGTCTATAAGACACCCTCCCTCCCCCCCCCACCCCAAAGTGGGTGGAAATGTCTGTGTATCTTATGGAGCGAATATTGCGGTAGAGGGAGGGGAGTTGGTGCTTCCTGTTTGTTTTGGAGATGGCAAATTGAAGTGTCCCTCAGAACTATAAAGCTCAATAGTCAACTGTCAGCTTGCAAAGCATCCCTGGCCTGCTCTTGAGTTGCCATAGGCAAGGGGGATGGGAAAACAGTGAAGCAGCACGGCAGCCAAAAACAAAGGCACATTCCAGACATATCTCTCAAGGCTGTTTCCCAGGGTTACCCACAGCAGCTGGAGAGGAGTGATCTCTACAACCCGTGAAATTGCTCCGTTGGCGAATGTGACTGATGACACACCCTGGGGGGAGGGGAGGAAACAGGGTCAAGTCTGGGCCGTAAATTACGTGGGGTCAGAATTGGCTTCACTTGGAATGTTCCGACATGAAGCTCCTAATAAATAACTGGATTTCTTTTGAGCTTGAGGCTCATGATTTAATTAGGGCATCCATCGAAACCCTGACATCAATTCTGCCTCCAGTAGTTCAGACAGGGAAGTTGGTACCCATCATGGAAGTTGGTACAGTAGCAACAATCCCAACTGCCCCTGTGAGCCTAACTTCAGGAACAGAATCCCACAATCAGCAATTGTGTAACAGCACCCCTGAGGGCTACCAGAGGTTCGCGGATGATAACCATTATTCCTTCCTCCCTTGCCGTAGGTGCTAAACCCTAAGCTTGGCAGAGCTTATTTCAGAGAGAGCAATACCCTACACTCCCAGGCCCAGCCAGGTCTCAGTAATACGTGTCAGGTTGACATTCTCCTCATTTTATCTAATTCTCTAAATTATTTCTTCGGGGCAAAGGGCATTTAGCAGAAAAGAGCAATTTGTTCCAGTGTTGGAAGGTATTGTGTGTTCTTGAACAACAATGTGGATACTCAGTTTTTGTTTTTTTTGTTGTTTTTTTTAAAAAATAGGGGATCCATAGACATACGGTAGGTACATCCTGTCATTCAAAGGCATGAGGTAGAGTACCTAACCAGCAGACCAATAACTTCCTTCTCCTTTCTTGAATCAATCTCACGACTTAGTGTTGGAACAATTACAGTCATTATATTATATCCCAAGTTAGCTGACCCTTCCCAGAATTCTTTGAGAGAAGCTTTTGCAATGGAAAAAATGTAGCTCTTCCAAATTTTTACATTATAGAAGTGCACTTATCTTTGAGACTTAATTTGCAGAAGTAATAGAGATTTTTGGTCAGTGTCTGGAAACTTTACAGCAAATGGGGTAGAAAAGCTGTAATGTTATGGAAGCCATTAACCTTAATACTGTAATAATTCTACCAAAGGAACAAGGATGGATGAGCTTTCTGAGTACTCTTCCTTTTAACCCAACCCATCTTCCACCATTCTAAGCCTAAATCACTTTTGGAGGCCCTGCTAGGAATGATGGGAACATATCTAAAAGGCATTAGTTTGATAAAATGGTTGCAGGAATTACAAAAAAGCTTAGCTTAAGAGTTTAGTGTCAAACAACTTCATATGTTTCAAGCTTTTGGACTATGCCTGTATAGGTAATCATCAACCTACAATGACAATTGGGACTGGGACTGTCGTCACTAAATGATGCGGATGTAAAGTGTGATAACTTTGCTTAACAATCCAGGAAATCCTGGTTGCTGGTGTTTTGTGAGTGTCCCACTTATTAGTATACCCATACAACGAAATTCACTTAACAACCAAAGACCAGGTCCAACACACACAACAATTCCCAAACATACCCCCATCCACCACAAATTCTCGACCCCTAAACCACCCAAACATCGAAACAACAGACCAAGTAATGCTGTCTAACAGCTCACTGATGGTGGCCCTTTAGTTCATTGTTGAGTGAAATTATAGCTCTGGGATAAAAACTATTCAGAAAACGTGTGGTCCGAGTTTTAATTGTTCTGTATCTTCTGCCAGAAGGCAACAACAAAAAAAGATTGTAAGCAGGATGGGAAGAGTCTCTGAGAATGTTATGCAACTTTCTCAAACAGTGAGATTCGAAGATGTCATCCAGGGCTGGTAGCTGGAGCCCAATGTTATTCTGGGCAGTTTTAATGATTCCCTGTAGAGCAAATGGAAAGCCCAGATTACATCATGTGACTGTGAGTGCACTATAATGGCTGTAATTTCAGGGACTAGTCATAAGTTCCTTCATTCAGCACTATTATAATTTTGAACAGTTGCTAAACAACTGAGTTTGTGCAGGACTACCTGCATAATTCCTCATGGACACAGACATTGGTACCCTGATTTTTACTCTGAAATAGCATATTTTGAGCAAGGTTGATTCTATTCAGTAGAACTATGGCGCTGTTGTAAGTTTGCTGGGTCCTTGACTTACCACCACAATTGCAATGGCAACCTCTGTCACTAAGCAAGGTGTTATAAATGTTAATAGACAAATCATTATCAAGATACGGGATTTCATGTACCGGTACTTCAGACCGCCATCTGAAATACTCAGAGAGAGGAAGTGGTTACACAAAATTCTTGTTGCATCGCCTCTTTGTCTCTAGCTCAAAAACTAGAATTTATTGACCTGGGTGACTGAGAAACTCCGTAGATATTTTCTTGCAGATATTTCACTACCCAACTAGATAACAACATCAGTGCTATTGATGTTATCTAGTTGGGTTATAAAATGTCTGCAAGAAAACAGCCGAGCTTAGAAAGCACCCAAAGATTCTACAGCTGAACCCTGAACTACAAGTACTCTCGTCTATTGGATTTGCCTGTTTCTTAGGGCTGAGAGAGAGTGATTAGTCCAAGGTAACCCAATTGGTTTGTGTCTAAGTCAGAACTAGAATTCATAGTCTCCTGGTTTCTAGCCAGATGCTTTTAAGACAAAATAGGCACTTATATTCACTCTCAACTAGCACTATTGACTTTGCTATTAACAACAAGAATTTTAGCAATAGCATTTAGGCTTACATACTTCCCCATAGTGCTTTACACCACTCTCTGAGTGGTTTACAATGGCGTTATCTGCATATCGTTCCCAACAATCTGGATCTTCATTTTATCAACCTCCGAAGGATGGAAGTCTGAATCAACCTTGAGCCCTATCAGGATCAAACTTCAGGCTATGGGCAGAGTTAGCTTTCAGTACTTGCTCTTTAACTATTGTGTCACCAGGGGTCCTATTTAAATTCAATCAAATACTGCTTCTTCATTATTTGTGTAATAGGTTTTTAGACCTAAGAAGCAAAATTTGGTTTTGGTAGGTACTTTCTAATGAAGAACAAGGTGCACGTGTTTCAGTTTTCTGGTTTTGTGGGATATAGAGATTTGGATGTTTAAAATGACAAGGGAAATATTGTTGTAAAGACTGAGAAAACTTAAAATCTCTATCAATACTCTTCAGCCTCTTAAAATAGGGGGGGGGGAAAGATTTTTTCCCCCCATCTGGTAAAGTACTACCATGAGCCAGTTTGGTCTCATGTGAGATACCAAGTTAGAAAGCAGGAGGTCATGAGTTCTAGTCCCACTTTAGGCACAAAAGACAGCTGGGTGATCTTAAGCCAATCATTCTCTCAGCCCAATTCAACTCACAAGGTGGTTGCTGTGGGGAAAATAGGAGACAATGTGTTGGATATGTTCACTGCCTTGAGTTACTTGTAAAAAAATAAAAAAGGCGAGATACGAATAAAATAAAAATAACAATGAAATAAGCTTGAGTTCCGTTGAAGTTTAGAATAACAGAGTTGGAAGGGACCTTGGAGGTCTTCTAGTCCAACCCCCTGCTTAGGCAGGAAACCCTAGACCACTTCAGACAAATGATTATCCAACATCTTAAAAATTTCCAGCGTTGGAGCATTCACAACTTCTGGAGGCAAGTTGTTCCACTGATTAATTGTTCTCACTGTCAGGAAATTTCTCCTTAGTTCTAAGTTGCTTCTCTCCTTGATTAGTTTCCATCCATTGCTTCTTGTCCTGCCCTCAGGTGCTTTGGAGAATAGCTTGACTCCCTCTTCTTTGTGGCAGCCCCTGAGATATTGGAACATTGCTATCATGTCTCCCCTAGTCCTTTTTTTCATTGAACTGGACATACCCAGTTCTTCATATGTTTTAGCCTCCAGTCCCCTAATCATAAGTAGTGATGGTTAATGTACATTTTGTCAAAAATAGCTGAGTGTATGGATTTATCATCTGTTTAAAACATGGCTCCTGTTGGTAAATGTAGCCCAAGACTCTGTTAGATACTCCTGCCTGTATGCTCTTGGAAAAGCCATTTTTGGAATCTTCCGATTTGTAGCCGTATCCATCTATATTGTAGGAAGCAAGCACAGGGAATTTTTTTGTTAAATAATTTTTTTATTTTATTTTAATACAAACATTTCATCTTTCATTAAACAGTGTGTCATCTGGGTACAAATATTTTGTGCAATAACAATTAAAATTTACAGCCATATTTAATATTTTGTCTATTCTTAACTTAATACTAATACCTAAAATACCTAGTATTATAATAATCCTCTTCTTGCCTTATTTAACTTGGTTAAAACATTTTCCATATTTCACTTCTCTGCCTTTCTTTCTAATTTTCGTATTTCTTCTCTAACCATTGATAGAATAACTCCCATATACTATAATGATCAGAATCTTCCATTTCTTTAATTGCAAGTATTAATCTATTCATTTCTGCACATTCTAATATTTACACAGGGAATTTTTCTTGATCGGAAGAATGAGCAAATTGCTTCCTACCTCTTCCTGCTGTTAGTTTTAGTAGAGGAAAGGAACAGTAGTGTTTTTGCTTAATCTAAGATAACATGGAACTAGAATAAAATGTAAGAAGAAACAACTGAAATAATGAAAGAGCTGGTGCAACTCTGTGGGAAGGATGAGGATGTTTTATCTTAGGGAAAAAAATGACTCGGGGAAGTATAATAGGGGTGTATAAAAGTATGTATGGTAAAAGAAGTAGAAATAAGTTCAGCCTAGATGAAAGCTGAAGAGTAAAAGTTCCAAGCTAAAAAAAAAAAGGAATTATTTCTCCACAGAATACAAGTTAAAGAAGTGGTGGAGGCCACCACTTCAGATGACTTTAGAAGGAGATATCAGATGAAAGGAAGGAAAGGAAGCCAATAATGGCTAATAATTAAATGTTACCTCTTGGATTAGAGGCCCATGCTTTGTATACCAATCATTTAAAGCTACAATATGAACAGGACTGATGCTCTGTTGATCAGTTTTTCCAAAGGTATCTATTTGGCTTCTGTAAAAATCCATTTGCTTTTCATCTAACCGAGTATGACTCTGATTTAAAGCTCGATAAGAAAGTTATACATTTTAATAACAAGTTTCCAATTTTCATCCCTTGTATAAACTTTGCTGCTTTAGTCTGATTCTGAATCAATATTGGAATCTTATTATATGTGATTTATCACCCAAAGTGCACCAATGTCAGCCACGTTGTCCTTTGTCAATAACCTGCCTAGCAACAAGGCATCCTGCATGGAAAAAGGAACTGTAGCATCAAGGCTCAATCACAGATGTTCCTTCTGCCATAGTACCGTGTTTCCCCGAAAATAAGACCCTGTCTTATATTTTTTTGAACCCCGAAATAAGCGCTTGGCCTTATTTTCAAGGAGGTCTTATTATTTTGAGGCATGTAGAGCAAGACAGGGATCCTCTTGCTATTTTACCTGATTTCCAGCTCTGTCTCCCCAACCCTATCGGGACAAAATGGCAGGGACCGGCTGCACATGCGTTTAAATATTTTCAGGGAGGGCTTATTTTCGGGGGAGGGTTTATTTTCGGGGAAACGTGGTAGGTGTCTTGCTGGTTCTTGTTGTAATCACCTAACTTATTAGGCAGTACTTCATCTGGCGTCCTCTTCTGAACCTGGCATATGAAAGAAAAAGGCCTGTGCTACTGTCTGATAAATTGAAAGGTTTAAAAAAATGAAATAAATTATATAGGAGCTTTCCTGGCACTGCAGTGTTAAGGCATGTGGCTGGGGAAATCAGCCCTTTTTCTTTCTCATCGTTTTTAGGAGGTAGGCTAATCTCCTAAGAGATCAATACAATCAAGCTTTATTTTTAAAAAAGAGAGAAATGCAAGAATGCAGAAATTCCTTTTTAGTTTTAAGCAGTCACATGAAACCACTTCATAGCGAAGGATGTAAAGAACAGAGTTAGTCAAATCCGAGACAACTACTTCAAAGAATCTTCCCTGGAAAAAATATATAGAGAAAATTGTAAGATTTAAAGGCAACTCTGCCCTGGAAAAGTGCCAGATTGTATAAACCACAGAATTACTGGATTTGTGTACAGGACTTAAATACCAGAGACAACATATACAACATGAAACAAAATTTTTTAAAAAATAATCTTATGCAATATTTCTAACTAAAAGATATTCTATTTATCTTTTCAAAAGTTGCAATTTTCTGAAAGATATTTCGTTCTGCTTCAGCTATTCCTAAACTTTCCTTCCAGATCCTGGAGGATTCCTGTCGATTACTTTTGAAGCTATTGAAGAGATGGAATAGTTCTCAAATCATTTTTTTTCAGTCTTGGCTCCGAAGTACTTTTGACAAAAAGCATCCAAAGGGAAAACAAGTCTGTTATGTAATAGCAGAATTTAAAAGTTGGAAAATTGGTATGTGTAGGCAAAAGTAACAAATAGGCTTAATAGTCCAGGGACAGCAAGCAAAATAAAAAATGGCAGAAGAATTGGGGGAAAAAAATACTTAGGAGTCTGCTGGCAGTCGTCAAAAAAGTCAAGATGGTAGGCATGATGGTGTGGTAGAAACTCCACCCATTCTTTTTATTTATTTATTTATTTCTTTTGGGTGGCACTTGTGCAAGCATTCCTAGGTCTAAACTCTAAACTGTATTAAAACCAGAAAATACCTTTCAGCGTAAAAGTGTATTTCATTTCATTCCATTTCATATAATAATAGGTTGTCCTTTGGATTCGAAGAAGACACTCTGTTGTGTAGTTTATCTGTGAACACCAAGGTGACCCTTCAGTCTGGAAGTGCAGAGACTAGCACAATGGACACTAGCACACTCGAAGTCCATTGTTACATAACTTTGGGTATTATTCTGTGATACCACTCATGGTTTCCCATCAGTTTTTGGTGGTGCTTATCCCAGAGGTTGATTTTGGCTTCATAGCATAGGATTTACCCGTGGGTTCTGTCAGCAGCCAGTTTCTAATTCCCTTGGTTGACTGTCACAGTGATATAGGGCAGGGGTGAAATCCAGCAGGTTCTGACAGTTCTGGAGAACCGGTAGCGGAAATTTTGAGTAGTTCAGAGAATTGGCAAATGCCACCTCTGGCTGGCCCCCGAGTGGGGTGGGAATGGAGATTTTGCAATATCCTTCCCCCAGGAATGGGAAGGGAATGAGAATTTTGCAGTATCCTCCTCCTGGAGGGGAGTGGGAATGGAGATTTTGCAGTATCCTTCCCCTGCCATGCCCACCAAGCCACACCCACCAAGCTACACCACTCCCACCAAGCCATGCCCACAGAACCGATAGTAAAAAAAAATTGGATTTCACCACTGATGTAGAGTTTCCTTCATAGCATCTTTGTAGTGCTTGGGTGGATGAACTCAAGAATTTCTAGTTCACCACAGAGAAACTGGTGGGGCATATGATGGTCATCCATTATAATGACGTGTCCCACCCACCACATTTGAGCTCTGATAATCATGGACTCAATGCTGATGGACCCATGAATGTCAAGGAGACATGAATGGAGACGCAATATTCCCAATGAATGCCAAGGATGGAGCGGACAACATGCATTTGAAATTTCTCCAGTCCTTTGATGAGTCATCATTAGGATTCACATCCATAAAGGAGAGAAGAAATAACTACAGATCTGTAGACTTTCAGCTTTATGACATGTGGAGTTCATGTTGACTGAACACTCTGGTATGCAGCAGCCCCGAAGCTTGACTAGCCTTGTTGATGAGTCCATTTCTTTCTCCAAAGGGCCATCACTAAAGATGATACTTCACAAGTATTTGAAGCTGTTTACATTTGTCAGCTGGGTGTCATCAAAAAAACCCATTATCTTTTGGTCCTCTAGGGTTGGTATTTGACATGGGTTGGTAAAACCCTCAGGCTTGTTCAGGCTGATAGGCTGAAGAGCATAGCAGCAACTGAGAATTTTTTCAGGATCAACTGTAGCTTGTGGTCTTTTTGCACCAGGAGTGTGCAATTGTCAGAAAGAGGTTTTCTTGAAAGACTGCATGAATCTAGTGCTTTGATCCAACCCTTTCATGTATTACATTTAATAGAATACATTTACTCCTATGTTCCACTTTGGTAAAATTGCAGCAATTTTGGGAACAGCGATTTTTTATTTGGCTCTTGGGATCACATTTAAGTATATGTAGGAAATTTCAGGCTATAAATTGAGTCCCATCTTCTGGCACCAAGTCATTGCCATGTGTTACCTCAATTTCACTTTTAGAACAGAGGGTAATGCTATCTCTTTTGAACGGGAGCAGAGAATGATGAGAGAGATGAATTTTAATTCTAATTTTATCTAAGGATAACCACTCATAATTCCTGTCTCTTCTGTTGCAATACCTAAAGCACTGAACGTTGGTGTGGTCTTCTGTCTAAAATGGCAGATGAAGAATTGAAAAGGCAAGATTAACTTGGCCAAACAAATCATTATATTAGATGTCAAATCTCTGGTCTGTGTGGTGGTATATGATAATAAGTATATGGAAATATATAGAAATGTTAGGATGGGTTTTGATAGAATCGTGTAGATGTTTAACCTAAACACTCTGGACTGTGACCCAGTGGAATGCAAATAAACATCCTAAGTGTTTATAGTACATTTTGATACCATCAGGAAGGATACCAAAAATGTGAAAAAGAACAATAAAGCCAACTGAATACCCATTAAAGCATTCTGGAGGAAATGGCACTGAGTGATTACATTACCCCCTTATCTTTCTGTTATCTATTTGTTTCAATGTTGTAGGCAACATATAAAGTGGGAGTGGACTTGCTTGGACCTCTTTCCTACAGTATGCCAGCAGGCAGCCCATTGACTTTCAGGGACTTTCCAATATGGGTATTTCTCAACATACAGTTGCAATTGAGCCCAGAATTACAGTTCTTAGTCATTGTGGTTGTAAATCGAGGGATCATGTAATCAGAGCAGATTTTTTCGACATTTTTTACTCGGCTTGTCAAGCGAATGTGCAGTTGTTAAGTGAATCCATTTTCTCTGATGTGTGTTTTTAGTCAGAAACTGGAAGTAAACTCCAGAAACTGGGGGGGGGGGGGGGGGAGGAATGTTACAAATCACAGTCATGGGATCATGGGATACTGCAAATGATTGTGAAGATGAGTTGATCTTCAGAAGCCCAACATGTGATTGTGTGACCACACGATGGTATACAGCAATCAGCATTTCAAAAATTGGATTATAAATAGCTTTTGGAGAATGGTCCATTGTAATGGTCGCTAAGTGACCGGTTGTAAGTCGAGGGCTGTTTGTAAAGTATGTTTTGATGTTTCTAATTCCAAATACTTTGGTTGTGCTTTCAGTGAGATACCGTTTATGCCACTGGGAAGGTTGGCTGTCATCACTTTTAGGCAGATACAAGTGGCTTTTCCCTTCTCTGGATATATACTTAGTGCAGGGGTTTCAAACCAGGGGTGAAATGCTCCCTGTTCGGACCGGATCGCTTGATCCGGTAGCGATGGTGGCGGGTGGTTCGGAGAACTGTTACCAAAAATCCCTGCCCCCCCCCCATGCCCAGCTGAGCCGTGTGATCTTCAGAGGCTTTTTTAAAAAAAAACCTCTGCTGATCAGGCAACTCAGCTGGGATCGTCAGAGCCATTTAAAAGTAAAAAACTTTTTTTCTTTTAAATGACTCTGACGATTCCAACTGAGTTGCCTGATCGGCAGAGGGTTTTTAAAAAACACTCTGACGATCAGGCAACTCAGCTGGGATCTCAGAGCCTTTTGAAAGCATTTCTTCACCGAAGAGGTTGTAGAAAAAATGGTTTTAAAAGTAAAAAAAAAATTGGCCACGCCCACCCAGTCTCATTTACCCCCCCCCTCCACCAAGCCATGCCCACAGAACTGGTAGTAACCAATGTTAGATTTCACCACTGTTTCAAACTTGATTTCATTGAGGGCTGCATCAGGGTTGTGTTTGACCTTGGGGAGGCTGGGGGCCTGGCTAGGTTGGGCATGGCCAGCTCAACATCATTTGTGTTGGGAGCACCTGTGGTGACCTGAACGCTCTGCCAGTGAAAACCTCCTGAGCTCCATTTTCCCTGGCAGAGAGTTGCAGGACTGTTGCAGTTGAAAACGGAACTCAGGAGGGCTAAACTCCATTTTTACTGGCAGAGGTACTGCAGGCCAGCCCTTCGCTGTTTCCAGGACAGCACCATGGGCCAGATCTAAGCACCTCGTGGGCCAGATTTGGCCCGCGGGCCTTGAGTTCGACACCCCTGACTTAGTGTATTTGGAACTCATCTTTTGTGAAAATAAAAATGTTAGCATTTGGGGCTTTGTACAATGTTTCCAACATTTTTTACCCCTGTATAATCCCGAGTCTACTTTACTGAAGCTCTTCAAACATATTGTTCATTCCAGCTGGTAAATTAAAATTCCTGCAGGCACTGACTCTAAAGAACACTCCGGAGGGGACAGAAGAGCTGGAGATACTTTTTTTCCTTTAAAAAAATGATTCTTGTTGAAAATGAATATACAGTTCAAGTCACAGCTTGGACGTATTAATAAAGGATTGTTGTTGCTGTTTAGTTTTAGTGTATTACTGAAATTTGATATGGTTCTTCCTATTTATTCCTTTTCTAAGGTATTTTTATGGCTATGCATATCACTTTTAATGCTGAGAAAAGTAGAAGAATATTTATGAAATTTATAAAGATTATTATTTGTACCTGCATATAAATCAGTTTTACCCCTTGCCCTTCAAAGAGGTTATGGTATCCACACAGTCAAATGCTAGTATATCTGAAATGCAGAGAAGCATTTAGGGGTGGTGGTTAAAGGTACTAGACTGAAATAGGGGAAATTATGAGTTGTTACAGTGGAGCAGTGTGGTGGCCTAGAGATAAAGATGCTTGTCTCCCACTCGGGAGGTTGAGAGTTCAATCCTAGCAGTAACAGAGGTTTTTCTAGCAGAGAAAATATCTGCTGTGAACTTTGCATAGGTGTCAGGAAGGGCATTGGGCCAGTAAACGCTCAGCTCCATTCTGTTGCTCTGACTCCACCCTGAATAAAGGGATTAAAGGGTTGTAAAAAAAAGAGTTCTCGTGGTGCCAAATCTGGCTAAGGGACACCGGGACAGTCATTCTCTCTAAACCAGGGGTGTCAAACTAGATTACTCTGAGGGCCGGATCAACATTGTAGTTCTCTGCGGGCTGGCGGGATGGGGTAGGGTGAGGTGCAGGAGATGGGATGGATGCCTCCTGCAGCACCCTACAGGCCAAAAATGGGCTGTGGGGGGGGCCTCATGTGACCCCCCCTCACAGCCCGTTTTGGCCATCAGAGGTACCACAGGCTGGTCCTTTGATATTTCTAGGCCAGCCCCATGGGCCGGAATTAAGCACCCTGCAGGCCGGATCTGGCCTTTGGGCCTTGAGTTTGACACCCCTGCTCTAAACTTTAGAAGAAAATACTGGCAAGCCATTTTAGAAAAATGGTGAAAATTCCATGGACCAATTCCTTAGCCACCATGAGTTCAGGGCATCTTCAAAGGACCACAACTACGAAAACATCTGCGAACTCTTCCAGTTTGAATTATTTTTGATTAATGTCAACTCTTGGTGATGATATCTTCACCATGACAAAAGTTCCCTACTTGGTCTTTCTTTTACTTCCAATAATGTACCCATCTCTCCTGTAACCATAACCATCTACGATGTAGCTGCTTGCCATCTTCTCTTTCCTTCCACCTTTCCCATTATTAGAGGCTTTTCCAGAGAGTTAGGTTTTCACATAATGTGTTTGAAGGAGAATAATTTGAGCCTGCTCATTTGTGCCTCTAGTGAGAACTTGGAATTGATTTATTCAATGATACATTGATTTGTTTTCATGGGAGTCCACAATATTCTCAGAAGGCCTACCCAATACCAAAGTTCAAAAACATTTATTTTGTTCCCACACTGCTTTTTCAAAGCCCAATTCTGACTTCAACAGTGTCATAGGGAATTTGTTTGTACTGTTCTGATCTTTGTAGGTGTAGACCAGGGGTGAAATCTACTGGTTCAGACCCGTTCAGGCGAACCGGTAGTAAAAAATGCTACCAGTTCGGGCAAACTGGTATTTCCGACAATCAGCTGGGTGATGATCAGCTATGATGCGCAATTTATATTAGCTAAAATTGTGGGATTTCCTGCTTTCTAACTAAGCTAAATCACATGGCACAGCAAATCCCCCCCCCCCCATCGCTGTTCTACTTAAATATTCCTTTTTTAGTGCTGTGCAGGCGTACCTCAAATGAGCATGCATTCACAAAGCGCACACTTGGTAGCAGACTCACAGAACTGGTAGCAGACTTCAGAGGATTTCACCCCTGGTACAGACACATCACGGCATCTGAATATCTTCTCAAGCCTTTTATAGCTGATCTACCAAGGGTGGTCTGCAGCATATTTTATGACCGCTTGATCCTTTACCGTTGATGGTTGATCCCAAAAGGCAAAACTATCCGTTATCTAAAAATATACGACTTCCCAAATACGCAGACAGGAAGACACTCCCATTAATTTTTTTTACATTGATTGCACTTCAAAAATGGTTGACAGATAATTGTTTAGAACAGAACATTACATCCTTCAAAGTAATGTCTGATTACGAATGCTTTAAACACTAATGACCTAGTTACCTAGTTTGGGTAATGAAACATTTGCAACAAAACAAGCAAGTTCAGAGAGCACCAAGGATTCCTCGCTTTAAGCATCGTATTATAGGCATTGTATTTATTGTGAAAAATTACCTACAGTCCAATGATTTCCATAGAGTTCTGATTAGAAAGAATATTAAAAGAGATTGTGTTATCTTCAAAGGTTTTACTATTTGAAAATTTTAGAATAGGCAGTTCTTCTAAACTTCCATAGATGAAACCTTCTACAATGCTTAAAAGTTTGTGACACCTTTTGAATTTCCAATATTTCTGCATAAATATGACCTGAAATGAGATTTGTTCTCTATACAACTCCTAAAACTATCCTGATTCCCCCCAAATAAGACATCCCCTGATAATAAGCCCAATCAGGCTTTTGAGCGCATGGCAATAAGGCCAAACGCTTATTTCAGGGTTCAAAAAAAATATAAGACAGGGTCTTATTTTTGGGGAAACATGGTAGGTAAATGAACCCAAAATCTATGTAGATACCTATTTTTCTTTATTATCTTTCTCCCGCTATAATTAAAAATAGGAATATTTCCCAAAGTCAAAAAACATTGATTTGAATGATTGTAAGAGTTAATTTGCATTTTTATTGATTGATCCGTCCTGTCCAATTCAGAACTTAATCTGGAAGGGAATTATATTCATCACCTGCCAGATGAGGTCCGAACCCTGTTACATCTGAAAATTATCAACCTATCCAGGAACAAATTTCATACTTTTCCTGACCAGCTGACTTCTTTGCAAGCTCTTGAGATGATCAACCTTGAAGAGAATGAGATTACAGGTAATATATATATGTGTGTGTGTATGTGTAGCTGTGCATTCAAGTGTCTCTTTGTTCAAACAGAATGCTAGATAGATTTTTGCCCTCAGTGTTTAACATTGTCTTAACGTTTGTAGTTTTTTCTTTGTAGGCAGATATTGTTTGACTTTTCATTTCACCATGCACAGTCCAAAGCTTATACCAAGGTTATGGTTTTCAACATAACATGATAGATTTTTATCTCACGATACTGCTATTTAGAAGTGCAATCTCCCCTGGTGTGCCTCACAGTGCTAATCTTGTCAGAGCGTGGAAACTAAGCCTTGGCAGTCATAGTTAGTACTTTAACTGGAGACCGTTTAGGAAATCCAAGAATATTTGCTAATCTGGGAAGACAAAACAGTAGGAATTTTCTTAATATGGTACAAAGCACAGACACAAAGACTGTGTTTGTTTTTTTTTCACACAACACTATTTTATTGTTCAAAATTAAATTCCCATTGTTGACTTCTAAACTTAATGCAAATTCTGTGCTTGTTTTCCCACATAGTTTATTCTAACTTTGTGTCTCTTTCCCCACATAGCTTATTCTATCTTTGTATTACTATATATAAATTCACAAGTAAACTTACTTATGAGCCATGGTAACGCAGTGCTCCAGGCTACTTTTGCTGCCTGCAGGCTGCCTACAATTTGGCAGTTCAAATCCCACCAGGCTCACGGTTGACTCAGCCTTCCATCCTTCTGAGGTGGGTAAAATGAGGACCCAAATTGTTGGGGGCAATATGCTAAGGCTGTAAATCACTCAGAGAGGGCTGGAAAGCACTATAAAGCGGTTTATACTGTAAGTCTAAGGGCTATTGCTATTTGTAAATAAATTTACAATGATTTATATTCTTATTTAATTTATATAATTCTACGTGTTCTATTCCTGTGTTTCAATTCCTAGGTTTGTAGCATTATGTGAGGGTGAAGAAGGTTCATTCTCTAAGCTTTTGGGTTGGTTTCCGAACACTAGGTAACATCTTCAGCGGAGTTTAGGGGATGTCAGTGTCAGTGTTCCCCTGTTTATAAGGGCTTCGGGTGTAGGTATGTCAAGTGAGGGTCTTGTGATGGATCAGGTGTGGGTGTATCAAATGAGTCTTTTGACAGGTCTTGTGATGGGGAAGTTACATCAGATCAAGGTTTTTAGGAGCTGAACTGCTGTGGTAGGGAGTTGTTTGGGTTGGTTGAGGGTTGGTGCTGCTTCTGGTTGGCTGTGTGGTTGAATTGGATTCTGAGGGCTTCGTAGGCTGGTTGTAGGTCAATGCAGGGGTGAAATGCTCCCGGTTCGGACTGGATCGCCCGATCCGGTAGCGATGGAGGCAGGTGGTTCGGAGAACCAGTAGCAAAAATCCCTGCCCCCCCACCGCCCAGCTGAGCTGCACAATCATCAGAGGCTTTTTTTTTTTAACCTTTAAAAGCATTTTTTCTACAACCTCTTCGTCCGAAAAAATGCTTTTAAAAGTAAAAAAAAAAGCCTCTGATGATCGCGTGGCTCAGCTTGGATCGTCAGAGTCATTTAAAAGAAAAAAAGTCTCTGCCGATCAGGCAACTCAGCTTGAATGATCAGAGCCTTTTGAAAGCATTTTTTTACAACCTCTTCGCCGAAGAGGTTGTAGAAAAAATGGTTTCAAAAGTAAGAAAAAATAAATAAAAATTGGCCACACCCATCCAGTCACCCCCCTCCCACCAAGCCACGCCCAAAGAACCGGTAGTAACAAATTTTAGATTTCACCACCGGGTCAATGTATCTGTTGATGGAATTGCTTGTGGAGTGCCAGGCTTTCATGAACTTATGAGCGTGGCAGGTAGTAGAGTGACTGATGATTTTGTGTTGCCCCAATCAAACTGGTGCTGTTTGGTGTCGGGGTGGGTAGAGATTAAGGATTTGGGATCGTGGTGTTTGACTGCCAGCCAGTGTTTGTGGATCCTGGTTTTTAATTGACGTGATGTTTGTCCCGCGTGGAATTGGTTGCCATGGTTACAGTTGATTTTGTAGATTACACTGTTTGTTTCATCCGTCTGTATTTTGTCTCCTGGTTCTGGATAATTCCTGGTGGAGTATGCTGTGGGTTTGTGGGCTATTGTTATTCCTAGGGGTTGGAGGATTCTGGCTGTCATTTCCAACATTCTCTTTTTGAACGGTAGGGTTAGTTTTTGTGTGGTGTGGTGTGGTTTGGGTGCTGTGTGTCAGAATGTGAAGTTTTTTGGGTAGCTGATAAGGAGAAAGACATCAAGTAGCCTTTTCTCTTCTGCTTTTGTACCACTATGTTTCCTTATCTTAACTATTTCTTTTCTCCTTAAATATCCCCCCTCCGCAATTCTTCAGCTCTCATAGCCAATCTCAGTTCATTTGCATGTGAAAACCCTTTTCATTCCTCTTGCAAGTGCAAGTATTCACAATTTGCAAGTATTCATAGTTATCTATCGATGGAGCTGTTTTGTAGAGCTCTGCATTAGGTTGCTGTATGTTGTGGATTGTTTTCATTTGCAAGCTTGGTGACTTTTCAGACTCTGCTCAGGCTTTTTTCTTCCCCCTCCGTATTGCCACGAGTCCAAAAAGAAAGAAAGAAAGAAAGAAAGAAAGAAAGAAAGAAAGAAAGAAGCAAATGCCACAGATTTCCCACAGCTGATCTGAACTTCCTAACTTTCCATCCTCCAACACTGAGTTGCTCCCGTCTCTCTTATAGAGAGACTCTGGGCAGTGTCCAAATAGCTGTGGCTCAGTGGCTAAAACACTGAGCTTGTCGATCGAAAGCTCAGCAGTTCAGTGGTTCGAATCTCTAGTGCTGGCTAACGGGGTGAGCTCCTGCTACTTGTCCCAGCTTCTGCCAACCTAGCAGTTCGAAAGCACGTAAAAAATGCAGGTAGAAAAAATAGGGACCACCTTTGGTGGGAAGGTAGCAGCGTTCCGTTACCAGACCATTGTTATCAGACCATTGAAATCCCCAGCATCAGCACCAACTTTTCTTGTACCAGAGAAACCAGAACCTCAGGTGGCTTTGGCCCAGAGACCAAAATTGCCATGTGCACAGTCCATGATTGCAAGGACCTCAACAAGGTCATGATCTGGAATCATTACCGTCTTCCATTAATATCAGCTTTGTTAGCTAGATTGCAAGAGACCAATATATTTGCAAAACTAAACTTTAGCATATAACCCAGGGGTGGGCAATTAATTTTCTCAAGGGACCACATGAGCAATGGACTGTTGTGGAGAGCTGCCACTGCCACCCTAGCTGCTGCCCTATTCTCTGTCATTGCCATCCCGCCCACTCTGCCGACGCTGCATCCCCCTCTGCCCTCTGTTGATGTTCTCCTACCTCCTCTGCTGATGCCATATCCTTGTTGCCAACACCCCATCATCACTTCCAATGCCCCTGATACTGCAGGCTAGACTGGGATCACCTCGGGCCAGATGTGGCCCAAGGATGCAAAATGCCCAGGTCTGATAGGATCTCATTTGAGTGGAAGAAAGTACCTAACTGCCTTCAGTACAAGGTATGGGAAGTTTGACTATGTATCGTGATGCTTTTTTGTGTAAGAAATTTGTGGAGCCATATTGTCCAGATTTACGAATCTGTTTTTTTCCGCTATAATTGATAAATATGTTGTGATTTACTTGGCTGACATTTTAATCTTTTTGGAGGACACAGAATCTCATTTTGCGCATGTCAAGAATGTCTTGCAAAGGCTAACAGATAATAAATAACCTTTTTCCTAAACTGAAAAAGCCCCTGTTCAATCTTCAGCAGTTGAAGCATAGGATATCCACAAAAAGGCGACAGGCAAGGCGTAGGCAGTTTTGTCCACCCTGAAATGAATAAGCTACATAAAACACTTCCTGGGGTTGCCAATTTTTCCAGAAAGTCCACTAATTTTGCCCCCATGGTTAAAACTTTCACACAGCTATGAAAGAAGGGAAATATATTTTCTTCTCAAGCAATTGACATTTCAGGAATTAAAACAGTTCTCCGCTTCTCAGCCTCTACTCCAGGCGTGGATTTCTTTGAGGGCCGGATCAGCACTGTAGTTCTCCTCTGTGGGCCGGTGGCAGTTGGGGGATGTTACACATGGGACAGATGCCTCCTGCAGCACCCTGCCAGCCAAAAATGGGCCACGGGGAGGGAGTTCGCGCAACCCTCCCCCATGTGGCCCATTTTGGGCCTCCACGGCTCCCTGCAAAACACTCCCAGCAAAAAATGGGCCACGGGGGGGGGGGCTCACACGACCCCCGCCTCCTGCATCCCATTTTGGCCCACAGCGGTATCATGGGCCAGTCTTTTGATATTTCTAGATTGGCCCGTAGGCCGGAACTAAGCACCCCATGGTCTGAATCTGTCCCATGGGCCTTGAGTTTGACACCCCTGCTCTACTTCATCACCAAGACCCCTCCACCCTCCCATGGCAGTTCTCCAGCCTACAAAAGAAGGGGGGATTTATTCCCTTGTGCCTTTTTTCTCTTGTTTTATCAAGCAATAATGGCATCTTTAAAAAAAAGATTATTAGCAATCGAGACAGCTTTCCACGAGTGGAGGCATGGCTAAGCATGGCAGTTTTCCATACAGAGTTTTCCATACAGTCCACAAAAAAGTTCCTCCATTTTCAGGTGGGTTATACTTTATGACAGTTGTACTACAACTAGTTGTCGTAACAACTGAGCCCAAAATTTATGTTGCCAAGTGAGACATTTGTTAAGTGAGTTTTCCCCCATTTTGTGCTCCAGTTGTTAAGTGAATCACTGCAGTGGTTAAATTTGTAACATAGTTGTTAAGTGAGGCTTCCCCAATGACTATGTGTGTCAAAAGTTCGCAAAAGCGGATCACATGGTCTCAGGACACTGCGACCGTCATAAATATGAACCAGTTGTCAAGGGTTCAAATGTCTTTAATGTTTTAATTTTTAAGTCTTTTTATAGTGATTTTTTGAGTGTATTGTGAGCTGCCCTGGGTCTTCGGAGAGGGGCGGCATATAAATCGAATGAATGAATGAATGAATGAATGAATAAAGGATCCGAATATAAATCACGTGACCATGGGGATACTGCAAAGCTCATAACTGTGAAAAATGGTCATAAGTCACTTTTTTCAGTGCTGTTATAACTTCAAAGGGCTACTAAGCGAACTGTTGTAAGTTGAGGACTGCTTCAAAGGGTCACTAAGCAAACTGTTGTAAGTTGAGGACTACTTGCGGTGTCCTGCAGCCACTGCAGGCCTATGATTTCCATTTGCCATCTTCCCAGTCAGCGTTTGACAAGCAACGTTAATGGAAAGCCAGCAGGAGGTCACAAGTCATGGTCACATGATGTCTCGCTTAATGACCATGGGTGATTGGCTTAATGACCATGGCAAAAAAAAACATAAAGTCAGGTGCGGCTGCCTGATGCCTCATTTCACAATCACAAGCTTACCAAGAAAACTGTCCCCAGAACAACGAGGTTTCAACTGAACCTGAAGGAGACCAACTTTAATACTTAGTCTAAGAAAATTGTTGGTTCTGATGCATTAAAAGAGATGGATTGGCTTTATAAACTCATTTAAAGGCATTAACAAAACTGTCATTTGATCTTAGACAACTGTTGGTGCCACTGCCGCGAGGTGAGTCAATAATTAGAACCCTCCAAAAAGAAGGCCTAGCCGTTTTTTTGGGGGGGGGGGATGTCAAAAGAAAATAAGAGCTGCCCTTTTTGGAGAAACACAGTACCTACCTACCTATTTTGTTTGCTGTCCATCTCAGCTAAAGGATACTGGATGGCTTACAAACATTAAAATCCAATAAAACATTGAAGCATATAAATGTTTTTAATGAATAAATAAATAAAGCAAGTGTTGTTTTTCCAAACATTAGCAGTATACCTGAAGATAAAACAGAGATTTTTGCACCTATTTTACCGTTTACAGATGATTCTCGTGATAAGCACTCTGCTATGCAATCATTTCAGAGACCAAGGGAATTTGCTTGAAATCCGTTTCTCCTGAGTGTTTCCAATACCCATTAAATATTGACAGATTTTATATTAGCAACCTCTCTGTACATTTTATATCTGTGTTGACTTCACTTTTGGGATTTGGTATTGTTCTACCCCACCCCCAGCCCTCCAAATTATTATTTTATTGCTTTCATTTTATTGGTTTATTGCTTTTTATTTTTAAGCCTGATTCTCTGTGATAATTTAATCTCTCTCTTGCAGCAAAACAAGCAGGAGGGAAATTCTGCTAGGCTATTAATAGGAACACATTTTTCCCCGTTAATAACATGTTAAGATGTGGCTACTTGCTGTGTGCTGATTTTCCCTCTTCTGTTTGCTTGGCATTTTTTCTCTTAGTTTCTGAACCTAGGCATAACTTTAGTGTGATAAACTGAATGTGCTGAAGTCTCTGAAAGTTAGACAGTAGTGACAGCCAATTAATTCACACAGAAAAGGGGGAAAAGAGACTTGTCAGTAACTTTGACAGATCGGAGCTTCAAAATGTTTTATCTCTAGGTGAAAAAAGTAAAGGAAGGCAAAGCTATTGATATTCATGTTTAATATCTCCAGCTGAGAGTGGGCATAACCAGGTAAAAGTGAACGCATGCACGCACAACAAACAAGTTTCCTTACTCCGATAGTTCGGTAAGGAACAATGCACAGACAGTCCTTGACTTACAATCATTTGGTTAATGACCATTCAAAGCATTGAAAAAACTGACTTATGATCCGTCCTTGCACTTACAACCGTCACAACAGCCCCATGGGCACATGATCAAAATTTGGATGGCATTTATGAGGGCTGCAACATCCGGAGGTCACGTGATTTGCGACCGTCCCAGCTGGCTTCCAACAAGCAAATTGATGGAGAAAGTTAAATTCACCACATGATTCACTTAACAACCATGACCAAGTTCGGCCCAACTGAATTAATAACTGACTTGCTCAGCCATGGAAATTCTGGTCCCAATTGTGGTTGAGGACTACCTGTAGATGCAGCTGTGAACTCATTGGTGAATTCAGTGGGTAGATTTTACTCTTGGTTGTCCCTGTGGTATAGAACAATGTTCCTCACTTGGTATTCTGGGACTCTATTTTGGGATTGAAACTCAACAGCAGCAATTGTTTGTTTGTTTGTTTGAATTTGATTTATATGCTGCCCTTCTCTGAAGACTCAGGGTGGCTTACAAGGTGTTAAGCAATAGCCTTCATACTTTTGTATATTTTTTATACAAAGTCAGCTTATTGCCCCCACAAACTGGGTCCTCATTTCATCTACCTTAGAAAGGATGGAAGGCTGAGTCAACCTTGAGCCTGGTGAGATTCGAACATACAGTAAGTTGCAGACAGCTGGTGTTAATCACAATGCTTAATCTGCTGAGCCACCAGGCCCCCTTACACAGGGGGCACCAACTCAGAGCTCCATTGTATGCAGTTGCAGGCCAGGGGTGTCAAACTCATGGCGTCATGTGACATGTCGTAACTTTTCTTCCCTTTGCTAAAATGGGGATGGGCATGGCCAGTGCGTGACGCATCTGGCTGGCAAGCCGCAAGTTTGACACTCCTGTCCTAGATTATGGACAAAAAGAAGAGTGGCATACATGTTATGTACCATCCTGGCTGGGAATGTCTTTTGTTCTTTAAAACTAAGTTAAACTGTTAAGTCTGGGACACCACACTGGGATTGTCCTGTACCACTCATGCCAGCAAGAAGGCATGCTGTGGGTCCCGTCAGCCCGATTATTCCGGCTGGCGGAGTCCAGGAGGAGGGCCTCCTATGCTGTTGCTCCTGCCCTCTGGAACGTCTTGCCCCACAATGTGAGGTTGACCCAAACCCTCCTATCTTTTCGTGAGGGCCTAAAGACCTGGGTCAGCTTGGGGCCCCTTTGGGGGAACAGCGCAATGGAGATGGTTGATTGAGTAATAACAGTTCCCATTTCCCCCTATTCCGCCCCCGCCATCTCTACTTGTACTTGGTTTTAATGTCTACTTTTAACTTTTTATGTTTTAAGTGTATAATAGTAACTTTAAGCCACCTAGAGTTACCCCAAGGGTGTCAAACTGGATCTCATTGAGGGCCACATCAGAGTTGTGTTTGACCTCATGGGTCTGGAGTGGGTGTGGCCAGGATGGGCGTGGTGGGGCACCTGTGGCAGCCCAAGCACTCTGCCAGAGAAAACAGGCTCCTGAGCTCCGTTTTTGGCTGCAATGGCCTTCTGCAACCCTCTGTCAGTGAAAATGGAGCTCGGGAGAGCTGCACGCAACTCCCCTGAGTTATGTTTTTGCTGGCAGAGGCATTGCGGGCTGGTCCTTCACTGTTTCCAGGGTGGCCCCACAGGCCAGATCTAAGGACCCCGTGGGCCAGATTCAGCCCCTGGGCCTTGGGTTTGACACCCCTGAGTAACCCTATGGCAGGGCTGTCAAACTTAGGGCCCATGGACCGGATGCATCACACACTGGCCCCGCCCATACCCAGTTTAGTGAAGGGGGGGGGAAATCACGATATGTCACATGACGATGCTGTGACGACGTGAGTTTTACAACCCTGCCCTATGGTAATATGGGTGGCCAATAAATTATATAGATACGGTATAAATAATAAATAAATAAATATCTCTCTAGGATTTATTTCCCTTGCTGTTACTTCCCTTTTCTGATTTGGAAATTACTTTCTTTTTCTTCTTTAATTCAGCATGCCTCTGAGTTAAACTACAGGGAACTGGGGAAAGCTCTGGAACGGCAGAGTCGCTTTTTAATCATTAAGCCAAGAAACAAATGGACTTTTAAAAAATAACTTAAAATAATGGTTTATGAATAGGTTCAAATGATGCTGCACTCTATCTGTAGTGAATCAATACTTGGCTACAAATTTAGCCCTAATGTATGTCCCAGGTAAATGGACAGTTTCCTAAGCAACCGTCAAACATGTATTTCCATCAACAGCTTCCATATCTCTTTTTCTTTGCAATTGTAATAATACGTAGGATTTGATATTTGGAGACAGGAGAAAGAATGGGGAACAGTCAAATAAAAGGCAGCTGAGCCCATAGAAGGAATGGAGGTCTGACAAATATTTTGGAAGGGAGCCTGTCTTGTTTCTTGCCTTTCGACTGTCTTGTTTTTCCTCTTGGTTCTCTGTTTTATCTCTCTTCTTTTGTCTATGGCAGGGGTGTCAAACTCAATTTCATTGAGGACTGCATCAGGGCTGTAGGGAGTGGGTGGGCTGACTAGGTGGGCGTGGCCAACTGGGTGGGCACGGCCAGCTTGATGCCACTCCCCAAACTGATGGAATGTTTCCTCTTCGCATTGGGTAGACGGGCTGAAGCTACACTGGCCCGATTTTTCCTCTTCGCATTGGGTAGATCAGGACGGCCCCACAGGCCAGATCCCATCATGGGCCTTGAGTATGATGCCCCTGGTCTATGGAGACAAGTGGGAGGCAATGTTCTTGAGACTTGAAAGAGACTTATCAGTGTAACCTTACAATAAAAGTAGCATGGTATGCCTCTTGTATGGTTGACCTCACGAGGCTAGAAGTGTAAACTTCCCCGAAATATAAACTGGAAATAGATATCCTGCTCTGACATGTTTTTCTTGGCAGTTCCATCACCCAATCAACACAGTGAAAAAGTGGATTTCTAAGGAAGGAAGCTAATTAGGTTTAGAGATTGAGTACTATGGTTCTTGGAGGCTTAACTGATATTGTTCCATAAAACTTGCCATAAACAGAAATGGATTAACTTTGTTGACTCAGTTTTTATATGACTTTTATTGATCAGAAAACGAAATGTAGAACAAATTTCATGTGGATTTAAATAATCCTAAACACTTGAGTTTCGAGTTTATTAGATTTTTATACCGCCCTTTTCCCGAAGGACTCAGGGCGGGACACATGATAAAAAACAGAATCATATAAAAATTAAAACCAGTTAAAAAGAATTAAACAATTTGGCCTTGTCCATTAAAAACCCATAATTTAAAAATATCCCATCCAGGTTCTTATTCAGCCAGGCCAACCTGTTGAAATAGCAGGGTCTTTAGGGCCCAGCAGAAGGTACGGAGTCGGGAATCGTACATATCCCAGGGGATAGTTAATTCCAGAGGGTGGGTGCCCCTACAGAGAAGGCTCTCCCCCTGGGCGTCATCAGCCTACATTGTTTAGCCGACGACACCCTGAGGAGCCCCTCTCTGTGGGAGCGGGTTGGTCGGTGGGAGGCTATTGGTGGCAGAAGGCGGTCCAGTAGGTATCCAGGCCCTAGGCGATGGAACGCTTTAAAGGAGCGCTTTAAACACTAGTTGTACTTTAGTTGCTCATCTGTAGGTCTGGTTATGTTAAAGAAAAAGAAAAGGTTTCTGTTTTGCCCCACGGTTGCTGGTGTTGGTTTTTCTGCTCTTCTTTTTAGGGGCCTGCTGTTTGTAGGTCTTTGTCTTGTTATCTTCTAGAGTCTTCCAGGAGTATCATTTCTAAAAAGACACACAATGATTGTATTGTGCCCATGCAAGCTTTCTTACAGGTTGACCCAGGGGTGAAATCCAGCAGGTTCTGGAGAACCAGTAGCAGAAATTTTGAGTAGTTTGGAGAACCGGCAAATGCCACTCTCTGGCTGGCCCCAGAGTGGGGTGGGAATGGAGATTTTGCACTATCCTTCCCTTGCCACGCCCACCAAACCACGCCCACCAAGCCACACCACGCCTACAGAACTGATAGTAAAAATATTTGAATTTCACCAGTGGGTTGACCCATGTGTTTGTTGACAAGTTTCCAGGTTCCACCAGTCAGTCTAGGTCTGGAAATGTTCTGGAAATGAATAAATGAAGAGTACAGACTTCAATGGATAGTTAGGACTGCAGAAAAACCAAATGCAACCAGCCTGCCTTCCATTGAGGCTCCTACCCAGGAGCCTGGATAGCTCAGCAGACTAACGCATTGTAATTTAACTCCAGCTGTCTGCAATTACTGTAAGTTTGAATCTCACCAGGCTCAAGGTTGACTCAGCCTTCCATCCTTTCTAAGGTGGGTAAATTGAGGACCCAGTTTGTGGGGGCAATAAGCTGACTTTGTAAAATATACAAAAGTATCAGGGCTATTGCTTAACGCATTGTAAGCCGCCCTGAATCTCTGGAGAAGGGCGGCATATAAATCAAATTTTATATACGTGTGTGTGTGTGTGTGTGTGTGTGTATGCACACATACTGCATGAACCTGAAAGGGGGCTAAGAAAATATTTATAGATCCCGCACGTCCTGGACATAAACTGTTTTAATTTCTCCCATCAGGATGCTGCTATAGAGCATTGCATGCCAAAACAACTAGATACAAAGATAGTTTCTTCCCTCATGCTATCACTCTGCTAGATGTTTACCCTGAAGATATTTACCCATGTAATAGGGCTGTATGGTTATTATACTTGACATCTTCTCATTTTTCTCACCTTTCTATCTTTCCCGCTACCGCTTCCTATTGGTATCCAATGATTTATCACTTGCTGTTTGTATCTTATGATTTATTATTGTATCTTATAATTTATGATCTATGACTTATCACTTTGTTGCTTGAATGTACACTGAGAGCTTATGCACAAGAGGCAAACTCCTTGTGTTCCAATCACACTTGATCAATAAAGAATTCTGTTCTGTTCTGTTCTGCTCTGTTCTGTTCTGTTCTATTATGTTCTGTTCTGCTATGCGATGCGATGCGATGCTATGCTATGCTATGCTATGCTATGCTATGCTATGCTATGCTATGTTATGCTATGTTATGCTATTGTCAGAGTTCCGATGGATGCCCTAATTAAATCATAAGCCTCGAGCCAAGCTTCAAAAGAAATGCAGTTATTTATTAGGAGCTTCATAGTGAAACCAACTCTGACCCCACGTAATTTACACCCCAGTCATGACCCTTTTACCCCCCTCCCTCCAGGGTGTGTCATCAGTCACACTCACCAATGGAGCAATTTCATGGGTTGTAGAGAATACTCCCCTCCGGTTGCTGTGGGTAACCCCGGGAGACAGCCTTGAGACATATATGTCTGGAATGTGCTTCTGTTTTGGCTGCTTTGTGCTGCTTTGTTGGTTTCCCATCTCCCTTGCCTATGGCAACTCGAGAGTAGGCCAGGGATGCTTTGCGAGTTGACAGCTATGCTGTGCTGTGCTATGCTATGCTACGCTACGCTACGCTACGCTATGCTGTGCTTCCATTCCATTCCACTTTTTATCTTCTTAAATGCCGACATCTGCTGCAGGCTATTAAGAAAGACTGGGAGCTGCTTTCTGCCTCTAAGAACATGTTTCTCCATTTCTCCTTTGGGGAAATATAATATTCTGCCTTACTTTTAGTATTTCCCCAAATATTTCATTTTTCGGGTGAGTGGGCTTCCCACAGGTTTAATCAAAATTTCTTGAAAAAGCCGTCTAGTTCACTGCAGAGAAATACAGAGGAAGGAACAAGACCATTAAGGAGGGCATCAGATTATTACAGAAAAGATTATTTAGTCCAGGAGAGAAGCGAATGAGAAAGAAACTCAGAATAACCCTGCCTCAGTGATGCTAGGTGTTAAAGTTGAACTGGAGAATTTCTTCCTCAAGCTTTCAGCATTCTATTTTATTAATGGAATGAGTGTCTCATTTATTAACAATAAATATAGTTCAAGAAATTCAGATGGTTCTTGTTTCCTGAACTTTGCACGGCTTGACACCAACACATTTATGCTGTTCTTTTGAATATGAGGCTCCTGTAGACATTTAGGTGTTTTCGTTTGTTAACTTTCAAATGTAATCTTTCCCCTTATTAAATGGCTAATCATTAGTTGGAAATGTTTTTAGCTGATCCATGACCTCCATTGTCAAATTAATTCCTGAAGAGATAGCAGCTGCTTCAGTCAATTTTTGATCTTCTGTCTGTTCTGAACCCTTTTATTGCCTGCTTTCTCGCTGCCAATAACTCAGACGTTTTATTGGCATTATCTGATGAACATAGAAAAATGTTAAACAACATCCACAAAGCCCTCTAGGCAAAATGGAGTACCCAACCTTTATCTTTCCTGATATTTCTTTCTTGAAAAAATATATGCCAACAACCTCAGATCTCTCATTTTTCTAACTACTGTTATGTCCAGATATGAGATTTTCTAGCCAAACATCTATAGATCTTAGGTCTGGACTTCTAAAACACAAAATTACTGTAATTCTTCATCAATTTTCTTCTAGACTTGCTCTTACCTTACTGCATCTTGTATGTGTGCTTCAACTTTAACTGATGAACAGATTGCTTGAGACACCTCTTGTAGTGATATCTGATACATATTGATCAGGTCCTTCCCAAACCAAGATTCCACCTTCACGATTGACAGCTGATGTTTTGAATATGGCATTAGATTTTATGGAACATAATAATGCTGTCCACATATACCAACATTTCTACTTCTCACTTAGGTCTCCCCTAACCAGACCTCTAGAAGTTTGAAAGGTCAGGGTTTTTTTGGCAGACATGAGGCAAATATTGGTGTTCCTGTTAGTGAACACCTTGTTACTTCACCATGAATTCCATTTTTACCTAATTTTTTTTTTCTGAATATGCAATCATAAATACTGATTTTAGCCAAAACTAGAAAGACCTATACATTTCTGGATGGTTATTAATTATACATTTAGAAAAAACAAAATCTGTATTATGTAGATGAATAAGATAGCAAGAGTTAGATAAAAGAGTATAATGCATAATATTGTTGTTAGTTGCGAAGTCATGTCTGACCCATCACCACCCCATGGACAAGTTTCCTCCAGGTCTTTCTGTCCTCTACAATCCCCCGGAGACCATTTAAGCTCAATTATGCATAATAGGATGCATTTGTAAAAGGAAAGAAAAAAATAAACATTACATTTCCATTCAGTTAAACTCACATTTACACATTTAAAAGGTTTTAAAATGTCAAGAAGTAGTTGTCTCTGGCTGAGTAGAATTGAAAGGAAATTAATTGTAATAAAATAATTGCACTGAGAAAAACAGTCACATCATTATAGGTTGCCTGCCTTTCAACAACTCTGCATTGGTTTAACAATGAAACATACAATGAAACATACAAGCATTCCTCTTGCAACTCCAAATGTTACTTTTACTCTGCACCTCAGAGAAAAGCAGTTTTCAGTAATAAACCTGTATTAAGACGATGCCAAGAATACATTCTACATTGGGGCTTTCTATCTTTTTCTCCAGAATCAAAGTAGGGAGTTAAGTACACCTGTTCAGATGTAAATGAGTATTTTTGATTATTTGCATTATGTCTGTCTTAATGTTTGGCTTAATTTCTTTAAGTTCAGTTTCAGAGTGGCATAGTTTTGATAAGCCTTATGTCAAAGACTGTGGAGAAATTGAGTTCGGAAGATGGATGTACACATGCAATCTGAGAAACAATTTCAGACTCAGTAGGTTGTACTGTAAAGAGCGAAGCCATTTAACAGGACAAGACAAAGAACAAGTAGGATAGGAGGCTTAAACAGGTGATATCAAGGTGAGATATCACCAGAAGCCAGTATAATTCTAGTCAAGCCAAATGATCAAATTGAGATTGGGGTGGGGGTGAAGTACAGGAGTGGGTTACTAGGGGTTCGGGAGTACCTTTAGCTAAAATTCTGTGTTGTTCGGAGTACCCCCAAATCCCACTCCTGGCTGGCCCCGCTCCACCCACCCCGCCCAGCCCACCCCTCCAAGGAGTCCCCATACAGTCCATTTTGGATGCAGGTAAGTGCAGGGCACGTGTGGAGGCTTGAGGAGGGCGAAAAACAGGCCTTCTGGAAGTTCGGGAAGGCTGGAAACAGGCCCGTTTCCGGCCTCCAGAGCCTGAGGAGGACAATTTCACCCTCCCGGAGGCTCAAGGAAAGCCTCCGGAGCCCAGGGGGGCAAACATGCCCCCTCCCCACTGTGACGCAGGAGGCCAACTAGGCCACGTCCACCATGGCCACACCCACCCAGCAACCGGGCAGAGAACCCCTTGGTAAAATTTTTGAAGCCCACCCCTGTGGTACCTTGCTCAATAGTAGTAACTGTGAGAGGAATCTTGGAGTCCTAGTGGACAACCATTTAGATATGAGCCAGCAGTGTGCAGCAGCTGCCTAAAAAGCCAACACAGTTCTGGGCTGCATAAACAGAGGGATAGAATCAAGATCACGTGAAGTGTTAATACCACTTTATAATGCCTTGGTAAGGCCACACTTGGAATACTGCATTCAGTTTTGGTCGCCACAATATAAAAAAGATGTGGAGACTCTAGAAAGAGTGCAGAGAAGAGCAACAAAGATGATTAGGGGACTGGAGGCTAAAACATATGAAGAATGGTTGCAGGAACTGGATATGTATCGTTTAATGAAAAGAAGGACTAGGGGAGACATGATAGCAGTGTTCCAATATCTCAGGGTCTGCCACAAAGAAGAGGGAGTCAAACTATTCTTCAAAGCACCTGAGGGAAGGACAAGAAGCAATTCTTCAAAGCACCTGAGGGAAGGAGAGAAGCAATTTAGAACTAAGGAGAAATTTCCTGATAGTTAGAACAATTAATCAGTGGAACAACTTGTCTCCAGAAGTTGTGAATGCTCCAACACTGGAAATTTTTCAGAAGATGTTGGCTAACCATTTGTCTGAAGTGGTGTAGGGTTTCCTGCCTGGGCAGGGAGTTGGACTAGAAGACCTCCAAGGTCCCTTCCAATTCTGTTATTCTATTCTATTCTAATATATGATGTAATAGTTAATTTGGAGATAGGAAAGAAGACATATTTTTGTAAAGACCAAACCTCAACATCTTTTTTTTTTAATTAGATTTATATACCGCCCTTCTCTGGAGACTCAGGGCGGCTTACAATGCGTTAAGCAATAGCCTTCATACTTTTGTATATTTTTTATACAAAGTCAGCTTATTGCCCCCACAAACTGGGTCCTCAATTTACCTATCTTAGAAAGGATGGAAGGCTGAGTCAACCTTGAGCCTCGAACTGGTGTAATTGCAGACAACTGGATGTTAATAACAGGCTATTCAGCCGGTTGAGCTATCTGAGGCTCCTTGATGAAGACTTCTACATAGGGAACATATTACACGTATTTCTGTTTCTGCTTGTAAATTGTATTTAGAAATATAAGAAACCTAACGTTCTGCTTCAGGAAAAAGATAAGACTGGGTAATGTTAAGAGTCTGTATTATGCTGTATTTGCCTAGTATTTTGGGGAAATGTTTGCTTTTGCTTTAAAAGTACAGAAGATATAGAATACCACTTCCATTGAAAAGAAATCAAAGTCAGTAAGGAATCATTTTCAGAAAGGAATCTCCCCATATACAGTATGTCATTTTCAGTTTCTCCCTGCATTGTGACCAGAAGCTATTTACCAGTTTTAACTCAGTGGTGTTACAAAGCTAGTAATTTACTTTGATTTGACTGCACTTCAGATTAATCTTTTAGATGCTCTTAATATCCTGATAATGTGCCATATTTCAAACCAAGTGTATACATTTTGTATTATTTATTTAAAAAAAGAATGTTTTAATTCCACATAATAGTAGGTTTTCAATTTATTTAGATAGGTGGTTGGAGATTTTCAACAGAAATAAATACTTAATTATTATTTATTAGCTGCTATTGAGTCAGGCTCAGTTGGTGACTGATGAATGAAAGCTCACCCTCCTCCTTATCTTTAGCAATGTCATATCTCTTCCCAGGATATTCCAGTAATCTCTTTGATTCTGTCAGTTGCCTTGTGCAGATGGCTTCTATTTCCCTTTATCTTACCAAATATATTCATTTTTCAAGCCCATCAACCCTTCACATCAGGTGTCCAACATATCTGAGTTTCGGCTTGCATAATTCAAAAGCATCTACTATCTTTCCTACACTGTCCTGCTTTCACAGCAAGAAAGTACATAAAAAGCACAGCATTGATTTTGTTTTGTGTGTGTGGGGGGGGGGGGTCCTTTGAAATATCTTCATTATGATCTGGTTGAAATTTGTCCCGATTAGGGTTGATGTCTACTACTTCTCTAGTGCATTATCCAATTTGATTTATAGTTCAGGAAAGCAAAGTACTGTATTTTTTGGAGTATAAGATGCACTGAAGTAAAGATACAGCTTAGTTTTTGGGGAGGAAAATAGGGGGGAAAAATCCGCCTACCAGGTATTCATCTGGCTAGTGTCCTTAGTCTGGTCAGCTTCAGCACATTACTTTGCTGGTTTTGAGTGCGCGCGCACGCTTTTTATCCTGTACTTGGGGATAAAAAAACAGCTTCTAAAGCACAGCTGAGACGGAGCAGCAATGAGAAAAGCTGGCAAAGCACAGAGATCGCTTCACTCACTGGTGCCTCGTTAGGGCTGAAAAAAAAGCTTCTAAAACACAGCTGAGAGTTGGAGGGAGCAGGCAAAGCACACGGAAATTCGCTTCACTCACTAGCGCCTCATTAGGGCAGAAAAAAAGCTTCGAAAAAGCTATACTCAGAGTATAAGGTGCATCCAAATTTTCAGCCTGGTAAAAGAGCATTCTTCCACGCAGCCATTTCTATTTCTTTTAACAAACATGCATTTCTTGCGGTAACCACATATTACCTGCTAAGTTTTTACCAGTATTTAGACATCTTAAAATTTTTCCATCTCTTGGCCCATCTTTAGAAAATGTTTCACCAAAATACACAAATTCATCTGCTTGCTTAATTTTTTCAGTATTTACATGTGTGTGTGTGTGTGTGTGTGTGTGTATGTCGGTCTTTGGTTATTCAGGTTTTCTCCCGTGTAAAATTGGAAGTGTCTTGGCGACGTTTCGACGGAGTCTCATTTGTCATCTTCAGGCTGGTGTTTTCGGCTTCGTGCTTCTAGGAGCAATGTGTGATTGCAGCTATTTCTTCCTTTTAACTGCTAGTGGGGGTGTGACACAGCCAAGCTTCCACCCAATCAGTTCACACCCCCACTAGCAGTTAAAAGGAAGAAACAGCTGCAATCTCACTTTGCTCCTAGAAGCACAAAGCTGAAAACACCAGCCTGAAGATGACGAATGAGACTTCGTCGAAACGTCGCCAAGACACTTCCAATTTTACACAGGAGAAAATCTGAATAACCAAAGACCTACATACAAACACCTGTGAAAACTAGAAAATCTCCAAGGTTGCTTTCAACTCTGTTATTCTATTAAATAACCAAGAGGCATCACAAATCCTTACCTCGGTCTGAAGCATCCCTCCTATTCTTTTGTATCCAGGGTGTCTAAAAACTTCATTTCATTGAAGTCCGCATCAGGGTTGTGTTTGACCTTGGGAGGGCTGGGGGGGAGGTCATGGCCGAGGTAGGCATGGCCAGCTCGACATCACTTGTGTCAGGAGTGCTGGTGGTGGCTTTGCCAGCAAAAACGGGCTCCCGAGCTCTGTTTTCAGCTGCAATGGCCTCCTGCAACTCTCTGCCAGTGAAAACAGAGCTCGGGAGGGCCCCGTGCGGCTCTCCTGAGCTCCATTTTCACTGGCAAAGGCACTGCGGGCTGGTGCTTCACTGTTTCCAGGGTGGCCCCGTGGGCCAGATCAAAGTACCCTGTGGGCTGAATATAGTCAGCGCCCTACCTTCAACTCCATATTCATGCAAAATGTTTCAAAACCTGCTGAATAATGATTTGTTCCATATTGACAACTTTTTATTACCAGTATATTCTTCATGAATTCTCTGGATTTTCCCACTTCATTGGCCATTTTCAGTTGCTTAACATTTTCCCCTCCCCCCAATATGATGGTAGAATCTAGAAAAAGATGGATGGCACAGCTATAGAATCACAATGACTATTGCTACAATTCAAATTGCTTACAGATGAACTCAACATAAATGTTTTAATGACCACTGCAGAGAATCTACTGGTAAGTGCATAGATAAGATGGGTCAATGAGATGTTTCTGCTTTGGAATTACGATTTAGTTTAGTTCCTGCAGCACCTCAATCAATAAGAATCACAGTGAGAAAAGAGCAAAACCTTTCCTACCTTTCTTACAAGCCCTCATAAAAAACACATTGCCAGATACTCACTAGTGTCTGAGAAAAGCCAACCCACTCGGATCAATGTCTCAGCTATTATTCAGGCCATACATAAAGAACAGTGTTTGAACTAGTGAGAAGCATGAAGCTAAAATCAAGTACAATATGTACCAGATAGAAAGAAAAATCCAAGAAAATAAAAACAAATGTCGAAAGTACAGGATCTGCCCTAATGATGATAATTCAAACTATAAAGGGGAAATGGAGTCACAGAATGCAAAAAATTGCCTAAATGTGCTGCAGACCACACTGGGAGGGAAAAACCTTAGAAGATAATACAGTAAATAGAAAAGGAAGATTTGAGAAGCAATCAAAGGTAAAATGGATTGAGTGATTCAGTGTTCTCAGGTCAACACCATTCCTTAGCGACCACATAGATTCTCTCCAAGAACGATCTGTCTTCAGATTGACCTTTCAGCTCTCTCATTGGTGCATTCATTGCTGTCATAATGGAGTTCATCCTCCTTGCTGCACATCATCCTTTTCTCCTCTTTAACTTTTGCCAACATTGGACTTCTCAAGAATGTTCATCTTACTGGGTATAGTTAAGGATTTTTCATTGACTGAAACAAAACTGATATTATACATGGTTACAGCAGCTAGGTTACTGATTGGTCAATATTGGAAAAAAGATGTTTTGCCTACTATTGAAGAATGGACTTTGAAGGTGGCCAGTTTTGCAGAAATGGCAAAGATATCAGCATATTTAAAAGACCGGACTCAAGAAACTTTTGTGTGGGAATGGAAGAAATGGATAGATTATGTGCAGAATAAATATCAAACAAGGAAGTATCAGATAGCTTTTAGCTGAATGTTATGTAGAAATTTATAGTATAGACAGGGGGCAGATTAGTTGGGGGGAATTGCATGATACGATATGATTTGGATTTCACCTTGGGAAGTCAAAGGGGGGGAGGGGAGGGTTAGGGAGGGGAAGGGGGGGAGTGGAAAAATTTGTATTTGTAAAACTTTTTCAATAAAAAGAAGAATGTTCATCTAATGTTCCCTCACTTGTCAAGGATTTTCACCTAGTGTCTCTAGGATACATCTATTTGAGCCTGCTCATTTGTGCCTTGAGTGAAAATTCTCAATTGATGCATTCAGGATCTGTTTCTGTGTTTTCATCAGTCTTCCCCAACACCGTACTTCTGACCAGCGGAGGGTTTCACAAATTCTTATCACTGGTTCGCTGTATGCACACGCCTTCCGCGCATACGCCTGGCCTTCCATGCATTGCTCATACGCACACCTTCTGCGGGTGTGCCCCTCCTCAAAATCGTGGCTAAATAGGACAGCATTACGCCGGGGCAGTGGGGCCCACCTGCAGTCACCGCTACCGGTTGAATACCACCTCTGCTTTTGACCCATTTAAGGCTGTAGCTACAAAAGCTCAAAACTTGGTGTTATTCAAGCATGTTATTAGATAAAGTTTCTGATGTTCTCAAGCAGGGAAGAGAAACTGAGATGATGATATTCATTGCCGTTCCTTGCACCAGAGAGATCACTGACCAAGGGATTCCGTGTCAAATCAGTACAATCCAAAATTGCTCTCAGTCATGTCTCTGAATTCTTTTCCAGACAAACAAGAAATAAAATTGGGAGGAGGGCATGGGATGACCTATCAGGGACCCATCCTGCTTTGTCCAAGAATTGGTGGGAAGACTTATCATCAATCTTGCATTGGATTAGGCAAAATGGCTGTGAAACTAAATGCTGAACTTTACTTCGGCTTTTATTTTAATTAGGACTGCCACTGAATCCTGCCATCAATAAGGTGGAAATGAAATTCTTTATTACAACTCTGATTGATTGATCAGTCCTTGCTTTTTCTTGCAATATTTGCTCTAGGGCTATGTGGTGCTTCAGATTTGGTCTCCCAAGTGTCCTTCAAAGGACACAAAGATAGCATCTATTTGTACCACCTTAAAACAGCTGCATCTTTTTCTGCATCTGTGCAGCAAGGCCCGCAGCTGCTTTAAAGTGTTGCATGTAGATGTTATATTTGAGTTCCTGCGATGGCCAAAGCACTTTCTGGAGATCAAATCCGAAGCACTGCACAGCCTTAATATGTTAATGACGTCTTTTGTATGGCACTATTCACTTTAATAGTTCTAGCCATTTATCACATGGGTGTCAAACTCACCATGTCATGTTGCCATCACATAACGGTTCGCCATGTTTTTCCCTTCACAGAGCTGGGGTCGGGTCACCTGTGCGTGACAATCTGGCCCGTGGGCCGCCAGTTTGATACCTCCAATTTATCACAACCCGGGATACAAAGAAGAAGCATGGTTAGTTTGTATTCAGTCTGCAACTGTGCAAAAATCTGTGATGGGTAGCAACAGAAAGCTCAGTATATCTGGATAAATCCAAAGATCCTTCATTATCTTAACACTTAGGCTTACATTTACATGTGTTACACTAAATCATCTTTATGATTTAGTGGATTTACCTCGATTTACACATTATACTAAACCAAAGCTCACCTGAACACATTTTTCTCTTAGAGCATTGAGCGAATGTAACCTCAGTTTCCCACCTGGGATGTGATTAAAGGCTCAGGAAGAAGAATAACATGAACTGTGAAATAATTTAAAGATTGTAATTACTAAAGGATAAAATAAATCAAGAATTCTGGCGCTTGGAAGAGAAAATAGTCTCTGAAATTAAAAACAGATGATAGTTTGAATTCCTCCCAGACAATTCTAAGTCAACTAAAAAACAAATCATTTCATATTCAGAACCGCAGTTACAGACCAAGCTATTATGATGAATCATAAACTAACCATGCGTCTTCTTTGTATAGAGAATTCGCCTTTATAAAAACATCCAGTATTATAAGTTATTTTGTTTATTTTATTTATGCATATAGACAACGTACATATCTTGGATGATTAATTGCATCAAAGTTTAATCTGATTCCTTGGTTGCCTGGTGATTTGCGGCAAAATTCCATCCCTTGTTTCACAATTGTACCATGTCACATTTAAGAAATAATTTTCAGGCAGAAAACACATCTAAATGCAAATGAGTAATTTATTTATGTTTCCGAATAGTGCGTAACCATCTTTCAAAGAAATATCAGTTACTAATTTATACTGTAGTGCATGGTGGCAAAGTTCAGTATTTACATTGGCAATGCCCTGTGTTATGTTTTATATATATATATATACAAAAGATGCATATATATGCATTTATATTTATATTCAGCAGCAGCTCCAATATTGCATTCAGTTCAGACATACAGGTATCTGATAAGCTGAATGGACATCACTTCCTATTACATTCAAAATAAAAGCCTAAATGTTAAAATGTATATATTCCAAGAAAATGGCAGAATCATTGAATAGAAAAGTCTTTTTGAACTTGGAAGCAAGGAAAAAACAGGTCCTGGGTTATCTTTAAAAAAATGAATGACAGACTGCAGGTCTTTATAAATAGCTCCCTGATAAATTTGCAGTCTCTTGACAATATTTCACAAAATGCGATCTATTTTGGAAATTCTTATCTTGTTTATTTATTTATTTATTGGTTCAATTTATATGCTGCCCTAAAAGGAATAGAAACTGAAAAAAGGCACATTCTATTAATTATACTATATCAAAAAGAGGATACGATTTCTGTATTTCTGGATTTTTGATAGCTAAATATGCCTGCTTAATAGGCACTGATTAATTTCCCCAGTACTGGAATGGAAGTTAGTTGCTTTTTAAATTTTTTAAAGTTGATGCATTTATTTGCTTTAACATACCAAAAAAAAAAAAAAAAAAAAAAATAGAAAAAGAATAAAAAAAGCTAAAAGGAAAGAAAATGACAAGAAAGGAAGAACATATTTTTAACCCTACGAAATGACAAAGTCATTTTTCTCTCTAGCTTTAACCTTAATCACAAAAATTACTATGGGTCAGTTTTTGCATTATACATAAGTACTGTAAATTATGTTACAACTTTAACCCTACTCTTCCCAAATCTATATTGACAGACTTATGGCTATCTAACTGAAATGAACAATAGCTGTGCAGGCCTATATTATATGTCAAGTATTCCCAACATCTTTATACACTTCCAGCATAACAAAACTGACAGCCAGACTTTTTAAAATGCTATCTAAGATGTCTAATATACCAGGAAAATATTCTGTGGAATTATTGTAACTTGGTGGCTCAAAAAATATGTTTGTCCTGTAACAGTGAAAAAATAACAATTATTTGAACAAATAACTATACTTGTTTAATATTAAACTCCATGACTGTAGCATCTTTTTGATGTTTACCTATTAATCAAATTTTAATATTAAAAACATAAACTTTGTTATTAAAATGAGGAAGTAAGGATATTGTAACTTTTTCCAAACTGGATTAAATACTTTTTTTCTGTATAAAAAATGAGATGGGTGAAAGAGGAGAGAAAAGTATATTTATTTTGCCTCATCAAATATGTCTTAGTAATACTGTTGTCTGAATCAGAAATATTTTCATCTGCAGCAATTCTGTTTCTTTTGATTTTTTTTATTTGGTATGTTCCTGGTTTATAAAAAAAACAGGACAAGCATCTCTAACTTTCTCATGTCCATGTCTTCATTTATGTTATTATTTGTGACGAATTTCTTTCACATATTAATCATTTTATGTATCATTTTAAACTTAGAAATGTTGTCATTTTTCCTCAACTTTCCCAGTGTTTTGAAAACCACAAGACAAATAAGGAATTCCCAGAGCTCTTTTTAGACTCTCTAGACTTTTTGTTTAATAGTTTGGAGGCAAGAATAGGGTAGGGTAGGGTAGGGTAGGGTAGGGTAGGGTAGGGTAGGGTAGAATAGAATAGAATAGAATAGAATAGAATAGAATAGAATAGAATAGAATAGAATAGAATAGAATAGAATAGAATATCCTTTATTGGCCAAATACGATTGGACACACAAAGAATTTGTCTCTGGTGCAGAAGCTGTCAGTATACATGCAAAATAACTAAGTAATAATAATCATAATATTAAAGTTATAATACTCATAATAGTGATACCAATAAGAGAAGGAAGTAGAACAGAGAAGGATAAAAGCAATACAGCCATAGTACATGGGTAAAATATCCTTAGGCATAAGACCGTGCTGTGGGAATTCAGTGATCAGCAGAGTGATGGCATGAGGGAAAAAACTGTCTCTGTATCTACTGGTAATTGTTTTGGCATGTAATGCCTTGTAGTGCCATCCTGAGGGTAGGAGTTGAAGCAGTTTATGTCCAGGATGTGAGGGGTCTGTAAATATTTTCTCAGCCCTCTTTCTGGTTCAGGAAGTATACAGGTCCTCAATGGAAGGCAGGTTGGTAGCAATTGTTTTTTCTGCAGTTCTAATTATCCGTTGAAGTCTGAGTTTGTCTTGTTTGGTTGCGATGCCAAGCCAACAAATGACAGACTCAATAATTGTATCAACCAGGATTAGTATCATTTATGTTTTTGTAAGGGCTGTTGAGAATATGTATGAAGCCCTGAGTGAAAAAGCTTTAAGTATTCTTATTTTTAATTAACTGAAATGCTTCTATCGATCAGGTTACAAATTCAGTCTTTGTAAATGCTAATAAAGTTCGTCTGTGTTGAAAAACCAGGTATCCTAGGTTTTGATAGAAATCCACTCCAATTTTGTATACTAATGGTACAGCAGCATTGTTTTCTACCTTGCAGTCATGATTTCTATTGCAATTGCCAGTTCTATTAAAATACAGCAGCTCAAAATAATTAATACTACAGCTTTTTCCAAGAACCCCGTTGTGATTTCAACTATCCGCTGCTTTTTCTTGTTCTCATATTACAAGACGGATTTTGCTATCCTGCGGTGATGCTGCTTCATTTCCCCCCTCCCCCAAAATGAGTAATGGGATTATACACAAGCAGATATGAGGAAACTATTTTGAGTCATTCTGTTTATTTTTTAACACTCTCTATATCGAAGCAAATATTTTATTAGTATGGTATCTGACAAAAATGCCACAGTAATGCAGAAGAACTGTCAGACAGGCATAGAAGCTTGATTGCAGAACTGATTCTAGGGATTTTTTTTCTTGGTTGAATTTCTAGAGCAGGGGTGTCAAACTCAAGGCCCATGGGCCGGATCCAGCCCACCGGGTGCTTAGATCTGGCCCGCAGGGCCGCCTTGGAAACACCAAAGGACTGGCTTACGATGCCTCTGCCAGCAAAAACAGAGCTCGGGAGGGCTGCGTGTGGCCCTCCCCAGCTCTGTTTTCGCTGGCAGAGGGTTGCAGGAGACTGTTGCAGCCAAAAACGGAGTTCAGGAGCCATTTTTCCTGGCCATGACAGGCACCCCCGACAGGAGTGACACTGAGCTGGCCACGCCCATCCGAGCCCTCAGAGGTCAAACACAACCTTGATGCAGCCCTCAATGAAATCAAGTTTGACATCCCTGTTCTAGAAAGTGAGACTGAATCTGGAGCTTTCATATTTCTGGAGCCACTTTGTTTCTGTAAGCCATTATTCAGGCACACATTGATTAGAGGTAGTCCTTGACTTACAACCATTAATTTAGAGACCATTCTAAATGGTCTATGACAGTGACAGCTAACCTTTTTGCCATCGCATGCCAAAAGCAGGGCATGTGTGTGTGTCGTGTGCGCATGTGCCACACCCCTAATTCAATGCCCCTTGCACCCCACATCCCCCCGCATGCACACGTGATCCCCTCCCGTGCTCCCCCCCCCGCTTTTGGCATGTAATGGCAAAAAGGTTACCGGTGAGCCCGGTAGGCCTGTTTTTCGCCCTCCCCAGGCTCCAGAGGCTTTCTTGGAGCCTGAGGAGGGTGAAAACGGCCTTCCCCACACCCCCAGAGGCCGGAAATGGCCCATTTCCTGACTTCCAGTGGGTCCGGAAGGCCCGAAAATCAGCTGGCTGGCGCACGCATGAATGCTGGAACTGAACTAGGGCAACAATCACGTGCCCACAGATATGGGTCCGCATGATACCTATGGCACACGTGCCATAGGTTCGCCATCATGGGTCTATGACTATGACTATCATTAAGTGTTGTACCTTATGATTCTTGATGAAGTATCTTTTCTTTTATTTCTTTTATTTATTTATTGGTTCGATTTATATGCTACCCTTCTCTGGAGACTCAGGGAGTCTTACAATGCGTTAAGCAATAGCCGTCATACTTTTGTATATACCTGCTTAGTAGGGCTTTCGGTCCTCCCAAGTGGTGTTCTTTATTATTCAAAGTCAACTTATTGCCCCCATAATATGGGTCCTCAATTTACCTACCACGGAAGCATGGAAGGCTGAGTCAACCTTGAGCCTGGTGAGATTCGAACTTGCAGTAATTGCAGGCAGCTAAGTGCTATTTAACAGCGCTTCAATCCACTGCTGAGAGCATATGCCCCAAGACAAATTCCTTGTGTGTCAAATCACACTTGGCCAATAAAAAATTCTATTTTATTCTGTTCTGTTCGAAGTTACAAAGATAGTGAAAACAGTGATTATGACTGGTCATTGTACTTACAACCATCACAGCATCCTTGTGATCAAGTTTGGGAACTTGGATATTTGCATGTATTTATGATGGTTGCAGTATTCGGGGGAGAGGTGGGGTCACATATCATCCTTTGCTACCTTTTATTTATTTTATTTTATTTTATTTATTAAATTTATATACCGCCCTTCTCCTAGTGGACTCAGGGCGATATACAGCCAAGAATAAAAAGCACTCCAATACAAAATTTAAAATATTAATAAAAGAGTTAAATAATTTTGGCCCAATAAATTTAAAAAACCCAATAGGCAATTAAAATTTAAAACCCATAAAACTTTAAGCTTAAAAAAGGGGGGGGAGGTTACGCCAGCCCAGCTTGACAAAATAAAAAAGTTTTTAGGGCACGTCGGAAAGCCCGGAGATCAGGTATCATACGGATCTCCGGGGGCAAATCGTTCCAGAGGGCTGTTGCTGCCACAGAGAAGGCTCTCCCCCTGGGTGTCGCCAGCCGACATTGTCTGGCTGACGACACTCTGTGGGAGCGAACTGGCCGGTGGGAGGCTATCGGTGGCAGAAGGCGGTCCCGCAAGTACCTTCCCAGCCAGGCCCTGACAAGTGAAGTATGTGAGGGAAGCCAGATTCACTTAAGAATTGCAGTGATTCGTTAGAATTTAAAAAAAAGATTGTGTACAATTGGGGGCAACTCATTTAACAGTCACCTTGCTTAGCGATGGAAATTCTGGCCCCAGTTGTGGTTGCAAGTGAAGGACAAAATATCTCCAGTCTACAACACAGTCCTTTCAACAGTTCCAAGAAGGCTCCACACCCATTTCCATTACTTAGGTGACCCTCAGTCATTTTAACTCAGTCAAAAGTGGAATCAATCGTTTATTCAGATAAGCAATGAGCAAACAGTGCTTAAACTCACTTCTTATGAACCTCAGAATAGAAGTGAGGATGAGCAATGAATCAGTGGTCAAAGTGGTAATTTCCCCCCACAGGACAGGTCTGTGATAATCCTACCTTGCTGCTTCATTTAACTTGACCAATGACTATTCAGCTATTGGGAGTCTGAACATTTTAAAGGTGGTGATGCATTTTGGAAATTAAAAGCACTTTGCACAAAGATATGGATATTGCGGAACGAACAAAGATGCGAGACTGCATAAATTTCAGCAGAAAAGTTAAAAAAGATCTGAGCCCACCTTGATAAAATTCAATGTTTTTCTTAATTTTCTAAGACAATTTAAATTCAGACATAGAATTTCTCCTATGGTCTGCTTCCCTAATACACTAAACTGAAGCCGTGGCACTTTTAGCTGAGTAGAATTCAGAAGCCATCAGTAATCCATAAAGTTCCTCTAGTATCGTGATGGCAAACCTATGGCATGAGTGCCAGAGGTGGCACACAGAGCCCTCTGTATGGGCATGTGCGCCTCGCCAGCTGGTCCTCATGCATGCTAAAGCTCCAGAAACCAAAAGACCAGCTGTCTGGGGCGCATGTACACGCCGGCCAGCTGGTCTCGAGTTTCTGGTATGTGCCCACACATGTTCCAGTTTGGGCACTCGGTGCCCAAAAGGTTCCCCATCATCACTGCTCTAGTAGATAGCACAGAACTGGAGAAGCTAATAAGAGACTTGAGTTAGCTGAAGGACAAAGTAACTGTAACGTGGCCCCATAATCTGGGGCCATGTTGTACAGTAATATCTAATGTATTTTGTTTGGTTTTGGTGTTTTGGGAGCCCAGTTTGTCTAAGTCAACATACAATCCTTAAAACTAAGGCTACCAGATATGTAGGGACTGCAATGTCTGGGATGGCCACAGCACAGAGCTAGATTTTTGTGTATTTTTTCTTTTTGCCTCCACTTGGTGGCTTTCTAGATTTTTGCATCTACAGTTAGCCTGAGAATATCACTGGCTTTCAGTGTAATAGTTGTTGCTCTAATGTGACCAACAATTACCCTATATGCTCATCAGCAGATGATCCCAGCCTCTATTCCCAGATAGTTCAGATGCTGTTAATTATAATTCCTCCCAAAAGCTGCTGCCTAATGGCCGTGCAAGAAAGGAAAGGTTATACCTAATGTACTTTGGTAGAGTCAGCCCTTTTGGGTAAATCATACAGAAAACATGACTAGATGAACTAATGCTGTTTTATTGTAAGGCTGCATTAGCAGAATCTTGCAAATCTGGAAGCACAGGTAGAACATTCGAAATTGTTAACACAGAGGTAGAACATGTTAACACAGGTAGAACATTCGAAATTGTTAACACAGAGACTAAAGGAAGACCCAACAAGAGCGACATGTTGGCCTAGAAATGAAGCTCTCACCTCACAATCAGGAGATTATGAGTTCAATCCTAGGTAGTGGCAGATATTTCTCTCTCTGGGCATGAATAGAAAATATCTGCTGCAAACTCCGTGTTGGCATCAGGAAAGGCATCCAGCCAGTAAACATTCAGCTAACCCAATTCCACCCCAGTGCAAGGGATTACAGGCAATTATGATCAAACTTCCACACCTTTCGTGTATCACATATATACATTCATGTGCTTCTTCCAGTCAGTCCTTTTATTAGATTTAATTTGAATGTTTGATTTGAATGTTTTAGTTAATAGTGTTCTGTAACCACAGCAGGGGTGGGTTCCACTTACCTTTACTACCGGTTCGCAGCGGGATCGTGCACGCGGGAACACTTTGCTTGCGCGCACGATCGCTTTGCTCTTCTGCACATGCGCAGGTGGGCGGAGCCTCCCACTGGTTTTACTACCTGTTCTGTAGAACCGGACAGAACCAGGAGCTACTCACCACTGAACCATAGGTGTTCCTGGTAATCTCCTGCCCAAGAACTAACCAGATAGGCTCAACTTTGCTTAGCAACCAAGCTTAAAAAAAAAGATTAACTAGGTTCTGCTACCTGATTAATTGGTCTCCAGTTCTGTTAAAGAAGGGGCGGGGAGGTCTATTGTGAGGCAGGAAAATACTGAGCTATAGCAAACATATTAAGCATAGATGACTAATTATCTAATTAGAAAGCAAACATTCATCTCCTGCTTAATTATATGTGTTTTGATTTCATTTCAGCATCACCATAACCCAAATATTAACAGAGCCCATTGCATCTCAACCTGGCAACTTTAAGACATGTGAACTTAAACTCCCAGAATTCCCCAGCCAGGGGAATTTTGGCAGTTTTAAGTCCACATGTCCTTAAAGTTGCCAGAGTTGAGGAAAAAATTGAACGGAGCCCATTAAACAAAACATGGCAAAAGAGACAATGTCATTTATATACCAGGTTGAAAAAGAACCCACAATACAATAAAACTGTAATACATTTGGAGAACCATTTGCTGTGGAAAATAGACTATTATATTTTGGGTAGAATTGCACTGCTTTCAACTAGGGGGGAAAAAATCCCATTGAGAAAGATTGAGCATTATCTTGAAATGGAATTTCTCACGACTGATCTTCAGACTCATCTTCAAGATGACTTTCTGCCCTTAGAATTATCTGGTTTTCCATGCAGAATTTTCCTCTTATGTCAATCGCAGTTTTGCACATTTATTTGCCAGCAATGCCACAGACAGACAGGTAATCATTACTGAAGACAAGCACAGACAAGCACATGATGGAGAGCATCTTTTTCTAAGTCATCTTAATAGACAACGTTTGCAAAGTGATCCTTCATTAGTTCATCCAATTCCAAGGAGGCAGGGCTGGTTTCAACATAGCCCTTATTCCATACCCTTTACATTTCCATGTACCTTCTCCATTTTAAAGGAACATTTTTATTCAGTGCCTGTCTGTTTTCATGATTTCCCATTAAGATTTTTTTTTTCCTTTAAGGAGAAACAGGCCGTGTTTGATTCATAAAAGCTCGCCTACGCGCGTCGAGTTGACAAAATATTGCAATCTCAAAACTATGTATAAGTGCATTTCTTCTGTTTCACTGGTTTCTAACATAGTAATTATTCCCCCAACCCCTTAAAATACTCATTGAATCAAAGGAAGAGGAAGAAAGCAAATCTAAAGCAGGTGTCAAGAAAGAACATTTAAATTACAAAAGAAATGCCTCGAATTGTATTTGTAGCTACCTGTTCCAGATGAGACTGCTTTTAAAAATTCAGAAGCTAATGAGACAGATGAGATGGCAAGAAGACTGAGGGAAAAATATCTTGTAGGGACATAAAATAATAGCTGTGAGAGAAATCAAATGGCCCTGCAGTCAAAATGCTTCCAGTTTTCTCTGTAGAAAGCATTGGTTTACACATTTAATAGCAGTCAATGCATGTATGTCTTCTCAACTTTTCTACTACCTTCTCTTATCATCATCATCATCATCATCACCATCATCACCACCACCATCATTATTTTGTTGTTTTGTACGTACACTGAGAGCTTCTGCACTGGAGATGAATTCCTTGGCCAAATTATTCTGTTCTGCTCTGCTCTGCTCTGCATCCTTCCATCCCATCCTATCCCATCCCTTGCATACTGTAGGAGAGGGCCAGGCTGAGCCCAAGGGAGGGGTCAAACACATCATAAGTCATGAATCCCTGCACGCCTGCAAGAGATTTAAGCCCAGCCCTCCTCGAATGCCTTCTTAATTCCCACTCATTTCCCTTGACTGTTAGTAGCTCAATTTCTTATGGAAAGCTTAAATAAATCTCTACTCATTTGAAATCAGGAGATTCATCCTGATTTCCCTGGCACTTGACACCCACATGCGAACTAGGCATTATATGAAATATTTCAAAGCCTTGAAATAGCATCCTAGGTTTTATTCAGTGCTATGGTTTATTAGCAGTGCCAACTTTTAAGTTACATTTTCTGGAAAAGTGCTATCGATATACTGCTATTTTCTGAACTTGCATTGTGTTTCCCCCAAAATAAGACCCTGTTTTATATTTTTTTGAACCCCGAAATAAGCGCTTGGCCTTATTTTTGGGGAGATCTTTATTATTTTGGGGCACGTGGAGCAAGATGGGTCTCCTCTTGCTGTCTTATCTGATTTCCAGCTCTGCGTTTAAATATTTTCGAGGGGGGCTTATTTTTGGAGAGACTTATTTTAGCACATGCGCTCAAAAGCCCGATTGGGCTTATTATCAGGGGATGTCTTATTTTCAGGGAAACAAGGTACCTCAAAGCAAAAATGTTCATTCTTTTCAGTCTCCTGAATGGATGTAATGGTTGTTTGCTGAGATAAACAATGCAGAATGAAAAGCCCATTAGGCAAAATTAATTAGTTGCAAGAATGTTGATCAGTTGGCACAGGGATTTCTGAGTTGTTTGTTGTCATTCTTCTGAGTGCAATGTGCGGCTGCCTTTTTCCAAATAGGATTCTTCCCCCATGGAAGTGTGGGGGTGGGGAGGGGTGGGGAGGCTTCTTGCAATCGAATTTGGCTCTTGGAAACTATCTGGAGACATCCCTATGATTTCCTTGAGCATAATAACCAGGTGGCTTGCTATTCCTTTCTTTAAGCATTTTTGTTTGACTTACAATACTGGAATTTCCTAGGAATCTCCCATCCAAATACGAAAACCAACTTGGTTGTACAGAGATATGGAGTGGAAGGGAAAATGTGATGGAACACACATGGGTGCACATCAGAGGTGGGTTTCAGCAGGTTCTGACCAGTTCTGGAGAACCGGTAGCGGAAATTTTGAGTAGTTCGGAGAACCAATAGTAAAAATGTTGACTGGCCCCACCCCCATCTATTCTCTGCCTCCAAAGTCCCAGCTGATTGGGAGGAAATGGGGATTTTGCAGTAACCTTCCCCTGGATTGGGGAGGGAATGGAGATTTTACATTACCCTTCCCTTGGCACGCCCACCAAGCCATGCCACACCCACCAAGCCACACCCACAGAACCAGTAGTAAAAAGTTTTGAAACTCACCACTGGTGCACATGTAGCATTGTATACAATGTAAAATTTGTTACTACCGGTACTGTGGGTGTGGCTTGGGGGGGCGTTAATGTGACTGGGTACGCATGGCCAACTTTTTTAAAAAAAACTTTTAAAAGCATTTTTTCTACCAAAAGCTCTGATGATCAGGCAACTCAGCTGGGATCGTCAGAGCCTTTTAAAAGCATTTAGGCTGTAGAAAAAAATGCTTTTAAAAGGCTCTGATGATCCCAGCTGATCCACACAATCATCAGAGGCCTTTATTATTATTATTATTATTATTATTATTATTATTATTATTATTATTATTACTATTAAAAGCATTTTTTTGGCCTAGGAAAAAATGCTTTTAAAAGTTTTAAAAAAAAGCCTCTGATGATCGTGCGGCTCAGCTGGGCATGGTGGGGGGGCAGGGATTTTTGCTACCGGTTCTCCGAATGACACGCTGCCACCTCTACTGGATCGGGCAATCCAGTCCAAACCGGGAGCATTTCATCCCTGGTGCACCATAAACAATATGCTTCCTTTTCAAGAACTGGAATATTCCAGCAGGTGATCGACTTTCAACCAAAATCAAATATTGCTTTTCAGCTCCAGAGCTTTGCTTAGACCTGCCAACCAGGACTGACACTGCTTGGGCCCTGATAAGCCCAAAGATTTTCCCTTGCTGCATATTTGCTGGCACCATCCTCATTACCTACAGTATCTGGGTCAACTATCAAAGCTATAAAATAGTGCATTTTTGGCTCCTCAGCTGTCAAGTTCAGTGGGAATAAAGGAGGAACTCAGCCCAAGTTCATAGAAGGACTGCATTTTGTAATGAACTAAGTTCTTTTTTCTGACTATCAAGTTTCAGGCAGTAAAAGTTAGAGAGTAAGAAAGGACTTCCCTTTGTCATACAGGCTTAAACATTAAAAAATCAAAGCAGATATGTAGCCTTAAGCAAATATGCCGACCTACTAAATGACAGGCTGTTTTTACTGCAATTTCCATAAAAATCATCGCTTCTGACAGGCTGCTCTGCTAATATGAAATAATGAACCTTGAGTGGGCCAGTATCTGTCAGTAGCTAAAGAAAAAGAATTATACAGCAATTGGTCCTGAATCCATTATGTAAACTAAGGAAATAGCTCTTCCTTTTCAAAAACAGATAATTTTGGGGAGATAGAGCTACAACCGGCTAGCCTGCATTCTTCTATCTGGGTTCACAAAGTAAGAATATTACTCTGCACTAAATCACCTTCCCATGGTGAGCTTGAAACTGTAGGGTGGAGCCTCTACACAAATAAGAAACGTCCAGAATGTATGGTTTACTCAGAAGCCAGTAATCTGAAGTCAATCACAAGCTGAGCTTGAGTTATGCTCACTGCATGGACATAACCATGAAATTTTCTTGACCACAAGATAGAGATGGATTGCAGTTATCTTTTTTCTGTGATATTTATTCAGGTTCTCAGTGTAATCTATTGTCCTGTGGTTTTTCTGACAGTCTGTTATCCTACTGTAGGAAGAAACATCCTCTGGGTTCTGTTCCAAGTGGGGAAAAAGACACTGGAAACATGGAGACTGCTTGGAAAGATGATTTAATGGTGGACAGGATCACATGGCTTGAGTTCCTGAACAGAAAAAGGGCAGATACAGCAAATCCTCGGGTTTTTATGCTCTCTCTGGCTTTGCATTTCCTGGGGCCCCGAAACAGTATCCTGATTGGTTGTCAGACTCCCAGGGGGTGGGGGTCTTAGCTAGCCTTGCTGGCTGATGGTCGCATGTGCTTCCCAGGTCACATGTGGTGAGTTTCTGCTGCTGTTGTGTAGAGGGCTAATCCTATCTTTGTTGGATCTTTGGCAATTCCTACTATTGCTCTGCCTGAAGGAGGTAGATATTTGTTATGTAGAATAGACTGGCCCAGGCCTTAATGGCCCATTGAAAAAGGGTGGGGGCAGGAAGATGGGAGCTGCTTCAAAACATGCTTATCCATTTCTCATCCAGGGAAATATAATATTCTGCCTTTTTAAATATTTCCTAAAAATATTTCATTCCTCTAGGAAAGAGGTGGGTGCTAACTTCCTACACTACAGTTGCAGGAGAATGTCTAGGGCAGTGATTCTCAACCTTGGCTACATGAAAATGTGTGGACTTTTACTCCCAAAATTCCCTCTGCTGGTTGAGGAATTCTGGGAGCGAAAGTCCACACATCTTCAAGAAGCCAAGGTGAGAAACACAGGTCCAAGAGTCTGGAAATTCTTGATCATCCAGGTCATGGTTGTCCCAAAGATGCTTTTCCATAAGGCAACTGGACATTCTTGTTTTTTTCCTGGAAAACATTTCACTTGTCATCCAAGAAACTTCTTCCATTATTGGGTTCCGTTATTAGGTAGGTAGGTAGGTAGGCAGGCAGCAGGCAGGCAGATGCAGATGAGAGGGGGGGAGAGGTAGAGAGGGAGGGAAAGATCTTCCTGTAACAGGTTTGAATTACGTACAGGGCTACCTCTACAGAAAATGGACAGTCCTATAACTCAATAAACCATCAAAAAATAAAATTTCCAGCATAGCCATCACTTATTAGGACTGTTTACATACTACAATGCCATGAAGCAGGAGCACAGTGGGAGGTGTATCAGAAAATTTAAATCCCCTCATTTATTGTATTTATTTGTGCTTGTAGATCCCTAAATTATAAGTGTTTGCATGGTGATTTTTTTTTAAAAAAAAGGAAGGTTCTCTTTTTTTGTAATCTTTTCTCTTTTTTGCTGTATCTAAACATTGTTAGTTTGGAAATGAATCTCTCCCGAGTGAAAAAAATTCTTTAATCCCTGCCAGGTTATGGGGCAGTAGCAGAGAGCAATCACAGAATTTATTTATATTGACCTTCCTTAGCAAGTAATTTAGAGCTAGAGATACTTTTATTTATTCAAATAAGAATCATTAGTTATTATGGACTATAAAATCAAATAAAGATTGCTTATTTTTGATGCAGTTAATCCCAGAACATTAATCCCAACATGCTGGGGTCACTTTGAAAAGTGTTCTCTTGAGTTCCAGAAAATTGTAATAAAATCAGATATTAACTGAACATACAGTACTGAAGAGGATTGGGGGACTAAAAATTCAATTAAGCTATAAAAGTTATTGATTTTTACCTCTAAAACAACCTAATTTTATTCTAGTGATGTCCTTTTATGAACTGAGGAGAGAATACAAACCAACAGAGACTTTCCATAATTTACAAAATCATAATAAAAAGATAGGCATTCAATCATTCATTTTTAAAATTGTTTCTAAAACTTATGATTGAATAAATAACGTTAAAAGCACAACTTCTTGAGAAGTAAATGAACTAATTTGTAGGTGCACAAGAAAGACAGATTTTGGCACCTTAAATACTGGCAGATCTAATATGGCATGAATTTCCATGGACTTCAGAACCCATATGGATTTTTATTCTTGTCTGAAAATGTGAAATATTTCCAAAGAACTTGGACTGGCTCCATAAAGCCAGTTAGATGTGAAGGTTAAAGAACATATAGTGGGAAGTCTAGATGGATTAGGTTGGGAGTGTTTGGAGAAATATCCATCTGGTTCAGTTCCAAGACAGGAGAAAGACTGGAAACATGGAGGCTGATTGGAAAGATGGTTTAATGATGAAGCAGAACCACCAAGCCATAGCAATAGCACTTAGACTTGTATATCGCTTCATACTGCTTTACAGCCCACTCTAAGCGGTTTACAGAGTCAGCCTATTGCCCCCAACAATCTGGGTCATCATTTTACCCACCCCGGAAGGATGGAAGGCTGAGTCAACCTTGAGCTTTGTGAGATTCGATCTGTCAAACTGCTGGCAGCCGGTGATCAGCAGAAGTAGCCTGCAGTACTGCACTGTAACCACTGCACACCGCAGCTCATGATTCTGGGCAGCTGACCACATGGAGTGAGGGGTTTTTATACCTTTTCTTGGGCTTTGCACTTGAACTTCCTGTTCCTGTGCAAGAACATATATTCTACTGGCAGTTGTCAGACTCCTGTGGTGCCATGTACAAATCCTAGGAGTTTGTCTGAGCTAAGCTTGGTTGAAGTTTGGCTGATGCGATGAAGGGGCTTTTTGGGCAATTCCTATTGTGGCTGGGCAATTCCTATTGTACCTTTGTTCAGATCTTGCTACAGGGAGTAATGGATTACCAAATCTGCATTTCTAAAAGCTGGCCTAAGCTTAGTATCTGCTTGGGTGGGGCAGGGAGCAGGGATTCTGAGTTTCTGTCTCCCTTAATATTTTTATTTCTCTTTTAGGAGAAATATTTTATCCTGCATTTTTTAAATATTTGTCAAAATTGTTCATTCTTCTAGGAGAGGGGTGGGTGCTAACTTTCTACAGAAGGATAAGAAGAGTTTTAGACCAAGCCATCCTCAGCCATTTGATTGAGGAAGGTTTTTTTTTGTTTTTGTTTTTTTGTTTTTGTTTTTGTTTTTTTGTGGGACCCATCCCTGATTTCTCTTAGTTTTAGCCGGTTTTGAAAGACTTGGCAAAAAAAATCAAGCTCACCATTTCCACATGGCTGTGGGTTTCCTACTAGAGAGCATCACGAGGATGATAGCCTTCAGGCATTGCTTAAATAACTGTGTGATTCAATTTGTTTTTATTGCATGGCGTTTAATTCCTCTTTGCAGCATGTGTTTTTTGGCCTCAGGCAAGCCGGGTCCGTTTTTTAACTCTACAATTAAGGAGGGGTGTGAATGTAATATCTCGCGAAGGGCTGAGTAAAATCCCAAGAAAAGATCGGTTTGGGTAGTGAGAATCTACTCAAAATAAATCCATTGGGATTTTCTTTTGTTTCCATTCCCCCGAGTGAAGATTTATTCTTTTAAGTGCCTTTAGTGAAAGATGAACCAGGCCTAGATACACCAATTAACACTACTCAGTGAGTATCTTCAGTGTTTCTCCACAGTCGTACCTGACATGCAGATATTTGTAAGGGGGCCTCAGACTGCTAGTTTATTCAGCAAGAAAAATAGCATTGGGGTGGGCAGTTTTGAGGGAAAAAATTGGCAATAAAAGAAAGCCTCTTTTTTTTTCATACAGCAGAAACCTCCATATTTTTTATTCCCACCCTTATTGTTTTTATAAATTGGTCTAGATAGCAAGCATACTTATAATACAGGTAGTCCTCGACTTACTTCCAAAACTGAGCCCAGAATTTCTGTTGCAAAGCAAGACAGTTGTTACGTGAATCTTGCCCTATTTTACCACCTTTCTTGCTATTCTTGTTAAGTGATTCACTGCAGTTGTTAAATTAGTCACACAATGGTTAAGTGAATCTGGCTTTCCCATCGACTTTGCTTGTCATATGGTTGCAAAAGGTGATTACGGGACCCTGGGATACTGCAGCTGTCATAGATATCAGCCAGTTGCCAAGCATCCAGATTTTGATCACTTGATCACAGGGATGTTGTAACAGCTGTAAGTGTGGAAAATGGTCTTAAGTCACTTTTTTCAGTGCCACTGTAACTTTGGTCACTAAATGAATTTTTGTAAGTCAAGGACTACCTGTACTTCTTCCTCCTCCCACAATAACAACCTTGGTAAGTAGAGAGTAACCAGACCAAGGTCACCTACTCGGCTTTCCTACTTAAGGCACAATTACAATTCGCAGTTCTCTCCTGGTGCCTGAGCACTAGACCAAACTGTGCTATTGGCCAAGTTTTTTTTTAAAATTGATCTAAGACCATATCCAGTGTGACTGATTTTTTTAAAAAAATGTATATACAAAGTGTTTGGTAAACAGAGAGAGAGAGAGAGGTCCCTGCAGATTTTACTCTGCTAGTTGTTGCCAACATAGGGGGCAGTGCTCATCTCCGTATTAAGGCCATTGAGCCAGCGCTCTCAGAAAAAAATTCCGCAATCATATGGCCAGCATGACATCATGCAGTGCTGTTATCTTCCCACCAAAGTGGTACCTATTTATCTACTCACATTTGCATGCTTTCGAATTGCTAGGTTGGCAGAAGCTAGGGCAAGGAGGGAAACTCACCCCGTCGGGTCTCAAGCCTGGGCTGATGGCTTTCCAGTTGACCAGCCCAGCGTCTTAGCCACTGAGCCACCGCACTCCCCACAAAGTGTCTGGGGTTAGATAAACATATTAGGGATTAAGATGGACAAGCAAGGTACAGCCTTTTTGGTTCATGGGCTTGTTTAAAGCATCTGATCTGTTCCATATGTTTCTATAGAATTAATAGATAGTCTCAAAACTTTTTCTTGAAATAATGAATATAGCTCAAGAGTCCCAGAGTCCTCTGTTTTAATATGTGTTTAATATGTGTTTTTTGAAAGAGCAATGAAAGGCCATCCATAACCTGTCACTTCCATTGATTCCTTTAACTTTTTTTAAAAAAGAAATCTGCAGTAGTCAACAAAAAGCTTTGGATGACTCCTGCCCTTACCTGATTTTCCAATTTGAGGGAATAAAGAAAGCTTCTTTCAGAATTTGACCTGATAAAAGTGCTAAGTCCAAAGTGGGGCAGGCAATATTTACTGCAATTGAAGTAAAGAAAGGCCAGTCTTCAAAAGTGAGCAAAAGCAGGGATGAAATCCAGCAGGTTCTAACAGGATCTGGAGAATCGGTAACGGAAATTTTGAGTAGTTCAGAGAACCGACAAATACCACCTCTGGCTGGCCCCAGAGTGGGGTGGGAATGGAGATTTTGCAATATCCTTCCCCTGCCACGCCCACAAAGCCACGCCCACAGATCTGGTAGGGGAAAAACTTGGATTTCACCCCTCAGCAAAAGCCATGTATTTTTAGCTTTGTATAAATGCAAGGATGTTTCATTTTAATTCACAACTCTATTTGTTCCCCACCCCACCCGCCCTTTTCCATGGAGGTTTTCTCTAATTGGGTAGCGATGGCTGCCCTAAAAATAAAAATAAAGAATTCTCACCCATTTCCTAGCAAAAGTGTTCCTATTTTTGAAAAATGTTGTTTCGGGGGGTGGGGTGGGGTGGTGGGGAAGATGCATATCTCACTGCAGGATTCCTATGTGATATCCCTGAGGGAAAAAAAACTCATAAATGTGCAAGTATGCATAATGTATATGCAAGCAACCCCATAAAAGATACAAAGAACCCTTTGGCTGACCTTGGGTAGGATTGTCATGCTTCAAAACAGTAATTTTATTAATTTTACTTTTTGATCTTTGTTCCCATCCTCCTGCTCTTTCATGTTGAAAGAGAAATCCAGCAATAGTTTATAGTTTTAAGTCACTTTCTGAAATAAAGGCAGTTTGTCATAAAAGCAAGCCAGAATATATATATATATATATATATAATTTGTTTTCTGAGGTTTTCGCGGGTGTTTGTATGTAGGTCTTTGGTTATTCGGGTCCTCTCCCATGTAGAATTGGAAGTATCTTGGTGACGTTTCGACGAAGTCTCATTCGTCATCTTCAGGCTGGTGTTCTCGGCTTCGTGCTTCCAGGAGCAATGTGAGATTGCAGCTATCTCTTCCTTTTAACTGCTAGTGTGGGTGTGAGCTGATTGGGTGGGAGCTTGGCTGTGTTCTGATTGGGTGGAGGTGTGTTCTGATTGGTTAGGGGCTTGGCTGTGTTCTGTTTGGGTGGGGGCTTGGTTGTGCTCGGCTTAGTCTGAGTTGCAGGGGGATTTGAGCTGCGTTGTTGTTGTTTGGCTTCGTGTTTGTGGCCGTGAGAGCTTTTCATGGTGGGTGTCGGTCTGATTCATGTATGGATTGGAGGGGTTAAAAGTGGCTAATGATGCAGCTGCGGTCTGGCTTCTGGTCCTTGGTCGTGCCTCATTATCATTATCAGTGTGGGTTTGAGTCTGCTTTCTGCGTGGATGTGTGGTGGTGACATCCTGTGTGGCTCTTGTGAGTGTGGGTCTGGTGTCATTCATCATGTTAGGGACTCGTTTGTCAATAAGGGCGGGTTTCCAAATAGCTGGTAGGCGGGAGGTATCGTCTCGTTTGTTCATGCTGTTTGGGCATTTTTCTATCTCGATGGCTTCTCTGATTATTCTGTTATTAAAGTGTTCAGTTTTGGCGATAGTTCTCGTCTTTTTAAAGTCAATTTCATGTCCTGTGGCTTTAAAGTGTTGGACCAGGGAAGAAGTTGGTTCCTCTTTTTTGACTGAGTTTTTGTGTTCTTCAATGCGTGCAGTTATTTTTCTGTTGGTTTGTCCAATGTATGTGGTGGGGCAGGCAGTGCATGGGATTTCATATACTCCTTGATTTTCTAACTCAATTTTGTCTTTGGGGTTCCTTAGGATGGTGGATATTTTTCGGTTTGTGCAGAATGCTGTCTTGATGTTATGTTTGTGGAGGATTTTGCTTATTCTGTCTGTGGTGCTTTTTATGTATGGGAGGAGGGCTTTGCCGTTTTCTTGTTCTCTGTCTCACCCAAACAGAACACACCCCCATCCAATCAGAGCACAACCAACCCCCCATCCAATCAGAGCACAACCAACCCCTCATCCAATCAGAGCACAGCCAAGCCCCTAACCAATCAGAACACACCTCCACCTAATCAGAACACAGCCAAGCTCCCACCCAATCAGCTCCCACCCCCACTAGCAGTTAAAAGGAAGAGATAGCTGCAATCTCACATTGCTCCTGGAAGCACAAAGCCGAGAACACCAGCCTGAAGATGACGAATGAGACTTCGTCGAAACGTCGCCAAGATACTTCCAATTCTACACGGGAGAGGACCCGAATAACCAAAGACCTACATACACACACACACACACACACACACACACACACACACACATATATACGTGTATACGTATATACGTATATATATAATTTTTTATGCCAGGATTTTCCTACGTAAATCAAGATGTTTCACAGCCATAGTTCAGTGAAATCTCATTCACTAGTTTCTAGGCTTTCTCAAACATTAAAGCAGCATTTTGCTGTCTGTTTGAAGATTTGGGAGAGACTGAAATAGATCTATTTCTGGCTTATTTGCCTTCTTCAGTCAGCCACGCCCCCTTTTTTGACTCTGCCTTGTAACGGTCAAATATTTATTTTATTTTATTTTCGTAAGTTTTTATGTGTATTATTCTTTATGCCAGGATTTTACTACGTAAATCAAGATTTTTAAAACACACATAAAACCTACGAAAAGTAAGAAAATAGATATTGTACCTTTACACGGAGGATACATGAGATATAGGTGTGGCTTACTGATGATGGCTAATGAGCCAGAAATAGCTATATAAGTCTCCAAGTCTCCAAATGGGCAAGCACAAAATCTGCTGGCTGCCAGAATGAAAAGAAGGGAAAAAACCCCAGAAAATAGTGAATGTGATTTCACTCAACCAGGGTTTGCAGAAACATGTTGGTTACGTAGGAAAAATCTGGCTTAAAGAAAAACACACATAAAACCTACGAAAAGTAAGAAATATATATATATATATATATATATATATATATATATATATATATATATATATATATATATATGTATGTATGTATGTATATATATATGTATATATATATATACACAACCAGATTGAAACATAATTAACAAATTATAAATCCTTTTCATTCAATCTTAATCAGCAAAACACCATGAAGAGTTACCAGAAATAACAACATGCATATATTAACTTTAATGAAGTAAATCAGGTTCATACTTCTTTACTTTTAACACAGTAGCTTATTTTCTTTAAAAACACAACAAAAAAATTTCTATACCCCGTATCTTATCTCTTACGTATAAACAAATATTTAAAGCCTCATCATTTGAACTTATTCAATACACATTAATTTAGAGCTGCCAGCAACAACAACAAATAAAAAAACCCTTCATCTTTAATCTCTTGAAAGAGTTTCTCACAAATTAATTTCATTTGAAGGCTCCGAGCTGCAGCTTGGACAAGGTTGACTGTCCTTCAGCTCCCAATGCTCCAAACCTATGTTGTTGTTGTTCAGTCACAAGTCATGTTCCACTGTTTGCAATCCCGTGGACCATAACATACCAGGCCCCCTGATCCTTCACTATCTTCCAGGGTTGGCCCAAATCTCATCTCATCCTCTGTAATTTCCTTTTGCTTTTGCCTTCAATCTTTCTCAACATCAGGTAATAATACAAACCTGTAGGAGACTGCTATTTTATGGTTTCTTTGCAGGGAGCAACTGCGTAAAGCATTTATGGGTGATTCCCAGCTCCTCTCCTTTATCTGGGGAGACGTTTTGAGGTGTCAATCCACCCATTGGTGCCTTGTTCTGTGACAGTCATCAACTCTGCCAAAAGCAAAGCTGTCTTTAATCTGTCATTGCTTCCCTGGAAGTCCCAATTATAGCCTTCCTATCCATGGGTGGCTGCACCTGTCCTGACTCTGTACGGATGTAAATTTAACAGGGGAATATGCAGTGAGTCCTTAAATATATTTTGGGTGGACAATCTTTGGTCTGAATAGCTGACCGGCAGTGATATACCCTGATGTAATGTAAGTGTCTTTTGTAGCCCACTAAAGATGTCTAAGGCTGAACCTAGGGTCTTCTGCAGGGAAGGCATATGGTCATGGTTTATTATATTTATATACCACCCTTCTCCCGAAGGACTCGGGGCAGTGAACAGCCAGCAAATAAAATACAAAATTTAAAACAGTATTAAAATCCAATTAAATTAATTTGGTCCATAGGCATCCTGAGGAGGCCCTCTTTGTGAGAGCGTACTGGTTGGTGGGAGGCTACCAGTGGCAGAAGGCGGTCTCGTAAATAGTGATAAAAATATCACTAGCTTTGTCTCTGCATTATATTCCTCAGATGCATTTCAAATTAATGTTTTGAATATACTGAATATATATCTTGATTGTTAGCAACATTAACCGATTTCTCACTTTTAAAAGAAACGTTGGTAGATGAATTGCGTTTGACGTTACGTTTCTTCTCCCTACAGATGTTCCTGTTGAGAAACTTGCTTCCATGGAGTCTCTGCAGTGTGTGAACTTAAAATCCAACCCATTAAATGAGGAGGTTCGGGTGATTGCCAAGCCACTGATCAAGTTTGACCTTCTGACATCTCCAACTGTTCCCCAAGTTGGAAGCCATGTCTGACCTGGGTTTGTGGCCATAGGAGGTTGCAGTGAAAGAGGGAAAGGAAATGCCACGTTGGCTGAGCTAAGCCACTCCTAAACTGCACCGCTCTGCATGTGTTAGGTTTATGAGCTTCCAGAGTTGCAAAAAGTGTGAGGTTTTTTTTTTCTTTTGCAAAGTGATGGAGGTTGCAGCCAGAACTATTATCTGCTAAACCACAGATCCATAGAAAATATGTGATTAGAGAGGATGCTTTTCATTGAGTGATGAAAAGGAGAGAAGGGAGGACACTGCCTTTCTAGGCTGCAACCACAGAGAAAAAGGAAGGGCAAAAGTAACCAACTGTGTGCCAAGGAGATGATTAGATGGTGTGGATGGGCACCTTGTATGGCTGAGAAAAGAGGAAATCAATCTGTGGTTGGAAAATTGCTTGCAAGTTCATGAAAAAAGAACAGTTTTTAACTTGGCTGAATTTAGATTCGATTCTTTCATGTTTTATCTTCTCCACTTGTATGCAAGGAAAACCAAGGAACACTTGTTTCTTTACTTGCAGTGCTCACAAAGGACAATTAAATATATCAAGGATAAATATACATCTAGATTCAGAGACACTCTAAAAGATTAACGTGGTCCCAGGAGTATAAAATATAACCTATTAGCTGTCAGATGCAAAAGATCAGGACCATGCGTTCAGTTGCAACACAGAAAATTTATTCAAGCCTTCACATAAGAACCTAGTCAACTAAAGTTCAGTACTTAATTGGCGAGAAGTGTCAACAGAATTTAGACTTGGACCGTTTCTGGGAACATAACAACTCTAAGCTGATCACATTTAACTCCACCCACCAGTTCCGCCCGCTCTTCGCCTACATAAACTAAGAGATCTGTAAAGATGTGGATGTAAATCTAATCCTAGTACAAAACTATTATCATCTGCCTGGAAGTAAATTATTCTGATAATTTTTGTGCTGTATGAACCAATATTTAAATCTGGGGCAGTAATTTGATTTACAGTGGTTTGTGCTTCTGTGACATCAAACAGGTGCATTTATGGATCCTGTACCTTTTATTTATAAAGCATCTTTCACTGTATCTTTCTTGAAATGAAATGCTCTGTCGTTTCTTAATCTCACCCTGAAGGAAGAAGCTTCAGCCGGGATTACTTTTGTTGTCCTCAATTACTGAGTTTTCTATTTCCTTCCTTGTTACAGTACAACTTGAAATTGACCGCTGCTTGCAGTGCCATTTTTGCAGGAGCATCTTTAGAAACACAGTCCCGGGGGACACACTCACCAATCAAACTAAAACTAGTGGAAAATTCTAAACGATAAAGATTCTTGGGAATTGCCGGGTATTTCTGTACGCGGATATATAGGTAGAGTGTCAGGATCAGATCATGCACATTCTGCCTTTAGCTGAGGACTGTATGAAATATATTTTTCTCACCCAAAGAATGGTTGCTGGATATTCCTGTGAAGAAAACTAAAGGAGCTACATCCAGAGTTTGGATTAGTTAATCCCAGTCTTCAAAAACCAAGCAAGCCTACAAAGGAGAGTATTTGTAGCTCAGGGTTGAAATGAAGAGTCCTTGGTGCTCTCTGAGCCTGGTTGTTTTCTTACAGAGGTATCATTACCCAAACTACATGACATCATCAATGCTAGTTACTAGGCACTGATGATCTTACCTAGTTAGGGTAATTAAACCTCTGCAAGAAAAAAGCCAGGCTCAGAACTGAAGAAGCTTCTTGGGTGAGAAGCGAAACGTCTTCAAACAAAAACAAAGGAAGCCCAATGGCCTGTTGAAAAGTAACTTTGGGACTACGGCGACCTGGATGGTTGAGAATCTCCATAGACAACCAGGTTCAGAGACCACCAAGGACCCCTCACCCCTTTATCTACATAGCTGCAATTGGACTGCTTATAAGTCAAGAAGGGATTTTGATCCAACTTCTATATTTCCTGAGAAGACTGTTAGGTGACATTTATTCTCTGTCTCCCACATAAACACATTTGCCTTGAGATAGAAAGCTGATGAAATGCCATCATGTTTCACTGGTCAGTTATCTTCTGTGCTGTCCAGTTCAGCCCTTAGCTTGAACGCATGAGTAGGTGACTTGGGAACAGGCCAACTCTCCACACTTCCAAACCAGAAGGCATTTAAGCAAATGTGACAGAGCAAATGGCATAGAAAAAGAAGTGTGGCTCCCTTTGATAAAGTTCTACATCTCCATGGCTCCTTCCTTATCTACATTTTAATCAGTTGAGCCTTTTGAAAGACTCCTTGTGCTTTGAGATAGTGGCTACTAATGGAGTCTTCTTTCCTTGACTGTTCTTTTTCCCAGCGGGTTAAAGATTTGCACCCTGAATGGCATCTTGCTAAATTTAGCAGGGAGATTTAAAAAGACACAAAATGACTGGTGGAATATAATTTCAACTTTTGAATTTAACAAAATTCACAAGATTGGTTTTATACGGTAGATCTAAACAGTAATGTCAAATCGCTATTATATATTTTTCACCAGAAATGAGTTTATTTCCATTTGAGAAAATAAAAGGACCGGAACTTTGCAGATGATACAATCACTTTTATAATTTACTCATCCCTTCTAGATCTGTGAACAAAGTGTAACTGTTGTGTATTTAAATGGAAACCTATATTTAATCTTTGCCCATGGAATCAACCAGGCGCCCTTAGGAGTACTTAGTAAAAGTAAAACGTGGGTTTATTTGCTGCCTTATTTTTAAAAAATCTAAAAAAAAAACCTGCATGAAATTCTTATTTTGAGTAGCTACAGCATAGTAAAGCTAGTTGTAGTTTATTGGGAGGTGGGGAAGAGATTCTTGAGAAATGTCCCTTCCCTGCCTGCTTTTCCCCTTTTTTCCCCCTTTCTCAGGGTGTAATTGACAAGATTTTGTGTTTTGACAATAAAGAACCTGAGTTTGTGAAATCAAGTGGCTTCTCCGAGTGATTTTGTGCAGATACTGAAATACCAGATTCATAGATGAAAGTCAAGGAAGATTCCCCAAACATACTGTCTAAAATCTATCCACAAGGAGAAACATAAATCACCACACAACAACCTGTCAATGACTACTTCAGCTTCAACCGCAATAATACATGAACACACAATAGATACAAACTCGAGGTAAATTGCTCCAAACTCCTTTGCAGAAAATACAACTTCAGCAACAGAATGGTCAATGCCTGGAATGCATTACCTGACTCTGTTGTTACATCCTCAACCCCCCAAAACTTTAGCCTTAAACTGTCTACTGTTGACTTTACCCTATTCCTAAGAGGTCTTTAAGGGGCATGCATAGGTGCACCAGCATGCCTTCCGTCCCTGTCCTACTGTCCCCATTTATTCATACCCATTTCCTGTATTAATATCCATGTTTATACTTATTCTTGTTATCTGATACATGTTTGAAAAACTAAATAAAAAAATAAAATAAACCTCCCCTGAGATCTTGCCTCAATCCAGTAACGTTCAGAAACATAAAATAACAGGTGAGCAACTATGACCTGTGGTTTTCAACTGGCTGAGGAATTCTGGGAGTTGAAGTCCTCAGGTCATAAAGGGACCATAGTTGTCCATCCCTGATCAGTAATACAAGAGCTGCTAAGAGGTCCAGCAGAATCATTCTATATACTGTATTTTTCAGAGTATAAGATGTACCTTTTTCCCTCAAAAAAGAGGGTGTGTCTTATACTCCGCTCAGGCCACCACAGGTGCCCCCCGACATGAGTGATGTCAAGCTGGCCATGCCCCCTGCCCCTTCCCTCAAGGTCAAATACAACCCTGATGCGGCCCTCAATGAAATTGAGTTTGACACCACCCGTGCTCTAGGAATATCGTATGCAGAAATGGAAATATCTCACAATCGCGAGACTTCATGATTGAAAACAGAATCCTTACATGAGAAGATTTGATTGTTCCAAACATCGAGATAGCCAGTCTCGGTCAGATGCTTTTATCCTCCAGAGTTTGCCATTAATTGGCATCTTCCTTGAACAAAGGCCAGGCTTTTGAGGACGTTAAATGATCCCTGGATTCTTTTTCTTCCTCAGTAAATAAATCAGTCCAGCTTTCATGGTATCACGCTTTGATTCCAACCTTCTGAGTGGTTTACAAACCATTCTGTGTAACTACTGCTGCTAAAGACGATGCTAATGCCAGAAAGATTGCCCAGTGCAACAGTGCAACATTCAGCCACCCCAAATTATAAATAATTAGCACTTAGGTGGTGTTTTTTTAAAAAAATCAAAACTGGCTCAAAAAACCAACATTAATCTAAACTTTTTACAACCGCTTTCTATGCCCTTTAGGGTTTTTTTTTCCTATCCCAGTTCATGATCTATCAGCTTCTTTTGATGCCAGCCAGATTTCAGCAGCCATATAATTTTCTCTTTCCAAGTTAAACCTTGTTTTCACACAATTATTTTATGCATTTACATTTAATTAATCTCTTTTTAAAGCCATCTGCTTATCCACGTCTAATCGCTTAGTGCCTTGCCCTGTCTATTTCCCTTCCTAATACCAAATGCACAGAAGGCTTAAATTTTAGTCTTGCTAGAAGAATTCTACCACATCCAAGGTGGTTTCATAAAGGGGAATATTTGTAACACAAGACTGAAATGAAGGGTCTTTGGTGGTCTCTGAGCTTGGTTGTTTTCTTGGCAGACCTTTTATTACCCAAACTAGGTAACATAATCAGTGCTGGTAGGGAGTGGGGTTTGCTCTCATTTTATATTCTAGTGACTTGTCCTGTCAATGTTGGTGGGTGTGGTCTTGGAGGTTCTTTGACAGGGCTGTTATGGTTCCTTGAGTGGGGTATGGTTTACTACTTCATAGCTGGACTGATATTAATCTTGATGTTAACAGCTCAACCAAAGAACCTCCAAGACCCATCAACACTGTAAGGGCAAGTCAGTAGAATATAAATTGAGAGCGAATCCCAATGTCACCAAGTTGAAATGTCATTGAAATGTCATCAACAAAACAACCAACCTCTGAGACCACCAAGAACCCCTCAAGAAGGTTTCATTTGCATCTCAAGTGACACATCCATGGAAGGATGATAAATTAATAGGCGTTGGATTCAGTTTTCTATGAAGTGCCAACTGATTTAAAAATAAAATATTACACTGCTCCTCAGTTATAATTGTTTGCATTTGACTTGAATAGCAAGTAAGTTTCTTTTTTAAAAGAACAATTCCATTTTTATTCCAACAGATGGATATATAGACAGGCAGATAAGATATGAAAAGTTAATTCCTGTGACAGTATTAAGGGAAAATGTTAACGTATACAAATTACTCAGGAGAGAGAAAACTCTTCCAATCCTTATCAAATGAAATAAATTTTATTATCGCTGGTTGTTTTGTAGTAAGGGAGGAATCGATACAATTGTCTGCTTTCGAGAGCTGATCTTAAGATTGCTCTGATTTTACTACCTCCCTTGATAAAGAAAGCATTGTTGTTACAATCAAACAGGTATAAAAGAAATATACTCTACTCAGCAGGAGTAGAGGTTTTTAATTTGTTAAATTGCTTTTTGATGGAAAGGCTATACGCTGAGCCTCCTCTCTAGAAGTTTTAGGAAGTTGGCAGGACCTTATCTTTTTGAGTCATCTTCAAAAAGCCGAGCTGCATCAGATCTAATTAGTATCTGGGATCAGAAGTGCCAGAGGAGTAAGCCGAGCTTGGAAGTTTTAAAACTCTTAGCAAACATTTCTGTACTGCTGCCAAGAAAGCTACCATGAAGCTACAAAGAGCTGAACCTGGATCAAGGAAACTTGTCTGCCCCTAAAAGCCATTTAAGAACATGGAAACATATTTTCTTTGTTTCCCCACCAGCTTCACTGTCTATAATATTTCAATAAAACAAATGAAACAAAACAAAATGTTAAAAAGTTATTTATGTAGTTACTTACCAAGCATGTCTAAATTTTATTTATAAAGTAACCAAAATACATTTACAATCCCCAAGGCATGTCACAACTTTCAAGCACCCCTAATATTTGGAAATTGAAAGTTGAAAAATTTGACACCTCCTAAAAAAACACCCACTGAATCAGTGGTGGTATTCAGCCGGTTTTATCTGGTTCAGACGAATCTGTAGCGACGGTGGGAGACTCTGCCCACCTGCCCAGACGTAATCACGTCCCATTTTTGATGCTCTACACATGCACAGAAGATCCTCATGTGCTCACATCTGTGAACCGGTAGTGAAGGTAAATGTGACCTCGGCTTCCTGAGTCATTAAAACACACGAGTAGTCCCAAAAACCTCTTTTATTGCAACAGCTGTGAATTATGTTCATTCACAGCTGAGTCCCAATTAATTGCAAAAAGTCCTTCAGGAGAAGTCCTTTGTGATAATCACCAACCTTTATCTCCCTTGACACGCTGCCAAAGAACTACTTAGCAAAGCCACATGGATTCCAGAATCAAACCGAGATGCCAACTAGGAACAGAATTAACAACATTGCTTTCCTGCAAAGTATCCACGTGCCTTTGCTCCTCTTTTAAGCCTTATGGGAGGGGCCAATCATCTCCAGGCCTTACTCCCAAGTCATCCCTTTTGTTTTAACTGTTCATGCCTTCTGGCAGCTCTGCGCTTGCACGCACTAGGAACAGGCTCCTCCTGTTCCTCTGCCTCTCTGCTGTCCGACTCTAGAGGCTCCTGAGTCCGCGCATCACTCCCAGATGGCCCTGGCCCCATCTCTGCCTCCAATGCAGAGCCCTCGTCCAGGCCTTCCCCAGACTCCAGGACTGGCCCATGTTCCTCCCCAGCCTCCCCACTGTCCGATTCCGCTGCCAGCTCCATAGGCTGCTGGTGGACCACAGCAGTAAGTGAATACCACCCCTGCACTGAATTCTTATCAACTCTGTCCCAGGTGGAGAATGTTTTTCATTGAGAATTAAATGTTCTTCTATGGCCTTCTTTCAAGGTTCTCCATCATAAGCCTCCTTTTTTAAACTTGATGTGCCTCATACACCAACACCTTCTTTTCTTCCATCCTATTCCCATTTTTTCTCTTCTGTCTTCTTTCCTTCCAACTTTCTCTCATCCTATGGAGTCCTTGGTGGTCTCTGACCCTGTTTGTTTTCTTGCTGATGTTTCACATTTCCCAACTAGCTAATGTCTTCAGTGCTACACTGAAGGGATTTGCCTTCTATTTATGTTCAGTAGCTTGTAATGTAAGAGTTAATGAGGATATGGTCTTCTCCTTGATAGTCCCAAAGGTACTTTTTTAAAAGGCACCTGGGCTTTGTTTTTCCTTGAAGACATTCCAAGAAGAAGCTTCAGTTCCAACTGAATGGTGGAGGATGGAAGGATACAACACCACCTATCTCCTGTTTACAACACAGTCATTTCAGCAGTTCCAAGAACTGGGATAGATGGGGTAGATTATGGGAGAGAAACTACAAGATAACAATGTCAGCTGCTTATAAAGACAACCTTTACAAAATGTTTTACCGATGGCACCTGCCACCAGCGAGATTGGCCAGGATATTCTTGAACAGGTCTCTGAATTGTTGGAGGTGTGGTCACAAACAAGGGACATTCTACCACATGTGGTGGACCTGCCATAAGATTAGGAAATTCTGGGGTAAAATTAAAAAATGGCTGGATGAAATAACAGGGCAGAAGATAGAAAGAAAACTGGAACTATTTCTCCTGGGTATTCTGGAAGGGAAAATGGGGAAAAATATACAATATATCATATTATACATACTAACGGCGAGTAGAATTGTGATAGCACAAAATTGACAACAACCAGATATCCCTCGGGACCAAATTATAATAAAAAAATGTGCATAATAAAATACGAATGTGCAGAAATGGGCAGATTATCTATGGAAATGAAGGAGAGGGAGGACACCGAGTACTATTTAATATGGAATAAATTATATTCCTGGCTGGAGAGTAAATATAAAACTTAAGGGATATTTTTGTTATGAGATCGAATTGTGAATAGAAGTTAAGATAATTTAAACAAGGATGTAAGTTTAAGTTAGAGATATTTAGAAGTAGAATTTGTGTAAAGGTTTACAACCCTTAATGCCTTTTTGGCGATGTTGTTACAGTGGGCTTTGGCACTTAGATCATTTGATATGAGTACTCCAAGGTCCTTGACAGATTGTCCTGTTGAGGAATTTTTCCAGATGTGAAACCCTTTTCCACACAAGTGTTGCTAAAATATAGAAGATATTTGCTGGTGGAAAACTAGGGAAATATTTAGGATGCCAATCCTTGATGGTAAATCAATCAGCCCAGTAAATTAAATAAGATAAGGCAATAAGATACCTTTTGTATCTTCATTTGTCCACTGCAATATCCAGAAAGCAACAACGACAATTTTTAGTTCCCCAACAATGTTCACACTTCCTAAGAAATCTTTCTTCTTGGCTTTCTGAAAGGTTGTACAGCAAATGCAGGGTCAAGAGCTGCTCAGAATACTGACATTTCAGAAGTAAAATTAATTAAATGTCAAGTTTACCCTGGAGTAAACTGCTACGTCTGCCGCTGTTGGAGGATGTAGTTGCTACCCTGTTATTGCTCAGCGGAAAATATACAGCCAGCTGCAATCAAAGTAGGTGCAGATGTTTTTGCAACATTGATTTTACACAAACTTCTGAAAGGTAAAAATCATGGAAGAGAAAATACAGGTAGTCCTCCCTTAAGGACCACAATTGGGTCCAGCAACTCTGTTGCTAAGTGTTGATGTCATTAAGCGAGACATCGCATGACTGCAATTTGTGATTTTACTGCTGGCTTCTCCATTGACTTTGCTTGTCAGAAATCAGCTGCGAAGCTCACAAATGGCAGTCACCAGGTTGTGGGACACTATTGTAAATTATGTTACGTTATATTGTTGTTGTTAGTTGCGAAGTCATGTCTGACCCATCGTGACCCTATGGACAACGTTCCTCCAGGCTTTTCTGTCCACTACCATCCTCCGGAGTCCATTTAAGTTCACGCCGACTGCTTCAGTGACTCCATCCAGTCACCTCATTCTGTCGTCCCCTTCTTCTTTTGTCCTTAATTGTTATCAGCATTAGGCTCTTCTCCAGTGAGTCCTTCCTTCTCATTAGGTGGCCAAAATATTTGAATTTCATCTTCAGGATCTGGCCTTCTAAAGAGAAGTCAGGGTTGATCTCCTCTAGGACTGACCGGTTTGATCGCCTTGCAGTCCAAGGGACTCGCAGGAGTCTTCTCCAGCACCATAGTTCAAAAGCCTCAATTCTTTAGTGTTCAGCCTTTCTTATGGTCCAACTACATTTTATTACATTATTGTAAATTATGTTGTAAATGCACCCTGGTTGCGAAGCACCCAAATGATGATCGCATGACTGCAGGGACACTGCAGTACCCATACGTTTGGTCAATAAATGACTATCATAACTCCAAACAGTCACTAAACAGGGCAGTCTATGGAGATTCTCAGTCATCCAGAACATGGTTGTCCCAAAGTTGTTTTTTTCAAAAGGCAGCTGCCTTTTGAAAAGGCATAAACAGGGCAGTTTTTAAGCAAGTATTGCCTATTATTGGATTTCTTTCAGAGAAGCCAGGAATAGTATGGAAGCTCCTAGGATGGATACCTATACCATAACTGTCACTTCTCCACTGTCACCTCAGCTTTTCCTGTTAAAACACAGCCACAGGACAAAGAAGGCTAAATTTACTCTTCTTGTCCCTGAGGGATATATTACCAGATGTGCAGTAGCAGTGACACCGGAACCAAATTTAAAAAAATAAATATTTATGTAATAAGAAAGTTTACTAGCAAAATCAGATCACACGTGCAGGATATAGTTCATTTGCCTCATATAAACTTGGAAAAGTTGATGATGAGTTTCTCAGGTTGGAAGTGAAAACTTCTCATTTGAACTGCAACTCTGGAATTCCTCCCTCAACTTATATTATTTCTTTCTAAGCAATTCTTCCCACCAGTTATATTCACAAATGAGGAGAATTATAGAGTAGAACTAGAACTAGAATTAGAATTAGTATTAGAATTAGAATTAGTCTTGAGTAGAGTAGAATAGAGTATAGGAATAGGAATAGGAATAGGAATAGGAATAGAATAGAATAGAATAGAATAGAATAGAATAGAATAGAATAGAATAGAATAGAATAGAATAGAATAGAATAGAATAGAATAGAATAGACCTTGGAGATCTTCTAGTCCGGGGTCAGCAACCTTAAACATTCAAAGAGCAATAAAGGTCCTAACCGGAAACCCCTGTTCAATTCTGGAGCCAACCGGAAGTCTGGTTCCCCCATCATAGTCTCCTACTAGCACGGCATCCTTTTTCCTCTGCTGATCAGAAGTCCAGTTCTCCCACCATACAGTCTCCTCCTAGCTCAGCATCCTTTTCCCTCAACCTGTCCTAACCAAAAGCCCTATCAGTTGTGGAGCCGACCAGCAAGAGGGAGCCGCAGCAGAGGGATGAAAGAGCCACATGCGGCTCCAGAGCCACAGGTTGCTGACCCCTGTTCTAGTCCAACCCCCTGCTCAAGCTGTCCAATCTCTTCTTAAAAGCCTCTAGTGACAGAGCACCCACAACTTCTGAAGGCAAGCCATCCCACTGATTAATTGTTCTCACTATCAGGAAATCTTTCCTTATTTCTAGCTTGGATCTCTCCTTCATATGTTCCCCTCTGTTGCTTTTTGTCCTGCCTCCAGGTGCTTTGAAGAATAAATTGACCTCTCCTTCTTTGTGACAGCCTCTCAAATATCGGAAGACTGCTATAATGTCACCTTAGTTGCTCTTCTGTGCACCCTTTCTAGAGTCTCAACACATGGATTGCTTGTTGAGAAGGGGAGCTTCTTCACAGTCACAGTAATACAGTTGTGCCAGGTCTGGTCCTTCTTCTTTTTTGCCAGCTTACCAAAGATGCCCCTGTGCCATCTCCCGAGAACCTATGGCATGCGTGCCACAGGTGGCACGCAGAGCGCTTTCTTTAGCACGCGAGCCGTTGCCCCAGCTCAGCTCCATCCCGCATGCACCTCCCACTGGCCAGCTGATTTTCTGGTCTCTGCCATGCATGCGTGGGGGGGGAGCACATGCGGGAGATGCGTGCGCATGCGAGGGGGCAGGGGGAGCATGCACATATGGGGGAGCGTGTGCACACATGCGTGGGGTCGGGAGGAGTGAAGAGTCGCACGTGCATGCATGGGGTGTCAGGGCGTGGGGGGATGTTGGGTGTGCATTACATTATGAATGCGGCTATTACACACGCATGTGTGCGCGCTTTCAGCATGCAACAACCAAAAGGTTAGTCATCACTGCCCTAGAACCTGAGTTCAAAACTCAGATATCCCTTCATCCTAAACTACTCTGCTTCCTATTAGTGTTTTTTTCCCGGTCTATGATGCCCCCCCTCCATCATCATGTGTCAGCTGCTGCCACTTCCTTTTATTCATTTTCCCTTCTGGACTTTGTTTATTTCCACAGGCCATCTGTGTGCTAGCAACTCTGGGTGGCTTATGAAGGATTAAACGATCAATGAAAAGATCATATTAGAAAGACAACTATGATTGTTAAGGAATTCGCAGGCTAACCCTTGAATAGCAAGGGTGTGCACATGAAAGCGATTGAGAATAAGGAAGAATAAAACACAGTCAACACACAGATACACTGAGTTGTGTTTACTTTCAAGAAATAGTAAGGAACAGTCCAATAAACAGTCCAGGTCATACACATATAAAGCAGGAGATAGCAAAACCATAGTCCAGGGGTAATCCAATAACAAAGTCTTCTTACCAGTTGCCGTAGTCATTCACAATAAACAGTTCATCTGGATTTGCAAAGAGTAGCATACAGAGATATCAGAGAGCAAGAACAGCAAAGAGAAACAAACCATATTTCTAGCTCCCTCTTAAGGAGATTGGCCACAGAGCTAACCAACCTGGACACATATGATGCAATACAGCAGTCTTAAATCTATTTTGATGGTTTATATATTGCCAACCCAACAAGGTAGGTAATACTCATTTCCTAATAATGATGGAAAGGAAAACTAAAATCAGTTATCACCATGTAGCACATGCTGATTAGTAGAGACACACCATCCTAGCCCAGAGACTGTGGGAAGAGTCTTAAGTTCTTTTCTAAAACCCAGCCAAGATCTGGGGGGATAGGGAAACTCTTCAAAGGACAGACATGACAACAGAGAAGGCATCCTCTTAGAGTTCATCAGGTTTGCTTACACTCATGTCAGAAGCACCAAGGCTCTTCCCGATTGAAAGGGTTAGTCAGTGACATCACCATTGTCCGGGGCACACCCAGTTGGACGCTCCATTCATTTAGGAGCTAGAGCAAAGGTTGGGGAGCTCAACCCTGCCTCACAGCATGTCATGCCCCCATTGGAGCCTGAATCTGCAGAGGAGGACAAGCAGGAGCTGGGGTGACAGAGGTCGAGGGGGTGGCCTCGTTGGCTTTGGAGGAATGCGGGGAGGAGCAGACGAGGCAGCCCCAGGCCATTTTGGCTTAGGACAACTTGTCAGCAGGAAGGAATGGGGGCAGGACGACTGAGAGAGGGCAGGAAATGGAGATGAGGAGCGAGTTCAGGCAATGAGCAAGAACTGACGACTCGGAGGAGAACGCCCTGCCCCACTTCACAAGGCACACCTAGGGACTGATTTAAGAAGACGCTGTGGGGAGAGGTGTTTGTCAGGAACAAACACTGAATTTGTGGAGTTTTGTGTGCCGTTGCTGCTGTCTGGAGTTTGCAGGACTCTGCAGAGTTCCTTGCTTCGTGGACTCATTGCTTTCTTCCTTGCTTCGTGGATGTATTGCCTTGTTCCTTTGCCTCACAGGACTTCTTGCTTTGAAACCATTATGCTAACAGTGTTTTGCTGGACTCCACACAGCCAGAAGCTGCTGTATGTGTGTATGTGTGTGTGAGCGCTTTGTTCCAGGACTTGCCATAAATGTGGGAGCATTTGGGGGAAAGTTGGTGCAATAAAGGGAAGTTTTGAACTATCAGCTGGCTGTGTTGCCTTAGTGCCTTGTCCTGGGTCATCACATGGGACCTCTCGATTCTCAAATGCGGGCTTGCTAAACTCCATCCCAACATCCTAACCATGCAAGCCACTGTACTCCAGGGGTGGGTTGCTCCCGGTTCAGTTCGGTTCTTGCAAACTGGTAGTAATGGTGGCAGGAGGCTCTGCCCACCCACCCCAACATCAACATTGACAATCTGTGCATGCTCCCATTGCAAACCGGTAGTAAAGGTAAGTGGAACCTACCCCTGCTGTACTCCTTATCTTATCACCAGATGATGTTACTTCAGTGATGGACCTGGAAGATGCTGGCCAGGCAGATATTACAAGGCAAGCAGAAGCAATTGGAGATGGTGTGACAAATATCCTGACCTTGGGCCATGAATGGTTTTATAGATAACCACCAACATCTTGAATGGCACCCAGAAGTCCATTGAAAAGCAATGTAGTAATAAAATTACATTACATACCGAAGTGCCTCCATTATCACTCATAATAATCCCTGCTTTCTGAATCAGTTCCAACTCAAAGGAAATCTGCATTGCGGTATATCAGCTGGTTGGTAGCACTGAATTTAACTTTTTGCTGGCTTTTAGTGTGCTTCTTTCACTGGCCTTTTTGCTCGCTAAGAAATATTTGATGGAAAAACATTTTTGCCTTTCAATCGCCTTAATTTGCATTTTAGGTAAGTGCACAGAAGATCTAATCTGATTCGTTTTACTCATAGCACAGTTTCTCCTTCTTATAAATGGCCCTTGAAAGAAACAAAATGCTGTAGTTGTCAGCTGGAATGACGTATTTCAGAAAATGTACAGTATAAGGAAGACAGCATTCTTACTATTAAGACACAACAATCAGTCTTTGAAATCCTGAATTGCCTATGTTAGATCGGCGCAGGAAAGAAGAAGTGACCAGCAGGGTTCAAGTAACAAGGTTTAATAACAAGAACTGAACGGCTTGTGCGCTGCCGGAGCTCTCCTTATATACACTCCGGCAGACGCACCGCCCACTGACAGGGATTCAAAACTCCTGCCGAAAGGATCTTCAGCCAATCCCAGGCGGATGTCCTTATAAGGACATAACACTCCTCCCCCCTAGTTCTTAGTCAGTCGATCAGGGAAATAGTCACTAAGATAAACAGGACGTCTACGTGCTCGCGTAGACCTGCGCAGTTCACAGTCAAGATGGACATTCTCCCGGACGGAGGGTGTCTGCTCTGCTCGGGGCTTCTTCCCCGGTGCCGGGCTGGATCTGGCCGTCGAGGACGCGGGCACTGTGTCCGAACCTCCGGCCGGGTCACGGACCTCCGCCTGCGGGCGATGCTGGTCTGCCTCGTTCCTGCACGGATCGTGGAGCCGCCGGTGTGGATCCCTGCTCTTGACCGGACCGGAACTCCTGAGCCACGGTAGGTTCCTGGGTCTCCCTCGGGTCCCCTCTGGACTGGGGTCGCGCTGGTCTGGGTCAGGGTGCGAGTCCGGCGGTGGTGGTTGGGTTAAGCCCCCGGGTTCTCCGGTCGAGTCCGGCTTACTCCCGGGGCGGCAGGCGGACGGAAATGGTGACTGGTCGGCTCTGTCGGGGTGGCGTAGGCCTACCTTGCAGGGGTGGTGTTGGCCCTCTCTGCGCGGTTGGTCTGGTGGTGGTGCCGAATGTTCCCTCTGGCCGCTGGGCTGCTCGACCTGGTCGGGTTGGTGTTGGCCTACCCTGCCGGGGTGGTGGAGGCCTTCCTTGCAGGGTTGGTTTTCTGCGCGGTTGGCGGGTTGTTGTAGGGTCTCCTGGAATGTTGGCTGGAGGTCCCCATCTCTGGGCTGCCGGTTGCCCACTTCGCAGGGTTGACGTTGGCTTCCCCTGCTGGGTTGTCCCCGGTCTACTTGCCTTGCCGGATCTGGTATTAGGCTAGGTGCCGGGGTGTTTGTTCTTCCCTCGGGTCGCCGGTCTCCCTCGTCTGGGTGGTTTAGGCCTACTTCGGCGGGGTGGTTTAGGCCTACCTCGTCGGGGTGGTTTAGGCCTACTGCGCCGGGGTGGTTTAGGCCTACTGCGCCGGGGTGGTTTAGGCCTACCTCGTCGGGGTGGTTTTCGCTCACTTCCCTCCACCTTTTGCGGAGCTGGTCGAGATGACGTCTCATGATCTGTCCATCGTCCAGCTCAACGCGGTAGGATTTGGGACCGGTTGTGCTGTGTACTGTAGCTTTAAGCCATTTAGGCGAGCTGTGGAAATTAAGAGCGAAAACGGCATCACCGACGGAAAACTGGCGAAGTTGGCGACTGGCGGATGCGGGCACCTCAGAGGAGTATTGCGGGTGCAGTCTGTCCAGGGGTGACCGGAGTCTCCTGCCCATTAAAAGTTCGGAGGGGCATTTTCGGGTGGCAGAGTGAGGCGTGATATGCTGGGTGAGCAAAAAAGTGTCAATGCGCTCCTGCCAGTCACCCGGGCCCATCTTGGCGAGCGACTCCTTCGTGAGCCGCACCATCCGTTCAGCCTGCCCATTTCCGGCTGGTCTGTAAGGGGCAGAGAGGGCATGGCGAATGCCCAAGCCAGCCAGGAAACCTTCCATGGGCACGGACGTAAGTTGGGGCCCGTTGTCTGAGACCAAAACGTCTGGGAGTCCATGGGTTGCGAAGAGGCGCCGGAGGGCACGGATGGTAGCTTCCGTTGTGGTGGATGCCATGGGGATGACTTCCAACCACTTGGAGTAGGCATCAACCACGATGAGGAGGTGGTGCCCATGAATGGGGCCAGCAAAGTCTATGTGAATGCGCGACCAGGGGGAGCTCGGAGTCTCCCAGGGCATCGGGTCAGATTGAGGCGGGGCGGCTCTGACTTCTTGGCACGGGCTACACCTGGCGACCCAATGTTCAATGTCTTTGTCCAGTGTCGGCCACCAGACGTAGCTCCGTGCCAGGGCTTTCATCCGGACTATGCCCGGGTGTCCTTTGTGCAGCGCAGCAAGAGTCCTTCGTTGAAGAGTGCTGGGAATCAGCACCCTATCTCCCCATAGTAAACAGCCGCGCATGGTGGACAGCTCCCCTTGCTTGCGGCTGAACGGGCTGAAGTCGTCGCTGTCAATTCTAGTCGGCCAGCCTCTCAGGACCCAGGAGTGGACTTGCCGGAGGATGGGGTCAGCTCGCGTGTGCGTCGCTACGTCGGCAGATGTCACGGGACAGTTGCTGTCGTTGTCAATATGCAGCAGCTCGAGCGTGGGGGCCGGGTCTTCCACGGATTCGGCGGATGGGCACCTGCTCAACGCGTCGGCGTTTGCGATGGCTTTACCAGGCTGGTGGACGAGGCTGTAGGAGTAGCCGGCGAGGAATATGGACCAGCGCGTCATCCGGGGGGACATGAAGGCTGGGGTCTGCTTGTCCCCTGCTAGTAGGCCGAGGAGAGGCTTGTGATCGGTGACAATGGTGAATTGCCGTCCATACAGGTATTCGTGAAAGCGCTTCACCCCTGCAACAATAGCCAACGCCTCTTTGTCCAGTTGGCTGTAGTTGCGCTCAGCACTAGACATCGTCTTTGAAAAAAATGCGATGGGGGCTTCACGACCGGTAGGCAGTTCATGGCTGAGCACAGCGCCAACTCCGTACGGGGAAGCGTCACAGGTCAGTCTGAGGGGCAGTGTCTCATTGTATTGAATGAGCACACTGTCAGAGGTCAGAAGTTGCTTAACGGCTCTGAATGCAGACTCTTCCTCACGTCCCCACCTCCAGGAAACCGCCTTCGCCAGCAAGCAATGGAGCGGCTCAGCAACAGTGGCTTTCTGCTGGAGGAAAATAGCGTAGAAGTTAAGCAATCCAGGGAAAGCCTGAAGCTCCGCTTTGTTTTTGGGGCTGGGAGCTTCATGGATAGCTTTAACTTTTGATTTGGTGGGGTGGATGCCAGAACTATCTATCAGATAGCCCAGGAACTCGACTTCCTGTACCCCAATGATGCACTTGTCCCTCCGGACTCTCAAGCCCTTCTCCCTGAAACGCTGGAGAACTAGTCTCAGCCGGTCCAGGAGTTGAGCCTTTGAGTCCCCAGAGATCAGTACATCATCGAAATAAGGCACCACCCCTGGAACGCCTTGGAGAAGGCGTTCCATCATGGATTGGAAAATGCCTGGGGCTGCACTGACTCCAAACTGGAGACGGTTGCACTTAAACGCGCCTCTATGGGTGACAATAGTCTGTGCCTCCGCCGTTTCCTGATCAACTGGCAGTTGCTGGTAAGCCTGGGCCAGGTCCAGTTTTGCAAAAATTTTGCCCTTGCCGAGTGAGTGCAGCAAATGTTGCACTACTGGCACGGGGTATGCGCTCTGCGGCAATGCCTTATTGATGGTCACTTTGTAGTCGGCGCAGATGCGCACAGATCCATCCTGCTTCATGGGGGTCACAATGGGAGTTTCCCATGAAGCATGATCGATGGGTTCCAGGATACCTTGGGCAATCAGCTTATCTAGCTGAGCGTCTACTTTAGCCCGCAAGGCAAATGGAACCCGGCGGGGCTTGAGCCGAATAGGGGTTACCCCCTTGTCCAGATTAAAGGAGATGGGTTTCCCTGAAAAGGTCCCTAACTTACCATCGAAGACTTCTTGGAACTCTCCGATGAGTGAGTCGAGTTCGCCTAAGCTAATCTGGTGGATGCCTCCGATAGAAAGCCCCAGCGGCTGGAACCACTCCACGCCCAGCAGGGTCGGGCGGCTATGCTCCACGACGGTTATGGGAAGCTGGCCCTGGAACTGCTTGAAGGCGATCCGGAGGTTGGTTCGCCCGATGACGCCGATGGGGTTGCCGCCGAAATCCACCAGCTTGGAGTGCAGAGGTTCAAGTTGGCGCTTGGAGAGATTCGGCTTAAGTCTCTTGACTTGGTGCCAGTCGATGATCGAATAGACGGAGCCTGAGTCGACTTCCATCGTGCACGGCAAGCCTTCTGCCAACAGTGTCACGTGGAATTTTGTGGCACTGTTGGTGCTGGTGAGGGCGATCGTTGTCTGGTTCACAGCGCCGCCATGAGAACTGTTGCGGTCGTCGCGCTTTTGTTGGGTTGAGGACCGTTTGGACGACCTTTGGGAGTCGCGACGATTTTCTGGATTCTGGGGCTTGATCGATTCAGGAACAGGATCAGAGGCTCTGCATGCCTCCGCGATGTGCCCCCTCTTAAGACAGCGTCTGCAGGTGGCATCCCGCCAGCGACAGGATTGGCGGGGATGGTGTCCCTTGCAACTGCCGCACTGAGCGGCGCGGCGGCCATCATTTTGAATTTCCCGCCTGGGTGGGCGGGAAACTTTCAAAACGGTCGATTCTCCCTCTGAATCTGTTGGAGTGGTCAAGTCATCGGACGATTCAGATGACGGTTTGCGGATCTTATGGATCCCTCGGGACTGGCGCATGGCCGCAGCGGCGGTCTCGGATGTTTCAGCAGCCGTAGCCTCCTCAAGAACGTCCTTCAGGGACAGTCTTTTTCTGCTCAGGAACTTCTTTTGGAGGTTGGCATCTCTCATCCCGAAGACGATCCCGTCGCGTAAAGCATTGTCAACGTTCTCAAATTCGCAGTTTGCAGCGATTTGACGCAATGCCGCCACAAAGTCTTTAAGCGATTCGCCTTCCTTCTGATTACGTTGGCGGAATGTAAAGCGATTCGATATGGGGGTGCCCGTTGGTGCATAGTGGTCTTGCAGGGCAGTCTGTAGATCCACCCAGGACATGACTTCAATGTCCCTGGGTGCGACGAGGTTGACGGCGAGTGCCAAAACGTCGGAGCCGCAGTGAGCGAGGAAGAGAGCCCTCTTCCTCTCGTCGTCTAGGTTGTTGTAGCCGTTTCCCCGGAGGAATTGGCGGAAACGTATCATATACGAACTCCACTTCTCCCGGCTGGGGTTGAAGGGAGCCAGCGAGGCGAACGGCGCTTGCGGCGTTGCCATGTCTCAGACCGCGTCGAGTGACTTCAGCTCGTTATGGCGATCGTGCCACGCGGAGGTTCTTCTCTAGACCTTCGTCGCCAGTGTTAGATCGGCGCAGGAAAGAAGAAGTGACCAGCAGGGTTCAAGTAACAAGGTTTAATAACAAGAACTGAACGGCTTGTGCGCTGCCGGAGCTCTCCTTATATACACTCCGGCAGACGCACCGCCCACTGACAGGGATTCAAAACTCCCGCCGAAAGGATCTTCAGCCAATCCCAGGCGGATGTCCTTATAAGGACATAACAGCCTAAATCCTCAAAACACTTTTAATCTTTGCAATTGGGTCCAGATATATTAGCACCATCTAAAACTCCTGATCTTTTATTGCCATAGAGATGTTTTGAACCATTTTAAATCTATCATATTTTTCTATGCACAGTTAAAGGGTATTGCTAAACTAGATATTCTCATTATCTAAGAATTTTGGAATAAACAGTACAATTTGCTTGTTAAGGGTTTTACACTTTATGTACCGGTATGTCTCCAGTGAATTTAAGATGATTTTAATTCAAGGAAAGATCTACTTTCATGTTTACTAGACACCACACAGAATGAATGCTAAAAAGAATTAGTTGTTAATTTTAGTATGCTGGAATTGTAAAATAATAGAAGAGAACTTCCATCCATTAATTTACTTACTACTATTAAATTTAATTTAATTTATGGTTTAACGATCTGAATCTGAATTTGGAATTTATCATTATATTAAAAATTATGAATTCACTAAGCAAGATTAGTGAAAAAAGGTTATTATTTTACCACAGAAAGATTACGCTATCTTAGAATTGCAATCTTGGACTTATGTTTGTTTCCTCTGTAATGAGCTGACTTGTGTCCCTGACATGGAATCATTGACCAATGTTATTCTCTGTGGCCACTGTTCTATTTAAAATCATTGTTAATTACTGAGAATCCTAGAGGATTGACAGCTTCTTTCCTCTACCATCTATGTCAAAGATGGGGAAATATGCCCCTTTTGTAACTTGTGGACTTCAACTCCCAAAATTCCCGAGCCAGCCCACAAGTCATAAAAGAGCCATAGTTCCCCACCCCTGGCCTATATGCTAAAGTAAGGGAGTCAAACTCAAGGTCTGCGGGCTGAATACGGCCCGTGGGATGCTTAGATCTGGCTGTTTGCAAGGCTGCCTTGCAAACAGCAAAGGACCGGCCTGCGCACACCAGTGAAAATGGAGCCTAAGAGTACCGCCATTTTCACTGGCAGAGCACTGCAGGATGCCGTCCCAGCTGAAAACGGAGCCAAGGGGGGCTCCTAGGCCACCACAGGCACCCCAGACATGAGTGACATCGAGCTGGCCACGCCCCCGCCCCCCACCCCCGCTCCCGCGGTCAAACACAACCCCGATGTGGCCCTCAGTGAAACCCCTCTGTTACAGCAATACAAATTTTAATCATTTCAAAAATCTTCACACAGAGAAGGGAAAAACATAAAAATGGAGAACATTTCTAAAAGAAAGCATTTGTTGGTAAAAAAGGAGCAAAAAATTGGGGGGAAATTAAAGCTTAGTTCTACAAATATTAAAGCTGCAAGTTTTAGTTGTAACTCATTGTTTTCTGTTGAAGAATGGACAGGATATGACTCTCCTATTGTTAAACATTTTTTCTCCAATTTAGTGAGTTGCAAATCTATTGCAGTATAACTGGCTAGGAATTGTGGCAATTATAGTCCAGTGCATCTGAAAAAATGGCAAGACTGGTTTGTTGTCTCCTGAAAAGAAATTAAGCCAAAAAAATATGTGCATGTAATGATATTCAATAACATATGGATCTTCAGTTTTATGTTGAAGATTGGTTTAAAAGGTGGCCCAGCAATTCTCCCCTGCCTTTATCATTATAAACACAAAATAATATTTACACTCTACTAAATTAAAATAAGAGCTTCAAAGGCATCCTGAAAAATTTAGGAAACATTTTTTTTAAAAGGCATCCAAATTAGACAGCTTTATGACATTCAGACGTGAATCCCCAGAGGTTGAAGACAATAAAGAGAAAAAACTCCATCCCTGTACATATCAAACTCTTATTAATAAAAATTTAACACATACTGGTTTGTCCAAGCTATAATGGAAAAAAACAGACATTGTCTCCAGTTTATTCCGTACATTTCCCCACAGTCACTTCTCAGAAAAATCTAACAAAATCTAAGTATATCTTAGAATTGTTGCCCTTCCCAAGATGCCCAGCGGTAACCCCAAAAGATAAGAAATCTTGCTGTTCAATGATTAATTCCTTTGTTCAATGATTAATTCCTTGGGAACTACATCGGTTGTGTGTAACGCCGCTCCCCAAGAATGAAAATAACCCTGAAAGAAAGAGCTCAAAAAGTGATTCTTGGAAGCTGACTCTGGAAAAGTTTTCACAGTCGACTTCATATTAGCCATACAGATAAAAATGAAGTATTCTGTTTTGGAAAATTACTGTGGGTAGTTTGGCACCCTTTGCACACTCTCGGCCAATTTCTATATCCAGATCCAAGAAAGCATAAACACACCGCTCGGTTCAGCTAGGAAAAGGATAGGATGTTAATGTTGGGAGAAAACTCTGATTCAGTTTCAAGCTGGGAGAAAAACACTGGAAACAACATGGAGGCTGATTGGAAAGATAGTTTATTGAACAGAACCACGAAGACAATTCTGGGTCAGCTGAACAAATGGTTGAATGAGTGAATGGATCTTTATAGGTTTCTGTGACTTTGAAGTTTTAACTGTTCGGGGTGGTGCGATGAAGGGGCTTGTGTTCTGAAAGCATGTTGAGCAATTCCTACTGTGGCTAATGGGTTTCATTCTGTGTTGGATCTTGGGTCAGAGACTGGTTTCTAATGTGACCATTCTGCCTTTGTTAGCTGGAGTTTCGAAATATCCTGTCTTGAATGGATTTCTGCCTGCAGTATTTGCTTTCCCTATGAATAAAGCTATCTAGATAGTTGTCTTCCTCTTTCAATAAGCTTTTTATCTCTTAAGTGCTGGCATCTGTTGTGGGCTATTAAGAAAGACTTAGGGGCTGCTTCCTGCCTCTAAAAACATGTTTCTCCATTTCTCCTTCAGGGAAATATAATATTCTGCTTTTTTAATATTTCCCAAAATATTTCATTCTTCGGGGGAGGGGGGGGCTTCCCACATTAATATATCAAACATCAGCAAATATTGAAAATTAGGAGAAAATGAAGCACACATTTATATAGATGTAGCAAAAGATACAGAACTTTTCAGACCCACCAGAAGTAATATTGTGAATAATTATCATGCATAATCCCCCAAAAGTGCCACATAGTTCTAGCTTTCATTCTTTTAGGTACATAACAAGTAACAGGATAGAGATGGAAAGTAGGACCCAAGTTAACCTTCCCCTATTCTACATCATAAACAAACATCTTGGTGGATGGAGATGACATATCCAACAAATCTGAATGCAAAAAATGGTGGTGTGGGTGTTGATATCAGCCTTGCAAAGTAACCCAGATAAGAACTATACCCAGAAGTCTTAGCTCTAATTTATTGTAAGATTACATTAATAGAATCTGGCAATATCTGAAGGTACTTCTCTCCTGCTTGCCTCTGCAGCAACATGGCTGGCTGAGGAATTCTGGGAATTGAAGTCCACAAACTCTACTCTCTAAGACGGGATGTCAAACTTGATTTCATTGGGGGCTGGGGTGGGCGTGGCCATCTTGACGTCACTTGTGTCGGGGACACCTGTGGTGGCCCAAGTGTATTGGCAGCAAAAATGGGCTCCCAAACTCCATTTTTGGCTGCAATGGCTTCCTGCAGCCCCCTGCCAGTGAAAACGGAGCTCAGGAGGGCCATGTGCGGCCCTCCCCAGCTCAATTTTTGCTGGCAGAGGCACTGTGGGTTGGTCCTTTGCTGTTTCCATGGCAGCCCTGCAGGCCAGATCTAAGCACCCCATGGGCCACATCAGGGGTGGGTTCTAAAAATTTTTACTACTGGTTCTGTGGACATGGCTTATTTTGTGGGCGTGGCTTGATGGTCATGTGATAATTCTTTAGGATTTAGCAGAGGTACTGGTCTACCAGGCTTTTAACTGCTTGCAGAGCTGTACCGGTCTACCTATTTGTTTTTGGAGGCACCGATCTACCATCACACTGCCTTTTAACACTGAACAGCTGTAGGGCGGCCCTTTGAAGCCCTGCGGCAAGAGTTTAAACAGTTTTTTTCCTTCCAGCCAATCAGCTGGGACTTGGGAGGCAGCAATAGATTGGGGGTGGGGCCAAATAAAAGGTAACGCGGGGGAGAGGGAGGGACGGGGGAGCAGGAGGGCCCAGCTCCTGAACAAAGAGAACCACTTCGATGATGTCATATCGTCACCGCTACCGGCTTGGCCGAACCGGGAGGAACCCTCCACTGGGCCGCATCTGGCCCAAGGGCCTTCAATTTGACATTCCTGGTCTAAGAAACTATAGAAAGGGTCCCTTTTAAGATGTTTGTTATGCCCACATTCCTTCTGTGACCACACCAGACTTTCTCTTATCTGATCATTGCGTAGTCTGCCTCCCTCTCAAGGACCATTAAAGTTGATCACACCATCGTGAATGCAGTTTTGGCTTTTTTAACCTCCCCCAGAAGGTGCCTTAAGAACCAACTTTTCTAAAGCTACATTTCCCACTGAATCTTTGGCTCATAATAACAATAGCAATAGCACTTAGACTTATAAGTATAGGTCTTTACAGCCGTCTCTAAGCAGTTTACAGAGTCAGCCTATTGCCCCCAACAATCTGGGCCCTCATTTTATCGACCTCGGAAGGATGGAAGGCTGAGTCAACCTTGAACCTGGTGAGACTCGATCTGCCAGACTGCTGGCAGCCGGTAATCAGTAGAAGTAGCCTGCAGTACTGCACTCTAACCACTGCACCACTATGGCTCCTCAATGGGTTGTGTGAATCTCCCTACCTGGCTCACCCATACAAGGATACAGAAACAATCAAGTGTGTTCTTTCTTTGAAAGCACCATGGCACAGTGCACATGGTGAGACACAACAAAAAAAACACACCTGCGCTTTTCTTGCCTTAAATTACTTTGCAAGAAATTGATCTCTACGAAACGGGCAATAACAAGGAAAACTGCAGGGAGAAGAATATGCCTAGATACAGAAGCAAGAATCAGATGGCCAACCTGTTCTGATTTATTGCAGGTGGCAAGAATGATAGACGAAGAACTGAGAAAAGGGAGGGAGGAGAAGAAGGAGAACAGGGAATCGCAGAATGTGTCAGGGAGAAGATTGGGGTCCCCAAACTTGGCAATTTTCAGACTTGTGGAGTTCAACTCCCCAGCCAGCATGGGTGAAAATCTTTCTTTTTAATTAGCCTCCTAAAGTAAACCAGTCAGGCTGGATTGAAAAGCACTTTATGGCCCAAAGACACTCAGCAACTTTCTTTGGAAAGTCAGAATTTAAATGTTATTCTTCTCTCTCCCACTTTCAATAAAGGAGAATATTTATAGGCCACGGTTGAAATGAGGTGCTCTCTGAGCTTGGTTGTTTTCTTGCAGAGGTTTCATGAAACATTTGCAAGAAAACAAGCCAAGTTTATTGCCTATCATCTCTTCACCACCCTGACTCTATCACTACAGCCTTCTGTTGACGTTTTTCTATTTGCTTTGAATAGACAATGCCCCTCCCCACAAGCATTATTTCAGCACTAGAGGTGGGGAAAGGTTTTGTGATCAATGTGTTGGCAGACTGAAATTTCATCCGTTCCTGTTTTCGCCTTGAGCTTTCTTATTTTCGCCTCCTTTTTCTTCTTTATTATTTACAGATAGTTTTCTTTGCTATCAGACCTTTCGTTTAGAAAAAGTGACCATAATACTTTTCCATTGGGGATCATCTATAGGTTGAGTCTGTACTGGAAAAACTGCTATCTGGCCATTCATGTTCTGTGCATGTGTATTTGTGTATCTGTGTGTGTGTGTAGCAATGGTGGGTTTCAAATTTTTTTACTACCGATTCTGTGCGTGTGGCTTAGTGGGTGTGGCATAGCTTGGTGGGCGTGGCTTAGTGGGTGTGGCATGGGAAGGAACCTGTAAAATCTCTATTCCCTCCTCACTCCAGGGTAAGGTCATTGCAAAATCCCCATTTCCTCCCGATCAGCTGGGACTTGGGAGGCAGAGAATAGATGGGGTCGGAGCCAGTCAGCATTTTTACTACCGGTTCTCTGAACTACTCAAAATTTCCACTACCGGTTCTCCAAAACTGGTCAGAACTTGCTGAAACCCACCTCCGATGTACATGTATATGCATATGTGTGTGGTAGATAGCTAGATAGCTAGATAGCTAGATAGATGATAGCTAGCTAGATAGATAGATAGCTAGATGATAGATAGATAGCTAGCTAGCTAGCTAGCTAGCTAGCTAGCTAGATAGATAGATAGATAGATAGATAGATAGATAGATAGATAGATAGATAGGTAGGTAGGTAGGTAGGTAGGTAGATAGATAGATAGATAGATAGGCAGGCAGGCAGGCAGGCAGGCAGGCAGGCAAAGATAGATATGGAGAGAGAGAGAGAGAAAGAAAGAATTTGTTATTCTAAAACGTGAATGAAGACTAAAGAGTCACTAAACTGTACTCTTCCTGACTCCATGGACCATAGCACATCAGACCTCTCCTGTCTTCCACTGTCTCCCAGAGTTTGCCCAAATTCATGTTCGTTTCATTGATGATGTGTGTGTATGTGTGTGTGTGTAGATACACAGATACACTCATGTACACATACATATAGATAATTACTGTGGGAGGCCCCCCCCCACTCCTAGAAGAATGAAATATTTTGGGGGATATTAAAAGAAACAGAATACTATATTTCCTCAAAGGGAGAAATGGATAAATATGCTCTTAAAGACAGAAAGTAGACTCGGTCTTCTGTAATAGCCTCCAGCAAGTATTTTGTGCCCATTAAGAAAGATTGAACCAGCCTATCTACAAAACAAAAGACCGTCAACTCTAGGGATGGGGATTAAAATTTACATTCTCCTCCACCCAAATTCTAAAGATCAGGACATGACCTTTTAGGATATAATAATAGGATTAACCCGCCACCATTTAGCAAAAGAAACAAGCCCCTTCCTTGCACAACCTCCAGAACAATTCAAACTTCAAAGTCACAGAAACCTATAAAGATCCATCCACTCATTCAACCATTTGATGAGCTGCCCCAAAATCACATGCTGTTGGTGGTTCTGCTCATCAGTAAACCAACTTTCTTTTCAATCAGCCTCCATTTTATTCCCAGCTTGGACCTGGACCTGGATATTTCTTCCAACACAGTGGTGAGTTTCAAATTTTTTGACTACTGGTTCTGCGGGCGTAGCTTGGTGGGCGTGGCAGGGGAAGGATACTGTAAAATCTCCATTCCCACCCCATTCCAGGGAAAGAATAGCATAAAATCCCCATTTCCTCCTGATCAGCTGGGACTTGGGAGACAGAGAATAGATGGGGGTGGGGCCAGTCAGAGGTGGTATTTACCGGTTTTCCAAACTATTCAAAATTTCTGCTACTGGTCCTCCAGAACTGGTCAGAATCTGCTGAAACCCACCTCTGTTCCAATAATACCCATAAACACACAGAGGGAGAATTTTATACACACTGAGAGAGAGAGAGAGAGAGAGAGAGAGAGAGAGAGAGAGAGAGAGAGAATTCAATATGCATGTGTAGGAGGTTAGCCCCCTCTCCTAGGAAAATGAGATATTTTAAGAAATATTAAAAGGGCAGAATATTTCCCCTAAAAGGGAGGCAGAAACTCAGCCTCCCCACCTTTGTCATTGGGCTATTAAGGCCTGGGCCAGTCTATTCTACATAACAAAGATGTACCTCCTTCAGGCAGAGCCATAGTAGGAATTGCCCAAAGCTCCTTCATTACATCATCACCCAGCAAGAGTCAACCAAGCCTGAGACTCAATAGATAACCCACAAAGTTACCCCTGCATGGCCCCATGGAAGTCTGACAACCAATCAGAACACAAGCTCAAATTCAGAGCCCAACAGAGGGCATAAAACCCAGGCATTCTCAGCATCTCTGCCCTTTTTGCCCAGGATCTCAAGCCATGTGATCCTGTTCATCAATAAATCTTCTTTCCAAGCAACATCCGTGAATCCAGTGCCTTTTTTCCCCACTTGGAACTAAACCCAGATGGACATTTCTTCCAACACATGTGTGTGTGTGTTTGTGCATGTATTGTATATGTCTATCTCTGCCTATATCTTTGCATACAGATTTTAATGTTTCTCTTGTGCTAAGCCTCGCCTGCCTTTCTGCCTCTCTGATCACCAAGTGACAGTTTGCCCTTAGATTCCCACCACATGGAGGTGTTACTGTTCATTAGAGCTATTCCTCTTTGCAGCAGCTGCATCTAATTTCAAGCAGTATTTTTTTCCCTCTGTTCAGCAATTAGGCTTGCCCAAACCTTCAGATAATGGAATTGTAAAAAAAAATTTAAAAATCCCTAGAGTCTCAATTGGCAGAAAGATTTTTTTTTGACCCGAACAGAGAGCTGGCAAGGCTGCTCTTCACCTTTTCCCTCAGGGGAAGCAAGAACAAAGCACAAAAGAAACAAGTAGATGAGGTGTATTTTGTCAGAAATGCTAATTAAGGGGCAGCTATTGCTCTACTCTTACATAGGAATCTTAATTTATCAAAATCTGCAGTCAGGTTCTACCAGTGTTGAGTTTTTGCATCAGGTAAGAGCATGAGGAAAATTCTTTTATTTTCTTTACATGTCAGTGTAAATACCTACTTTTCCCCAGGTGAAACAAGCAATTTCCAGAGAATTTAAATGACTAGTGATGATTAAATATAATTTTAATTTGCCTCCACTTCCCCCAACGAGATACCCCCAAAGTACCCATCTCCTTTTGTTCAAGACTGACATCCTTAGATAAGTATACTATTAGCTGTAAGTAGACCTTAAGGAAAAGATGTGCTGTGTTCATATAGATATTCCTTTAGTTTGTTCTCCAGCTGATCCTTAAATAAGAAATGAAGTGGGAGGTCAGGGATAAATGGGAGGAAAATGGAAATTGCTGCAAAGGAAATCTATTCATTTCATCCTAATGCAGATGACTTTCAGAGCTTTCCTCAACAACGGTGGACTGAACAGTAGGGTTTTCCAGTGTCATTAAGTCATGATGCCCTTTAGAGCAATTTATTCAAATGTGGGAAGTTGCGATGTGTTCTGTGTGATATCTGGGCCATTGAGGGAACAGCGGTCTTCTTCTTCTTCTTCTTCTTCTTCTTCTTCTTCTTCTTCTTCTTCTTCTTCTTCTTCTTCTTCTTCTTCTTCTTCTTCTTCTCCTTCTCCTTCTCCTTCTCCTTCTCCTTCTCCTTCTCCTTCTCCTTCTCCTTCTCCTTCTCCTTCTCCTTCTCCTCCTCCTCCTCCTCCTCCTCCTCCTCCTCCTCCTCCTCCTCTTTTATTCATTAAAAATAAAACTCAGTCAACTGGACATTTAAATATGTGTCACAAATACCATTGACTGGTGCTAATGGTTGATACAGGTTGCTGCCAGCGTCCTAGGTATTAACCAAGTACTTTCTTAAAATATATGATGTTCCAAGTAGTGCAGTTTTTTGCAGTTCCACTGGTGTTATTGCAGGAAGCTGCAAATAGCTGATGTATCTTACAAAATTCTTGGACATGGTACCAAGTGCCCCGATGACAATGGATATCACTGTGACATGTTTCATTCATACCTGTGTAGTTTTGATGGCCAAATCGCGATTATTATTGTTGTTGTTGTTGTTGTTCTCTTTTTTTCAATAAAAATGAAACTCAGTCAACTGGACATTTAAAAATGCATCACAAATGCCATTCATTGGTGCTAATGGTTGATACAGGTAGCTGCCAGCGTCCTAGGTATCAACCAAGTACCTTCTTAAGATGTACGATGTTCCAAGTAGCGCAGTTTTTTGCAGTTCTGCTGGTGTTACTGCAGGAAGCTGCAATTTGCTGATGTATCTTACAAACTTCTTGGACATGGTACCAAATGCCCCAATAACAATGGGTATCACTGTTATATGTTTCATCCATAGCCGTGCAGTTTCGATGGACATGTAGTTTTGATTTTTTTCCAGTTCTCTTTCTTCAATTCTGGCATCTCCTGGTAATTCTTATTCTTATTAGTTTTATTTTATTTTATTTTATTACATATAAAATTTCCCATTTCAATTGAACAGTGTGTTGCCTGGGTAGAAAACATGCTAGGAAATAATAATCATGGTGTTCAGAACAATATCCCTTGCACTAATATCAATTACAGATAAAGGTAAAGGATCCCCCACACATGCGTGCTAGTCGTTCCCAGCTCTAGGGGGCGATGCTCACCTCCATTTCTAAGCCGAAGAGCCAGCGCTGTCCAAAGACATCTCCATGGTTATGTGGCCGGCATGACTAAATGCCGAAGGCACATGGAGCGCTGTTACCTTCCTACCAAAGTGGTGCCTATTTTTCTACTTGCAATTTTACGTGCTTTTGAACTGCTAGGTTGGCAGAAGTGGGGACAAGTAACGGGAGCTCACCCTGTTTCATGGCACTAGGGATTCGATCCACTGAACTGCCGACCTTCTGATCAACAAGCTCAGTGTTTTACCTACTGAGCCCCTGCGTCCCTCTTAATATCAATGATATTAATATTAATATTAATCCTAATGTTTGTTTAACCAAGTTAACATATCTTTCTTATATCACTGATCCATATATTTCCCTGTTTCTAGCTTCTGTTTTTGTCAGCTAGCCATTGGTAAAATTAAGTCCCATGTCAAAAAGTATTTTTTTTTTAACAGTGGTCATGTTTCTTTGGGAGCCTTGGGGCTGTAGTGGACATAGAAGATATTGAATGTAAGGACTGTCTGAAAGACATTTTGACATGTTTTCAGTGGGAACAATGTTTGGTACAGAGAAATAATGTGGTATGAATTGAGTGCCTCTATGAATTATTTTAACGAGCTCATGGAATTTGTGACCTTCGATAATTAAATAGGCTTAATAACATTTACTGTGGCTTTGCTTTCCCATTAAAATAAAAGAGAATAGTATATGGGGCCAGTGCTGTAGGGCCAGGAAGAGCTCAGTCTGTAAGGTTCTTTTCTGAGAAGCTATAGAAGCAGTACTCATACATATCAGGTCCAAGAAACTATCAACAACACGAGGAGTTACATCAGAGTAAAGATAGTGCTGCTGAATTTATGACCACAATCGAGCCCAAAATTTCTGTGGCTAAACGAGACATTTGTTAAACGAATTTTGCCCCATTTACGACATTTCTTGCCACAGTTATGTGAATCACTGCAGTTGTTAAGTTACTAACGTGGTTGTTAAGTGAATTTATCTTTTCCATTGATTTTAATTGTCAGAAGGTCACAAAAAGTGATCACATAACCCAGGACACTGCAGCTGTCATAAATATGAGTCAGTTGCCAAGTATCTGAATTTGGATCACGTGACCATGGGGATGCTACAACGGTTGTAAGTGTGAAAAATGGTTGTAAGTCATTTCGTTCAGTCCCGTGGTAACTTCAAATGGTCACTAAATGAACTGTTGTAAGTCGAGGATTACCTGTAGTTTCTTTATTGTTGTTCATCTATAGACAGGAATCTTGCCAGACTAAAGCACTAATCTGCAAAACTATGAGATATACCCTATGACAGTGATAGCAAACATTTTTGGCACCGAGTGCCCAAACTGGAACATGGGTGCATGAACATGCATGCGTGTGCATGCACCGGAAACCTGAAGACAAGCTGGCCAGTGCGCATGTGCACGCCAGCCAGCTGGCTGTCACACACGCCGGAGCACCAGAAACCCAAAGATCAGCTGGCCGATGCACGCATGCCTGTTTTTTGGCTGTTTGCAGACCGTTTTCTGGGTTGTTTGCAGGCTGTTTTTGGCCTGAAAAACAGCCTGAAAACGGCCTGAAAAACAGCCAAAAAACAGGCATGCATGCACCGGCCTGTTGGTCTTCGGGTTTCCAGTATTCCAGGCTGTTTTTGGTCATTTTCCGGGCCATTTTCCAGCTGTTTTCTGGCACCCAGAAAGACCAGCTGATTGGAGAGCATGTGCACGCTGGAAATCAGAAGAGCAGCTGGCGATGGCACAGAGAGGGCTCTGCATGCCACCTCTGGCACTCGTGCCATAGGTTCGCCATCACGGCCCTATGACAACCTTGGGAGGGTCCATCTTTGCCCTCTTTCTGCATACCAAAGATTCCAAGCTGAATTGTCCCTTTGCTCTTTGGGAAAGACCCCCTCCCTCCTGTGACTCTGATTATATGCCACCATTTTATTTATTTTTTTACAACCCTTCAATCCCTTTTATCAGAAGGGAGTCAAGGCAACTGAATGGAGCTGAGCGTTTACTGGCTGGGTGTCCTTCCTGATACCTATGCGGAGTTCACAGCAGATATTTTCTCTTTGCACCCTGATAGAGAAACATCTGCTGCTGCCTAGGATTGAACTTCAACCTTCCGAGTGGGAGGTGAGTGTCTTCATCTCTAGGCCACCGTGCCACTCAGATTACATTCCATCTTACACATATGTAATGTATAACAGTTCCTGAATGTGTATTAAGAAGTTGTAGTGATTACCCCTGGATTTATCCTCTGGAACCTGACTATCAATGTCACATCTGATGCCCTGGATGTCTTTTTGATGTGCACTTTAAATCTTTTTATTTACTACTGATCCCAAGAGAAAGAAATTCAGGGCTTTTTGGATGTTTTGGAATTTATCTTCTAAGTCATAGTCAGCATAACCAACAATAAGATATTCTTTGAAACTGTAATCCAAAACATATGGAGGGCTTCCGATTTCCTTCTGTGATCCTTCAGCTCCTTTCCTTCAGAAAGAAAGAAAAGCAGAATTAGGAGCAAATAAACAAATCCTTCCATCCATTATTCCCAGTGGCATCCATAAAAACCTGAAAAGTCTTCCAAATGACAAAATGGGAGTGATATAGTGGTGGGTTTCTCCCGGTTCCGCCTGATTCCTCCAAGCCGGTAGCGGTGACGATATGACATCACCAAACCGGTTCTGCTGCCCCCGCCCCCCTGCTCCCCCACCTCCGTTATTCTTACCTTTTATTTGCCCCACCCCCAATCTATTGCTGCCTCCTGAGTCCCAGCTGATGGCTAGAGGAAAAAAAACTGTTTAAACTCTTTTCTTGGGGCTTCAAAAGGCCGCCCTACAGCTGATCAGTGTTAAAAGAAAACAAATGAGTAGACCGGTGCCTGCAAAAATAAATGGGTAGACCAGTGCCTGCAAAAATACATGAGATCAGTGCCTGTAGAAATAAATGGGTAGACCAGTGCCTGCAAAAATACATGAGTAGATCAGTGCCTGCAGAAATAAATGGGTAGACCAGTGCCTGCAAAAATACATGAGTAGATCAGTGCCTGCAGAAATAAATTGGTAGACCGGTACAGCTCTGCAAGCAGTTAAAAGCCTGGTAGACCAGTACCTCTGCTAAATCCTAAAGAATTGTCACATGACCATCAAGCCACGCCCACAAAATAAGCCACACCCACAGAACCAGTACTAAAAATTTTTAGAATTTACCCCTGGAGTGATAATGTAATTATACAAATCCACAGTTGCATCCTTGGCTCACATCTGATGCAAGTACATCACTCACATTATTTGCATGATGATCATCCTCACATATGTATCATTTGGCCCATCCTGCAAAGACCCTTCATTATCTCATAGTTTTGTCTCTACCTCATCCTGAAATGAAGTTAATTACTGGGAATTTACCAGCAAACCATCTTTTGAGCTACTAGAGATGCTGAAAAGACATGAATGTATTGCAACAACAGACACAACGATAGGCTTTTCCTCCAATCTCTAAGTCATTCTTTCAGTATTTTACTTGGTGAATAAAGTTCCAATGAAAAAAGAAAACACCTTCTTCTTTCAACTACCACGCTGTTTAAAATGGAATCTGCAATTAAATTTAAGAAATGATTGCACTGTTCCAGGCTCAGTTGGATATAACATTAAATGAGGTAGAATCTTGATTTAGCCTGAATCATAAAAGAAACAGAATAATCCGGTTTCCATATTAAAATTCAAAGTTTGTGATTGCTGTCTCAGTTATTTCCAAACTATGCGTATATAAATACATACCAAAATTTCTCCTGCCACATTCTAGCTACGTATTTGCCTATTTGTACAACCTTGGTATCAGGGTTCCAACGGATGCCCTGGTTAAATCATGAGCCTCGAGCCAAGCTTTTTAAAAAATCCACTTATTTATTAGAAGCTCCATGTCGACACGTTCCAAGTGAAAGCCAACTCTGACTCCACGTAATTTACGGCCCAGACTTGACCCTGTTTACCCCCCCCCCAAGGTGTGTCATCAGTCACATTCACCAATGGAACAATTTCGTTAGTTGTAGAGATCACTCTCCTGTGGCCACTGTGAGTAACCCTGGAGACAGCCTTGAGAGAGAGATGTCTGGAATATGCTTTTGTTTTCGGCTGCCTTGCTGCTTCACTGTTTTCCCATCCCCTTTGCCTATGGCAACTTGAGAGCAGGCCAGGAATGCTTTGCGAGTTGACACTTGGGAGTGGGGGTAAGGTCTCATATCATTGATTAAAGCCTGCTTCAGAACGATTTTTGAATGAGGCACGAGTTTGGTTTGTTTGTTCATAAAATTTTTGACCCACATGGAGAATGAAACAGAACTCAAAGTATTTTTTTTAGACACACAGTTGATGTACACCGTGCATTGGTGTATTTAAGTGATTGTTCTATTGACTGCAACCACCAATACTAATTAAGGGCTCACACACAAAAGTCCTTGGACGAAGAGGACCTTGTGTGAGATCGAGATGTGAACTCTCTCTCTCTGACAAGGGGACCATTTGTCTGATGTTGTAGGGTTTCCTGCCTGGGCAGGGGGTCGGACTAGAAAACCTCCAAGGTCCCTTCCTACTCTGTTATTCTATTCTATTCTAAAGTTATGAAAACCTATTATGCCTGAGCTCCGTTACTTTCTTTTCAGCCTTCATTCAATTTAGTCTTTTGTACTGGAGGCATGAGTGCTTTTTGCTCATTCAGGTTCAAATCTATAGAAGCACATTTTGTTCAGTCTGTAGTTGTGAAATCTTGGGGGAAACAGATTGCCAATCAGGGATATCCATAAGGGTGGGTGTCAAAGAATTAAGATAGAGAGTTCAAAGCCTACCTTATAAAAATAAATTGCAAATACAACTCATGTAGAAAAGGAGTGGGGCTTAATTTGTACTCTCATCATCTTGATGCGTCTCTTTCCCATGGCTTTCTATGCTGCCAATCATACATAAACTAAACTAACTCCATTATCTGAAGCCAGTATATATGTTAGTATCTTACTGACTCAACAAATCATTCTAGAAGGTCGCAAATGACCTTGTAATTCTATTCAGGAAAGGAAAGGTCTGTTCACCATTAGTGGAGATGGCAAAATTGATTGCTTTAATTAGTCCATGCAGCGCAGTGGGTAAAGCGCAGTATTACAGGCTAACTCTGCCTACAGCCTGGAATTCGATCCTGATAGGGCTCAAGGTTGATTCAGCCTCCCATCTTTCCAAGATTGGTAAAATGTCGACCGAGATTGTTGGGGGCAATATGCAAATAAAGCTGACATTGTAAGCCACCCAGAGAATGCTGTAAAGTGTGATGGGGCACTACATAAGCCTAAAATCCTATTGCTAATTAAAGAAAAAGATATATCTCGTTTTATTTCTACCTGGAAATTGCTTCTGGATTTTTTTTTATCGAAACTGAAAAAAATGACATTTTTAAAGGTTTTGATGATTAGAATGATTTGGTAATTGCAGAAGTGGCTTGACACGGTGTGAAATGTAAAACCGAAGGATGATGTATTAATTTTGCAATCTACTGCACTGAAGAAAATTTGAAGTTATTACTTTTTTCTCTGTCTTTTTGCACTTTTCTCTCTTCTTTTTTTATTTTTCTAACTTTTGTTTCTTCTATATTTTTATCTTAGATGGAAACTTAATAAAACATTTATTAAGTCATTAAAAGTTCAGTCTGTTTTACCCAAGGGGTAAATGTGCAAGTCATTGTAGACTTTAAATCATATTTTTTTTCTCTCAATCTTTACCAGTCCCAGTTTGTACATGAAAATTGGAGAAAGAACCCTGTTAATTAATTGCATTCTTCCTGTAGATATTCATCATAGTTTGGTCATATAATTTAAGATTAAAATTAAATAATCATAAAATGAATGGGAAATTAGAATTATTTGAGGGGGGCACTTTGAGTCATTTTACTTCGACTAAGTGAAATTAATTGAACAAAATCTGATGTATAAAAGATTCAAGGGAGCATTTTAGAACGGGTTTTGTTTTTCAGTTACCACAACCTACCCCAGCAAATTGGACTACAATATTAATAATCCCAATCAGCATTATAGGTTTTGTAATCCAGTCTACCAGGGAAGGAACAGGGCTGCACTAATACATTTTTGAATTTCCAGACACACCTGGGTATCATGTCATAAAGACCAGTGATGGGATTTAAGTAATTTAACAACTGGTTCTCTGCCCTAATGACCAGCTGGGTGGGCGTGGTTATGGTGGGCGTGGCCAGGGGGTGTGACAGGCAGGACTTGGCCTCCTGCACCCCGCTGGGAGCAGAAATGGGTTGCGGGACGAACACACCGCCCCCCACACCCCGTTTTGGGCTTATTAGGCCTCTCTGCAGCCTCCTTGGAGCAAAAATGGGCTGCAGAGGGGCCATGCTGCACACACACCTGTGCCTCATTTTGGGCCTAGTAGGCCTCCCTTCACTTACGTGGGAGCCAAAATGGGGCACGTGGGAAGGGGCAGAGAGGGGCCAGCCAGCAATTTAACTACTGGTTCACCCAAACTGGCCCAAACCGGCTGAATCACACCACTGATAAAGACCACCATTTCAAGGGATTGAATTAGATGATCCCTGTGATTTCCAGCTATGCAACTCCACACTTCTGGATTTATCTTCCTCAAACCCAACTGGTGTTAACCTATTTGTCTGATTTGCAGAAGCTTCCAATGGATCCATTCTTCTGAGTTCACTGAAATAGGAGGCACCTGACAAAAGAAATGGCAGGATTAAAATTAATGAGCCAATTAGTTTGAGCGCTTGCCAATCCAACTGGTTAGAAATAAGGAATCAGCAGAAAGTGGAACATGAAATTTTCTTGCTGCTTGTATTCATAAAGATCTTTGCTATAGAAAACCGCAAGGGAAAAACACTTCCTGACAGCTGTGTATACTAGCTTTTCTTCTTCTTTTTTAATGTAAAGGTTTTTTTTAAATTTTTGAATATACATCGATTTCAGTATCAATACATGAACAGTGAGGCATCTGGGTATCATTCATTTGGATACAAGTAGTTATGGTAGTATTAATAATAATATTTGTTACTTAAATTATGCCTATGTAATTGTAATGTTGTTATACATATTTGTGTTAAAAGATAGGCCTTCATTATTTAGTTGTTCAGCATTTTAGTCCAGTGGTGAAATCCAAATTTTTTTACTACCAGTTCTGTGGGTGTGGCTTGGTGGGCATTGTGTGGCTTGGTGGGTGTGGCTTGGTGGGCATGGCAGGGGAAGGATACTGCAAAATCTCCATTCCCTCCACGCTCCTTGGGGGGAGGATATTGCAAAATCTCCATTCCCACCCCACTCGGGGCCAGCCAGAGGTGGTATTTGCCAGTTTTCCGAACTACTCAAAATTACCCTGGCAGTTCTCCAAACTGCTCAAAATTTCCGCTACCTGAAGTGGCTGGGCAATAACGAGCAGCACAGACAGGATAGTGACAACAGCTCTTTGTTGTATGGTGAGACTTCAGCAAAGGTATGCAGGCAGCAGCCCTCTTTATGTACAGTTAGGCTGCTGGCCAGTAACCAATCAGAAACAACCCCCCGTTTGAAATTCCCGCTCAAAACAGCAACAACATAACACTACGGTTCTCCAGAACCTGTCAGAACCTGCTGGATTTCACCCCTGTTTTAGTCCACCCTTCTAATGACAATAACAATATCATTAAAACATGCATAGTGTCACCATCTTTCAACATCTAATCTTTACATCTAGCTATTACTTCACACAGCCTCAAAAAGCTCAAAAACCAACTTTCACACTTTTTTTTTTTTATTTATATGCCGCCCTTCTTCAGAGACTCAGGGCGGCTTACAATGCATTAAGCAATAAATGTGTTTATTGTGTTGTGTTGTGTTTAAACAGTTTAAACACAACACAACACAATACAATACAACTAACGCACACACAATGTAAAAGCAGCTGTGCTTGACCCAAAATGGCCCTTGCAACAGGCAGGAACTTCACACAGCCACAAAAAGATCAAAAATCAACTTTCACACTTTACACACATATAATGCCACATACAGCTTTGTGAGATTGTGTGTGTTTGTGTAATTAGAGTGAAACACTACAGAAACATACCAAATCTCAGTAAGCTGCACAAATATTTTATTTTATTTATATTTTTAGATAAAAGCAACTAAATTTAAAACTTCCTAAACTTTAAATGGCTATGTCTAAAAAAAATCCTCCTAAAAAAACCTCCAATTAACTACCGTATTTTCCGGCGTATAAGACGACTGGGCGTATAAGACGACCCTCCTCAGAGCCATTTAAGGCTCGTCAGAGCCTTTCGGGCTGGTCTGCCTGGTTACAGGAGAATGAGACCCGGCGTATAAGACGACCCCCGACTTTTGAGAAGATTTTTGTGTGTTAGAAAGTAGTCTTATACGCAGGAAAATACAGTATTTTTTTAAAGCTCCAAAAAACAACAACAACTACCCAGTTACTTACCCAATTGAAGGCACAAGGCAGGCAGATTCAGTTGCTAGCTGATGCAATTGATTGCAGGGATTGCAGCAAGCAAAGCAAGGCAGACATTGTGACCAGCGGCTTGGGATTCGGTCCGAAGAGTGAAGGTAAGTAAGCTGGAGGCTGAGGGAAAGGTGGATGGTTAGCTAGGTGGCTTAGCCAGGCTAGGCAGGCAAGCACGGGGACATGGGGGGCAGGGGGGCAGCACGAGGCCCACAAACAATCCCCGTGGCTGTGTGAACTACGCGAGCCCAGGGATTGGGAGGGTAGCACACTAGGCTACAACCGGCAATGCTTACCTTTTTGAGCGAGCAGCAGTTGGTGAGGTGTCCGAGCGAGGCGAGCTGAGGTTCGAGTGAGGTGAGCTGAGGTCTGAGCAGGCAGGCATCGGCAAACTTCTGGGTGAAGTAGCTGGGCCACATAGAAAGGGGTAACTTATATAGACGGGTAGGTTGGATAGGCCGGAAGCACCAAGTGGTGGGAAAAGCAAGTGGCGAAAGCGCCGAGTGGCGGGAAAAACGAGAGAACCTGAAAGAAGCAGCAAGCGGCCAAGCAGGCGATCGGGTGATTGGGTGGGCATAAGCAGGGGGGCAGGGATTTTTGCTCTGGTTGTCCCAACCACCCGCCATCATCACTACTGGATCGCCGAGCCAATCTGAACTGGGAGCATTTCATCCCAGTTGTAAAACAAATGTGGCTTCCCCAATTGATAATCATAAATGACAATCACGTGACTGCAAGATTCTGCAATTGTTGGAAGTACACAAAGTATGATCACCTGACTGCATAGATGTACAACGGTCATAAATACGAGGGTGAGTCATGTCACTGTTTCCAAGCCTGTTGTAATTTTGAACCATCAAACAATGGTTTTAAGTCAAGGATACCTGTAACTGGATGTAATGGCTCCTTAATAACCTTAAGAATCAAGAAGAATAACAGAATAACAGACTTGGAGGTTTTCTAGTCTAACCCCCTGCTCAGGCAGGAAACCCTATACCCTATACCAGTGATGGCTATCCTTTTTGCCATCACGTGCCAAAAGGGGGGGGGGGAGACGAATGTGTGCCCACATCCATAATTCTATGTGCTGCACCCCCCCTCATGCTCCCCCTGCTTTTGGCACGTAATGGCACGGTGGGCCCAGTAGGCCCATTTTTCGCTCTCCTCAGGCTCCAGAGCCTTTCTAGGAGCCTGGGGAGGGCAAAAACAGCCTTTTCCACCCTTCCTAGAGGCCCTCCAGAGGCTGTAAACAGCATGTTTCCTGATTTCTGGTAGGCCCAGAAGGCCCGAAAATCAACTGACCGGCACACGCATGCGTGCCAGAGCTGAACTCACATCCCCACCGATATGGCTCCATGTGCCACCTGTGGCACCCATGCCATAGGTTCGCCATCACGGCCCTATACCATTTCAGACAAATGGTTGTCCAGTCACTTCTTAAAAAACCACTACTGTTGGAGCACCCATAACTTCTGGAGGGAAGCTATTCCACTGGTTTATTGTTTTGACTGTCAGGAAATTTCTCCTTAGTTCTAGGTTGGGTCTTTCCTTGATTAGTTTCCATCCATTGCTTCTTGTTCTGCCTTCGGGTGCTTTGGAAAATAGGTTGACTCCAGAGGTGGGTTTCAGCAGGTTCTGACCAGTTCTGGAAAACCGGTGGTGGAAATTTTAAGTAGTTCGGAGAACTGTTAGCAAAAAATCTGACTGACCCCACCCCATCTATTCCCTGCCTCCCAAGTCCCAGCTGATCGGGAGGAAATGGGGATTTTGCAGTAAGCTTCCCCTGGAGTGGGGAGGAAATGGAGATTTTATAGTATCCTTCCCGTGGAGTGGGGTGGGAATGGAGATTTTACATTATCCTTCCCCTGCCACGCCTAAGCCACACCCACCAAGCCATGCCACGCCCACCAAGCCACACCCACAGAACCAGTAGTAAAAAATTTTGAAACCCACCTCTGGTTGACTCCCCTCTTCTTTGTGGCAGCTCCTCAAATCCATTGATTGTTCTCACCATTAAGAAATTTCTCCTTAGTCCTTTGTTAGTTCTCGTTTAGTTTCCATCCATTGTCCTGCCTCCAGGTGCTTCCAGGTGGTTTGCAGAATAGATTGAGCTCCTCTTCTTTGCGGTAGCCCCTTAGATATTGGAAGACTGCTATCACATCACCCTTACTCTTTGTTTTCATTAAACTAGACATAACCAATTCCTGCAACCATTCTTCGTATGTTTTAGCATATGAAGAAGATATATAAGAAGATGTAAGATCAGGGTTTCAAAACTGATTGCTACTGGTTCTCTTGTGGGCGCTTGCGCGCTTGCACTCACAGTTTCTGTGCATGCGCTGAAGCATCTGGGCAGAGCCTCCCACCACCACCGCTACCAGTTCGCCTGATCCGGGACGAACTGGTAGGAACCCACCACTGTGTAAGATGTATAAGAAGAGCCACAGCTAAGACAATGGACAGATAAGAGAAATCTGAGTGTAAAAGCCAAAGCTACTTGAGAAACTGTCCCAGACTTGACTCTACCTAGTTCTGTTTAGGATAAAGACAAGGAGGGGGAAGTCTCATCCAGACTTGCAAGGTTCTTTACATAAATCTATAATAAAAGTAGCATTAGCATATTAATATTCATGACTTTCTTAATCTGATCTCTCCTGAGGGGTGAGCTGGTGAGGAATACGATTTAATCGAATTGACTACCCTGCATCAGAAGTGAGCAATAATTCATCATTCTGATGTTGGGGTGGACTTCAGTAGTTATCATGGCCTGAGATGAAAACCAAGAGCTGTGTTATATTTATTTCTTCAAGGGCAGTTAATAACTCCCACGAAGTGATTGCATTATTCAGATTTGCACTACTTGAAATGATATTTCTACGGAAAACAGAGTCATTGGTTACATCTTGTCAGACACAAAAACAGTTGAGATATTCATTTTTATATGCATAGTAATGAAACATTACAGTCAAGGATAAAAATAATTCACTTATAATGTAGATGTATAGTTAACAAAGCCAGAGTAGTTATAGAAAGGAAAATAAAAACAAAGAAACCCACAAAACAATTACTGTATATTCAATCCTGTCCTATTCTAGCGATCCTATGCTAAACACTCATGTCATTCAATTACATTAAACTTTTGCTCTAATAACAAGCCTCTTCTTTTTAAAGAACTTATACTATTTTTTCCTTCGGCAGAATCTTTATTTTTTTCATTTTGCACACACAAAGATTAAGGTAAAGGTAAAGGTTTCCTCACACATGCGCGCTAGTTATTCCCGACTTTAGGGTGAGGTGCTCATCTCCATTTCAAAGCCGAAGAGCCAGTGCTGCCTGAAGACGTCTTTGTGGTCATGTGGTCGGCATGACAAAACGCCAAAGGTGCACAGAACACTGTTACCTTTCCACCAAAGGTAGTCCCTATTTTTCTACTTGCATTTTTTATGTGCTTTTGAACTGCTAGGTTGGCAGAAGCTGGGACAAGTAACGGGAGCTCACTCTGTTATCCGGCACTAGGGATTCGAATCGCTAACTGCCAACCTTTTCTTCGACCAGCTCAGCATCTTAGCCAAAGAGCTACCATGTCCCTAACACAAAAGATAGCAGGGTCTAAAATCCCAACTACAACTGCGCATGGACTAACCTCAATTGCACATCATTAGCTACTCACATTAAGTGAATTTCAAGTTGCATTAAACATGACCTGGTATCAATTTGCAAATCGCTCTAAATTGAACATCACATTATTCAAATTCACAATAATCACATCCTACCTGTGACTACCTGTACATCAGGGGTGAAATGCTCTGACATCTGCTATCAGTTTGCTTCGCGCATGTATGCGTGCCAAATGCTTGCTTCATGCACATGCACACCGCAGGCGCTAAGAAGCCTTTTCTGAGTCTGCAAAGGTAAGTAAAACAGCAAGGAAGGGGAACAGTTGTGCCGCATGATTTAGATTCGCTAGAAAGCAGGATCCTGCTTTCTAGCGAATAAAAATCGTGCAGCACAGCTGATTGTGGCACAGCTGATCGTCGGAACTTTTTAAAAAACTTTTTAAAGATTTTTAAAGCATTTTTTTTACTATACTTTTTACTTAGTACTTTAGTACATTAATACTTCAGTACTTTACTTTTTACTTAATACTTACTACTTTACTTTTTTTACTTAGTAAAAAAAAATGCTTAAAAAGTTTTTTTAAAAAGTTCCGACGATCAACTGTGCGACGATCAGCTGTGCTGCGCAATTGTCGGAACTTTTTTTTTACTTTTTTAAAGCATTTTTTTACTACCAGTTTCAGCAAACTGGTAGCATTTTTTATTACTGGTTCAGGAGAACTGGCCCAAACCAGTAGCATTTCACCCCTGCTGTATATCTTTCCATACCATCTGCTACCATTCTAGGTGGCCCATGAATGAAAAATAAATAAAAGCATGCACAGCATGGTATATTAACCTAAAACACAGATGTGGCATTAGATGAAACACTGCCGTAAATTATTTTGCACCTTCTGGCTTATTGAAAAAACATGACCTTCATACTTGTTGAAATGCTAGCAGAATATAGTCCAAACCAAAATATTAGTGAAGCTGCGCCAGATCGGTGTTTGTTTTGCACCATTTCTTGCATCTTTGCATCTTATGGAAGCCTTTCCCAGTTTCTACATGCTGGACTTCGGCTCCCAGAATTCTCAGCAGATAGCCTGGAATTCTGGGAGTTCTACTGTCCTGCATACCTGTGGAGAGTTCCCTGGCTTGGAGAAAGGCTATTTTGCATGCCTGCATGACTCTGTGTCCCTGTGGCTGAATTCATGAATCCATAATGAAACTACAATGAATTAGCTTGATTTAAGCTTATTCTATTGTGGAAAGCCAATTTTTTTTAAAAGGTTGTTGTCCATCATTTTGCATTATCTAAGAATCAGCGACAGTCTTGACTTGAAGTTTATTGTAACTATAATTTTGACCAAGCCACACTAGCCAAGCAGGGGTGAAATTCAGCAGGTTCTGACAGGTTCTGGAGAACCGGTAGCGGAAATTTTGAGTAGCTCAGAGAACCGGTAAATACCACCTCTGTCCAGCCCCAGAGTGGGGTGGGAATGGAAAGTATCCTACCCCTCCCACACCCACCAAGCCACACCCACCAAGCCACACCACGTCCACCAAGCCATGCCCACAGAATCGGTAGTAAAAAAAATTGAATTTCACCACTGTAGCCAAGTCATACTTTGCATGAACCATGGTTTATAAAAAAAATAAAGGTGGCTATGTTTCTAAAATAAAATAGTACTTTATTGTATTTTCTTGTGTTCCAATATCTCAGGGGCTACCACAAAGAGGGAGTCAAGCTATTCTCCAAAGCACCTGAGGGAAGGACAAGAAGCAATGGGTGGAAACTAATCAAGGAAAGAAGCAACTTAGAACTAAGGAGAAATTTCCTGACAGTGAGAACAATTAATCAGTGGAACAACTTGCCTCCAGAAATTGTGAATGCCCCAACACTGGAAGTTTTTACGAAGATGTTGGATAACCATTTGTCTGAAGTGGTGTAGGGTTTCCTGCCTGGGCAGGGGGTTGGACTAGAAGACCTCCAAGGTCCCTTCCAACTCTGTTATTCTATTCTATTCTATTCTATTCTATTCTATTCTATTCTATTCTATTCTTCCTTGCTCTTTGTTTTCCCTCCATGAATGCTAAGATCTTAGAGCTGTGACCTCTGCCCTTGCTTCCCCTTTTACCCACTCAAGAATGCATTTCAAGTGGCAGGTGAGCAGAACGAGTCTGTAAGTGTCTATGGAGATTCTCAATCATCCAGGACATGGTTGTCCCAAAGCTGCTTTTTCCAAAAGGCAATTGGACTTTCTTAGGTTTTTTTTCCTTTGAAAACATTTCACTTTTCATCCGTCTTCCTTCTGAAGAACCGACGAAGCTTTTGGATGAGAAAAGAAATGTTTTCAAAGAAAAACAATACCAAGGAAGTCCAGTTGCCTTTTGGAAAAAGCACCTTTGGGACAATGAATGAACTGCTCTTAACCCCAAAATAGGCAACAGTGGCCCTCCCAGGGATGAAATCCAAAATTTTTCCCTACTGGTTTTGTGGGCGTGGCTTGGTGGGCGTGGCCAGGGAAGGCTATTGCAAAATCTCCATTCCCACCCCACTCTGGGGCCAGCCAGAGGTGGTATTTGCCGGCTCTCCAAACTACTCAAAATTTCTGATACGGGTTCTCCAGAACCTGTCAGAACCTGCTGGATTTCACCCCTGGGACATCCCGTACATCACCCCCAGCGACCAGCCAGTCTATTCAATGAACCCAACAAGCTCTGTGATGTTTGTTCTACCAAACGTCTGGCTGGAAGTCAGCAGTGGGTTTCACATTATGTTACTACCGGTTTGCCCTGCCTGCATGTGTTTGCTTCACGCACATGTGCGCCTGGCCCCAAAATAGGATAGCATAGAGCTGGGGCAGGGGGCGGGCCCACCTGCGATTTCTGCTACTGGTTTGAGTGAACCAGTCCAAACCAGCTGAATACACTTCTGCTGGGAGTGGAGTAAGATAAGACGATGAGCAAGCTGGATTTAGACAAAGCGGATCTACAAGACACCAGTGGGCCATCTAGCAATTGTTAATTTAAAAAAAAAATTGGACAGCAGTACCCTTATATATTGCTTTTATATATTGCATGTGAAATTGACATCGATTCTAATCCAAGGAATAAACTCTGAGGGCCCCTGACGCTTAGATTTATAAACTGATGGCTACTTTTGCTAATGAAGAGGCAGCATGAAAACACAGTCGCTCAAGTTAACTATAATAAAGCTGATTATCTTCTTGCAGAGGTTTCAATCTGCCAAGAGGTGAAACAGAAATCCATGTTAGCTCCCCTCCTGCTTAACATCTCTCTCTATATTTAACTTAATGGTTGCTGTAAGTTGAAGGACAGATATTTGGCAACACTGCTGTATGCCGACGATACAGCAAGTTATTGCTTCATAGGTGGCCTTTAGGAGATGCTTGCAAGCAGAATTATGCAGGAAGAGGGGCTTAGAAGTAATTACTCCAGGAGTAAAGTTAAGGTTTTCTCCAGAAGACTTAGCCATAAACATGAATTAAAATAGGAATTAACAAAACAGAGCAAGTTTCTACATTCAAATATCTTGAGATTATTTGTCAAGTTTCCGGAAGTCGGCAGGAACAATCTAGAGCAGGGGTGTCAAACTCAAGGCCTGGGGGCTGGATCCAGCCCACGGGGTGCTTATATCTGGCCCGCGGAGCCACCCTGGAAACAGTGAAGGACCGGCCCATGGTACCTCTTCCAGCAAAATGGAGCTCTGTCAGAGGGTTGCAGGAGGCTGTGGCAGTCAAAAACAGAGCTTGGGAGCCTATTTATATTGGCAAAGCACTTGGGCCACCACAGGCACCCCCAACACGAGTGACGTCAAGCTGGCCATGCATGCCCTGGCCACACCCACCCCAGGCCCCCAAGGCCCCCTGATGTGGCCCTCAATGAAATCCAGTTTGACACTGACACTTTAGAGTCATGTTTTCTCAAACCATTAATAGTACCAAGGCAATAATGAGCATCATTTACTCTAATGTTGGTAGATACCTACAGATAGTTGCAAAGGACCAGCCAGCGATGCCTCCACCAGCAAAAATGGAGTTTGGGAGCCCATTTTCTCTGGCACTCGGGCCACCGCAGGCACCCCCGACACAAGTGACATCAAGTTGCCCCCCCCGGCCTCTGAGGTCAAACACAACCCTGATGCAGCCCTCAATGAAATCAAGTTTGACACCCCTGCTCTAAGCGGTTTACAGAGTCGGCATATTGCCCCCAACATTTTACTGGTCCTCATTTTACCGGAAGGATGGAAGGCTGAGTCATTTCAACCTTTGACTGAAATTAGAGGTCCTGCCTATAGTATGCAAATTGAGTTTTGTATCTGCTGATCTTCGAGAATCAATACACAAGCAGCCTCAACTTACAACAGTTGAGTTTAGTGACTGTTCAAAGTTACAAGGGCACTGAAAAAACTGACTGATGACCGTTTCCCACAGTTACGGCCTTTGCAGCATTTCCATGCTGATGTGATCAATATTCATACGCTTGGCAATGTCAAAGCCTGAATCAGCTTCGTTCCCCCCCTGTGATTAATTAGAGGTGATTGGATCTTTTCTCACTTAGTCAATCGGACCCTCTTTCCAATATTTTTCCCTCTTCCTGCAAAGGGGAGAGAGCTTTAAACTTACTGTCACAAATCGTAAGAGTCCAATTCCACTGAATCACTCTGGCCGATCTTACTGTTGCCGCTTTCTCTCTTGTTGTGCCAATTCTTCTTTCCACTGCACTTCTGGACTTTAAATCCTGTCCTCTTTTCATCGGCTCCGTGATGTTAAAGAAAAAACCCTTTGTAACGCTCGATCTCCACTCTCGCCGCCGATTTTCACCGCACTCACTTCCTTGTCTTCCTGGTCTTATACACACGAGACGTCAGGCCTCTGGATCCACCGTATAGGCTTCTTTCTTCTATGTCCAAAATAAGGGCTCTCCCTGGTCCGATGGAAGATCGCACCTCTCCACAACGGACCTCCGAAGTCGCCCTCCTTCTCCCGGTCCTCATCCGGACCGTTCGCCTTCTTTATGGGCACCAAAACACAGAAAATCGCCATGAGAAAGCGGAGCTCTCCTTTCTTGTGCCTCTACGACTTGTGCCTCCGCCGGAAGTCCTGCGTATACTCATGGTGTATACTCTCAAAGAAAGAAAACCCGAAGTATAAATCCTAATAAACATTTTATTTATCAAAGTAAAAAAATCTTAGCTAACTACATCGTTACCGGTAGTGATATCTCAAGGACGGACAAAAGAGAAAGTAAAGCCAGGAAGTTAGAAAAGAAAGAATGTAGACATGCGCAGTAGTTCAGAAATCACAGGACGGTGTTATCTCTTGTTGATAAAATTCTCTGGCAAAGCTACCGTAATGTTCAGAATGAAAGCTCAGCTGGCAAATACAAAATAACGCAGTGACAGGCAACTGGTTCATACTAGTGACCCCATTGCAGTTGGGGATCACGCCATTCCCTTTTGCGACCTTCTGACAAGCGGGGAAGCCAGTTTCACTTAACAACCGTGTTACTAACTTAACAAGTACAGTGATTCACTGAACAACCGTTCAGTGAATCACTGAAGGAAGGAAGGAAGGAGGGAGGGAGGGAGGGAGGGAAGGAGGGAGGGAGGGAGGGAAGGAAGGAAGGAAGGAAGGAAGGAAGGAAGGAAGGAAGGAAGGAAGGAAGGAAGGAAGGAAGGAAGGAAGGATAGAAAGAATGTCTGGTCATTTCCAATTCATCTGTTGATGAGGTTACCTTTTCACATGAGCAATGGAAAATATACCTTTTAAAACAAGGATGTCAAACTTGATTTCATTGAGGGCCGCATCAGGGTTGTATTTGACCTCGGGGTCCGGGATGGGCATTGCCAGGGTGGATGTGGCCAGCTTGAAATCACTTGTGCCAGGGGTGCCTGTGGTGGCCCAAGCTCTCTGCAAGAGAAAATGGGCTTCCGAGCTCCGTTTTCAGCTGCGACGGCCTCCTGCAACTCTCTGCCAGCAAAAACAGAGCTCAGGAGGGCCATGTTTTCGCTGGCAGAGGCACTGCAGGGCAGTCCTTCGCTATTTCGAGGACTCCCCCACAGGCCAGATCTTTAAAACATCCCTGTTTTAAAGGGACAGAATGGGAGGATCTGGCCAGTTTCCCTATGAGTGGAAATGGTAGCATCCAGGGCTGTTTAACTTAAGGCAAATCAATACTTAGTTATATATCACTCAGAGTTACCATGTGGCAAGATGGGCAGCTAATAAATTTTACAAACAAACACATACACAAACAAATAGATAGGGCCAGGCATGACCAGGTATATAAAATCTTAAGTGAAGTGATATTTATTTCACTCAACAGTCAATCACTGAGATAATTCTCAGTCCACAAATTCACAAGGAGGTAATGCCAGGGAGAGCTGGACTTTCTCAGGTTGGACAAGACCTGCAGCCATTTAGATCAGGTACCATCAAAGAAGCCCCTTAGGGCTCATCTCCTGCCCAGCCTCCGGATCAGCTCTCCAGCCCAGCTGACTTTCAGTGCCAGAATCCAAAAAGGGGAACAGGACCATTGGCGACTGTAGGGTGGCCTCTCCCCATTTATAGTCTCTGGGCAGGAGGAGAGATGGGAAGAGAGAATCCGGCTGCCATTCTTGAGTCTTTCCTTCTAAAGGCTGAAAGAAGCACCTGCCTGGTTGAATGTAGTGTAAGGTTGGCGGGCAGACTGAAACTCAGCACCTGGAGTTGTTCCTGACATGGCTGGTTACGGTAATCAGGACACCCAGTGGAGAAATGGCCCAGGATCAATGATGTGGGTGTATGTGGGAGGGAGAAGGGGAGAGGGAGAGAGAGAAGGGGAGAAGGAGATGGAGAGGGAGAGGAAGATGAAGATGAAGAAGGGGAGAAGGAGAGGGAGAGGGAGGGGGAGAAGGGGAGAGAGAGGGAAAGGGAGAGGGAGGGAGAGGGGGAAGGGGAGAAGGGGAGAAGGAGAGGGAGAGGAAGATGAAGAAGGGGAGAAGGAGAGCGAGAGGAAGAGAAGGGGAGAGAGAGGGAAAGGGACAGGGAGGGAGAGAGAGACGGGGAGAAGGAGAGGGAGAGGGAGATGAAGAAGGGGAGAAGGAGAAGGAAGGAGAGGGGGAGGGGGAGAGGGAAAGGTAGAGGGCAAGGGAGAAGGGGAGACAGAGAAGGAGAGGGAAAGAAGGGGAGAGAGAGGGAAAGGGAGAGGGAGGGAAAGGGAGAGAGAGAGGGAGAAGGGAAGAAGGAGAGGAAAGGGGAAAAGGGAGAGAGAGAGAAGGGGAGAGGGAGAGGAAAAGGAAGAAGGAGAAGGGGAGATGGAGAAGTAGAGGGAGAAGAGAAGAAGGAAAGAGAAGGTGTGGGAACATAGTGTGAAGCAATAATAAAAACACACAGTATCTCAGAGCTGGGAAAATCAAAAGCGTGAGAAAGAAGCTCAAAACAACTCCACCCAGAATCCCAGTTAGATATCGGTTGAATGAGAGAGAGGTTTTACAGACTACCCAATTTCTGTGAGAGTTCCCTAACTCCACTGAAGTAGATTCCTACCATCCTGTTTCTAGATCATGTTTGTCTCAAAGGGTTGAAAGGCTGACCTCAAGCAGGGAAGATCAATTTGGCTTTTCTTCTCCAATGGAACATCAGGATCATCAGGCCAGCAGTCACTAGTTGTTTCTGAAAATGCATCTGTTCCTAATTGGCTGGAAGACCAGCAGGCCCTACTTCATACTGCCGTTGTGTTGAAGAGCGTAACCCAGCGCAAGGACGAAAGGCTATTATGCTGCCAAAGAGTATTAGATTTCTTATGCAGGGCTGCCAGAAGAGTTCTTCTCCGACGACAGCAGCCAAAACACTGCATAGAGACAGAAATAGGTCAAGGAGGAATGGGAGACATATGTTTCCTCCAAGGCAAAGAGGTTTGGCACAGCCCTCCACATTTGACACTACTTTCACTGGCAAATCGTTTTGGAAGCAGTCATTGATTAGCTGCATCTTCTACAAGGGGTCAAAGGAGTTGCAGAATTATGAATGCAGGTTGATGTAGGAGATGGCTAAACTAAGCCCAAGGGCAGGGTCAATGCATAATCAGTTTGGAGTCTTTATGCCTCCATACAGACCTAAGTCCACCCCCCTGCCCCCCATTGAAGTCCATTGACTATTATCTGGCACCAATTTGCCTTGACCATTAATAGATCAGATTCTTGTGTATAGATAAAGGTAAAGGTTCCCCTAACACATATATGTTAGTCGTTCCCGACTCTAGGGGGTGGTGCTCATCTTTATTTCAAAGCCAAAGAGCCAGCACTGTCCAGTGGTCATGTGTCCAACATGACTAAAAGCCAAAGGCGCACGAAACACTGTTACCTTCCCACCAAAGGTGGTCCCTATTTTTTCTACTTGCATTTTTTACGTGCTTTCGAACTGCTAGGTTGGCAGAAGCTGGGACAAGTAACGGGAACTCACCCCATGATGGAACACTAGGAATTCGAACCGCTGAACCGCTGACCTTTTGATCAACAAGCTCAGCATCTTAGCCACTGAACCACCGCATCCCTTATTCTTGTGTATAGGTTGCATGAAATAAACTTGTACAAGTGGAACTTGACTTACAACCACAACTGAGCCTCAAATTTCTATGGCTAAGTGAGACCGTTGTTAAGTGAATTTTGCCCCATTGTAGGACAACTTCTTGCCACAGCTGTTCAGTGAACCACTGCAGTTGTTAGTCACACAGTTGTTAAGTGAATCCGGCTTCCGCATTGACTTTCTTTGGGTGATCACATGACCCCAGGATACTGCAACCATCATAAATACATGCCAGTTGCCAAGCACCCAAATTTCATTTGACCATGAGGATGCTACAACATAAGTGTGAAAAACAATCACAAGTCATTTTTTTCCCAGTGCTGTTGTATCTTCAAAACAGTTAGTAAATAAACTGTTACAAGTTGAGGACTACCTGTAACACTTTTGAACTCTATCCTGGCTCCTGACTTCTTGCATCTGACAGCTGATGCTGATGACTTTGTGCCAGGGGTGAAATGCTCCTGGTTCAGACCGGATCGCCCGATCCGGTAGCGATGGTGGCGGGTGGTTCGGAGAACCGGTCCGGTAGCAAAAATCCCTGCGCCCCCTCCCACCCCGACCATGCCCAGCTGTGCCGCGCGATCATGAGAGGCTTTTTTTTTTACTTTTAAAAGCATTTTTTCTACAAACTCTTCGGCCAAAAAAATGCTTTTAAAAGTTAAAAAAAAAAGCACCTCTGATGATCGCGCGGCTGAGCTGGAATCATCAGAGCCTTTTAAAAGCATTTTTTCCTGCAACCTCTTAAGGCTGTAGAAAAAATGCTTTTAAAAGAAAAAAAAAAGTTGGTCACGCCCGCCCAGTCACATTAACCCCCTCACACACACCAAGCCACGCCCACAGAACCGGTAGTAACAAATTTTACATTTCACCACTGCTTTGTGCATTCCAAGCAGTGTAATGTTGCCCTCATCAATTTGATGAAAGCAGGAACGAAATGTAAATATATATGGTGGTTAGGGGGAAAAAAATTAAATTCTTTTCATCTCAAATTTGTCTCACCTTCTGAACACTGCAGTTTAAGAAAGTGTCAGTTATCACTTTATGTTTGCTTCTTCTTTGCTACCATGCGATGGCAGTCTGCCATGAACTCTGAGGAGGGTGGACGGGAGCAGAGGTAGTATTTAGCCGGTTCAGACCAGTTCAGGCAAACTGGTAGTGGTGACCTATGGGCGGGCCTACCCACCTGCCCAGTGCAATTCCATCCTATATCACTATGTTTTTGATGCCACATGCATATGTGTACGGCGTACATGAGCGAATTGCCATGTTGCTTGACATCACACACATGTGCGGACAGTGCGCCTGAGCGAATTGCTATTTTTTGTGACAGTGCACACATGTGCGCTCACATTTCTGGTGCTGGGCAAACCAGTTTCTACAGTATCTGAATCCCACCTCTGGACGTGAGGGGGGAAATGCTTGGGCAAAAGTGAAAGTAACTGCTGTATCTCCCTGAGATGCTGCTTCAAGGTCACTGTCAATGTCGTTCCGAGAGTCGGAGTTGCCACAAACTGCGGAGGGGGGAAGTGCGCACACAGTTGGATGTCGGGTACTGGGTGTTGTAATGAATTCACACTGGTAGAGGGTAGGACAGGGAGAGACATGAGAGGCCATGAATCCAGGCTTGCTGGAGGCTGCAGAGAGCCGGCGAAGAGTGCCTGCTGGAGCAGGCCAGCAGCAGGCATGGGTAGGGCGTACTGTGCCCTCATAACCAGTTGGCCGGCGGAAGCCAGTAATGCTGGCTAGAAACTTTTTTATTTTTGTATTCACTGCATGCCAAGCCAAATCCAGTAAAGATTTCTGTTGAACCCCTCAGCATGGTCTCTTCCTTTGTTGGCCAAACTTGGAATGGTGACAGTCACCTGGTTGGGAGAAGAAGACAGCTGCATACCAACCTATGCTTGAAGTGATCATTCTGAAAACATCTTGCTTGAACCTGCTTGTTCATGTCAGGGAGGGGTGTCAGTGATGGGAGGCAGTTAAGGGAGGAAATTTAGGGATTTTGGCACGTGCTTCTCAGTTCTGGCTATGCATTACTATGGTGCACTTGACTTCTAATAAAACAGTACAGGAGTGGGCTTCAAAAATTTTAGCAAGGGTGAAAACTTCCGGTTTGGGGTCACGACGATGCAGAAGGGGAAATGGCGGGGCATCTGGCTAACTGCTGCTGACAGGTCTGCAGACCTACTCTGTCCTGAAGGGACAGGGGGAAAAAAGAGGGACTTCTTGGGTGGCGGAGAGGAATGGGTAAATTCCTCGTAGACCAGAGGCAACCCTCTAAGTCAGCGGTGGGGGACGGCAGCCATGGCGGCTGCCTCAAGACTGCGACAAACCGGGATAAGCAAAGTGCAGGAGGAAGGAAGAAAGGACAAAGCGCTTCGGAGCCGGGTGAGTGACACCAGCCTAGGCGAGAAACAACGCTCTTATGAGGATATTTATAAATAAGACTCCCAGCCTTACTTAGTGGCTGAAGATCTGAGGGGCTTGAAGATTTTGGGGGGAAAAAAAGGGAAAGAAGATTTAAACCCTTTAAGAACTGTATTTCACCACTGACTGATTGGAGAGAATTGCTTATTAACCAAATAAAGCTGGATATTTGAACTTTTTCCTTAAAACTGAAATGAACTTGAAAAGAAAAAGCGAAACTAAGGATTTGCCACCTTTAAAAGCCAGACAAAGAGATCAAATGGATTACTACATAAATATTTCAAAATGGTGATTGTGACTAAGTGAAAGTGCTCATTGTGGAAACTTGCTTTTCCTGAAAAAAACCTATTTGAGTTGCTACATATTGTGGATTATTTTGAAAACAACTATGGTTTTTTGAACTTTAGAGATTTCTATTTTGTCATTTGATGGCTTTATAAAGAAAGAAGAAATACAATGTTTAACAAACCTTTAATTAACTAGGGCAGCAATAAAAGAAGTGGTGCAGGATCAGAAGTGAAGAAGCTGATGTTTTACTGGAAATAGACTTTATAATAGAATTAAAAAAAGATATGTAGAGTTTTAAGCATGGAAGTATTGACTGTGAATTGAAATGCACATGGACAGATAAGGAAAAGAAGAAACAAGATAGATAAATTGGATAGCAATGTTTGGATGTTTAATTGTTTAAATGGTTCAAAATTTAAATGAGCTTTAAATAAAAATAAGAAGTGTTCATGGTAAATAATGATAGAAATATTATAAAAATAGAAATGGGAAGTTAAGGTGACTAAAAGTTATATGTTCATAAAAGCATAATTTATTGTAATATGCTTTAGTTTTAATTTGATAACAAAGTGGTGGATGATAATTATGACAAATTGTTAATGATTTTAGATAATGTATTAAGGTACACAGATGGAAATTATAATTGTGTTTATATTTAATATATGTTGGGAATGATTAATATTAAGAAATAAATGGGGATACACCCTGGAAAAGTACAGCTGAGACAGTGGATTAAAAGATAATATGTGGAAAAAGAAATTTTTAATAAGTTAGTAGAATAGAAGTTGGAGTTAATGGAGGAGAATATGCTGAGAAATCAGCCAAATAATGAAATGCTGGAAACCAGCCAAATAATAGGTGGAGTCAAGGAGGAGAATGCTGTTACTCAGCCAAATACTAGGTGGAGTTAAGGAGGAGAATGCTGTTATTCAGCCAAAACAAAACATGCTGGAAATCAGCCAAAACAATTGAAATGCTGGTAATCAGCCAAATAAAAGGCGGAGTTAAGGAGGAGAATATGCTGAAAACTCAGCCAAAATATGCTATGCTGGAAGTCAGCTAAATAATAGGTGGAGTATATGGAGGAGAATGAGGAGAATATACTGAAGAATAATTACTAATAAGGGGTGAAAAAGAAAATGTGGGATGATAATTAAAATAAAATGGTAATTTTGAGATCTCTGTGTAAAAGTTTAAGAACATAACAGGATAGATTGGGTTTAGAAAATGAGAAAAATAGAAAGAAATTTTGATTAATAAATTGAAATAAAAATTGAGTTGTACACATTTGGAAATTTAAGATTTGTGGTGATAAAATAGTAAGGTAAATATATAGATTAATAGAATAGATTCTCTTTGTGTTTAATGTTGATGCTAAAAGGAGCAAGGCATAAAAAATTTAGATAAAGCGGTTCTGAATTTCGATTTATAATTGAACTTATAATTGAATATATAAAGGAGATTTGTTTAGTCGGAGATTAGGATGTATGATGAGATAATAGAAAGATTTATTAAGATGTTGGAATTTATGTTAAAATTGTTTATTTTTCATTTGTTAAATTAGTGTACCCATTTGTGACCGGACCAAAACTTCGTTCTGAAAAAAAATTTCTGTTTTATGTTTATGTTGGAAAAAATTAAAAAAAAATTACAAAACAAAATTAGCAAGGGGTTCTCTGCCCGATTGCTGGGTGGGTGTGGCTATGGTGGGTGTGGCCTAGTTGTCTTCCTGCACCATGGCAGCGGGGGGGGGTGTTTTTGCCCTCCCCGGGCTCCGGAGGCTTTCATCGAGCCTCCGGGAGGGTGAAAATGGCCTCCCCAGACTCCGGAGGCCCTCTGGAAGCCAGAAACGGGCTCCTTCCCCAAATTTCTGGTAGGCCCGGTTTTTTGTCCTCCTCGAGCCTCCATGCGCACCCTGCACTTACCTGCATCCAAAACGGGCCGTGTGGGGACTCCTGGGAGGGGAGGGGTGGGAGGGGCCAGCCAGGAGTGGGATTTGGGAGCTCTTTGAACTGCACAGTTCTTAGCTAGAGGTTCTCCCCAACCCCTGCAAACCCCCAGCAGTCCACCCCTGAAACAATACCTTTCTCAACAAATGGAGTCAAGGATCATTTCTATTTAGAGGTTTAAGTGATGGCAGATCTAACAGAAAGATTCTGAGAAACTGGAACAAGGCTTCTTCCTGGTCAGTTCCTGAAGACCTACCCAGTCAGAAAACAATTCTAAATTAATCCAAGTGATTCGTTCCAACAGATGCCTAGAGTATTTCTTGTTAGTCCAAAAATTCATTTATCATTTTTAAAATGATTGCGGTAACAGAAACTTTGAGTACACATAAAACAATAATGTGAATATTTCTGTTCCAGGGTTTTCTGAACCCAGATGTATTTTGCAAACAATGGTTAATAATTTAACATATTTTGGCTTCAGAATACATCTAACAATGTGTTTCTCAAAAAATTGTTGGCATCTTGGTGAGGAGTGAGGGCAGACAAAGAAAAATGGTGAATGGCAAAACAGAAGTTCCTTTTGACTCTGAACTGGAAAATTGAAGGTTTTCTTTTCTTTTCTTTTCTTTATTTTTGGAGGATTAATTAGATGAAACTATACCCATCACCAAGCTAAATTAGACCCACAGAAATAAACAATGGCTTGTCCACCTTTTAAAATATGCATGCCAGTGCTTATTAGCTTGGCCTTGACGGTTAATTAAAACACAAAAGTCTTTTATAAGACAGAGAAACAAAGACAATTGCACTATTCCTTTAATTAGTAAAACTGAAGATGGGCTACAAGAATTTGAAAATGTTTCATGTCTGATTACAGGATGGCTAGAAGCTTAAGTGGTAGAAAGCACTTTAATTACTTACAAATTTCATCAAATGGACTGACCCGGTGAGGGGTTTTTACATTGTAGTAATTTTAATTAATTTTAATTGGATTTTAATTTGTACTTATTCATAGTGTTGATTTTTTTATCTTGTAAGCCGCCCTGAGTCCTTCTGGAGAAGGGCGGCATATAAATCACAATTTTTTTAAAAAAAAAATGTAATTGGTGGACAACTCCTCTGTTATTGTTTTGGTTTAAAACTGAGACCATTTCCCAAATAATAAAGATAAAAGTACGTTATACATATAAAAAAGCATATAATCTATATTACAAATAAATAATGCTTACCATGTTTCCCCAAAAATAGGACCCTGTTTTATATTTTTTTGAACCCTGAAATAAGCACTTGGCCTTATTTTCGGGGAGGTCTTATTATTTTGGGGCATATGGAGCAAGACAAGGCTCCTCTTGCCATTTTACCTAATTTCCAGCTCTGTCTCCCTAATCCTAAGCAGAGGAAATGGCGGGGACCGGCTGTGCATGTGTTTAAATATTTTCGGGGAGGACTTATTTTCAGGGGATGTCTTATTTTCAGGGAAACAGGGTATTATATAATATATGTGTGTGTGTGTGTGTGTGTGTGTATGTATGTATGTATGTATTACTTGTATTATACACAGTGAAAAACTGCATAGAATAATGTAATATCTATATACCATATAGAGAGAGAAATGATAAATTGTATTTATCTGTGCAGTTCCATGAAAATTCCACTTCCATTTGCACTATTCGGGTGACCTTGAGGACAGAAAATATACATCCTTCCTTCTTCCACCATTCAGCCAGAACTGAAGAAGCTTCTTGGATGAGAAGCAAAACGTCTTCAGGGAAAAAGAAAATCCAGTTGCCTTTTGAGACAACCATGACCAGGATGACTTAGAATCTCCATAGACATAAAAACAATTCAAACACAACACAGAAAATAATTAAAATACAAGTAGCAGCCAAAAGATATTATAATCCGTCAAAATGTCATTATACAATAGGTAAGAAATTCTGTGCCAAAAAAGCAACGAGAGAGGGAGGGCGGGAAAGGCGAAACAGCCATTCTTTTTAAAAAGAATCGATCGTCTTTTTCGATTCAACTGTTTCGATTTTGCGATTCAACTGTTCCAAACAGCAGAAGATCCTCCGTGCTTGATCTATCGGCAGTTCCCTGCTCATTCTGTGAAATGGCTTTTGCGGAAAGTGGTTTTGCTCTATGCTTACCTCTTAACAAAGCAAAGCTTAGCTAAACATGATGGGACATATGTGTGTGCGTCTACGAATTTTAGTCAATTGGCATGTCAGAGAGCTGAATGACACTGATTAGAGCTGAAGTGGAATAACTGCCCAGCTGGTTGCCAGTCCTAAGAGGAGACTAAAATTGGGATCTTCCCACTTCTATTATGGGGACACAGTGGCTCAGTGGCTATGACCCTGAGCCTGTCAATCAGAAAGGTTGGCAGTTCGGTGGTTCGAATCCCTGGCACCGCATAATGGAGTGAGCTCCCATTACTTGTCCCAGCTTCTGCCAACCACCTTGGCAGGGACCACCTTTGGTGGGAAAGTAATAGTGTTCCATGTGCCTTTGGCCTTTAGTCATGCCAGCCACATGACCACGGAGACATCTTCGGATAGTGATGGCTCTTTGGCTTTGAAACGGAGATGAGCACCACCCCCTAGAGTCGGGAACGACTAGCACATATGTGCAAGGGGAACCTTTACCTTTTTACCTTCACCTCTTAACAAAGCAAAGCTTAGCAAAACATGATGGGAGATGTGTGTGCGTCTGTGAATTTTAGTCAATTGGCATGTCAGCGAGCATGACACTAATTAGAGCTGAGGTGGAATCATGACCCAACTGGTTGCTAGTCCTAAGAAGAGGCTAAAATTTGGATCTTCCCACTTCTATTATGTTACCTTCACGCTGCACTGCATCTAAAAAATGGAAATGTTTGGCATGGGTTTCCTGAAGGTAGGTGATCCGAACATTGCTATCTTGGGAGAGTTAATTTGCTCTGCATCAACAGGAAGCATAAAGCACAGCTCTTACATATCATGAACTGGAAAAATCATCGATTTGGAATCAGCGCCTATGTAGGGAATTGGTTACCCTTTCTGTGGGCATGTGTTGGCACATGAAAGGAGTAAGAGCACATCTCAGGAACAGCTGTGAATTAAACAGTATGTAATTCATGCTTTGTAATTACAAACTGCCTTGTGAGGGGGGGAAAAGGGGGGTGAAGTGGAATGTTTAACAGAATAACTGAATAACAGAGTTGGAAGGCACCAGTGGTGAAATCTAAAATTTGTTACTACCGGTTCTGTGGGCGTGGCTTGGTGGTGGGGTAATGTGACTGGGTGGGCATGGCCTTTTTTTTTTTACTTTGAAAAGTATTTTTTCTACAACCTCTTCAGCGAAGAGGTTATAAAAAAATGATTTCAAAAGGCTCTCATGATCCCAGCTGAGTTCCCTGATCGGCAGAGACTTTTTTTTCTTTTAAATGCCTCTGACGATCAAGCAACTCTGCTTGGATCGTCAGAGGCATTTAAAATAAAAAAGGGGTTTTTTTTCTTTTAAATGCCTCTGACGATCAGGCAACTCAGCTTGGATCGTCAGAGGCATTTAAAATAAAAAAGGGGTTTCTTTTCTTTTAAATGCCTCTACCGATCAGGCAACTCAGCTTGGATCGTCAGAGGCATTTAAAATAAAAAAAGGTTTTTTTCTTTTAAAAGCCTTTGATGATCCCAGCTCAGCCGCGTGATCATCAGAGGCTTTTTTTTTTACTTTTAAAAGCATTTTTTCAGCCAAAGAGGTTGTAGAAAAAATGCTTTCAAAAGTAAAATAGAAGCCTCTGATGATTGTGCGGCTCAGCTGGGCATGGGGGTGGGGCAGGGATTTTTGCTACCGGTTCGCCGAACCACCCACCTTCATCGCTACCGGATTGGGCGATCCGGTCCGAACTGGGAACATTTCACCCCTGGAAGGGACCCTGGAGATCTTCTAGTCCAACCTCCTGCACAAGCAGGACCTCCTATTCCATTTTAGACAAATGACTGTCCAATCTCTTCTTAAAAACCTCCAGTGACCCACAGCTTCATGAAGGCAAGCCACTCCACTGGTTAATTGTTCTCACTGCCAAGAAATTTCTCTTTAGTTCTAGGATCTTCTTAGTTTTTAGTCTGGAGTTGCGGAAGGGAGGGGCTCTTTCTCAAAGGGCAAAGAGCATGGGTGAAATTCAGCAGGTTCTGACAGGTTTTGGAGAACCAGTAGCGGAAATTTTGAGTAGTTCAGAGAACTACTCAAATACCACCTCTAGCCAGCCCCAGAGTGGGGTGGGAATGGAGATTTTGCAATATCCTTCCCCTGCCATGCTCACCAAGCCACACCACTCCCACCAAGCTACGCCCACAGGACTGGTAGTAAAAAAAATTTGGATTTCACTACTGGCAAAGAGATAGTGGAGCTTGGAATATCCAGCGAGCAGAAAGAGGGCAAGGACAGACCTTCCCCAGAAATTCACAGTTTATAACTATAAGTATGCTGATAATTGCTTTAGTCTGGCAAGATTCTGTCTATAGACAAACAACAATAAAGAAACTTGGTATTGGTCAGAAGTATTTTCACGTTCCTGGTTCTTTGATCCTGAACGTAAAGAAGATATACTGTAACTAGGACCCATTTTAAGAGTCTAACACTTGTGGCTTTATTTTATTTATTTACTTATTATTTATTTTATATATATATCTGATAGATACATACTGTTGTGGCCCGTACGTGGCCTGTGCAGCCAGTAGCTGATAGCGAGGAGGCTGGTGTGGTGCTGCGCCAGCAGCCTGTGCAGCTGGCACTCAAGTCGGACAATGAGGAGGCTGGAGAAGATGTGGTGCCAGAGGTGGGGATTCAGCCAGAGCCTTCAGAACCTCCAGAAGCTCCCTTAAGTGAAGAGGATGAAGAGGAGGAGCCTCTTCTCGATGCATGGGCGTGCGGAACTGCCAAAAGGCAGGAGTGGCTCCTCAGGAGGAGGTCTCCTTGAGAGTAAAGCTTGGGGCTAATTGGCCACTCCCTTAGCCTATTTAAGGAGGAACGCCGACTGAAGCAATTTGCAGGGAACAACTTAGTTCATATACCTTCGTGCCTTGTCTTGCTTATCTTATCAGCTTCCTGCAAATTGCTTCTGGGCATTCTGCCAACCATAGTAAGCTTTCAGTTATTATTCTTTGAATTCTTGGTGGCTGTTAATGCAATTAATTAACGGCCGTTGTTGTAAAAGAACTGGTTTATTCAGTAAATTAAGGTTTGAACGGACTTTGTGTGTGCTGCGTTCTTTGGGATCCGTAGCTGGGGCAGAACACATACATTGAAAGTTATATACACTTGAGTACATTTGAGCTTTCAGAAATAATGCAGAGTTAACCTTCCAGGACAATAAACCCCATTAAGCAATATTGAGTGAAGGCACTGTTTGTTCGATGTTTCACTGACAGCAGTGCTGTGCATCAAGCTTCAAAGAATGTCTAAAATATGTGCTCTTGCATCAAAGGATTTGCAATTTCACAGTGGGTAAGGCAAGGGAAAAAACCCCCAGAAAAAATGAGAAAGTAGAGACTGAAACAGAAAGGCGAAGGAAAGGCCATTGTCCACTTGTACCCCAAGTGACAAACTTGACTAGAAAACAAGTAATAAATAGCAACATTTCCAGACCAGTTTTCTTTAAAATGGAATACAACCCCACCCTTGAACTTAAATAGCAAATGGCTACAGAGTTTGTCAGGCTGTCTCCAATTAAATGGGATGTTTCTAAAGCTAAAATGCTGAACAGTGGCTTCTTGGGAACAATGGACCTTTTTCTGGAGCTCCAGAAAATGCTTGGTGGGGCTGTCCTTCATAGGCGCACATCATCTAAGCTAGACAAGTACCTGAAAAAAAGGACAATTCTGAGGAAATCAAATAATCAAAGAATTTTTTGTCTTCAAAAAGGGAAGTCTTGAAAAGGCATTTCCATGTGGCATTGTTCATGCCCCTGTCAGGGTTCCAGCAGATGCCCTAATTTAATCATGAGCCTCGAGCCAAGCTTTGAAAGAAATCCAGTTATTTATTAGGAGCTTCATGTCAGCATGTTCCCAGTGAAGCCAACTCTGACCCCACGTAATTTACGGCCCAATCTTGACCCTGTTTTCCCCCTCTCCCTAGAGTGTGTCATCAGTCACATTCACCAACAGAGCAATTTTGCGGGTTGTAGAAATCACTCCCCTCTGGCCACTGTGGGTAACCCTAGGTGACAGCCTTGAGAGAGATATGTCTGGAATGTGCTTTTGTTTTTTGGCTGCCGTGCTGCTTCGCTGGTTTCCCATCCCCCTTGCCTATGGCAACTCCAGAGCAGGCCAGGGATGCTTTGCGAGTTGACAGTCCCCTTCACAAGAGTTTGAAGTATCTTGTAAATGTATCTTCTATCTGTTGTATCTTCTACTGAATCCAGAATACTGAGACTTCTAAGTCAGTTAATACTTTCTCTAGCAAACCAACAGATGGATATAAGTTGTAACATTGACCCACTCATAAACACCCCTATCCTCTAGAGGCAGCTCTTGGCGTAAAACCATTTGTTTAGTGATGCTTCAAAATCATGACAACATTGAAAAAACTGACTTATGACCATTTTTCACCATGGCCACATGATCAAAATTCAGATGCTTGACAACTGGTTCTTATTTATGATGGTTGAAGTATCCCGGGATCTTGTGATACCCTTTTGCCACCTTCTGACAAAGTCAATGGGGAAGCCACATTCACTTACGGTAACAATTTATTACTTAACAACTGTGTGATTCACTAAAGAACTGTGGGAAGAAAGGTCATAAAATGGGGCAAAATTTGCTTAACGACTGTCTCGCTTAGCAACAGAAATGTTGGGCTCAATTGTGGTTGTAACCTGAGGAATACCCGTACTCAGTATAAAAAGAAAATGAAGACAATTGGGAGAACCCCTTTCCTTTTCTTCCCTCTCCTCATGTTGCCTGGTCATTTGCTGAAAATCTGAACGATGAGCAGCTGCCCATCATGCCACTTAATATGAAACCCACTGTGAACTGCTGTTAGCTCTTTCCAAAACCCAGTAATTTTCTTAATAACTGAAAACCAGGGCTCCAGTCACTACAGTGGGGGGAAAAATAGACTATAAACAACTTGAAGGCACTAAACACTCATAATCTGATCTGCTGGCATATCTCTGGGTAATTCCACTAGATCAGGAAGAGTGCTTGTTGAAGGAGGTCATGGAAAAAATCTACGGGCTGGCAAGATGTTAGAATTGCCTCAGGATAACAGATTTGGAAGTGTTTGGAGGTCTTCTAGTCCAACCTCTGCTCAAACAGGAAAACCTACACAATTGGTTGTCCAAATCTCTTCCTAAAAGCTTCCAGTGATGAAGAAGCACCCACAACTTCTGAAAGCAAGCCATTCCACTGATTGTCCTCACCATTAAGACATTTCTCCTCAGTCTTTAGTTAGTTCTCATCTTGTTTAGTTTCCATCCATTATTTCTTTTCCTGTCTCCAGGTGGTTTGGAGCAGGGGTGAAATCCAGCAGGTTCTGACAGGTTCTGGAGAACCGGTAGCGGAAATTTTGAGAAGTTCGGAGAACCGGCAAATGCCATCTCTGGCTGGCCCCAGAGTGGGGTGGGAATAGAGATTTTGCAATATCCTTCCCCCAGAAGTGAGGAGGGAATGTGGATTTTGCAGTATCCTTCCCCTGGAATGGGGTGGGAATGGAATTTTTGCAGTATCCTTCCCCTGTCATGCCCACCAAGCCACACCACGCCCACAGAACTGGTAATAAAGAATTCACCACTGGTTTGGAGAATAGGTTGAGCTCCTCTTCTTTGAGGCAGCCCCTTAGATAGTGGAAGACTGCTATCATGTCAGCCCTTGTCCTTCTTTTCATTCAACTTTAGACATACCCAATTACTGCAACCATTCTTCATATGTTTTAGCCTCCAGACCCTTCTTGGGTTGTTTTTCTCTGCACTCTTTCCAGAGTCTTCTCATTTTTCTCGTGGCAGATCCTTCTTCTAGCAGCAGGACTTCCTGGGTTGGCATTGTCCTCTGTCTTAAGTGCTTTAAAAAAAAAAGATGAATAACCAAGGGTGCATGTTTGGGAAGTCTCTAATTCTACGTTAAATGTTTCAACACCGTTCTAAATCTATGAAGCCCTGGTTGGAGGCTCTCAATATTCTTGTAATCAGATGTGCCTTTGAGCATGGGCTGTGGACAGAAGTTTAGGGATTCCATCCATCCTGTCTTACTGGTGACACCACTCAGTTTTTCTTCTTGCAGATCATGCCTCTGATAATTGCCCACATCTGTCCTAAACCATCTCTGAGAATCACCAAAGTTTAACATTTCCCAACCTTGCCCAGCTTTAAGACTTGTGGACTTCAACTCCCAGAGTTCTCCAGCAAGTCATGCTGAGGAATTCAAACCCCCCCCCCCTCCACCAGGGGTTTAGTCAATGGGGCCAGTGATAAGGGATGATGCGAACTGTCCTTCAGTAGTACCTAGAAATGCTACTGTCTCCCCATTCCAGGTGATAGGAGAGATAAAATCATAGATAATTAGTTCTCAAATGTGTAGTTTAATGAAAAGAAGGACTAGAGGAGACATGATAGCAGTGTTCCAATATCTCAGGGGCTGCCACAAAGAAGAGGAAGTCAAGCTATTCTCCAAAGCACCTGAAGGCAGGAGAAGAAGCAATGGGTGGAAACTAATCAAGGAGAGAAGCAACTTAGAACTAAGGAGAAATTTCCTGGCAGTTAGAACGATTAATCAGTGGAACAACCTGTCTCCAGAAGTTGTGAATGCTCCAACACTGGAAGTTTTTAAGAAGATGTTGGATAACCATTTGTCTGAAGTGGTGTATGGTTTCCTATCTAAGCAAGGGGTTGGATTAGAAGACCTCCAAGGTCCCTTCCAACTCTATTATTCTAAATTCTAAAAGCATAGATAATTAGAAAGACTAACACGGTATATGAAACAGTGGATAATAATAAGTCAGGGTCATCCAAACCTTCAGGAGCAAGGATTAGATCAGACTTCCTTGTGATACTACACACTCTGCCTTGAAAATTCTTCACTTGGCCCATTTGATAAATGAACATTCTTAGCAAGGAGGGGAGTGGGGGCGAGATTATTTGTCTGTAATTTGCCTGATCAGTCACCAAGTGTCGTAACCATGGTAGTGGGGAGAGGTGTACCCCCCCTCCTCCTTTTCAGACCATCCTGTCTTCCCCTTTTCCTACATACAAACTGACTCAGACTGACAAGAGCAGCAGCCTCCAACAGCTTTGCCTCCTGGCTGAGCGAGAAGCCAGAGGAGGGAGATTCAGAAGGTACAGGAGGGCGAGATAGCAGAGCAGACATCGAGCAAAGGTAGTTAGCTGGCTGTGCTTCAAACACCAGGGAGCTGAGATTTCTGCTTGCTGTGTTGCTGTGGATAAAAGAGCAGCAACTTGGAGTTATTCCTCAGAAAGAGATGGGAGATATAGAAGAGACCCAGCCTTGACCCATTGCCCTGAAGTTGGGAGGCTAACAGGAATTTCAACAGAACCCTGTCTAAAAAGCATCCCTGGGTATCCAAGGATGTTTTCCACTCTCCTTTAAACTGGGGAGGGAAATAAATTGAAAATCTCTTCATCTCTTCCCCTGCAGTTTTAACTGAGGACTTTAACCAAGTGCTGTTTGCCAACCACCTGCTCTTGAAACAGAAAGGAAAAAAAGATGCATGTCATTTTTTATTCATTCTGGAACCCAAAGGTCAATTTAGGGGAAAATAGAAGTGTAGAAGGAAACAGTATCTCTGCAAGCCATCAGTAGTTCTCAGAAGAACTGTTGGGATAGTTTCAGGCTAGCTTTCCTGGAAATAAATAATCCAATTTTCTTGCCTTTGTGTAAAGAGAGAGTAAGCCCCTAAAACGAAACATGGAGCTGATCTCCACTCACTGCTGAACCATCAGTTCAACCGATATCATTGGAGAAGAAGCTGCGAATTAACAACAGCATGGAAAACGAGGAAGGTAAGGGCCTCGGATTCTTCTTCTTTTCTTGCAAAACCTGGTTTGTTTATAGTTTGATTGAAAGCCTGCTAAAATCCTGGCATTTTGTTTTCTCCAGTGACTCACTCAAAATCTGTAAAATCAAGGAGTTACCTGAGATCAGGTAGCAATCCCAAATAACGTCTTTCTTAAATTTTCGATTCCCATGTGGAAAATATGCTTTATTGTTATAGAGAGAGAGAGACGGAGAAAATATAAGTGAAAAGAATTCATCTGTGTATGTTTTCTTGCTTTTGGAAGCCATATGTTCTGAGTGCTTGAGAAATCTACATGTTTATCCCACCAATTTAGAATTAAATTAAATTAAGTTAAATTATGATATCTTGTGTAATTTCTAATTCATACCCTTTCGAGGGCAGGTTAGGTTGCTCTTAGCAATTGCCATTCCAGGATAAACTTGGAGTATTGTATTTTACCAGACCATTGAACTTTCAGGAAGTAGGATGGGTTATTTGGGGTATACAGCTTGAAGCATTCCCTACGAACATCTGCAAAAACTACTGTAGTCCCTGCTGTCTCTATCACCTTTCCAACACCTGTTGCAGGAAATGGAAGAGGGGAAAAGAAAATGTCCATTCCGTGTACGTTTTATTAATTAGAGTATAACTATATAATC